>CM071849.1:32728937-33971437 GCA_036507275.1 Sicyos edulis
AATAATTAAAAATAAGTTTCAAGTTTTAAAATTTTAAGGAGAAATCCTTTGAAACTAAGAAAATCTAAATTAAATGTAGTGTTTTTAATAGTAAAAATAGAAATTTAAAGATAAAATTTGAGAGATAAATACAAAACCAATATTTAACATTTGAGACAAAATGGTGTTTGAAAATAAAAATAAAAACTTTTGAAATACGCGAGTGAAAAAAGAAATTTGAAATGAAAACATTAGAGAGCAATTAAAAATTTTGAAGATAAAACAATTGAGATAAAAAGAAATTTGTATAAAATCATTCAAATTTGAGAATAAATACAACAAATATTTTTTTAAAAGAAAACCATTTGGAAATGAGAGAGAAAAAACTATCATAAATTTTTTTGAATCACTATATTTAAAATATTTTAGGAAAATCTAAATTGTACCATCTTTTTTTCCTTGATGTCCTAGAATGACATGTAGTTCTAGATCTACACTAACTAAACTTGTAATGTACCTACTAATATGAAACTTTATGCCCCTGAGATAAATTTTGGATCCACCACTTAGGAAACTCAAGCATTATATCAACTCAAAAAATGAAATTTCAAATCTTCTTCTCGAAACAATATTTCCTTAGAATAAAACTGAACTTCATTCTTATTCTTTTATCCTCAATATCTTCATCCAAACAAAATGTTCTACATTCTTTAATACATAACCATAACACTCAAAAAAAATACAAAACATAATACTTTGACAATCCTTTTTTTACCAACATAATCACTTCATCACCAACTACTCAAATATCTACTGTTTGGGTGTTTTTCCATCAATAAAATTTCATTTGAACCCATTTCTTCCTACCTTCACTTGTGAAGTCCAATCTAAAGCTTTTATCTAACAGAGACTTTTGTCCAAAGTGTTTTTCTCCATCCTTCAATTCCATAAATCTCATTTCATCCTCTGTCCACTTGTGAGTATTTTCTTCGTCTTCAACAAGGGAACCTATAGGCAATTCCAAGAAGTTACCTTACCTTTGTTCCAACGTCATAATACTTCAAGTCTCATACTTTGCAAATCACTACAACCATTTTTCATATCATTCACCAAAAATTGTATAACGTCAGTCCAAAATTGCATAATCAGATGCATCCATCTATCATACCTACTAAGTGGATCGTTTCTCTCTTTAAATAATGTATTAAGTCTTGTACTATAATACTTGAGTCCAAACCTTGTTTCATACTAAAAGTATCTTCCTCCTTTCTTGCATGCATAACTATTAAACTCAACAAACTATTCTAGAACTTGTGATTCAAGATCATGTTGTTACAAAACTTGTAATTAAAAATCATGTTATTACAATGTTATCCCCCAATGAAGAAAGCCACTGCTACCAAGAAAAAGAAGGCTGAGTTCGGACACCCGTTAATGTTCTTTCATAAATCCTTTAGGTAGTGATGTTTTCATTGTATGTTTCTTTTAAACTTGTGAGTTTCGTCACCACTTGTCCGAAAATCTTCTCAATAAAACTTCTCCATATTATTGTGCCACAATATCTACTTTTCAAATACAATAACTCTACATTACATCTTAACTCTTTTATCCTAACATAGCCTCCCCTTCCTTGAATACACAACCATATAAGCTCAACAAACAAAAGTGTTGTATTTTATTACCAAATCCAACTTATCAAAGAATCCAGTATCACTACTGTATATATCATTTCATCATTCCTCCATTATTCTTTCTAAACTTATGAGTTTAAATCTTTACTTGTCCAATATCTTGTCAAATAGAAAATAGACCAATATACATCTCAACAAGGATTTTTAAATGGCCATGTGACTACCTAGAAACCGCCAAAGATTCCTTTCTTGATGACAAGATGACCTAAAGGGTTCTATCTTTTGTCGTAGTGAATTTCTTGTTTGGCCACTCCTCGACAAGATTAATACTTTAGATCTTGATCCGAAAAATTCACACACGAGATTGTAACCTTTATACGAGAGGAGCTAAAGAGTTTCGATTATCGTTTATCTTTTATCCTTTATACTCTACATCATATGAGCTTGTATCCTCCATTATTCTTTCCAAACTTTTGAGTTTCATCTTTACTTGTCCAAAATCTTGCAAATAGAAAACATAGCAATAATATAGCTCCAGAATACATCTCATCAGCAAGGATTCTTTGAATGGCCATGGTGACTACCTAAAAGCCGTCAAGGATTCCTTTCCTAAGCGGCAAGATGACGTAAAGAGTTACATCCCTTGTCGTAGTGAATTTCTTGTTTAGATCTTGTTCGAATAATTCACCCTTAAGCTTGTATCCATTATATGAGAGGAGCTAAAGAGTTTCGCTTATCCTTAATACTCTACATCATATGAGCTTGTATCCTCCATTATTCCTTCCAAACTTTTGAGTTTCATCTTTACTTGTCCAAAATCTAGTCAAATAGAAAAACATAGCAATAATAAAGCTCCAGAATACATCTCATCAGCAAGGATTCACAGATGACCATGGTGGTTACCTAAAAGTCATCAAGGATTCCTTTCTGGACGGCACAAGATGACCTAAAAGGTTCTATCCTTTCCTGTAGTGAATTTCTTGTTTGGCAACTCTTTGACAATATTGATACTCTAGATCTTGTTCTGAATAATTCATCCCTAAGCTTGTATCCTTTATATGAGAGGAGATAAAGAATTTCGCTTATCTTTTATACTCTACATCATATGAGCTTGTATCCTCCATTATTCTTTCTAATCTTATGAGTTATGTCTTTACTTGTCCAAAATTTTGTCAAATAGAAAAACAGACCAATAATACAAGATATTCCAACTTAATACTTTGAGAAATATATCATTGAAATAGAGAGTGAGTGAAGATTCAAATTTTTCCCTCTTACTCTTAAGATACCCTTAAAAACAATATTTATGAGGTTGAGATTAACTAGTATTACATGACAACTAACACTCCTACGACCTGTATTTGTAGAGAAAACTATAAGCCATTGAATCTTATTCCTATCGTGGATTCATTATCATTTACAGGCCGATCACTAGGTCAATCCATGTTGTTTACTATCTTTGATGTAAAAAAAATTTAAAAACAAATTTTAAGAAAAGAGACATGAAAGTACTAACCACTCATTGGTCATATTCTTCCTTATCACAGATCAAACAACTTCACAAAGAGTGTGAAAAGATGTTGCACATAACTTTGCCCCACCTTCTCCTTCATCCTGTAAAATCATTCAAGAAAAACAACATTAAGAAAATTTTTGCTACTGGTTTTTATAGCAACTATCAAACACCAACCAATTTATTCTTGAAGTTTGTAAAAATGTTGATAAAATGCAATTCAAATTCAGTTCACTTTTTGCTAGTCATTGACCAAGGGCTTCAATGAGAGTTGATCGCACATTGGATATATCAGTGAGTAAAGCGTTTGTCCGGAGAAAAAACTTGTAAAATTTTATCTTCCCAAATGCTTCTTTAGTTTCTTTGCTCATTTCCGTGATAGCTTTCTTTTGTGCTTCCCTAGCTAGCCTGAGAGACAATTGAATTAAATTAATACATAAATGTTACATAGTTATTACAAACATAATAATAAATAATATGACTAACCCTGTTTACCTCTTGGCCTCTCTTAACTTTCTCCTTCACAATATCCTAAGAAGTCAAGAATTGCAATCATTTAAGTTTTATATAGGTAAATAGTTGTAACTTACAACCACATTAACGAACTAGAACTTACCTTGAAGGCACCTTTTTACTTGCACGCATAATTCTTCCTCATCAATCAGTTTATCTTTGAACCTCTGAAGATGCAAAAGAGAGCATAATACTCTAGGAAATTCACCGACAAAAATTTCAGAAACGAACATCGTAAAATATTAAAGATATCAATAAAAACAAGACATTCATTTTAATTATCTCTTACCTCAAAGTTCACCTAATTCCCAAGCACGCATACAGAAAACATGGAGATAAAAAAAGTAACTTACACATACATTAGCGGTTCCTCTTCATGATCAAACAACTTCACAAAGAGTGTGAAAAGATGTTGCACATAACTTTGCCCCACCTTCTCCTTCATCCTGTAAAATCATTCAATAAAAACAACATTAAGAAAATTTATGCTACTGGTTTCTTATAGCAACTATGAAACACCAACCAATTTATTCTTGAAGTTTGTAAAAATTGTTGATAAAAATGCAATTCAAATTCAGTTCACTTTTGCTAGTCATTGACCAAGGGCTTAAATGAGAGTTGATCGTACCTTGGATATATCAGGTGTGTCAAGCGTTTGTACAGGAGAAAAAAACTTGTAAAATTTTATCTTCCCAAATGCTTCTTTAGTTTCTTTGCTCATTTCTTTGATAGCTTTCTTTCGTGCTTCCCTAGCTAGCCTGAGAGACAATTGAATAAAATTAGTACATATTGTTACATAGTTATTACAAACATAATAATAACAATATGATTAACAATGTCTACCTCTTTGGCCTCTCTAACTTTCGCCTTCACAATATCCTAAGAAGTTAGGAATTGAAATCATATAAGTTTTATATAGGTAAATAGTTGTAACTTGCAGCCACGCTAACAAACTAGTACTTACCTTGAAGGCACCTTTTTTAGTTGCACGTAATTCTTCCTCATCAATCAATTTATCTTTGAACCTCTGAAGATGCAAAGAGAGCATAAAGATTGTACTCTAGGGAAATTTCACAGACAAAAAAATTCAGAAAGCGAACAACAACGTAAAATATTAAAGATATCAATAAAAACAAGACATTCATTTTAATTAATATCTCTTACCTCAAGTTCACCTAATTCCCAATCACACTCAAGAGAAAACATGGGGATAACAAAAAAGTAACTTACACATACATTAGTAGTTCCTCTTCAAGATCATCCCGATCCAAATGTGCCTCAACATGAATAGACTACAAAGTACTAAAAAATAATATGAGAAGAAAACTTTTGAAGAGGGGTTGAGACATTATACTAGACCTAAATAAATTGTTTGCTTACATTATGTACAACCAAATAGATAAACCCAGTTTACATTCGCAAAATGAAGGAAAATAGCCCTAGAACAGACCTTGTACATAGATAGGGAAATCGAGATCTTAAAGCTAAAAACAACTTAATTTTGTGAAAGGGAAAGTGTTTGAGAAAAATCATTACAAGGCTTACCTTGTTAGTCATTTCGACAAATAGATATTCATCACTGAAAGGTGCCATGTGAATCCTCCGTGGACGAAATTATAACTCATAAGAACCAAAAAAACTCCACAAACACAAGCGACAAGAAAACTGCTTGATGAAAATAATTCCGCTGTCAATTCACCTTCCTATTGTTGGGAACATCTTTCCATTTCGGTGCAAAAAAAACGGTCTCTGGCGATCACGTAGGGTTTCAAGCATTCTTTCATTGACCAATAGGGTTGCCTAACAGCCAAGAAAGGTGAAGCATGAGGCTGAAATTGGCGGAGTCGGCGAGATAAACAGAAAATTATTGACTTAAAAAAAATCATTGGGTGCTATACCTTTCAAATACTCAATTATAGCATGCGGGGGTGTTTACATATATTTTTATGTAAATAGCTAAAAGTTTTAGGCCAAAATGGCACAACCTTCCAGGATAATCTGAAAAGGTATTACACTTTGACAATGGCTATCACCCATTGGCTCTGAGATTAAAATGCCTGCCTTCTCGGGCAATTCAATTTCCTCAACTTTGCCTTTAATTACCTGAGTTTCAAGTTAAAGTGCATGACTAGACAAGTGAATATTGACAGATAATAATATTTCTAATAAGTTAAGTATTGTGATTAAAAAAACTCACAGTGATTCGATGACTCAAGGCTGGGTTTCCTTCAATTAGTACACGAGCATACTTAGCCATTTCAGATGCCTCCACGGCATAAACATGCTTTGCACCGGCCTGTTAAAGATTAAAACTTGAAAAGCATAAGATTCCAAGTTTAATTATAGAACTGTTGAAGTGAATACATACAGATACAGAATCAGCTGTAGCCAAGAGTTCCTAAGTAGCAAATAATGACAAAATACCACTACCAGCACCAGCGTCAATAACAACACAACCCGTGAAGTCGACAAGATTTTCCATCACTGCTGCATAATATGTGCCTGAGAAAGCACAACTTCTACGTCACTGCTGCATAAGAACAGGTATCACACACACCAATGTTTAAGCTATCAATACAATGATAATAAGATTGATATTTAATTGAAGAATTGGGAAGTGATCCATAAAATAAAATGTAAGATAAAACAACAGCTAAGTTATATAACCTGTCCTCACATAGTCCTGCAGCATATTTTGTTGATGTAGAAGTTGTCCATAGTAGTGGAAATACATCTTTGCAGATGATGATTCTATTTTATCATCAAACTTGCATTTTAAGGAGGAAATTGCACCATTTGGTAAACGGGAGTCTGGTGTAGAAAAGTTTAACTTCAGTTTTTAAAAATCACAATGAAGAGCGTAAACAAATTTTTACATCGAGAGATGATTCGGGTGAAATTCAGCTTTCTACCTTGAGCAATATCATCCTTCTTCCTCTGATCAAAAGCATAATGAAACACACTGCTCTCTTCCTCATTTCAAAATTGAATAGTAACACCTCTGGAATGTGACTAAAATAGAAACAATTCAATGACACAAGCAATGGCCAGCACATCATTCTTCAACAAGTTAAATTGTACACATACTAAATCACCATAGAATTGTACAAATTTGTAATGGAATCAACATACAAAATATGGAAGAATTGATCAAAACGGTGGCAGTTTCTTTTCCCCTTTTTTATAAGAAAGGTTGTTTAACATTCAGTCACAGCCTCGCAGGTACAATTTGAGATTATTAGCATACAAAAAATACCATTCTAACCTCTTTAGAGGCATCGTCTTTTTGCTCGTCATTGGCCAAGAGGCTTAAAGGAGAGTTGATCGTACCTTAACATTGGATATATTAGGTGTGTAAGGCGTTTGTACAGGAGAAAAAAAACTTGTAAAATTTTATCTTCCCAAATGCTTCTTTAGTTTCTTTGCTCATTTCCTTGATAGCTTTCTTCCAAGCGCTTCCCTAGCTAGCCTGAGAGACAATTGAATAAAATTAGTACATAATTGTTACATAGTTATTACAAACATAATAATAACAATATGATTACAAATATTTACCTCTCTGGCCTCTCTAACTTTCTCCTTGACAATATCCTAAGAAGCCAAGAATTGCAATCATATAAGTTTTATATAGGTAAATAGTTGTAACTTGCAGCTACGCTAACAAACTAGTACTTACCTTGAAGGCACCTTTTTTAGTTGCACACAATTCTTCCTCATCAATCAATTTATCTTTGAACCTCTGAAGATGCAAAAGAGAGCATAAAGAATATACTTTGGGAAATTTCACCGACAAAAAATTTCAGAAACGAACAACAACGTAAAATATTAAAGATATCGATAAAAACAAGACATTCATTTTAACTAATATCTCTTACCTCAAGTTCACCTAATTCCCAATCACACTCTGAGAAAACATGGAGATAAAAAAAAAGTAACTTACACATACATTAGCAGTTCCTCTTCATGATCATCCCGATCCAAATGTGCATCGGCATGAATAGACTACCAAGAATAACCTTGAGAAATTATTTGAGCTGCACAAACGAGAATCAGCATGAATAGACTACAAAGTACTAAAAATAATATGAGAAAGAAATTTTTGAAGGGGTTGAGACATTATACTAGACCTAAATAAATTGTTTGCTTACATTCTGTACAACCAAATAGATAAACCTTTTCTCCATTACAATTTTCCTCCCTCTTCAAATGCATCTTGTAAATAATTGCAAAAGTTACCATTATCTCACCAATCCAAGTAAATATTGGAAAGAAACCTTGCTACAGTAATGCCATGGTTCAAAGTAAAAATTTGGCAATCTAGTGATGCTGACTCATGCATATAATTGGAATAAAAAAAATTGTAATGAAAGAGAAACATTAATACCATGCATAACTAAGTAAAAAGCAGCACAAAGTTAAATTTGTACAAGACAAGGGTAAAAGCCTAAAAGGCAAGGAAGCAAAGATTTGAAGCTACAGAGGTAATTGAGTAAATGAGGTACACTAGAGCTTAACCCTAAATCGTACACTACAGCTTACCATAAACTTACAAGACCTGAAAGATAAAACTCAAATATACTTTTGAGAAAGAGCAATACTTACCTACACATCAATGTGTAGGGTGAGAATGCTTTGTTACCATGTGGCACAAGTTTTTACCACACATTAAAAAATAAAATTAATAAAACATTGGAAAACAGAATAAACATGTGGTAAAAACTTGTGCCAAATAAACAATAAGCATATTCACCCTACACATTCATAATGTAGATAAATATTGCTCTTTGAGAAATGTTGGACAAGTGGAATTCAAATTTAATTGGGGAAGAAACGACTTAGCATGAGTTTGAGCACATAACCTCCTGCTCCAATACCACGTTGAAGCATGAAAAAATCACCAACGAATCCAAAATCATAACTCGGTGGGTTGGAGTAAATTTCAACTAAATCAACTAACATTTCTTGTTCAATCAAATGCAATAAATTTAAAGTACTACAGCAGTTGCTCCAAACCTCATGCAGTAAGAATTCAGCATGTTCACAGACAAAAATACAGAACCATACCTCTGGGAAAGTAAGAAATCCAAAAAGAAGCAGACTTGGGAACACAGAATGTTTGAAAAATCGGCGTCCTACGTTGTTGAACCAAGCAACTACACCTCCAATTGAAGGTAAGAATCTGACTGTCCATAATCACTCACCTTCAATCAGATTGATCAGAGTGTGAGTTTATCTAAAAGTATATTAATGATAATAGTTTATCTTACACATACATTAGCAGTTCCTCTTCATGATCATCCTGATCCAAATGTGCATCAGCATGAATAGACTACTAAGAAGATCCTTAGGAAATTATTTGAGCAGCACAAACAGGAATCAGCATGAATAGACAACAAAGTACTAAAAAATAATATGAGAAAGAAAATTTTTGAAGGGGGTTGAAACATTATACTAGACCTAAATAAATTGTTTGCTTACATTCTGTACAACCAAATAGATAAACCTTTTCTCTGTACAATTTTCCTCCCTCTTCAAATGCATCATGTAAATATTTGCAAAAGTTATCATTATCTCACCAATCCAAGTAAATATTGGAAAGAAACCTTGCTACAGTAATGCCATGCTTCAAAGTAAAAAATTTGGCAATCTGCTTGATAGTGATGCATGCATATAATTGGAATAAAAACAATTGTAATGAAGGAGAAACATAAATACCATGCATAACTAAGTAAAAACAGCACAAAGTTAAATTTATACAAGAAAAGGGTAAAAGGCAAGGAACCAAAGATTTGAAGCTACAGAGGTAATTGAGTAAATGAGGTACACTAGAGCTTACCTTAAACTTACAAGACCTGAAAGATAAAGCAGGCCACACAATCCTTTAGATAAACCAGAAGGTACTAGTTACTCAAGAAAAAAACACACTCCACATTTAATGAAAACAGGGATAACGATGTTACTTCCGTAATTCCTAAAATTAAGACAATAAAATCCAATCACAGAAATTAACAGATAGAAACCCTGGGGCAGATATCAAGAAAACCCCAGTTCACATCTGCAAAATGAAGGGAAAATAGCCCTAGAACAGACCCTCTACGTAGATAGGGAAATCGTGATCTTAAAGCTAAAAACAACTTAATTTTGTGGATGAATCAGGAAAACCCCAATAGAAGTAGAACCCTAAAGAATAACAGGTTGAAAGGAGTCATAGAAGAAAGTATTAAGGAACTTACGGCAAGAAGGGATTTGAACGGGAACCGGAAGTTGATCATGCCGTTAGGTCGAAGAAGAGATGCTTCCGCTTCTCTGTCGTTCGCTGCTGGGGACGTCGCCGGTGCGGGAGGGAGGTCCCTGCGGCGTACATCGGTCATGCCCTAATAGTGTGAACATAACAATGTGAAATCACATTGGCCGAATCGAATGCAATAACATAATCGAATGACACAGAACAGTAGAAGAAGAACCAAATAGTGACCTGAGGATCGATTCAGAAGCCAACGAACCTTGAAATCTGTTCTCGACCTAAAAACAGAAACGAATCGTAATCAACATTCAAACGCTTTGAAACTACTGGAACAAACACGAGCCGAGAGCAATGGAGAAGAAACCCTAGATCAACAGAGCGACGTCGAAGCAATGGAGAAGAAACCACGAGCCCAGAGCAATGGCCTCTCTGGAAGTAGCGTACAGTCGACGACGAAGAACTGAAGGACTAAAAACAGCCGAACGGTAAAATCGGATTAAATAGCACTAAACCATTGACCCGGTCAACTTATATCGGATCAAATCCGATATTATTCTATAAAATACGCCATTCAATTGCGTGACTGTGACGTTACATCATTTTTTAAAATCTTTTTTAAATTTTTGTTTAATAAACGCCATTTATTTTTACTACTTACCGCTCAACTTTATTACTTTATGTAATTTAACCAACAATCTTTCGTTCTTTTATTTTTAAATTAATTACATTACAAGTTCATCGCACGTTTAACACCTAACGGGAGCAATATCCCAACGGTTTAAATTTTAATGTTAAGGTTTTTTTTTTTTTTTTTAAAGTTATTTTGAATATAAAAAGAAGAAGAAAAAAGGTGAATTATGAATTATTTATTATAAACTTTATTTTGATCAATTGGCCGACATTTTATTAATGCAGTGGGGATTGATTTTTGAATGACAAAACTCATAGTTACTAATAGATTGAGATGTGTTTATTTTATCAATTGAGATTTTTTTTATTATTATAAATTAGGGGAAAGGGATTACAAATACCGATCTCAATGATCGAACTCTCGACGTAGTGAAAATAGATTAATATCATATCGGATAATCAATTGTTTCACGAACTCCATTCAATAATTTATGTAATACTTTAGTTTCACATATTATTTTCAAAACAAAACATAAATACAAGTAACGCATATATAAAGTCAACTTTGTTTTAATGGTGTGTGTTATTTTTAGTACATATTGGGAGAGGGGGACAAATAACGATTTAGGGGCTCGAATCCACGGTGTTGAATCGGTTTACAACCAAACATTGAAACTATTGCGCTACTAACCCATTCGGTAGAAATTGGATTAGCCAACGCCCATTAATGGTGTGTTTGGATTGGTAGAAATTGGAGTATTATTTTAATGAATGAGGAGAGTTTTTTTTTTTTTTTTTGTATACATATGGGGAGGGGCTCGAGCGTGTGATGCTAATGTTGAACTAGTTAACAACCAAATAATGAAATTATTGCGCCACCGACCCATTCAATGAATGAAGAGAGTATTAGAGTATTAATACTGATATAGACTAACATATGAGTAATAATAATTGTTTATATAACATTAATATTAGCGTGGTACAATTCGCTGATTTATTTAGATTTGCTTTCGCTATATATTTTAAAAATAGGTTTGAATTTGATCCCGTACAAACATCTCCTAACTTTCTATTGACATTATATATCAAATAGTAGCTCATTGGTTGCATGCTTTAAGTCTTGAATATTATTGAATTCAAATAAAACTAAAGCCCCGTTTGAAATCAATTTATTTTTTATTTTTTGATTTTATTTTTACTTTTTTGAAAAAATATTTATTTGATAACCAATTTTTATTTTTGTTTTTAAAAATTAAAAAAATAGCTTTTTAAAATTTTTTGTTTTCATTTTTTTAAAACTATGAAAAAATCGAGAATGAATAGTAAAAATTAAAAGAATCACAATAAAATGTGATGTTTGAAAATAAAATATACTCTTCAAATACTTTTTTAAATTTTTTAATAATAAAAATATAAAACTAAAATCAATTATCAAATTATTTTTTAAAATAAAAAACATAAACGAAATGGTTATAAAACATTGTCAAAGCTACTTATGTTTGGATCAGTATTAATTATAGTTTGATAATGAACTAATCATTTAAAAAGTATTATCATTAACGATTGAATAATTAACCATTCCTTTAAGGATTAATGTTATAAATGATAATTATGATATTCAATTTAATGAAATGTTTTGATAAAGTTTCTCGTAAAAATGGATTATTTACCTCTAAATATAAGTGATAGTTGAAAATAAAAATTGGGAAAAAAGTATAAACAAAAAACAGTGCCGTTATGTGGGACCCACCCAAAAGCAAACTCGTAGCCTTTTTTTTCTTCATATTTTTCCTTTGTCTTACTAAAGAAAGTCAATTTGTTCCGCAAAAATAAAAAATATTAATGTTCCTTGGTACGAAATAATTACTTTTGTAGTTTCCCTTTCAACGAATACATAATATATTTACTCTAAAAAAATACATAATATATTTTGATATTAAAAGATAACAAATTATCCAACTACATGGATTGGCTTAAGATTATATTATGTAGCAACTCTAATAGCACTTGATATGATAAACGTTAATAAAATTCATAATTTATTTTATAATTATATATTTGTGCCCATCATGAAAGATGATTTATTTGAATTGCATTGACCAAAATTTGATAATCAGACTCCAAGTTTTTGTCTGCTTAGAAGTTGTCATGCTAAGCATACCGCGATAATCTCTTTTAATAATCATATCCGACCATGTGTTTGGATCGAGAATGAATACGTTCATAAGTGGAAACTTTATATTTTTGGTCAATTACAAAATTGGTGTATATAATTTAAAGAAATTTATAATTCAATTTGTATAAAACTATTTTTCATATAAAAAACATGAGAAAATATTGTAGATGAATGATCCTTCTTAATTAAAAAAATGAGGTTCTCTCTCTAAATCTTTTAGAGAAAAGTTATCTTCCTAGGCTTTGACACGGTCTCGCCGGGCGCCATCGTGCTCGTTTGGTGGCTCCGTTTGGGTTTCTCTCAAAGCTTGGACAAGAGAGTGATAGGGGTTCATAAATTAGCGTTGATGTTGGAGCTCGTGAGGGGTGTTCGGGGTTTATAAAATGGGATGGAAGACGAGTCTTTAAGAAAGGATTCAACATAGCTCGAAATGAAATAACCTATATTCTTGGAATATTGAAGAGGAAACCCTTGGTCAGAGAGGAGAAAGAAAGCAGAGCTTTTCAAGCAGAGGAGAAAGAAAAGGGCTTGGTAAAGATAAAAGTCCCTTTGACAATGGGAAGTCCAATGACGACGAACCAAGTAAGTATAAATATGGAAGACTTTGTTGGGGTTTTCGCCATCTCCAACAGGGCTTCGATCTTTGGTTGGAGTTTGGTTAGCGGTGATCAACAAAATTTTGATGGTAACGTGTACGAGGCTCGTGGAGTCAAACAACCGGCGATTGATGGCGATGGGAGGGTGACGCGTGTAAGGCTCGAGGTGCCAATTGTGGATCATGCCCCTATGTGTAAGAGAAATCTTGTCCTCAATTTAGGGAGGTCCATTTGTTTGGGTAGGTTGTTTGGGTTCAATCGAATCGTCGGCTCGCTTAGCCCGATTCATGGTATGATTCGAACCATTAGGTATTTTGAACTGGGTTGGGTTGGTCTTCTTAAACATGGTAGCAATTCCAACCAGTTTATAGGTTTTTCTGCCTACGTTTCTTATTCTCCCATCGTGTCTTGGCTTTTTTTGTGTATGCTTGTTCGTTCAATGTTGTTTAAGTTTTATTTTCAAATAGGTAGGACTTTTTTCATGTTATGTATGATTAGAGTCTCATTTTTTATGATGTTATCTAAAGGCATATTATGCTTTTTTGTGTTGGACTTTGTTGATGTATAATTTGAGTGGTTTGTGTCATTGAGTTTGGGCAATGAATTGATGGACAAAGGTCCTATGACATCTAGAAAAACAATTTATCTGATGCACGAGAGGAAGTTTTCCTCGAATGAGGTGTGTTTGGATTAGCCACCGACCCATTAATGGTGTGTTTGGATTCGGTAGAAATTGGAGTATTATTTTAATGAATGAGGAGAGTTTTTTTTTTTGGTATACATATGGCGAGGGGCTCGAACGTGTGATGCTAATGTTGAACTAGTTAACAACTAAATAATTTTGTGGATGAATCAGGAAAACCTACATATAATCAATTAATTAAATAAATAATACTTTCTCATTTTTTGAAATCAATTCTCCCAAATTTATGGGCTATGATTTTTTATTTTCTAATTTACCCTATAAAACATATCTAAACTCTAATTTATAATTGATGTAATGCTTGAGTTTCATCAATTATTATCAAAACAAAACAAAAATACATTAACTTTATTTTAACCAGTAACATTTTATTTGGTAAAAATATTCATAACAATTATTTAGATAAGAATTAGTTCGTCAAAATTTCAAGCACTCCTATATATTTATCCAAATTTAATCAAATATAATTTTTAAAGAAAAATCATCAAAGAGATATATTTTGAACATCAGTCTTTCTTAGTATGAATTCTAAAATTACGAAAATTTGGATAGAAACAAAACTAAAAGTATGTTAACTTGAACCAAACTTTTTATTTGTAATTTTATGGAATTCAACTATATCTCACAATCCATCCAACGTTTATGGAATTTAACGAGAGTAGAGTACACTATATAAACCATCCCAACATTTTGTACTTTTATTATTTGTAGTAAAATGGTTATCTCCTCTATAAGTGAAAATCTAAAGACAAATACTTTCAAGTAACCAAATGTATACTAGCAAAAAGAGGAAAATTTTGCAGGAAACAAGATATAATTTTTATTTAACGTATTGAATCCTAATTTTAAATAGTACATAATAATCTCTGTGGAAACATAATCAATGGTAGAGGTTAGAGGTGAACAAAAAAAGGACTTCTGCCAAGTTCTAATACCCGATGCAAAGGCGTCTATATGTCCGACATCGATCCCGTGTCCAGAATTCTTCCGTAACGCTTAAATCCCCGAGTTAGGCGATGCATGTAGCATCATATCAGCATATTCTAAATCTTGTGGCTGAATAGTTGCGTTCTGTTTGGAGGAACAAAAAACGTGAATGAAAATATGAACATTTAAAGGAATAAAAAAACATAACTAGAATAAATCTTCCTATTGGTTGGTTCACATTATGCAAACAAAACACTACGAATTGGCTAGTAGTAAAAAAGACCTAGATAAACTAAGAGATGATGAATTTAATCTATGGTGGTCACGTCACAAAAAATTCAAGCCTACAGAACTTCTTGACAATCAAATGTAGTAGGGTATATATAGCATGAAAAACGCGTAATCACCTGTGGCGGAATAAGCTGATGTTGCTGATCTTGGGCCACAGGGTAGGCTTGCAGTTGAGACATTCTATAGTAGGGCTCTTTCAAGTTGAGTTTGCACTACGACGACTGCATTATTCCTCCTTGATCGGCACCGGGGCCCCACATTTTGGCTATATATATAGCAATGTTAGTCAGAGTGAATGGCAAACCAAGGAACAAAAAATGGGAAAAAGAAGAAGAAAATCAACCTGTTAGAGTGAAATAAATTGTGTAACTCTAGGCATTGTGAGCGACCATGTGAAGTCTGCCAGTAATTTTCTGTCCCGCCATGACATAAATCGGCTGGGAAAAGACGCAGCGTAATTGAGAGTTGATACCAATGGGTCGTCGGTGTACCAGGGGTAGTGGTAAGCCACCTCTGCACAGTGCTGCAAATTAAAGCAGTTCGTAAACAGTCAAGTAGAGGGTGTTCGTAAGCGTAAGCTTACACGGGATATAGAAAAAAGACTAGTAATACTATCAGAAAATTTCTTTCAACCCCAATATTAACCTGCCATTAAATAATACAACAAACCAGAAGGTCAATCCATGCACTCTCGCACCCACAAAAGCAACGAATTTCGGAGGAATATCAATGTCATACAATTCTTCTTCCTGACATTAAGAGTGTTTCTTCGGTCAGAGTTCATTACAAGGCATATATTTATAGAGTGGGAAAAATCAAGGTAAACCACCGTAATGTATAGACGGTTCCCATTTGTCCTGAATTTTTTATTTTTTCACCGAAAATCCCCATTTGATTTTTTATTTTCTTTCAATATTCAATAGAAAAAGAAAGCAAATTTTTTTGGTTTTTAGTTTTAGATATTGTGTGTTCTAAAATTATCAATCGAAGAGATAGTACAAGCTAAAAAAGAACAAAAAAAACACGATTCTTAGCAGTTCGGATTCTAAGAAGTACAAATGAAACATGCTCCTCACTTAAATGGCAACACACATGGAAGGATAAGTTACCTTCCCCACCAAAAAAAAAACAGATCCTTTTATTCGTAAAAAGATCCAAAACGAAAATCATATGTAAGAGGCCATAAATACCGGAAAGTTAGCATCGACAAAATGCAAGTCCTTGTCCAAGAGGATAAGGATACCTTAATATTTGTGAAGTCTAAAACATGAGACATGGAACGTTTAATAACAGAGAATATTGTAAATACAAGGTTTAATGACAGAAACAGAAAATGAGATGCAGCAGCAAATTCCAACTACATATATAATGCTTTATGCTTTTAGTTCAACAACAATGGATGGGAATTGAAGCATAATCAATGGTAGAGGTTAGAGGCAGGGCTCTTTCAGGCATAATCACCTTATCTTCCCTCCCTCTCTCTAATAGCGTGTTTAGAACTACTTGTAAGAAAAATGCTTTTTTAGCAAAATCATTATTTAAAATACTTCTCCAAGGTTTTTAAGCTAAAAGGTATCCCAAAAAGTCTCAAAAATTACAATTCGTCCTAAATTTTCATTTTCAAATAAATGAAAGTGATGCACACACCTGAGAAAAATAGCCTTGAAATACTGACCCATGCAAGGCTGTCAAATCAAGCTCATAATAGTTTTGCTGCTGCCAATAGAGAGCCTACAAAAAAGAGTAACATATTTAAGTTCGTTTTTTCCTTACTATTTTGGACAAAAAATAGACAGAAAGAACACATTGTGTGGCTACAAAGCCAAAACATGTGAAATCTATGTTATCCTTCTGCCCATTGTCTATAGATATTGTTTCATTAGAAGTGTACTTAGGACAAGACCACGCCTAAAAGGTACTTTTTTGTTTTTTTTATTTTATATTTATGAGTGTCTTAATCAACTTCTGCGCACCTTAACAAAATCTAACTCTACTATATTGGGTTGTCAAGGAAATTAGTAAGAAAATAATTTCTAAGTAGGTGGGTAGCATGGATTGAACTCATCACCTCTTAGTACACAAAGACCCTCTAAACCACTAGGCCAATCCATTATGCTAAACCCTATACTTTCGATAACGCATAGAAACTTAATCAAGTGCTTTCTAAAATGCTCTCAAAATTGAAGGATAGAATGACATGACACATTTTTCCTTTTTTATGTTTAAGAGAAGAGTCATTTGAATTGAAACTTTTAGAACTTAAGGACCTCAGTCAAAAGAAAAAATTCAGAGGCTGAAAGTGTTTGAGAACAATCATTACAAGGCTTACCTTGTTAGCCATTTCGACAAATAGATATTCATCATTGAAAGGTGCCATGTGAATCCTACATGGACGAAATTATAAGTCATAAGAACCCAAAAAAAACTCAACAAACACAAACGACAAGAAAACTGCTCGATGAAAATAATTCTGCTGTCAATTTACCTTCCTATTGTTGGGAACATCTTTCCATTTCGGTGCAAAAAACGATCTTTGGCGATCACGTAGGTTTCAAGCATTCTTTCATTGACTTGAAAAAAATCATTGGGTGCTATACCTTTCGAATACTCAATCATAGCACATCTAGAGGAGTTTGCATATATTTTTTTGTAAATAGCCAAGGGTGCGTTTGGAGCACCGGTTTAGCGCAAGGTTATGATAAATAGGGGGTTATGATACACCGTGGGTTATTATAAATGGTGTTTGGGGGGCTGGTTATGTAACAAAAAGTAATATATGTAATGTTTAAATAAACGGGCACATAGGTTTAGATAAACGGGCACGCAGGTTTAGATAACCACTGTTTATAATAAACGGTGGGGCGAACATCGGTTGGGTTATAACCAACCGGTCGTTTACATAAACGAGGGCTCAAACACACCCTAAAAGTTTTGGGATTATCCAAAATTGCACAATCTTCCAGGATATAATCTGAAAATGTATTACAATTTGACAATGGCTCTCACCCATTGACTTTGAGATTAAAATGTCTGCCTTCTCAGGCAATTCAATTTCCTCAACTCTGTCATTAATTACCGGAATTTCAAGTTAAAGTGCATGAGTAGACAAGCGAATATTGACAGATAATGATATTTCTAATAAGTTAAGTATTACGTTCTAAGCCTTAGGATATTAAAGAATAATAGAGGGGTATGTTAGCAAATACTTGGGGAATAAGTTAGGGGCTTATGGTGATAAATAGAGGCATTAGAGAAGAAGAGGGATATCAAGAATATTGTAGCCATTTTGGTAATCGGGCTTGAAAGAGTATTCTCAAGATGGGAGGTTCAAGTACCTATCAAATACTTGGTTAGTTTGTAATCTTTTATCGGTTATATTTCAATATATCGTTTTGGTTCGTATCAATTAGGTATCAGAGCGGTTTCGATCCGTCCTTGGCCAAAGAGATGGATTCCGAAGATGAGCGAGATGTTCGTTTCGAACGAATGATGAGATTGTTGGATTCTTTTGAAGCTAATATGAAAGAAATCCTCAGAGAAAGAAGAGAATCAATTACAACAGGAATTAGAACATGTTTTAGAGAATTCAGAGAGGGTTGCAATCCAGCTGCAGAGAGATGCAAGAAAATAAAAAAGGAATGTCCAATACAGCTTCCTACCTTGAGCAATATCACCCTTCTTCCTCTGATCAAAAGCATAATGAAACGCACTGCTCTCTTCCTCATTTCTAAATTGAATAGTAACTAAAATAAATTGTACACATACTAATCACCATAGCAATGTACGAATTTGTAATGGAAGCAACAAACAAAATATGGCAGAATTGATCAAAAGCGGTGCATTTCTTTTCCCCTTTTTTATAAGAAAGGTTGTTTAACATTCAGTCACAACCTCGCAGTACAATTTGAAGATTATTAGCATAAAAAAATATCATTCTAACCTCTTTTATCGCACCGTCTTTAGATATGCAAACTGACTGAAACAAGGCCTAACTGAAATATCTGAAGGCGTAAAATACATATTAATTGACTCGTTCACACTTAAACCACTAAACTGAAAAGAAAAAAACACGGACTACAAGGTCCAGTATACTTAATTATATATTAACACATATATTCCTATCGATAAAATAGAACGTTAAGTTAATTCACAAACCCTAACACGTACATAATTGTTCAATTGGGACAAATAGGCCGTAAAAGGATTTAAAATACTACAGGTGCCAAGCAATTCCTTATTCATAATCTTATAAATATCATTTTAACACTCTATGTACAGTTCTTACTATGCCACTCACAATTCAATTGTAAGTTAGAATTAACTCTTGTGATAATAGTCATTTGTTATATTTATATTAAATTCATTAATAAACGAAGGAAAAAATTTGAATAAAAAAAGAAATGTTAAGGATATTATCCACAAACTTTCATATTGATATTTACTTTTGGAAAACATTTTTAGTGACTATGTTTTTGATATTTCCCAAAAATTTCATATTGATGCACATATTGTCACTTTGTCTATATACAATATTTTTACTTATCTTAGCGATGGGGCAACTTTATTTGCTCATCAACAAAGCATATTATCATTCTTTCCTATTTTGTTTTTCATGTAAACAAAAATTTAAAATAAGAACTTTTGCAAATTCTAGAAAAGTGAGTTTCAATATTATAAAACCAAGATTATAGAAATAAAACATTTATTATTAAACTTTTACGGAAGAAATAAATGGGCATGTAGGGGTGATTTGCTTAATGGGCTTGTAGGGGTGGGCTTCAAATAGGTCGAGGCCACCTGGACTTAGAGGCTTTGTTGGCTGATAATGACTAAAAGAAAAATAATGATTAAATTAATTTTAAATTGCAATATTTTGAGGCAGTGATTATTTAAGTTTTAAGGTAAATTTAATTTTTGAAAGAAAAATATTGACTAAAAGTGAGCATTATTATTGAAATGTCATAAAATGTTCAATCTATAAACTTATGAACCAAATTGAAACTCGATTCTAAATTTAGAGAGTAAAAAGGTTAGTAATTGTATCGAAAAGATAAAATAAGTAAAAAAACAAGGGTTTGAAAAAAAAAAAAGACAATTTAAGTGAATATAAATTTTATAAAGCAAAAATAGAGCAAAAATAAATAAATTCAGTACTCATTAAGAAATTTTGAAAGTGTTTTTTTTAATTTTTTAAGAAATATATAAAATTAGAGAATTTGTTTCTTAAGGTTTTTCGAAATGATTTAAGAATAAAAAACTACCCTATGGTATGAAGTGGTAGTTTAAGTCTCATGCCATCCAACATTTTCATAATCACTATAAGCATAAGTAAATCTCATACTAAAATTTGAAAACTAATTTCAAACTTTTATCCAAATAATTTTTTAGAGTTGATTTGTACAATTTTCTCTAACGGTTTTTTTTCTATATGCTACTGCAAATCTATTCCTTATAAAATCACTATTAAGTATCTTCCTTTAAAGATTTTATTTTCACTATTCAAATGGGATACAAAACTAGATAAAAGGTTTTGAAATACAAAGATTTGATAAAAACATTTCAACAAAAAAGTTGTTTTCAAGAACTTTAGGAATAATGTATAAATTTTTATATAGTCTTTTTTTAATAATAAATAGTAAATGGATCCAATAATAAAATTAGTTTGAAAAATAGAGACATAACAAAAATTACGTAACTACTTTTAAGAAAGTTTGAAAGAAATAAAAATTTTGAAGTCTAGACTCATACTTTAATCCAAATACTTCTTTTCCTAAGAAAATTGAAGTAACTTACCGTACTCTTATCTTAAAATAGTTGAGGTTAAGTAAGTGATCAGTAGTTAATTTTTATTCATATAAAATCAAAAGATTATCTTAGAAATAAGTGATTTTTAGAGAGTATGTCTGACGTAATTTAAGAAAAATTAATTGATCAGTAATTAACTTTTATTTATATTACCTCAAATACACCACAATAAACTCACTGTTAATTTATTTTCTCATTTAAAAAGAATACATGAAAATATTTTCTCATTTATTTTCTTATTTACTCAGTTTATATATATATATATATATATATATATAAAGTTGTTTGGAAGAAATTTAAAAGAAAAAAATGAGAAAATATTTTAATCCAAATTACTCTAATTATATATATATATATACATGAAGCCCAATCTCATACTTTATTGGAGTCACTTTTCATACTCTGATCCAAATTACTCTAATTTTAACAAAGTTAAATTCCAGTCTCACACTTGAATCCAAAATCTTTGTAACACCTCAAATAAAATTAATAAGAATTCCTTCATCAAAATTTGAAGTCTATTTTCATACTTTAATCCAAATACTTCTTTTCCTAAGAAAATTGAAGTAACTTTCCATACTCTTATCTTAAAATAGTTGAGGTTAAGTAAGTCCAAACACATACTTTAATCCAAATATTTCTTTTCCTAAGAAAATCGGAGTCACTTGTAATACTTGAATCCAAAATTTCTCTTATCCTAAAATAGAAGAAGTTAAGTCTCATACTTTAATCCAAACTTTTCTCCAATAAAAAATTCGAAGTCCAAACTCCTACTTGAATCCAAAATTCCCTTATCACATGAAAGTGGTAGTCTAAGTCCCTTACTTCAATCCAATACTTCAAACATTCCTTAAGTTGAAGGTCAAGTACCATACTTTAGTCTAAACTACCATAGTTTTAACATAATTGAATTTTGGTCTCTTACACAAAATTCTCGATAAATATCTTCATTAAAATAAATAGGAATGCTTTTATCAAATACAAATTTTATAATGTAAAATAGATGATGATTGAAGTAACTGAAACTTTTATTCGTCCAAAAGTGAGAAAAGAAAATCAAAAGATTACCTTAGACATAAGTGATTTTTAGAAAGTATGTTTGACGTAATTGAATAAAAATTAATTGACCAGTAATTAATTTTTATTCATATAAAATCAAAATATTATCTTAGAAATAAGTGATTTTTAGAGAGTATGTTTGACGTAATTTAAGAAAAATTAATTGATCAGTAATTAATTTTTATCTATATTACCTCAAATACACCACAATAAAATCACTATTCTTTTATTTTCTCATTTTAAAACAGAATACATGAAAATAATATTATAATATATATATATATATATATATATATATATATATATATATATAAATAAAGTTGTTTGGAAGAAATTTAGAAAAAAAATGGAGTCTTTTTTTATAATAATAAGTAATAAATGTATCTAAGAGATAAAAATAACTTTTAAAAAGATTAGAAAGGGAAAATAAAACTAAAGACAAATCTCATGGAGTCACTTCACATTTTAAGGAGCCACTTCTCAAACTCTATCTAAAGTACTTTTATCTTAACAAAGTTGAAGTCCCATACTTCAATCCAAAATTCTTTTAAACTTTTTCGTAATAAAATTCTTGAAGTCTCAAGACATATTTTAATCCAATATTCTCATATTCCACAAAATTTGAAGTCAAGTCGCATACTTTAGTCTAAAGCTGCAGAGAGACTTACGATAGTTGAGATATGCTCTCATATACTAAATTCTTTGTAACATCTCGAATTAAATGAATGAGATTCCATCAATATTTGAAGTCCAATCTCATACTTTATTGGAGTCAATTCTCATACTCTGATCCAAATTATTCTAATTTTAACAAAGTTAAATTCGATCTCACACTTAAATCCAAAATCTTTGTAACACCTCAAATAAAATGAATAAGAATAACTTCATCAAAATTTGAAGTCTATTCTCATACTTTAATCCAAATACTTCTTTTCCTAAGAAAATTGAAGTAACTTTCCATACTCTTATCTTAAAATAGTTGAGGTTAAGTAAGTCCAAACACATACTTTAATCCAAATATTTCTTTTCCTAAGAAAATCGGAGTCACTTGTAATACTTGAATCCAAAATTTCTCTTATCCTAAAATAGAAGAAGTTAAGTCTCATACTTTAATCCAAACTTTTCTCCAATAAAAAATTCGAAGTCCAAACTCCTACTTGAATCCAAAATTCCCTTATCACATGAAAGTGGTAGTCTAAGTCCCTTACTTCAATCCAATACTTCAAACATTCCTTAAGTTGAAGGTCAAGTACCATACTTTAGTCTAAACTACCATAGTTTTAACATAATTGAATTTTGGTCTCTTACTCAAAATTCTCGATAAATATCTTCATTAAAATAAATAGGAATGCTTTTATCAAATACAAATTTTATAATGTAAAATAGATGATGATTGAAGTAACCGAAACTTTTATTCGTCCAAAAGTGAGAAAAGAAAATCAAAAGATTACCTTAGACATAAGTGATTTTTAGAAAGTATGTTTGACGTAATTGAATAAAAATTAATTGACCAGTAATTAATTTTTATGCATATAAAATCAAAATATTATCTTAGAAATAAGTGATTTTTAGAGAGTATGTTTGACGTAATTTAAGAAAAATTAATTGATCAGTAATTAATTTTTATCTATATTACCTCAAATACACCACAATAAAATCACTATTCTTTTATTTTCTCATTTTAAAACAGAATACATGAAAATAATATTATAATATATATATATATATATATAAATAAAGTTGTTTGGAAGAAATTTAGAAGAAAAAAATGGAGTCTTTTTCTTATAATAAGTAATAAATGTATCTAAGAGATAAAAATAACTTTTAAAAAGATTAGAAAGGGAAAATAAAACTAAAGACAAATCTCATGGAGTCACTTCACATTTTAAGGAGCCACTTCTCAAACTCTATCTAAAGTACTTTTATCTTAACAAAGTTGAAGTCCCATACTTCAATCCAAAATTCTTTTTAAACTTTTTCGTAATAAAATACTTGAAGTCTGAAGACATATTTTAATCCAACATTCTCATATCCCACAAAATTTGAAGTCAAGTCGCATAGTTTAGTCTAAACTGTCGTAGACTTACGATAGTTGAGATATGCTCTCATATACTAAATTCTTTGTAACATCTCGAATTAAATGAATGAGATTCCATCAATATTTGAAGTCCAATCTCATACTTTATTGGAGTCACTTCTCATACTCTGATCCAAATTACTCTAATTTTAACAAAGTTAAATTCCAGTCTCACACTTGAATCCAAAATCTTTGTAACACCTCAAATAAAATGAATAAGAATTCCTTCATTAAAATTTGAAGCCTATTCTCATACTTTAATCCAAATACTTCTTTTCCTAAGAAAATTGAAGTAACTTTCCATACTCTTATCTTAAAATAGTTGAGGTTAAGTAAGTCCAAACACATACTTTATTCCAAATATTTCTTTTCCTAAGAAAATCGGAGTCACTTGTAATACTTGAATCCAAAATTTCTCTTATCCTAAAATAGAAGAAGTTAAGTCTCATACTTTAATCCAAACTTTTCTCCAATAAAAAATTCGAAGTCCAAACTCCTACTTGAATCCAAAATTCCCTTATCACATGAAAGTGGTAGTCTAAGTCCCTTACTTCAATCCAATACTTCAAACATTCCTTAAGTTGAAGGTCAAGTACCATACTCTAGTCTAAACTACCATAGTTTTAACATAAGTGAAGTTTGGTCTCTAACTCAAAATTCTCGATAAATATCTTCATTAAAAAAAATAGGAATGCTTTAATCAATTAGAAATTTTATAATGTAAAATACATGATAATTGAAGTAACCGAAACATATATTGGTCCAAAAGTGTGAAAAGAAAATCAAAAGATTACCTTAGAAATAAGTGATTTTTAGAGAGTATGTTTGACGTAATTTAAGAAAAATTAAATGACCAGTAATTGGAGTCAATTCTCATACACTCTAATCCAAAATTTTCTTATCTTAATAAAATTGGAGTCAATTCTCATACACTAATCCAAATTACTGTTGGAGATTAGTCCCATACTTTAATCCGAAATTCTCTTTACACTTTTATCCAATCAAAGGACTGGTAACTCTTTGACTAAAATACAAAAACTTGAAGTCCAATCTTTAATCCAAAACTCCGTTACTCTATAAAAGAGGAAGTCGGCATACTTTATTCCAACATTTTCATACTCTCTCAAAGTCATAGTCAAGTTTCATACTTTAGTCTAAAGTGCCATAGTCTTAACATAGTTGAAGTCTACACTCAGACTTCAAATTCTCAATAAATATCTCCAATAAAAGGAACAAGAATTCACGAATTCTTTCATTAAAATTTGACGTCCATTCTCGTATACATTAATGGAGCCACTTCTCATACAATGATCCAAATTCCTTTAATCCAAAACTCTCTTATCATCTTATGAAAGTGGAAATCTTAGTGTCATACTTTAATCCAACATTCTCATATTCCCCAAAAGTTGAAGTCAAATCTCATACTTTAGTATAATCTACCTTAACCTTAACAACGTTCTAAATTCTACGTAAACATCTCCAATAAAACAAACAAGAACTATTTCATCAAAATTTGAAGTTCAATCCTAGAGTCACATCTCATACTTTAATCCAAAATTCTTTATAAACTTTTCTCCCATAAAGATGTCCAAACTCATACTTGAATCCAAAACTCTTTTAACCTTTGAAAGTGGAAGTCTTCTCATATTTTAATCCAATATTCTCGTATACCTTGACCATCGTAGTCAAGTCTCATATTTTAGTCTAAGCTACCCTAATCTTACATAGTTTGCAGTCTGATATCAAACTCTAAATTCTTGATAAATTTCTACAATAAAACTAATAAGAACTATTTCATCAAAATCTGAAGTCCAATCTCATACTTTAATCTAAAATTTTCTTATTCTACGAAAATTAGAGACAATTTTTCATAATTTATTCCAAATTACTGTCCCAAGGGGGTTGGCGCAGTGGTTGAAGACTTGGATTTTGAGAGTATGCTCCTTTCAAGGTTCTGGATTCAAGACTCAATGTGACATTACTCATTCGATGTGTCCAGTGTCTGGCCTAGGGATGGGCATGGTTACCTTTGTTTCAAAAAAAATTATTCCAAATTTCTCTTATACTAACAAAGTTGAATTATAGCTCTTTAATTAAAAAATTTGAAGTCCAATTTCATATATCAATCAAACTCTACTATCCTATGAAAGTGCTAATTCTCATAGTCTTCAAAAGTTGAGTCGAATCTCATATTCTTTAGTTTAAACTACCCTAAATTTAACGTAGTTAAAGTCTTGTCTCATACTCTAACTTTTCCACAAATACCTCCAATCAAACGAATAAGAATTCTTTCATCAAAATTTAAAGTCCAATCTCATACTTTAATGGAGTCACTTCTCATATGCTAATTTGAACTACTCTTATCCAAAACTGAATTTAAGTCTCATACTTTAATCCAAAATTCTTTTAAACTTCTCTATAATAAAAAACTTGAAGACCGAACTCATACTTAAAAAAAACTCCCTTATCTTAGAAAACTGGAAGTCTAAGCTAATCCGTCATTCTCATATTTCTCGAAAGCGGAAGTCAAGTCTCGCACTTTAGTATAAACTACCAAAATCTTCTCTAATTTAAACAATGACAAGTACTCTTTGGAATATCAAAATCCATTCTTCAACGTGGATTCATCTATGGCCATGGTGATGTCCTAAAAACCATTAGGGAATCCTTTCCCGACAGCAAAACGACCCTAAGAGGTTCAATCCTTGGTTTAGTGAATTCTCGCTCTGAAACTTTCCGACTAGATTGATACTCTAGAATCTATTCCAAATAATTCACTCATGAGTTTGTACCCTTTATACGAGAGCAGCTAAAGATCCAGATAATATCCTAGGACTTCTGTTAGGACCTTCTACTTGATCTAGGCTTAATTTAGAATTGTAATTCTACAATGGAGGAGTCCTACCACACACCTTTCATGCAATTTACTGTGATTTGCTAGTGTTTTTAATTATTACAATTTAATCATTTACCCTCAAAAATCTATACAGCTACAATAAAAGGTAAACAATTATAAATTCGAAAAGATAGGCAACCTTAGAAAAAAAATTCATAAAAAAAATTATGGTGTAGGAAACTTACCTTATTAGGACAACCACAACATACCTCTCAAGAACCCAGAAGTTGATACATTCTGTCCACGGCAGGTGCATAATTCTTGCCAACTCCAACTAAGCACATTGGCAAGCCTATAATCGCAAAAACACAATATAATAAGCGGAAACTAAGATGATAGTTGGTGTAGGACGAAAATAATATTTTTAAAAAGATAGACTTGAGTCCTAGCCTTTACTTTACACAACTGGATATGGATAGATTTGAAATTAACACACAATCAGCCCGTTTTTTATCAACATATACAATCAATTACTATACCTCATAGACATCTCATCGAGAAATAGATGATTAAATATGCAATTCATTCTCTACCAACAGAAATGATTTTTAATCCGGTTCATAAATAATCATAGGGACTGCTCTTGTTTTTCAAAGCATAAAGACAAAATTCTAACTATTCATAGGGACTGAACTCTAGTTTTTTAAAATCATATGGACTAAAAGTTAACTTTTCCTAAACCACAAAGCCTAAATTTATAATTAAACGTTTGTAATTTAAGCCGACAAAGAGTACTAGCTCAATTGCCAACAAAAGTAATAACCCAATGACATCGATGTATACCTATAAATCAATTGGTCATGGATTCGATCCTCCACCCTAATTTTTAACTAAAAAAAAGAGTACTAGCTCAATTAGTATAATTGTACTTATGATTAGAAAGACATGGATTCAAATCCCATATCCCATTGAATTCGAAAAGTCAAAGAAAAAGAAATAACCCTTCATGAGGCAACCAAGAGAAAAAGTTCTACTTCTAACATACCTGATTTTAACAATCCTCTGCTTGATAGTCAGAAAATCTATCTGCCCTTCCAACCTCAAAACTCATTTTGAATGCAAATGGCAGCAGAATACTCATTATGTGGTTCTGGATTACGCCTTAGAATTGCTAAAAGTGAAAGAGCCCAAGCACTCGACACACAAATTTATCGTCTTTACAGTTTGATTTCAATTGCTTTCTTTGGAGGAATTGCACTCGTGAATAAGGGAGAATATTTTGAATTCCCTGCACGTTCAAAACAGATGACCATACATGAAGTACACACTTTCACCAATCGAGAAGGAAAAAAGAAGACACATATTAGCTCTCCTCCACCATCTAAAGGTCTGTTACATGGGCCTTTAGACATATAAAAGATAAAGGTTATTACAGAACACTTGACTTTGAAAATGTTAATGTTAAACACAAAGAAAACTAGAGTTCACACCTTATGGGTTTGGAAAAGTTAGAGTCCGAAGGGGTGGAGGCTACCATGTAACATTCAAAAGTTAAAAACAATTATAAAGGAAAAAAAAATACTCTAGTGGTTCAAAGTCTGAGAGATATCCAGTTAGCATGAAGTGGAAAAACATATTAGCTCTCCAGATCCCAACTTCATACCTATAGGCGTACTAAGTAAGTGATGTGTGAGCTAAGAAGAGTATTGCACTAATAACTAGGTCAATCCAACTCTTTCATTTTAATCCATTTTATTATTTACACACGAATCACTAGCCACCCATGTTGGTTACTAATCTTTATAGTAAAGAAAAACACGTACAGATCCCAACTTCAAAGCTATAGGCTACTAAGTAAGTGAGTGTGAGCTTAGTATTTAAAGAATGTTAACTAATAAGGAGTAGGCTTTTCGTCATTACATCAATATGGTTAAAAAACGATGGGAAGCTCTATAATAGATTGAAGTTCGTAGTGATTGTTGATAAAAACGCCATTCAAGTTCATTTACTTTTTGCTCACCATTGGCCAAAGAGGCTTAAAGAAGAGTTGATCATACCTTTAAGTTGAAAATATCAAGTATTGTCGAGTGTTTGTATAGGATAAAACTTGTAAAATTTCATCTTCTCAAATGCTTCTTTAGTTTCTTTGATAATTTCCTCGATGCCTTTCTTCTGTGCATCACTAGCCATAGAGACAATGGAATAAAATTGGTACATAATTGTTACTTATTAAAAACATAATCATAACTATATGACTAATGATGTTTACCTCTCCATTATCTTTTCTGGCCTCTAACTTTCCCTTTTACGAAATCCTAAGAAGTCAACAACGCATCCTTTTGACTTGCAAGCAATTCGTTCTCAATCCGTGAGTCCTAAAGATGCAAAAGAGAGCATAAAGATTAGACTCTAGGGAAATTTTCTTGGCAAAGATTTTCTGAAACAAAGAGCAACCTAAAATATTAAAGATAATAATCAAGACAGTCATTTGAATTAATATCAAATACCTAGAGTTCATCCAATTCCCAATCAAACTCATAAAGTACCTACAAATAACAAAAAAGAAAAGGTTATTACCCATTCTTTTATAATTTATAATCAATGAAAATTGTTTCTTTATCTAAAAAAAAGAAAAAAGTGACACTTACATATACATTAACCTGATCATCCTAATCCAAATGCGCATCACAATCTGAAAATATTAGCATACATATTCCAAATTGTGAATTAGAATGCCCAACTAATCTCTTTTCTTTGAACATGAGCTTTTTAAAACAACATAAGTTAAAACCTTACTGCCTTTGGGTCGATTGGGAAAATAGTTAGAACCTCAGTGCTTTGTTCAACTCCGTCTTCCTTATAGGCTGGTAAAAATCTGCCATAAAATAACATCATGCGATACGATAAAATATACTTCAATGATAACCATTAGCCAGATTATCCGGAATCCTAACTGCCACTAAAAATCAGTGGAGTTGAAAATGTTTGGGTCAAAAGCTACACTAAACATCATTTTTCATCTTAATTCTCAAGCTGATATTTCACTTTCTTTTCTTTTCTCAAGTACTGTTTAGCTCTTCATAAAATTAACAACAAAAGTGATCTAAGAACTTACCAAGGTACATAAGACTCATATTTCTTGACACGGACTATTTTCAAATGCTTCAAGCAGCTCTGCATAAATAATTTGCACAAACATCACGCTATGTTATTTATAAAAAAAAATTGTTGATGAGTAGCATTTCAAGTATAAATAAAATTGTGAAATTGGGTGGTTGCCAAATGGAATTATGGAGGAAGTGAAAGGTCACTTGTATTTGTACCTTTTCTTTGTCCAACTGAGGGTGAATATTTGGAACTTCACTTATCAACTTGGATGCCTCTGTAGAAGAATTAGATTGCATGGTAAACTAAAAAACTAGAGTTAGAATCTAAAAGGTGCTAAGAATCTGTAGAAGAATTAGATTGCATGGTAAACTAAAAAACTAGAGTTAGAATCTAAAAGGTGCTAAGAAAAATTCACACATTAAGACCAACTCCAGAGCAATGTAAGGAACATTCCATCTTCATCTATTTCATGGGAACTGTTTCTCCTCTCTTTGACCTACAATAACAAAAAATATAAGAAAATAAATGGAAACCATAATAAATAACTTGCTTCTTAACGAAATCTTAAGAAGTAAACAACTCATCCTTTTCACTTGCAGGCAATTCCTCCTAAATCAATTAATCCATTAATCCTGAAGATGCAAAAAAGATCATAAAAATTAACTAGTCATTTAAACTCATGGAAAACATGTCGATAACAGAAAAAAGGTTTAGGTTTTTACCCATTCTTTTATCATTTCGCCCATGAAGAAAAAAACAAAAATGTTAAACTTACATATACTACATTTACTTGATCGTCAGTAATCCAAATGTGCTTCAAAATCTGAAAATAAGAATACATATTATAAATTGTGAATAAAATGGTCAACTGATCTCTTTACTTTACATTTACATTCATAAGCATGAGCTTTTTAAAATACCTAGTTTTGGGTTGATTGGGAAAATAACTAGAACCTCAATGCTTTGTTCAATTTCGTTTTCCTTAAAGGGCTGTTAAAAATCTGCCATAAAATAACAACATGAGATATGAGAAACTTGAATAGATTTCAATGATAACAAGTTTATCCACAATCCAAGATGACACTAAAAAAGAGTGGAATTCAAAATGCTTTAATCAAAAACTATAATAAAGTGGTCTAAGAACTTACAAGGTAAGCAATACTCATATTTCTTGACACGGTCTATTTCAAAATGCTTCAAAACCCCTGCCTAAATAATTTGCACAAGCATCATGCCATATCATTTGTAAACAATTTGTTGTTGAAGAGTAGCATTCAAAAATAAATAAATAAAATTGTGAAATTAGGTGGTTGCCAAATGGAATTATGGAGGAAGTGAAAGGTCACTTATATGTACCTTTTTCTTTTACCAACTGATGGTGAATATTTGAAACTTCCACTTATCAACTTGGCTACCTCTACCTCTGCATTACATAGTCAACTAAAAAACAAGAGTTAGAATATAAAAGGTGTTAGAAGAATTCACACATTAATACCTTTTCTCCAGAGGAATGTAAGGAACAAAGTCCATCTTCATCTATTTCATGGGAACGATTTCGAGCATTGCAGTGAGCAATGTAAATATCTTCCCTACCCAGTGAATCCTGCCACTTAATTAATTTAAAGCGGTGCTTCCACCCACATAATCAGTTGTGGTGGCCCATGTTAATATCAAAGAAGATTAAAAATATCGTTGAAAATTGTATTTTTTTCACTTTCTTACTCTAAATTTCCTTTTAGTTTAGTTTGTACATAAGGGTTGCCTTGAGTTTTTCTTTCATTTGTCCAACTTTCATTTTTCTTTTACTGTTTTTTCTTCTTTTATTTTCGATTGTTATCTTCTATTTCGTTGGTTTCTGTATTTTTTTCCTTGTAAATATTGATTATTATTTGTCATGGTATTGTGGATGAGCTTTACATTGCTATTGACCAAATTTTGATGGATTACATTAAGTTATTATTCTTAATGTTATTATTCTGTAGTTTTAAAGAATATTATAGTGCTATAATTATACAAAGTTTTATATTTTATTATTTGATATCTTTTTTAATCTAAAATGAGGATTACTTCTCACTTCTCCGCTAAAAACACCTTGAGGTCGCCTTAAGCTTTTTAAAATATTGATCCTAACAAAACGTTTTGTCTCATCCTTAATCCAAAATTCTTTTTAAACTTTTCTCCAATCAAAAGAATGATAACCCTTTGATCAAAAACTTGTAGTCCAATATCATATTCTTCAATCCAAAACTCTTTCATCCTGTGAGAATGGAAGTCTAAGTCATACTTTAATCCAACATTCTCATTTTCTATGAAAGTTGAAGTCGAGTCTCATACTCTACTCTAAACTATCCAAGTCTTAACATAGTTGAAGTATGTCTCACACTCTAATGCTAAAAAAATTGAGTCAACTCTCATAGTTTAATCCAAATTCCTATCTTGACAAAGTTGAATTTAGTCTCATCCTTAAATCCAAGAAATGGTAACTCGTTGATAAAAACTTGAACCCCAATCAAACACATCAGTCCAAAACTCTGTTATTCTAAAAAAATTGGAGTCAATTATAAAACTTTAATCTAAATTACTTTTATCTTAACAAAGTTGAAGTTTAGTCCCATACTTTAATCCAAAACACTTTTAGAACTTTTCTCCAAATGCCTTTGATGATTGAAATTTAGTCTCATACTTTCATCCAAAATTCTCTTATCCAAAGAAAATTGAAGTTAATTCTCTACTTTAATCCATATTACTCTTATGCATATTACTCTTATCCTATCCTAACAACGTTGAGGTAAAGTCTCATACTTAAATCAAAAAATTCATTTTGAACTTTTCTCAAATTAACTCTTTGATCAAGAACTTGAAGTTCAAACCAATATTCTCTTTGGAGTCAAATCTAATAAAGTCCATCCTCATCCTTAATCCAAAACTCCCTTATCTTATGAAAGTGGAAGTCTAAGTCTCATACTTTAATCCAATATTCTCATATTCTCCGAAAGCTCAAGTTAAGTCTCATCCTTTAGTCTAAATTACCATAGTCTTAACATAGTTGAAGTCCCAACTCATATGCTAAATTGTCAATAAATATCTCCAATAAAACAAATAAGAATTCTTTCATCAACATTTGAAGTCCAATCTCATAATTTAATGGAATAACTTCTCATACTATAATCTAAATTACTCTAATTTTAACAAAGTTGAAGTTAAGTCCAAATTCCAATAGTTTAATCCAAAATTCTTTTTAAACTTTTCTCCAATAAAATACTTGAAGTCCAAACTCATACTTTATTCCAAAACTCTCATATATCACATGAAAGTGGAAGTCCAAGTCTCTGATATGATCCAGGATCTAGATTATATCAAAAGATAAAAGAATAAAGATAAACCAAGTTTTGATAGGAACTTGGAACCTCCCTTCTCAAGAGAATCTCTTTAGCCCTACAATAAATCACTCAATAACTATTCAATAATTTGGATGCCTAAACTCTAACCTAATCCACTCTATTTATAACAAAATACTAACTTATTCTCCAAGTAATGGCTAAATAGAGCCCTAGGCCCAACCTTATCAATACCCGCCCCTTTAAAGCACCTTGTCCTCAAGGTGGGCATAAACAAAAATAGATTTTTTTTTTTTTTTTTTTTTTTTTCGGCGGCGGCAGCGCGGCGTCGGTGGTGGAGGCGCAGTGATGTGAGAGGTGGTGGCGATGATGACAAAGAGGCAACACCGGTGGTGGTGGCGGCGGAGCGATGTCGGAGGTGGTGACGGTGGCGATGGCGGCGGCGATGTTAGAAGTGGTGGCGGCGATGGTAGTGGCGGAGGTGGTGACGGCGGCGGCAGCAGCGCCGCAGGTGGGGTTGGTGATGGGGCGGAGGTAGGGGCAACAGCGGTGGCGGAGGCGGAGGCGGCAACGGAGGAGGCGGTGGTGGCGGGGTCAAAACCCTAGCCGTCATTGTTTTTTCCAATCTAATTGCCTCCCTAAAACATTGTTTTAGGTCATTGAAACTCTCCTTTAGGTCTTCTCTGAATTCTTTTCTATGAGAAGAAATCATGACCATCAAACTTTGCAACTCTTCTAGAATGAAACGAATTTGTTGTTCTTGATTCATCTCTACAACCAAGAATCGAAACGGCTCTGATACCAATTGATATGATCCAGGATCTAGATTATATCAAAAGATAAAAGAATAAAGATAAACCAAGTTTTGATAGGAACTTGGAACCTCCCTTCTCAAGAGAATCTCTTTAGCCCTACAATAAATCACTCAATAACTATTCAATAATTTGGATGCCTAAACTCTAACCTAATCCACTCTATTTATAACAAAATACTAACTTATTCTCCAAGTAATGGCTAAATAGAGCCCTAGGCCCAATCGAGCCCTAGGCCCAACCTTATCAGTCTCATCCAACATTCTCATATTTTTTGAAAGTGGAAGTCAAGTCTCATACTTTACTTTGAACGATCCAAGTCTTAACATAGTTGAAGTTTGTCCCATACTCTAAATTCTAAATAAAATCTCTATTTAATCTCATAATTTAATCTAACATTCTCTAATCCAAATTCCTCTTATTTTGGCAAGGTTGAATTTAGCCTTATACTTAAATCCAAGGAAAAGATAACTCTTTGATCAAAACCTTGAAATCCAATCTCTTACTTCAATCCAAAACTCCCAAGAAAACTGGAGTCATTTCTCACACTTTAATCCAAATTATTTTTATCCTAACAAAGTTGAAGTTTAGCCTCATACTTTAATCCAAAATTCTTTTTAAACTTTTTTCCAAATGCCTTTGAGGATTGAAATCTAGTCCTCATACTTTAATCCAAAATTCTTTATCCTAAGAAAATTGGAATCAATTCACATACTTTAATCCATATTACCCTTATCCTAACAAAGTTGAAGTTTAGTCTCATATTTAAATCCAAAATTTGTTCTCAACTTGATAACTCTTTGATAAAGAACTTGAAGTTCAATATCATATTTCAATACAATATGCACTTGTCCTCAGAAAATAGGAGTCAAATCTCATACTTCTCGCACCTTAATCAAAATTACTTTTATCTGGACAAAGTTGAAGTTCAGTTTCTACTCAAATAAAAAATATGAAGTTCATTCTTATACTTAATCCAAAACTCCCTAACTTAGGAAAGTGGAAGTCTAAGACTCATATTTTATCCAATATTCTCATATTCTCCAAAAGCTGAAGTAGAGTGTCATACTTTAGTCTAAACTACCATTATCTTAACAAAGTTGAAGTCTGGTCTCATACTCTCAGTAAATATCACCAATAAAACAAATAAGAATTCTTTCATCAATATTTATCGTCCAATCACATACTTCATTGGAGTCACTTCTCAATGTTGTAATCCAAATTACTCTTATCTTAACAAAGTTGAACTTTAGTCTCATACTTGAATCCAAAACTTTTCTCCAATAAAATACTTGAAGTCCAAACCCATACTTTAATTCAAAACTTCCTTATCCCATGAAAGTGGAAGTCTAAGTCTCATATTCTTTGAAATTTTAAGTCATGTCTCATACTTTAGTCTAAACTGCCCTAGATTTAACATGGTTGAAGTCTGGTCTCCTACTTTAAATTCTCATTATCCAATAAAACGAATATGAATTCTTTCATAAAAATTTAAAGTAGTCTCATATACTTTAATCCAAAATTCTCTTATCACAAGAAAATTAAAGTAAATTCTCACTCTAGTCCAAAACTCCCTTATCCTATGAAAGTGAAAGTCTAAATCTCATACTTTTAATCCAACTTCTCATTTTCTTCACATGTTGAAGTCAAGTCTCATACTTTTTGGAAGCTACCATCTTTAATTCCAAATTCTTTTTATACTTTTCACCATTCAATGGAATGACGACTCTTTGATAAAAAACTTGAAGTCCAATCTTATACTTTAATCCAAAAATGATGACTCTTTGATAAAAAACTTGAAGTCCAATCTTATACTTTCATCCAAAATTATGTTTTCATGACAAAATAAAAGTATGATCCAAAGTTCTTTTATCTTAAGAGAGTTGAATTCAAGTCTCAAATTTAATCCAAAATTATTTTATCCTTACCAAGTATCTTCCTTCTTCTTTGCACTCATAACCATTAAACTGATTTTATCCTTGCAACATATCAAATCCAAAAAATGTTGTCCTTTATTCAAGTAATTTCCTTCTTCTTTACTCTCATATCTTTCACTAGAGCATTCTTTGCTTCAATGTCTCAAAATAAAAATAAATCACAGGAAAGACTAAGATAAAAAATTAATGTGATTTTATTCAAAAAAGTTTTGAAAATGATTTCTGAAAGAATATAAAGTGGAAACTATAAATTTAATTATGAAAAAGAAAGGAAAAAATAAAAATATTTCAAATAAAAGCTTTTTGGAATAAAAAGAAAATGAAACGATACGAAGGTAAATTAATAGATTTTTTATGAAACATGCAAGAAGAACTTAAGGCAATATTTGAAAAGGAAATTTTAAAGAAAAGTTATTTTAGAGATGGTACAACACACCAAGACTACCGAAAGAAAAAAAAAATGAATGAAAATTTTGAGTGTCAAACTAACTTTTTTGAGATAATAACTTTTTTGGAATATAATGAGTGGAAAAAATATATATACAAATTTCTAAATGATTTAAGAGGAAACAAAAATTTCCTAAAATCTTTTGCAAACCCTTGTAGAAAGAAAAAAAAAACCTAAAAATAGTTTAAAACAAGTTTTTGAATGATTTTAAAAAAGAAAAGAATTTGATTACTGATCAATCAAATTCATATATCCTTTCCACTTATTTTATTTCAAAAAGATTAATATCTTCAAATTCTAGGGGAAATTGATTACTGATCAATCAATTTTCCCTACAATTTGAAGATGAAAATCCTTTGAGATAAAAGTAGAAACGATACAAATTTAGAAAAAAGAAAAACATTTGAAAGTGAGAGAAAAATTTATTGAATACAATTTTAAAAATAGTTCGTTAAAGATTATAGGGTAAAAACTATAAAATTAAAAATAGAATTTAAATTTAAAATTTTTAGAGGGAAAAATCTTTTGAAAATATTCTTCTTACATCAGAAGGTTGGAAACAGATAATTAAAAAAATAGAGAAAAATAAGTTTATGACATTTTTTAGGAAAAACTAGAGATCGAAAATTAGAAATTCTAGGCAAAAAATCAATGAAATAAAAGCTTAAAGAACTTGAAAATGATTTTTTAAATCAGTTTTGGAAAGAATTAATGAAATAAGAAAGTAAAATATTAATATTTAAGGATAAAAAAATATTGAAAGAAACACACATTTAAGAAAAGTAAAAAAGTAGAAAACAAAAATGAAAGTAATAGGAAAATTAAGAAAAATATTACAAAATGAAAATTATAAGATTTTAGGAATAAGTTATTAAACAGAACTTTATATAAATGTATAAACTTTAAGATGAGATACTCGAGTGAAGTAGAATGTTAGAAGTGATAAAATAATTAAAAATAAGTTTCAAGTTTTAAAATTTTAAGGAGAAATCCTTTGAAACTAAGAAAATCTAAATTAAATGTAGTGTTTTTAATAGTAAAAAATAGAAATTTAAAGATAAAATTTGAGAGATAAATACAAAACCAATATTTAACATTTCGAGACAAAAATGGTGTTTGAAAAATAAAAATAAAAACTTTTGAAATACTTGAGTGAAAAAAGAAATTTGAAATGAAAACATTAGAGAGCAATTAAAAATTTTGAAGATAAAACAATTGAGATAAAAAGAAATTTGTATAAAATCATTCAAATTTGAGAATAAATACAACAAATATTTTTTTAAAAGAAAACCATTTGGAAATGAGAGAGAAAAAACTATCATAAATTTTTTTGAATCACTATATTTAAAATATTTTAGGAAAATCTAAATTGTACCATCTTTTTTTCCTTGATGTCCTAGAATGACATGTAGTTCTAGATCTACACTAACTAAACTTGTAATGTACCTACTAATATGAAACTTTATGCCCCTGAGATAAATTTTGGATCCACCACTTAGGAAACTCAAGCATTATATCAACTCAAAAAATGAAATTTCAAATCTTCTTCTCGAAACAATATTTCCTTAGAATAAAACTGAACTTCATTCTTATTCTTTTATCCTCAATATCTTCATCCAAACAAAATGTTCTACATTCTTTAATACATAACCATAACACTCAAAAAAAATACAAAACATAATACTTTGACAATCCTTTTTTTACCAACATAATCACTTCATCACCAACTACTCAAATATCTACTGTTTGGGTGTTTTTCCATCAATAAAATTTCATTTGAACCCATTTCTTCCTACCTTCACTTGTGAAGTCCAATCTAAAGCTTTTATCTAACAGAGACTTTTGTCCAAAGTGTTTTTCTCCATCCTTCAATTCCATAAATCTCATTTCATCCTCTGTCCACTTGTGAGTATTTTCTTCGTCTTCAACAAGGGAACCTATAGGCAATTCCAAGAAGTTACCTTACCTTTGTTCCAACGTCATAATACTTCAAGTCTCATACTTTGCAAATCACTACAACCATTTTTCATATCATTCACCAAAAATTGTATAACGTCAGTCCAAAATTGCATAATCAGATGCATCCATCTATCATACCTACTAAGTGGATCGTTTCTCTCTTTAAATAATGTATTAAGTCTTGTACTATAATACTTGAGTCCAAACCTTGTTTCATACTAAAAGTATCTTCCTCCTTTCTTGCATGCATAACTATTAAACTCAACAAACTATTCTAGAACTTGTGATTCAAGATCATGTTGTTACAAAACTTGTAATTAAAAATCATGTTATTACAATGTTATCCCCCAATGAAGAAAGCCACTGCTACCAAGAAAAAGAAGGCTGAGTTCGGACACCCGTTAATGTTCTTTCATAAATCCTTTAGGTAGTGATGTTTTCATTGTATGTTTCTTTTAAACTTGTGAGTTTCGTCACCACTTGTCCGAAAATCTTCTCAATAAAACTTCTCCATATTATTGTGCCACAATATCTACTTTTCAAATACAATAACTCTACATTACATCTTAACTCTTTTATCCTAACATAGCCTCCCTTCCTTGAATACACAACCATATAAGCTCAACAAACAAAAGTGTTGTATTTTATTACCAAATCCAACTTATCAAAGAATCCAGTATCACTACTGTATATATCATTTCATCATTCCTCCATTATTCTTTCTAAACTTATGAGTTTCGTCTTTACTTGTCCAATATCTTGTCAAATAGAAAATAGACCAATATACATCTCAACAAGGATTTTTAAATGGCCATGTGACTACCTAGAAACCGCCAAAGATTCCTTTCTTGATGACAAGATGACCTAAAGGGTTCTATCTTTTGTCGTAGTGAATTTCTTGTTTGGCCACTCCTCGACAAGATTAATACTTTAGATCTTGATCCGAAAAATTCACACACGAGATTGTAACCTTTATACGAGAGGAGCTAAAGAGTTTCGATTATCGTTTATCTTTTATCCTTTATACTCTACATCATATGAGCTTGTATCCTCCATTATTCTTTCCAAACTTTTGAGTTTCATCTTTACTTGTCCAAAATCTTGCAAATAGAAAACATAGCAATAATATAGCTCCAGAATACATCTCATCAGCAAGGATTCGCGAATGGCCATGGTGACTACCTAAAAGCCGTCAAGGATTCCTTTCCTAGCGGCAAGATGACGTAAAGAGTTACATCCCTTGTCGTAGTGAATTTCTTGTTTAGATCTTGTTCCGAATAATTCACCCTTAAGCTTGTATCCATTATATGAGAGGAGCTAAAGAGTTTCGCTTATCCTTAATACTCTACATCATATGAGCTTGTATCCTCCATTATTCCTTCCAAACTTTTGAGTTTCATCTTTACTTGTCCAAAATCTAGTCAAATAGAAAAAACATAGCAATAATAAAGCTCCAGAATACATCTCATCAGCAAGGATTCACAGATGACCATGGTGGTTACCTAAAAGTCATCAAGGATTCCTTTCCTGACGGCACAAGATGACCTAAAAGGTTCTATCCTTTCCTGTAGTGAATTTCTTGTTTGGCAACTCTTTGACAATATTGATACTCTAGATCTTGTTCTGAATAATTCATCCCTAAGCTTGTATCCTTTATATGAGAGGAGATAAAGAATTTCGCTTATCTTTTATACTCTACATCATATGAGCTTGTATCCTCCATTATTCTTTCTAATCTTATGAGTTATGTCTTTACTTGTCCAAAATTTTGTCAAATAGAAAAACAGACCAATAATACAAGATATTCCAACTTAATACTTTGAGAAATATATCATTGAAATAGAGAGTGAGTGAAGATTCAAATTTTTCCCTCTTACTCTTAAGATACCCTTAAAAACAATATTTATGAGGGTTGAGATTAACTAGTATTACATGACAACTAACACTCCTACGACCTGTATTTGTAGAGAAAACTATAAGCCATTGAATCTTATTCCTATCGTGGATTCATTATCATTTACAGGCCGATCACTAGGTCAATCCATGTTGTTTACTATCTTTGATGTAAAAAAAATTTAAAAACAAATTTTAAGAAAAGAGACATGAAAGTACTAACCACTCATTGGTCATATTCTTCCTTATCACAGATCAAACAACTTCACAAAGAGTGTGAAAAGATGTTGCACATAACTTTGCCCCACCTTCTCCTTCATCCTGTAAAATCATTCAAGAAAAACAACATTAAGAAAATTTTTGCTACTGGTTTTTTATAGCAACTATCAAACACCAACCAATTTATTCTTGAAGTTTGTAAAAAATGTTGATAAAAATGCAATTCAAATTCAGTTCACTTTTTGCTAGTCATTGACCAAGGGCTTCAATGAGAGTTGATCGCACATTGGATATATCAGGTGAGTAAAGCGTTTGTCCAGGAGAAAAAAACTTGTAAAATTTTATCTTCCCAAATGCTTCTTTAGTTTCTTTGCTCATTTCCGTGATAGCTTTCTTTTGTGCTTCCCTAGCTAGCCTGAGAGACAATTGAATTAAATTAATACATAAATGTTACATAGTTATTACAAACATAATAATAAATAATATGACTAACCCTGTTTACCTCTTCGGCCTCTCTTAACTTTCTCCTTCACAATATCCTAAGAAGTCAAGAATTGCAATCATTTAAGTTTTATATAGGTAAATAGTTGTAACTTACAACCACATTAACGAACTAGAACTTACCTTGAAGGCACCTTTTTTACTTGCACGCAATTCTTCCTCATCAATCAGTTTATCTTTGAACCTCTGAAGATGCAAAAGAGAGCATAATACTCTAGGGAAATTCACCGACAAAAAATTTCAGAAACGAACATCGTAAAATATTAAAGATATCAATAAAAACAAGACATTCATTTTAATTATCTCTTACCTCAAAGTTCACCTAATTCCCAAGCACGCACACAGAAAACATGGAGATAACAAAAAAGTAACTTACACATACATTAGCGGTTCCTCTTCATGATCAAACAACTTCACAAAGAGTGTGAAAAGATGTTGCACATAACTTTGCCCCACCTTCTCCTTCATCCTGTAAAATCATTCAATAAAAACAACATTAAGAAAATTTATGCTACTGGTTTCTTATAGCAACTATCAAACACCAACCAATTTATTCTTGAAGTTTGTAAAAATTGTTGATAAAAATGCAATTCATATTCAGTTCACTTTTTGCTAGTCATTGACCAAGGGGTTAAATGAGAGTTGATCGTACCTTGGATATATCAGGTGTGTCAAGCGTTTGTACAGGAGAAAAAAACTTGTAAAATTTTATCTTCCCAAATGCTTCTTTAGTTTCTTTGCTCATTTCTTTGATAGCTTTCTTTCGTGCTTCCCTAGCTAGCCTGAGAGACAATTGAATAAAATTAGTACATATTGTTACATAGTTATTACAAACATAATAATAACAATATGATTAACAATGTCTACCTCTTTGGCCTCACTAACTTTCGCCTTCACAATATCCTAAGAAGTTAGGAATTGAAATCATATAAGTTTTATATAGGTAAATAGTTGTAACTTGCAGCCACGCTAACAAACTAGTACTTACCTTGAAGGCACCTTTTTTAGTTGCACGTAATTCTTCCTCATCAATCAATTTATCTTTGAACCTCTGAAGATGCAAAAGAGAGCATAAAGATTGTACTCTAGGGAAATTTCACAGACAAAAAAATTCAGAAACGAACAACAACGTAAAATAATAAAGATATCAATAAAAACAAGACATTCATTTTAATTAATATCTCTTACCTCAAGTTCACCTAATTCCCAATCACACTCAAGAGAAAACATGGGGATAACAAAAAAGTAACTTACACATACATTAGTAGTTCCTCTTCAAGATCATCCCGATCCAAATGTGCCTCAACATGAATAGACTACAAAGTACTAAAAAATAATATGAGAAAGAAAACTTTTGAAGGGGGTTGAGACATTATACTAGACCTAAATAAATTGTTTGCTTACATTATGTACAACCAAATAGATAAACCCAGTTTACATTCGCAAAATGAAGGGAAAATAGCCCTAGAACAGACCTTGTACATAGATAGGGAAATCGAGATCTTAAAGCTAAAAACAACTTAATTTTGTGGATGAATCAGGAAACCCCAATAGAAGAAGAACCCTAAGGAAGAACAGGTTGAAAGGAGTCATAGAAGAAAGTATTAAGGAACTTACGGCAAGAAGGGATTTGAACCGGAAGTGGATGCCATTAGGTCAAAAGAAGAGATACTTTGGCAATTCATATTTCAACTTTTGAAGGGCTTCCTTCAGAGACATTCCACTACATTCCTCCCTCCAACACTAACAATTTCTCCAGCCACGAAGGGCATATCTACAACAGCAAATCATTTAATGTTTTTAGGGGAAGAGTCTGAATATTATAAATAGAGATGACGGACAGTAAATCTTGACTTCTTACATCATTCTTTAAACACTTCACATCCCACTTCATAAGCATTCATGATTCATGTCATTAGATTAGATATCAAAGAGTCGTATACTAAATTACCAAGCTAGAACTATAATAGTATATTATTTCCTTTCATTTTTCTAGAAGAAGATAGATTCAAGACCTTTTTAGAAAAATGTGATGAACTTGGAAATATTATTGAATTGAAACTACAGTGAAAAGATAAAACTCAGAGGCAGAAAGTGTTTGAGAAAAATCATTACAAGGCTTACCTTGTTAGTCATTTCGACAAATAGATATTCATCACTGAAAGGTGCCATGTGAATCCTCCGTGGACGAAATTATAACTCATAAGAACCCAAAAAAAACTCCACAAACACAAACGACAAGAAAACTGCTTGATGAAAATAATTCCGCTGTCAATTCACCTTCCTATTGTTGGGAACATCTTTCCATTTCGGTGCAAAAAACGGTCTCTGGCGATCACGTAGGTTTCAAGCATTCTTTCATTGACCAATAGGGTTGCCTAACAGCCAAGAAAGGTGAAGCATGAGGCTGAAATTGAGCGAGGTCGACGAGATAAACAGAAAATTATTGACTTAAAAAAAATCATTGGGTGCTATACCTTTCAAATACTCAATTATAGCATGCGGGGGTGTTTACATATATTTTTATGTAAATAGCTAAAAGTTTTAGGCCAAAATGGCACAACCTTCCAGGATAATCTGAAAAGGTATTACACTTTGACAATGGCTATCACCCATTGGCTCTGAGATTAAAATGCCTGCCTTCTCGGGCAATTCAATTTCCTCAACTTTGCCTTTAATTACCTGAGTTTCAAGTTAAAGTGCATGACTAGACAAGTGAATATTGACAGATAATAATATTTCTAATAAGTTAAGTATTGTGATTAAAAAAACTCACAGTGATTCGATGACTCAAGGCTGGGTTTCCTTCAATTAGTACACGAGCATACTTAGCCATTTCAGATGCCTCCACGGCATAAACATGCTTTGCACCGGCCTGTTAAAGATTAAAACTTGAAAGCATAAGATTCCAAGTTTAATTATAGAACTGTTGAAGTGAATACATACAGATACAGAATCAGCTGTAGCCAAGAGTTCCTAAGTAGCAAATAATGACAAAATACCACTACCAGCACCGACGTCAATAACAACACAACCCGTGAAGTCGACAAGATTTTCCATCACTGCTGCATAATATGTGCCTGAGAAAGCACAACTTCTACGTCACTGCTGCATAAGAACAGGTATCACACACACCAATGTTTAAGCTATCAATACAATGATAATAAGATTGATATTTAATTGAAGAATTGGGGAAGTGATCCATAAAATAAAATGTAAGATAAAACAACAGCTAAGTTATATAACCTGTCCTCACATAGTCCTGCAGCATATTTTGTTGATGTAGAAGTTGTCCATAGTAGTGGAAATACATCTTTGCAGATGATGATTCTATTTTATCATCAAACTTGCATTTTAAGGAGGAAATTGCACCATTTGGTAAACGGGAGTCTGGTGTAGAAAAAGTTTAACTTCAGTTTTTTAAAAAATCACAATGAAGACGTAAACAAATTTTTACATCGAGAGATGATTCGGGTGAAATTCAGCTTTCTACCTTGAGCAATATCATCCTTCTTCCTCTGATCAAAAGCATAATGAAACACACTGCTCTCTTCCTCATTTCAAAATTGAATAGTAACACCTCTGGAATGTGACTAAAATAGAAACAATTCAATGACACAAGCAATGGCCAGCACATCATTCTTCAACAAGTTAAATTGTACACATACTAAATCACCATAGAATTGTACAAATTTGTAATGGAATCAACATACAAAATATGGAAGAATTGATCAAAACGGTGGCAGTTTCTTTTCCCCTTTTTTATAAGAAAGGTTGTTTAACATTCAGTCACAGCCTCGCAGGTACAATTTGAGATTATTAGCATACAAAAAATACCATTCTAACCTCTTTAGAGGCATCGTCTTTTTGCTCGTCATTGGCCAAGAGGCTTAAAGGAGAGTTGATCGTACCTTAACATTGGATATATTAGGTGTGTAAGGCGTTTGTACTAAAATTTTATCTTCCCAAATGCTTCTTTAGTTTCTTTGCTCATTTCCTTGATAGCTTTCTTCCAAGCGCTTCCCTAGCTAGCCTGAGAGACAATTGAATAAAATTAGTACATAATTGTTACATAGTTATTACAAACATAATAATAACAATATGATTACAAATATTTACCTCTCTGGCCTCTCTAACTTTCTCCTTGACAATATCCTAAGAAGTCAAGAATTGCAATCATATAAGTTTTATATAGGTAAATAGTTGTAACTTGCAGCTACGCTAACAAACTAGTACTTACCTTGAAGGCACCTTTTTTAGTTGCACACAATTCTTCCTCATCAATCAATTTATCTTTGAACCTCTGAAGATGCAAAAGAGAGCATAAAGAATATACTTTGGGGAAATTTCACCGACAAAAAATTTCAGAAACGAACAACAACGTAAAATATTAAAGATATCGATAAAAACAAGACATTCATTTTAACTAATATCTCTTACCTCAAGTTCACCTAATTCCCAATCACACTCTGAGAAAACATGGAGATAAAAAAAAAGTAACTTACACATACATTAGCAGTTCCTCTTCATGATCATCCCGATCCAAATGTGCATCGGCATGAATAGACTACCAAGAATAACCTTGAGAAATTATTTGAGCTGCACAAACGAGAATCAGCATGAATAGACTACAAAGTACTAAAAATAATATGAGAAAGAAATTTTTTGAAGGGGGTTGAGACATTATACTAGACCTAAATAAATTGTTTGCTTACATTCTGTACAACCAAATAGATAAACCTTTTCTCCGTACAATTTTCCTCCCTCTTCAAATGCATCTTGTAAATAATTGCAAAAGTTACCATTATCTCACCAATCCAAGTAAATATTGGAAAGAAACCTTGCTACAGTAATGCCATGGTTCAAAGTAAAAATTTGGCAATCTAGTGATGCTGACTCATGCATATAATTGGAATAAAAAAAATTGTAATGAAAGAGAAACATTAATACCATGCATAACTAAGTAAAAAGCAGCACAAAGTTAAATTTGTACAAGACAAGGGTAAAAGCCTAAAAGGCAAGGAAGCAAAGATTTGAAGCTACAGAGGTAATTGAGTAAATGAGGTACACTAGAGCTTACCCTAAATCGTACACTACAGCTTACCATAAACTTACAAGACCTGAAAGATAAAACTCAAATATACTTTTGAGAAAGAGCAATACTTACCTACACATCAATGTGTAGGGTGAGAATGCTTTGTTACCATGTGGCACAAGTTTTTACCACACATTAAAAAATAAAATTAATAAAACATTGGAAAACAGAATAAACATGTGGTAAAAACTTGTGCCAAATAAACAATAAGCATATTCACCCTACACATTCATGTGTAGATAAGTATTGCTCTTTGAGAAATGTTGGACAAGTGGAATTCAAATTTAATTGGGGAAGAAACGACTTAGCATGAGTTTGAGCACATAACCTCCTGCTCCAATACCACGTTGAAGCATGAAAAAATCACCAACGAATCCAAAATCATAACTCGGTGGGTTGGAGTAAATTTCAACTAAATCAACTAACATTTCTTGTTCAATCAAATGCAATAAATTTAAAGTACTACAGCAGTTGCTCCAAACCTCATGCAGTAAGAATTCAGCATGTTCACAGACAAAAATACAGAACCATACCTCTGGGAAAGTAAGAAATCCAAAAAGAAGCAGACTTGGGAACACAGAATGTTTGAAAAATCGGCGTCCTACGTTGTTGAACCAAGCAACTACACCTCCAATTGAAGGTAAGAATCTGACTGTCCATAATCACTCACCTTCAATCAGATTGATCAGAGTGTGAGTTTATCTAAAAGTATATTAATGATAATAGTTTATCTTACACATACATTAGCAGTTCCTCTTCATGATCATCCTGATCCAAATGTGCATCAGCATGAATAGACTACTAAGAAGATCCTTAGGAAATTATTTGAGCAGCACAAACAGGAATCAGCATGAATAGACAACAAAGTACTAAAAAATAATATGAGAAAGAAAATTTTTGAAGGGGGTTGAAACATTATACTAGACCTAAATAAATTGTTTGCTTACATTCTGTACAACCAAATAGATAAACCTTTTCTCTGTACAATTTTCCTCCCTCTTCAAATGCATCATGTAAATATTTGCAAAAGTTATCATTATCTCACCAATCCAAGTAAATATTGGAAAGAAACCTTGCTACAGTAATGCCATGCTTCAAAGTAAAAATTTGGCAATCTGCTTGATAGTGATGCATGCATATAATTGGAATAAAAACAATTGTAATGAAGGAGAAACATAAATACCATGCATAACTAAGTAAAAACAGCACAAAGTTAAATTTATACAAGAAAAGGGTAAAAGGCAAGGAACCAAAGATTTGAAGCTACAGAGGTAATTGAGTAAATGAGGTACACTAGAGCTTACCTTAAACTTACAAGACCTGAAAGATAAAGCAGGCCACACAATCCTTTAGATAAACCAGAAGGTACTAGTTACTCAAAAAAAACACACTCCACATTTAATGAAAACAGGGATAACGATGTTACTTCCGTAATTCCTAAAATTAAGACAATAAAATCCAATCACAGAAATTAACAGATAGAAACCCTGGGGCAGATATCAAGAAAACCCCAGTTCACATCTGCAAAATGAAGGGAAAATAGCCCTAGAACAGACCCTCTACGTAGATAGGGAAATCGTGATCTTAAAGCTAAAAACAACTTAATTTTGTGGATGAATCAGGAAAACCCCAATAGAAGTAGAACCCTAAAGAATAACAGGTTGAAAGGAGTCATAGAAGAAAGTATTAAGGAACTTACGGCAAGAAGGGATTTGAACGGGAACCGGAAGTTGATCATGCCGTTAGGTCGAAGAAGAGATGCTTCCGCTTCTCTGTCGTTCGCTGCTGGGGACGTCGCCGGTGCGGGAGGGAGGTCCCTGCGGCGTACATCGGTCATGCCCTAATAGTGTGAACATAACAATGTGAAATCACATTGGCCGAATCGAATGCAATAACATAATCGAATGACACAGAACAGTAGAAGAAGAACCAAATAGTGACCTGAGGATCGATTCAGAAGCCAACGAACCTTGAAATCTGTTCTCGACCTAAAAACAGAAACGAATCGTAATCAACATTCAAACGCTTTGAAACTACTGGAACAAACACGAGCCGAGAGCAATGGAGAAGAAACCCTAGATCAACAGAGCGACGTCGAAGCAATGGAGAAGAAACCACGAGCCCAGAGCAATGGCCTCTCTGGAAGTAGCGTACAGTCGACGACGAAGAACTGAAGGACTAAAAACAGCCGAACGGTAAAATCGGATTAAATAGCACTAAACCATTGACCCGGTCAACTTATATCGGATCAAATCCGATATTATTCTATAAAATACGCCATTCAATTGCGTGACTGTGACGTTACATCATTTTTTAAAATCTTTTTTAAATTTTTGTTTAATAAACGCCATTTATTTTTACTACTTACCGCTCAACTTTATTACTTTATGTAATTTAACCAACAATCTTTCGTTCTTTTATTTTTAAATTAATTACATTACAAGTTCATCGCACGTTTAACACCTAACGGGAGCAATATCCCAACGGTTTAAATTTTAATGTTAAGGTTTTTTTTTTTTTTTTTAAAGTTATTTTGAATATAAAGAAGAAGAAAAAAAGGTGAATTATGAATTATTTATTATAAACTTTATTTTGATCAATTGGCCGACATTTTATTAATGCAGTGGGGATTGATTTTTGAATGACAAAACTCATAGTTACTAATAGATTGAGATGTGTTTATTTTATCAATTGAGATTTTTTTTATTATTATAAATTAGGGGAAAGGGATTACAAATACCGATCTCAATGATCGAACTCCTGACCGTGAAAATAGATTAATATCATATCAGATAATCAATTGTTTCACGAACTCCATTCAATAATTTATGTAATACTTTAGTTTCACATATTATTTTCAAAACAAAACATAAATACAAGTAACGCATATATAAAGTCAACTTTGTTTTAATGGTGTGTGTTATTTTTAGTACATATAGGGAGAGGGGGACAAATAACGATTTCCGGGCTCGAATCCCTGGTGTTGAATCGGTTTACAACCAAACATTGAAACTATTGCGCTACTAACCCATTCGGTAGAAATTGGATTAGCCACTGGCCCATTAATGGTGTGTTTGGATTCGGTAGAAATTGGAGTATTATTTTAATGAATGAGGAGAGTTTTTTTTTTTTTTTTTTTTGTATACATATGGGGAGGGGCTCGAACGTGTGATGCTAATGTTGAACTAGTTAACAACCAAATAATGAAATTATTGCGCCACCGACCCATTCAATGAATGAAGAGAGTATTAGAGTATTAATACTGATATAGACTAACATATGAGTAATAATAATTGTTTATATAACATTAATATTAGCGTGGTACAATTCGCTCATTTATTTAGATTTGCTTTCGCTATATATTTTAAAAATAGGTTTGAATTTGATCCCGTACAAACATCTCCTAACTTTCTATTGACATTATATATCAAATAGTAGCTCATTGGTTGCATGCTTTAAGTCTTGAATATTATTGAATTCAAATAAAACTAAAGCCCCGTTTGAAATCAATTTATTTTTTATTTTTTGATTTTATTTTTACTTTTTTGAAAAAATATTTATTTGATAACCAATTTTTATTTTTGTTTTTAAAAATTAAAAAAATAGCTTTTTAAAATTTTTTGTTTTCATTTTTTTAAAACTATGAAAAAATCGAGAATGAATAGTAAAAATTAAAAGAATCACAATAAAATGTGATGTTTGAAAATAAAATATACTCATCAAATACTTTTTTAAATTTTTTAATAATAAAAATATAAAACTAAAATCAATTATCAAATTATTTTTTAAAATAAAAAACATAAACGAAATGGTTATAAAACATTGTCAAAGCTACTTATGTTTGGATCAGTATTAATTATAGTTTGATAATGAACTAATCATTTAAAAAGTATTATCATTAACGATTGAATAATTAACCATTCCTTTAAGGATTAATGTTATAAATGATAATTATGATATTCAATTTAATGAAATGTTTTGATAAAGTTTCTCGTAAAAATGGATTATTTACCTCTAAATATAAGTGATAGTTGAAAATAAAAATTGGGAAAAAAGTATAAACAAAAAACAGTGCCGTTATGTGGGACCCACCCAAAAGCAAACTCGTAGCCTTTTTTTTCTTCATATTTTTCCTTTGTCTTACTAAAGAAAGTCAATTTGTTCCGCAAAAATAAAAAATATTAATGTTCCTTGGTACGAAATAATTACTTTTGTAGTTTCCCTTTCAACGAATACATAATATATTTACTCTAAAAAAATACATAATATATTTTGATATTAAAAGATAACAAATTATCCAACTACATGGATTGGCTTAAGATTATATTATGTAGCAACTCTAATAGCACTTGATATGATAAACGTTAATAAAATTCATAATTTATTTTATAATTATATATTTGTGCCCATCATGAAAGATGATTTATTTGAATTGCATTGACCAAAATTTGATAATCAGACTCCAAGTTTTTGTCTGCTTAGAAGTTGTCATGCTAAGCATACCGCGATAATCTCTTTTAATAATCATATCCGACCATGTGTTTGGATCGAGAATGAATACGTTCATAAGTGGAAACTTTATATTTTTGGTCAATTACAAAATTGGTGTATATAATTTAAAGAAATTTATAATTCAATTTGTATAAAACTATTTTTCATATAAAAAACATGAGAAAATATTGTAGATGAATGATCCTTCTTAATTAAAAAAATGAGGTTCTCTCTCTAAATCTTTTAGAGAAAAGTTATCTTCCTAGGCTTTGACACGGTCTCGCCGGGCGCCATCGTGCTCGTTTGGTGGCTCCGTTTGGGTTTCTCTCAAAGCTTGGACAAGAGAGTGATAGGGGTTCATAAATTAGCGTTGATGTTGGAGCTCGTGAGGGGCTGTTCGGGGTTTATAAAATGGGATGGAAGACGAGTCTTTAAGAAAGGATTCAACATAGCTCGAAATGAAATAACCTATATTCTTGGAATATTGAAGAGGAAACCCTTGGTCCCGAGAGGGAGAAAGAAACAGAGCTTTTCAAACAGAGGAGAAAGAAAAGGGCTTGGTAAAGATAAAAGTCCCTTTGACAATGGGAAGTCCAATGACGACGAACCAAGTAAGTATAAATATGGAAGACTTTGTTGGGGTTTCGCCATCTCCAACAGGGGCTTCGATGCTGGTTGGAGTTTGGTTAGCGGTGATCAACAAAATTTTGATGGTAACGTGTACGAGGCTCGTGGAGTCAAACAACCGGCGATTGATGGCGATGGGAGGGTGACGCGTGTAAGGCTCGAGGTGCCAATTGTGGATCATGCCCCTATGTGTAAGAGAAATCTTGTCCTCAATTTAGGGAGGTCCATTTGTTTGGGTAGGTTGTTTGGGTTCAATCGAATCGTCGGCTCGCTTAGCCCGATTCATGGTATGATTCGAACCATTAGGTATTTTGAACTGGGTTGGGTTGGTCTTCTTAAACTTGGTAGCAATTCCAACCAGTTTATAGGTTTTTCTGCCTACGTTTCTTATTCTCCCATCGTGTCTTGGCTTTTTTTGTGTATGCTTGTTCGTTCAATGTTGTTTAAGTTTTATTTTCAAATAGGTAGGACTTTTTTCATGTTATGTATGATTAGAGTCTCATTTTTTATGATGTTATCTAAAGGCATATTATGCTTTTTTGTGTTGGACTTTGTTGATGTATAATTTGAGTGGTTTGTGTCATTGAGTTTGGGCAATGAATTGATGGACAAAGGTCCTATGACATCTAGAAAAACAATTTATCTGATGCACGAGAGGAAGTTTTCCTCGAATGAGGTGTGTTTGGATTAGCCACCGACCCATTAATGGTGTGTTTGGATTCGGTAGAAATTGGAGTATTATTTTAATGAATGAGGAGAGTTTTTTTTTTGGTATACATATGGCGAGGGGCTCGAACGTGTGATGCTAATGTTGAACTAGTTAACAACTAAATAATTTTGTGGATGAATCAGGAAAACCTACATATAATCAATTAATTAAATAAATAATACTTTCTCATTTTTTGGAAATCAATTCTCCCAAATTTATGGGCTATGATTTTTTATTTTCTAATTTACCCTATAAAACATATCTAAACTCTAATTTATAATTGATGTAATGCTTGAGTTTCATCAATTATTATCAAAACAAAACAAAAATACATTAACTTTATTTTAACCAGTAACATTTTATTTGGTAAAAATATTCATAACAATTATTTAGATAAGAATTAGTTCGTCAAAATTTCAAGCACTCCTATATATTTATCCAAATTTAATCAAATATAATTTTTAAAGAAAAATCATCAAAGAGATATATTTTGAACATCAGTCTTTCTTAGTATGAATTCTAAAATTACGAAAATTTGGATAGAAACAAAACTAAAAGTATGTTAACTTGAACCAGACTTTTTATTTGTAATTTTATGGAATTCAACTATATCTCACAATCCATCCAACGTTTATGGAATTTAACGAGAGTAGAGTACACTATATAAACCATCCCAACATTTTGTACTTTTATTATTTTTAGTAAAATGGTTATCTCCTCTATAAGTGAAAATCTAAAGACAAATACTTTCAAGTAACCAAATGTATACTAGCAAAAAGAGGAAAATTTTGCAGGAAACAAGATATAATTTTTATTTAACGTATTGAATCCTAATTTTAAATAGTACATAATAATCTATGTGGAAACATAATCAATGGTAGAGGTTAGAGGTGAACAAAAAAAGGACTTCTGCCAAGTTCTAATACCCGATGCAAAGGCGTTTATATGTCCGACATCGATCCCGTGTCCAGAATTCATCCGTAACGCTTAAATCCCCGAGTTAGGCGATGCATGTAGCATCATATCAGCATATTCTAAATCTTGTGGCTGAATAGTTGCGTTCTGTTTGGAGGAACAAAAAACGTGAATGAAAATATGAACATTTAAAGGAATAAAAAAACATAACTAGAATAAATCTTCCTATTGGTTGGTTCACATTATGCAAACAAAACACTACGAATTGGCTAGTACTAAAAAAGACCTAGATAAACTAAGAGATGATGAATTTAATCTATGGTGGTCACGTCACAAAAAATTCAAGCCTACAGAATTTCTTGACAATCAAATGTAGTAGGGTATATATAGCATGAAAAACGCGTAATCACCTGTGGCGGAATAAGCTGATGTTGCTGATCTTGGGCCACAGGGTAGGCTTGCAGTTGGGACATTCTATAGTAGGGCTCTTTCAAGTTGAGTTTGCACTACGACGACTGCATTATTCCTCCTTGATCGGCACCGGGGCCCCACATTTTGGCTATATATATAGCAATGTTAGTCAGAGTGAATGGCAAACCAAGGAACAAAAAATGAAAAAAAGAAGAAGAAAATCAACCTGTTAGAGTGAAATAAATTGTGTAACTCTAGGCATTGTGAGCGACCATGTGAAGTCTGCCAGTAATTTTCTGACCCGCCATGACATAAATCGGCTGGGAAAAGACGCAGCGTAATTGAGAGTTGATACCAATGGGTCGTCGGTGTACCAGGGGTAGTGGTAAGCCACCACCACCGCACAAAGGTCGCAAATTAAAGCGGTTAAGTATGCTTGATCAAGTAGAGGGTGTTCGTAAGCGTAAGCTTACACGGGATATAGAAAAAAGACTAGTAATACTATCAGAAAATTTCTTTCAACCCCAATATTAACCTGCCATTAAATAATACAACAAACCAGAAGGTCAATCCATGCACTCTCGCACCCACAAAAGCAAACGAATTTCGGAGGAATATCAATGTCATACAATTCTTCTTCCTGACATTAAGAGTGTTTCTTCATCAGAGTTCATTACAAGGCATATATTTATAGAGTGGGAAAAATCAAGGTAAACCACCGTAATGTATAGACGGTTCCCATTTGTCCTGAATTTTTTATTTTTTCACCGAAAATCCCCATTTGATTTTTTATTTTCTTTCAATATTCAATAGAAAAAGAAAGCAAATTTTTTTGGTTTTTAGTTTTAGATATTGTGTGTTCTAAAATTATCAATCGAAGAGGTAGTACAAGCTAAAAAAGAACAAAAAAAACACGATTCTTAGCAGTTCGGATTCTAAGAAGTACAAATGAAACATGCTCCTCACTTAAATGGCAACACACATGGAAGGATAAGTTACCTTCCCCACCAAAAAAAAAACAGATCCTTTTATTCGTAAAAAGATCCAAAACGAAAATCATATGTAAGAGGCCATAAATACCGGAAAGTTAGCATCGACAAAATGCAAGTCCTTGTCCAAGAGGATAAGGATACCTTAATATTTGTGAAGTCTAAAACATGAGACATGGAACGTTTAATAACAGAGAATATTGTAAATACAAGGTTTAATGACAGAAACAGAAAATGAGATGCAGCAGCAAATTCCAACTACATATATAATGCTTTATGCTTTTAGTTCAACAACAATGGATGGGAATTCGAAGCATAATCAATGGTAGAGGTTAGAGGCAGGGCTCTTTCAGGCATAATCACCTTATCTTCCCTCCCTCTCTCTAATAGCGTGTTTAGAACTACTTGTAAGAAAAATGCTTTTTTAGCAAAATCATTATTTAAAATACTTCTCCAAGGTTTTTAAGCTAAAAGGTATCCCAAAAAGTCTCAAAAATTACAATTCGTCCTAAATTTTCATTTTCAAATAAATGAAAGTGATGCACACACCTGAGAAAAATAGCCTTGAAATACTGACCCATGCAAGGCTGTCAAATCAAGCTCATAATAGTTTTGCTGCTGCCAATAGAGAGCCTACAAAAAAGAGTAACATATTTAAGTTCGTTTTTTCCTTACTATTTTGGACAAAAAATAGACAGAAAGAACACATTGTGTGGCTACAAAGCCAAAACATGTGAAATCTATGTTATCCTTCTGCCCATTGTCTATAGATATTGTTTCATTAGAAGTGTACTTAGGACAAGACCACGCCTAAAAGGTACTTTTTTGTTTTTTTTATTTTATATTTATGAGTGTCTTAATCAACTTCTGCGCACCTTAACTATTCATACAAGACAAAATCTAACTCTACTATATTGGGTTGTCAAGGAAATTAGTAAGAAAATAATTTCTAAGTAGGTGGGTAGCATGGATTGAACTCATCACCTCTTAGTACACAAAGACCCTCTAAACCACTAGGCCAATCCATTATGCTAAACCCTATACTTTCGATAACGCATAGAAACTTAATCAAGTGCTTTCTAAAATGCTCTCAAAATTGAAGGATAGAATGACATGACACATTTTTCCTTTTTTATGTTTAAGAGAAGAGTCATTTGAATTGAAACTTTTAGAACTTAAGGACCTCAGTCAAAAGAAAAAATTCAGAGGCTGAAAGTGTTTGAGAACAATCATTACAAGGCTTACCTTGTTAGCCATTTCGACAAATAGATATTCATCATTGAAAGGTGCCATGTGAATCCTACATGGACGAAATTATAAGTCATAAGAACCCAAAAAAAACTCAACAAACACAAACGACAAGAAAACGCGCTCGATGAAAATAATTCTCACTGTCAATTTACCTTCCTATTGTTGGGAACATCTTTCCATTTCGGTGCAAAAACGATCTTTGGCGATCACGTAGGTTTCAAGCATTCTTTCATTGACTTGAAAAAAATCATTGGGTGCTATACCTTTCGAATACTCAATCATAGCACATCTAGAGGAGTTTGCATATATTTTTTTGTAAATAGCCAAGGGTGCGTTTGGAGCACCGGTTTAGCGCAAGGTTATGATAAATAGGGGGTTATGATACACCGTGGGTTATTATAAATGGTGTTTGGGGGGCTGGTTATGTAACAAAAAGTAATATATGTAATGTTTAAATAAACGGGCACATAGGTTTAGATAAACGGGCACGCAGGTTTAGATAACCACTGTTTATAATAAACGGTGGGGCGAACATCGGTTGAGTTATTATAACCAACCGGTCGTTTACATAAACGAGGGCCCAAAATTCTCTCATATCCCTCAAAATTTGAAGTGAAGTCGCATACTTTAGTCTAAATATCAATAGACTTAACATAGTTGAGGTATGCTCTCATATACTAAATTCTTTGTAACTACTCCAATTAAATGAATGTGAATTCTTAAATCAATATTTGAAATCCAATCTCATACTTTATTGGAATCAATTCTCATACTCTAATCCAAATTACTCTAATTTTAACAAAGTTAAATTCAAGTCTCACACTTAAATCCAAAATCTTTGTAACATCTCAAATAAAACGAATAAGAATTCATTCATCAAAATTTGAAGTCCAATCTCATACTTTAATCCAAATACTTCTTTTCCTAAGAAAATTGAAGCAACTTACCATACTCTTATCTTAAAATAGTTGAGGTTAATTAAGTCCAAACACACACTTTAATCCAAATAGTTGAGGTATGCTCTCATATACTAAATTCTTTGTAACTTCTCCAATTAAATGTATGAGAATTCTTAAATCAATATTTGAAGTCCAATCTCATACTTTATTGGAGTCAATTCTCATACTCTGATCCAAATTACTCTAATTTTAACAAAGTTAAATTCAAGTCTCACACTTAAATCCAAAATCTTTGTAACAACTCAAATAAAACGAATAGTAATTCCTTCATCAAAATTTGAAGTCCACTCTCATACTTTAATCCAAATACTTCTTTTCCTAAGAAAATTGAAGTAACTTACCATACTCTAATCTCAAAATATTTGAGGTTAAGGACGTCCAAACACATACTTTAATCCAAATAGTTGAGGTATGCTCCCATATACTAAATTCTTTGTAACATCTCGAATTAAATGAATGAGAATTCTTAAATCAATATTTGAAGTCCAATCTCATACTTTATTGGAGTCAATTCTCATACTCTTATCCAAATTACTCTAATTTTAACAAAGTTAAATTCAAGTCTCACACTCAAATAAAAAATCTTTGTAACATCTCAAATAAAACGAATAAGAATTCCTTCGTCAAAATTTGAAGTCCAGACTCATACTTTAATCCAAAACTCCCTTATCATATGAAAGCAGTAGTACAAATCTCATACTTTACGCCAACATTCTCACATTCCTCGAAAATTAAAATAAAGTCTTATACTTAAGTTTTTCTATTCCAAATATTCTTTAATTTATTTAAAGTGAAAATAGAAATTTTATAAGTGCAAAAATAGATGATAGTTGAAGTAACAAAAGTGTGAAACGAAGTTTTTTAAAAAAAACTACTTTAAAAATAAGTGATTTCAAAATAGAATATTTGACGTAATTGAAGAAAAATTAATTGATCAGTAATTAATTTTTATTTAAATTACCTTAAATACACCACTTTAAAATGGAATACAAGAAAAGATGATAAAAATAAAAAAAAGAAAAAGATTAGGGAATTACAGAAATTAGATAAAGGAGTTTGAAAAAAAAAAGTTATTGGGAAGGAGTTTATAAAAAAAAAAAAGGGAGTATTTTTAAATAATAAGTAATAAATGTATCTGAGAGATAAAAATATGTTTAAAAAAATATATAAAAAGAATTAGAAAAGAAAAATAAAGTTAGAAGAAAACATTAATTAAGTAACTGCATAATAATCTATTATTCTTTTCTCATATGAAGTAACTTCTCTTCTTTAATAGAGTCATTTTTCCAACTCTATCCAAAAAGAATCAAATTTGAATTAAAATCTCATATTTTAATCCAAAATTTCTTTTTAACTTTTTTCCAATAAAATACTTGAAGTCTGAACACATATTTTAATCCAATATTCTCATATCCCTCAAAATTTGAAGTCAAGTCGCATACTTTAGTCTAAATATCAATAGACTTAACATAGTTGAGGTATGCTCTCATATACTAAATTCTTTGTAACTACTCCAATTAAATGAATGAGAATTCTTAAATCAATATTTGAAGTCCAATCTCATACTTTATTGGAATCAATTCTCATACTCTAATCCAAATTACTCTAATTTTAACAAAGTTAAATTCAAGTCTCACACTTAAATCCAAAATCTTTGTAACATCTCAAATAAAACTAATAAGAATTCCTTCATCAAAATTTGAAGTCCAATCTCATACTTTAATCCAACTACTTCTTTTCCTAAGAAAATTGAAGTAACTTCCCATACTCTTATCTCAAAATATTTAAGGTTAAGGAAGTCCAAACACATACTTTAATCCAAATAGTTGAGGTATGCTCCCATATACTAAATTCTTTGTAACATCTCGAATTAAATGAATGAGAATTCTTAAATCAATATTTGAAGTCCAATCTCATACTTTATTGGATTCAATTCTCATACTCTTATCCAAATTACTCTAATTTTAACAAAGTTAAATTCAAGTCTCACACTCAAATAAAAAATCTTTGTAACATCTCAAATAAAACGAATAAGAATTCCTTCGTCAAAATTTGAAGTCTAGACTCATATTTTAATCCAAATACTTCTTTTCCTAAGAAAATTGAAGTAACTTACCATACTCTTATCTTAAAATAGTTGAGGTTAAGTAAGTCCAAACGCATACTTTAATCCAAATATTTCTTTTCCAAAGAAAATCGGAGTCACTTGTAATACCTGATTCCAAAATTTCTCTTATCCTAAAATAGAAGAAGTTATGTCTCATACTTTAATCAAAACTTTTCTCCAATAAAAAATTCGAAGTCCAAACTCCTACTTGAATCCAAAATTCCCTTATCACATGAAAGTGGTAGTCTAAGTCCCATACTTCAATCCAATACTTCAATCCAACATTCTCACATTCCTTAAAGTTGAAAGTCAAGTACCATACTTTAGTCTAAACTACCATAGTTTTAACATAATTGAAGTTTGGTCTCTTACTCAAAATTCTCGATAAATATCTACATTAAAATAAATAGGAGTGCTTTTATCTAATACAAATTTTATAATGTAAAATAAATGACGTTTGAAGTAACTGAAACTTTTATTGTCCAAAAGTGAGAAAAGAAAATCAAAAGATTACCTTAGAAATAAGTGATTTTTAGAGAGTATGTTTGACGTAATTGAATAAAAATTAATTGATCAGTAATTAATTTTTATTCATATAAAATCAAAAGATTATCTTAGAAATAAGTGATTTTTAGAGAGTATGTTTGACGTAATTTAAGAAAAATTAATTGATCAGTAATTAACTTTTATTTATATTACCTCAAATACACCACAATAAACTCACTATTCATTTATTTTCTCATTTAAAAAGAATACATGAAAATATTTTCTCATTTATTTTCTTATTTACTCACTTTATATATATATATAAAGTTGTTTGGAAGAAATTTAAAAGAAAAAAATGGAGTCTTTTTTTTAAATAAGTAATAAATGTATCTAAGAGAAAAAAATAACTTTTAAAAAGATTAGAAGGAGAAAATAAAACTAAAGACAAATCTCATGGAGTCACTTCACATGTTAATGAGCCATTTCTCAAACTCTATCTAAAATCTTTTATCTTAACAATGTTGAAGTCCCATGCTTTAATCCAAAATTCTTTTTAAACTTTTTCCTAATAAAATACTTGAAGTCTAAAGACATATTTTAATCCAATATTCTCATATCCCACAAAATTTGAAGTCAAGTCGCATACTTTAGTCTAAACTCCCGTAGACTTAACATAGTTGAGATATGCTCTCATATACTAAATTCTTTGTAACATCTCAAATTAAATGAATGAGAATCCATCAATATTTGAAGTCCAATCTCATACTTTATTGGAGTCACTTTTCATAATCTGATCCAAATTACTCTAATTTTAACAAAGTTAAATTCCAGTCTCACACTTGAATCCAAAATCTTTGTCACACCTCAAATAAAACGAATAAGAATTCCTGCATCAAAATTTGAAGTCTATTCTCATACTTTAATCCAAATACTTCTTTTCCTAAGAAAATTGAAGTAACTTACCATACTCTTATCTTAAAATAGTTGAGGTTAAGTAAGTCCAAACACATACTTTAATCCAAATATTTCTTTTCCTAAGAAAATCGGAGTCACTTGTAATACTTGAATCCAAAATTTCCCTTATCCTAAAATAGAAGAAGTTAAGTCTCATATTTTAATCCAAACTTTTCTCCAATAAAAAATTCGAAGTCCAAACTCCTACTTGAATAAAAAATTCCTTTATCACAAGAAAGTGGTAGTCTAAGTCCCATACTTCAATCCAATACTTCAATCCAACATTCTCACATTCCTTAAAGTTGAAGGTCAAGTACCATACTTATGTCTAACCTACCATAGTTTTAACATAATTGAAGTTTGGTCTCATACTCAAAATTCTCGATAAATATCTTCATTAAAATAAATAGGAATGCTTTTATCAAATACAAATTTTATAATGTAAAATAGATGATGATTGAAGTAACTGAAACTTTTATTCGTCCAAAAGTGAGAAAAGAAAATCAAAAGATTACCTTAGACATAAGTGATTTTTAGAGAGTATGTTTGACGTAATTGAATAAAAATTAATTGACCAGTCATTAATTTTTATTCATATAAAATCAAAATATTATCTTAGAAATAAGTGATTTTTAGAGAGTGTGTTTGACGTAATTTAAGAAAAATTAATTGATCAGTAATTAATTTTTATCTATATTACCTCAAATACACCACAATAAAATCACTATTCTTTTATTTTCTCATTTTAAAACAGAATACATGAAAATAATATTATATATATATATATATATATATATATATATATATATATAAAAAGTTGTTTGGAAGAAATTTAAAAGAAAAAAAATGGAGTCTTTTTCTTATAATAAGTAATAAATGTATCTAAGAGATAAAAATAACTTTTAAAAAGATTAGAAAAGGAAAATAAAACTAAAGACAAATCTCATGGAGTCACTTCACATTTTAAGGAGCCACTTCTCAAACTCTATCTAAAGTACTTTTATCTTAACAAAGTTGAAGTCCCATACTTCAATCCAAAATTCTTTTTAAACTTTTTCGTAATAAAATACTTGAAGTCTGAAGACATATTTTAATCCAACATTCTCATATCCCACAAAATTTGAAGTCAAGTCGAATACTTTAGTCTAAACTGCCGTAGACTTACGATAGTTGAGGTATGCTCCCATATACTAAATTCTTTGTAACATCTCGAATTAAATGAATGAGAATTCTTAAATCAATATTTGAAGTCCAATCTCATACTTTATTGGATTCAATTCTCATACTCTTATCCAAATTACTCTAATTTTAACAAAGTTAAATTCAAGTCTCACACTCAAATAAAAAATCTTTGTAACATCTCAAATAAAACGAATAAGAATTCCTTCGTCAAAATTTGAAGTCTAGACTCATATTTTAATCCAAATACTTCTTTTCCTAAGAAAATTGAAGTAACTTACCATATTCTTATCTTAAAATAGTTGAGGTTAAGTAAGTCCAAACATATACTTTAATCCAAATATTTCTTTTCCAAAGAAAATCGGAGTCACTTGTAATACTTGAATCCAAAATTTCTCTTATCCTAAAATAGAAGAAGTTAAGTCTCATACTTTAATCAAAACTTTTCTCCAATAAAAAATTCGAAGTCCAAACTCCTACTTGAATCCAAAATTCCCTTATCACATGAAAGTGGTAGTCTAAGTCCCTTACTTCAATCCAATACTTCAAACATTCCTTAAGTTGAAGGTCAAGTACCATACTTTAGTCTAAACTACCATAGTTTTAACATAAGTGAAGTTTGGTCTCTAACTCAAAATTCTCGATAAATATCTTTATTAAAAAAATAGGAATGCTTTAATCAATTAGAAATTTTATAATGTAAAATACATGATAATTGAAGTAACCGAAACATATATTGGTTCAAAAGTGTGAAAAGAAAATCAAAAGATTGCCTTAGAAATAAGTGATTTTTAGAGAGTATGTTTGACGTAATTTAAGAAAAATTAAATGATCAGTAATTAATTTTTATTTATATTACCTCAAATACATCACTAATAAAATAAATTTTCTTTTATTTTCTCAATTTAAAATAGAATACAAGAAAATATGATTATAATAAACATATATATTTATTATATAAAGTTTTTTGGAAGAAGTTTAGAAGAAAAAAATGGACTCTTTTTTCTATAAAATTAATAAATGTATCTAAGAGATAAAAATAAGTTAAAAAAAATTAGAATAGGAAAATGAAACTAAAGACAGATCTCATGGAGTCACTTCACACTTTAAGGAGTCACCTCTCAAACTCTATCCAAAGTACTTTTATCTGACCAAAGTTGAAGTCCCATAAATTTGAAGTTCAATCTCGTACTTTAATCCAAAATTCACTTTAAAGTTTAATCAATCAAAGGAATGGTAACTCTTTGATAAAGAACTTTTATCTTAACAAAGTTGAATTAAGTCCCATACTTTAATCCAAAATTCCTTTTGAACTTTTTCCCAATAAAATACTTGAAGTCCAAACGCATATTTTAATGCAATATTCTCATATCCCCAAAAGCTGAAGTATATTGTAGTCTAAACTATCATAGTCGAAGACAGATCTCATACTTAAACTTACACTAAATATCTCCAAATAAAATGGATAAGAATTCTTTCATCAAAATTTGAAGTCCAATCTCATACTTTAATCCAAAATTCACTTTAAACTTTAATCCAATCAAAGGAATGGTATTTTTTTTATAAAGGACTTGAAGTCTAATCTCATACTTTAATCCAAAACTCCTTTATCCTATTGGAAGTCCAAGTCGCATACTTTAATTCAGCACTAGCACTCTCATGTTCTTCAAAAGCTGAAGTTAAGTCCTATATAAGTGTAAACTACCCTTCTCTCACATATAGTTGAAGTTTGTCGTCATACACTAAATTCTTCATAAACATCTCCAAATTTTGTTGAATTTAAGGCTCATACTCTAATCCAAAATTTTCTTATCTTAACAAAATTGGAGTCAATTCTCATACACTAATCCAAATTACAGTTGGAGATTAGTTCCATACTTTAATCCGAAATTCGCTTTACACTTTTATCCAATCAAAGGACTGGTAACTCTTTGACTAAAATACAAAAACTTGAAGTCCAATCTTTAATCCAAAACTCCGTTACCCTATAAAAGAGGAAGTCGGCATACTTTATTCCAACATTTTCATACTCTCTCAAAGTTGTAGTCAAGTCTCATACTTTAGTCTAAAGTACTATAGTCTTAACATGAGAAAACATTGTAGATGAATGATCCTTCTTAATTAAAAAAATGAGGTTCTCTCTAAATCTTTTAGAGAAAAGTTATCTTCCTAGGCTTTGACACGGTCTCGCCGGGCGCCATCGTGCTCGTTTGGTGGCTCCGTTTGGGTTTCTCTCAAAGCTTGGACAAGAGAGTGATAGGGGCTCATAAATTAGCGTTGATGTTAGAGCTCGTGAGGGGCTGTTCGGGGTTTATAAAATGGGATGGAAGACGAGTCTTTAAGAAAGGATTCAACATAGCTCGAAATGAAATAACCTATATTCTTGGAAGATTGAAGAGGAAACCCTTGGTCCCGAGAGGGAGAAAGAAACAGAGCTTTTCAAACAAAGGAGAAAGAAAAGGGCTTGGTAAAGATAAAAGTCCCTTTGACAATGGGAAGTCCAATGACGACGAACCAAGTAAGTATAAATATGGACGACTTTGTTGGGGTTTCTCCATCTCCAACAGGAGCTTCGATGCTGGTCGGAGTTTGGTTAGTGGTGATCAACAAAATTTTGATGGTGACGTGTACGAGGCTCGAGGAGTCAAACAACTGGCGATTGATGGCGATGGGAGGGTGACGCGTGCAAGGCTCGAGGTGCCAATTGTGGATCATGCCCCTATGTGTCAGAGAAATCTTGTCCTCAATTTAGGGAGGTCCATTTATTTGGGTAGGTTGTTTGGGTTCAATCGAATCGTCGGCTCGCTTAGCCCGGTTCTTGGTATGATTCGAACCATTAGGTATTTTGAACTGGGTTGGGTTGGTCTTCTTAAACTTGGTAGCAATTCCAACCAGTTTATAGGTTTTTCTGCCTACGTTTCTTATTATCCCATCGTGTCTTGGCTTCTTTTGTGTATGCTTGTTCGTTCAATGTTGTTTAAGTTTTATTTTCAAATAGGTAGGACTTTTTTCATGTTATGTATGATTAGAGTCTCATTTTTTATGTTGTTATCTCAAGGCATATTATGCTTTTTTGTGTTGGACTTTGTTGATGTATAATTTGAGTGGTTTGTGTCATTGAGTTTGGGCAATGAATTGATGGACAAAGGTCCTATGACATCTAGAAAAACAATTTATCTGATGTAGGAGAGGAAGTTTTCCTCGAATGAGGTTAATTTTCTCTCGATTCCTTTGGTAGAGTCCTACACTTTAGTTGGTGATATGGACGAGCGATTACCCACCCAAAGTTTGTTGTAAAAACTTTGATGTAGAAGCAATGATAAAGATTAAATATAGCCGAGTGGAGGTTCAATACTCTATCGTGGTTAAAGTTTTTACTTAGAAGACTAGTTGTTATAGTTGCGTTGTCTTTATTCATGGTTATTCCAGTTTGAGTGATCACACTCTAATTCGTGGAGTCGGATCGGTTAGTGGTTCCTTTATATGAGAATGTAAGATGTATGAGTTGTTTTGCTATTAATGAAGGTAGAGGTGTTCAAGCAACCTGAAACCCGAATAATCTGAACCAACCCAATCCAATTTGACTGGTTAGGTTGGGTTAAATATAGTTTCGAGTCGAATTGAGTTCAAAATCATGAACTATTCATGTGTTGGGTTGGGTCAAAAGTTGACTAACAATTAATCCAATTGAACATGACCAACCCGAAATAATTTCATTTTTTTCATTATCCCCCTAACTACTTTTTATTCTCTCCCCCCAACAACTTTCCATACATCACATCACTATTTTTCACTCACATCCTATTCATAATTTTATTTTTCCCATAATCATTACATTTATCTCAAACACAAATAATCATTGTCCTCATAATCATTACCTTCACCCCACCGAATGGGTCAATGGCGTAGTGGTTTCATTGTTTATTCAAAATCAAAGTATGCATTGGATGCCACTTGATCGATCGACTGCCATTTTTTTAGCCAAATTAATAATGTTGAAACCAATTTATTTTGTAATATTGAAATGAGAACTAAATATTATAGAGAAAATATATATTTATCTCCCTAGATTTTTTACTTTAAGTTTCAAGGAAATTGTAGTAACTAGACCACATTTGAAAAGTGTTTACAAATATAGGCACACAAGTTTTTTTTTTTGCAAAGTTAATTTTTTTTATTAAAATTCGTAATTATTAATTTTTCATTAATACCATTTTGCCCTTTATCACATTTAATATTGAATTTTTGAATTAAAACACTCATTTAAAACCTACTTTCCATCATTTTAAAACATATTATATTTAATTGTCAACTCTTTTAATGCAAAAGATTTTAATTCATTTTCTCATTTATCTCCCATATTTCTTCCTTTTCATTTTCCGTTTCACTTTTCTTCTTTCATTCTCCATTCCTCCATTTTCGTTTCTTCAGCTTCATTCATTTTCTCTTTTCACATTCCGCCCACCACGTAAAACGTAAATTTTCGTCAACCATAAAGCTCCGATCGGACGGTATAATCATACGAGTTCAGTCATGTTCTCTCAATAATTTATGTTTTTCACAGTATTTGTATCACGTTTTTGTTATTTATCCATCACCATTAGCATGTTACTATTCATTTTCAGTATACTCGTGATTCGATATGTCTCAGATTGTTTAGTATGGTATGTTTCATTCGTATTTATGTCATTTTTGTACATTTATTTGATTTATATTGCAGTCTTTAGAATGTCAAAAATAATATTTAGAAAATGCAGTAAAATAATATGGAGAACAGTAGTATTTTGTTACGTTACAATTCACATTGCGGTATAATTGATTGTATACACGTCTACAAAACTGTATAATTGAGCATATACCGTATGTCACACGTTTTCAATTTCTATATAGCCGAAAAAATTGTATAATTGACTATATACCGTATGTTCATACTATGTTTTTAGGTTAGTTATATTTTACATCTTTTCCTTATAGGTTTATTAATCATTCCATTTGAAATTGCACACAATGTTCTTTACAATGTCAATATTTTTGTTTAGAAATGTATTTAAATTATATGTAGAACATTATTATTTACGTACTAAAATGTCTAAGTTCTAGTAGTTTTCCATGTACCGTTATATTACTACATAAACTATATAAAACTCTATATGTTTCATTATTTTATGCTACATATTGTATAACTTACACAATACATTTATGGTTTATTAGTCATTTTATTCATGTCTAATACATTTTTCATACTCATATTATTATATATTACATTTCTATTATGCAATACGGTATTGTTTATACATGTATATTATACAACTTATAATATATAACAATATTGTTTGAACATTTTGTAATACTATACAACTTTTCCTTATAGGTTCAACAAACGAACTCAATCTGTATTGCACATAATGGTCAGTAGGATGAAAATGAGATGTACCATAATCATAAATTAGTTGAAGAGCGTCGCATAAATATTGAGAAACACGTTCACTCAATGATGATTTTACATTACATTCTTTTCTTATGTCGAACGCTTTCAGTTTCAATTTTGTAACCCATGAGACATTTTTTATTTATTATTGATCTCACTTTGAATAGTAATTTTATGTGAAGTTGTTTCAACAGTACGAGTCTCAATCAATTCACAAATATGACATATGTTATTTTCCAATGTTTTACTATACAGTATTGTACATTCAAAATTACTTGTTCGCTATCGCAAACATATTAAATCACACTACAAGTATCCATATCAGCAAATTAAACAATTAAAGAAACACAAAGTATTAAAATACGGTATGGTTCATAATATAGTATGGTTGTACCATATATTTCAAGTTATTTCAATATTGTGTGGTTATCAAACGTGTTCTGGTTTCAATCAACGAGATTGAACGTTCAACAACTCATATGGTTTATTTATAAATAAAACTACCATAATCAAATAATATGTATATTACTAACTATACTATATGTAAATCACAACAGTACATTTAACCATGTATTGTCGTCACTTTCGGCCTGCAATTAATGCACCATAAATTGGCAGTTTCTGGTTTGGAATGTGAGACAAATTTCATTTTTTTTTTAATTTTCTTTCCCAAATGAAAACCAATCATTTTAAAATTTATAAAGCATTTAAAAATGAAGATGAAATGTCTCTAATAAATGTGATTTTCTTTTCCACAATTAATGCCCCTAAATTTGTAATTTGTGGTTGGAATGTGGATGATTTTCCTTTTTTGAAAATTTCCTTCCAAACTTAAAAAACCATACGAGGGTATGATTGTAATTCTTTATTTTCGGATTTTATAATGTATTAAAACAAAATCTACTTTTGTAATATTTTTGTAGATACCTATATTTGCATATATTTTTCAAATATGGTCTATTTATGCAAAAAGCCCTAAGTTTTAATTGTTTTTTCTCTTCAAAATCAAATATTTTTTCTAAAACATGTTCAATTTTAATCACTTTTTTTAAGCCAATTCTCTCTCTCTCTCTTTTTTTTCTAAGTCAATTTTTCTTGTACATGAAATTTCACATGTTTCATTTTAATCCATAAAAATGAGTCATCATAGATTTTTTTCTTTTTGTAATTTTGTTTTTAAGCAAATTAACATACTTCTCTAGAAATATGTTTACATTTTATATTTACTTGTATAGAAATTATTAACATAATTTCATCAAATTCTATTGCTACTAGCTTCAAAATTATTATATGAATTGATTTTTTTTTAATAGTAACTAAAATTGAATATTTGAAAATTTAAAAAGTCAAATGGAACAAAATTTGCTCTCAAATAATATGAGAGTCAAATACCGATTTTTCAAGCTCAAATTTGTGACTGTGGATTGAAATGGATTAACACCAAACAAGATAATCAACTGCACTACTGATCCTCGGTAGATTGAAAATATATTAACCAAAATGAAATAGTGTAAAAAATTAAGGACCAAAATAATATTTGAACCATAATTTTATTTTAAAATATTAAATGCAAAAATCATACTATTATGAATATATAAATGATACAAAAAATTACTTACATTAAAATTTTATTTTATCCAATAATTTCGTAAATTATTAATAAAATATCATATTACATTCTATAATGTATATATGTGAACATACATTATAAAATTTAAATTACGCGAGCATACAAAATTAAAAGTGTTTTTGAAATAAATAGTTATAAATCAATAATAATTTTGAGTAATTTCAATAATCATACTACCTTATCATATCATGTGTGGCTACGAATATCGAATTACAAACATGTCATAATCTTCTATTCTAATATTAAAAAAAATACAAATATATTTATAATATTATTTAGATATTTAGATTTTCATCATCTAAAAGATAATATATTTTTAGCAAATCTCAATAAATTAAGTTAGAAGATAAGAGAATCTGCATAATATTTTTTATCTTTATCTTTATCTTTTACTACGACTTATTATTATTATTAATTATTAAAATTTAGTATCTTCAAACTAAATAAGTATAAAATCAAACGAAGATATTGAGTTTTTTTTTAACTTAAAGAAGATCTTACGTTCCAATTTTTTCTATAAATACTACAAATTTATTGTTCTTCAAAATTCAAATTACTAATAATTTTTTGGATGTTGGACAGATGTACAGATTTTGTTCTGGTTGGGAGTCTTAGCATTGGTGTCCTGAGTTGTGTTTGTGGGAGTGGTTGTCGTCGAAGATAAAGAACAATTTTTTCAATAGGTATTTAATTCGTTGTAAAGAACATTTTATTTTTCTTCATTTATTTTTATTTTTATTATGTTTTCTTTGTGTAATTCTCTTTATTTTATGCTTCAACTTTAATTTATAATTTTTTTAAAAATTTATGGAGTATTTAAAATTTTGAAGAAGTATTTATCACATTCTTCCATTAATGAAAGGTAATTTTTTGTAATTATTATTATTATTATTATTATTCTAATAAATATGACATAACATATAATTTGTTGCTTATTTTGTGATACGTGATGTCATTGAAGTAGTACTCATATTTTGACATAGGAAGCTACTTAAATTTTATCAATTTTACTAATTATATATATTTTAAATTTAAATATAAATCTATATATCATTATTATTATTGTAGAGAACAATAGATTTAATATAATATTATGTTTTAAATTAATATTTAAAAAACTTATGTTTCATCAAAATTCGTAGAAGAGGTAGACAATAGATTTTATGAGTTTTTTTAATTTTTTTCAATATTTTCTTTATTTTTTATTATTTATAAAATATAAGATGAAATAAAAAAGCACAAATATGATTTTTAAGATTTCAAAGAGGCGATGGTTTCGAGGTTTTTTTTTTAAAAGATAGCTTCGATATTCGTAGATTAAACTAAAATAATAGATGAATGAATGAAAAAAAAAATTGTGTACAAAGTAAGATTTTAGCATGACAAAAACTTATTTCTTCAAAAAATTTAATTTACTTCATAATTTTCTTTAAAAATTATGATATGTATATTTTTTTTATTTCACTTTTATCTTGAACTACGTTGTATGAGATTTTTAAATAAAGTAGATAATAAATATTTTACTTACTCATTTATTTATTTTTTTTAATTTTTTGAGAAAAACTCATTTAAAATTTATATATATATATTATTTATAAGTATTTTAATAAATAAAAATATAATCTCACGTGCCATAAAAAATCTCTCGTGCAAGGCACGTTCCAAAATTCTAGTTCATTTAAATGTCTATATTAAAATAATAGTAAATAATTTAAATGTAGATGTTTGAAGAATCGGTAAATAGTCTATTTCCATTAAAATAGATAAACAAACAGAAGTAAAAATATAATTTTCCAAACGAAAAACAGACATAAAATTAGTTTTCAAAAAAAAAAAAAAAAAAAACAGACATAAAATTTGTGGGCTTTGTCACAAACGCACGATAGTGAGAATGTAACGGAAACGGCACGCCGTAGGCCCATGATTCAAACAGGCGAATTTAAAATTTAAAGATAAATTGCATGGGATGGCATAAAATAATTACAAAATTTTATAATACTCATTAATATCGATAACCATATTTACTTTTTTTTTAGATGATCATATTTATAAATATTTTAAAGATTTTACCGTAAGTTTCTTAATTTTAAATTGTAAATTGTAAACACAGATTATTTATCTAGAGAGTGAAGATTTGTGGAAACAAACTAACACTACTATGCCAAAAGACTGAAATATGTGTAATATGATTTTTTTTTTTAGTACGATAATATGATTTTTGTTTTGAGGAGAAAAAGATTCAAATGTATAATATTTTAATTAATATAATTATACGTATATCATTAGAATTATTGTTTAGTTGCTTCCTCAAAGCCACATATTTATATTTACAATTTGACTATCGATTTAGATCGGCTTAACCTAGGCTAACAAATGATGCCTACCAAAAATAATGATGGAGAATTATACCAAAAAATTTGAATTACTTCAAAATAACTTACCATCACTAATAATTTTGGATGCAGTTATTGGATAATGTATATCCCTAAATTTCATAGACTCATTGATCGCCTTGTTCCCTCTATTAACCTATGCTCCCTATTTCTTGATGTATAGTTTTAATTAAACTTACTATAATTGATTTATCTGATTATTTACTTTTTATTTATGATGATTCAAAGCAATTTTGTAAAGCACAAAATAAAATAAAAACCAGTGAGCATAATTTGATTAAAAGTTGGATGAATTTTTTTATTAAAAAGGGTTCATATATACTGAAATTCGGTGGCCTAATGTTTTATTGTTTGTTGAAATCCAACTTAACACCAAGATTACAAATTTAATCGTGAGACTCGATATTTAGATGATAAAGTTAATACAAAATTTGTTGGGTTCAAATTGAGGAATAGGTTCACATATGAAATATAAAAGATACTAAATCTGAATCGAACTATAACAAGTTAAACCAGTCAACATATTATTGATTAGTCCTTCATTCCATATAAAATCATTACACTCAACAGACCAATTGAGCTATAACTGTCCAAATATTTCTTTGACAAAAATAAAAATTCAAAATAATATAAAATAGGAAAAAAGGATGATGAACAAATGAAGAACTCAAATAATGGCACCTGGAAAAGATTAGCACGATCCACCAGAAATTAAAACAAACACTGTGTGCCCTCCTACCACTGAATTACTAATGGCAAACGATAACAAACGTTTCCAGAAACAACGTTTTCAATTTCAATCATAATCATCAGTACGGATCTTCATCTTATTATTCAAATCGGTATGTATAACCAGTATAAACACGACGAATTAACCGTTAGAATACGGCGATTTGAATCTAACTTCATAAAAGAAAAAGAATCGAGTGAGGATTTAACTCCGGCAGCGATCAATGGCGCTGCAACTGCGTCTGTACGGGTTCGCCTCAGCGCCGGGCCGGCAGTTGTAGTACGAAGCACCGCGGCGAGAGCAAGGAACGGTGTTCTTCTCCAAGGCGTCGTAGCTGATGTGGCGAGTCGCCGCTAGGATTCGGCGATTGATTTCAGAGTCCATCTCGAACTCCGATCCGAACGCGGAACCGCCGCCGTCGTCTCCGGCGAGGAGATACTCTGCGATTGAGCCTCGGCGTTTGGATTTGGCCGGAACGGAGAGGAGGTTGTGGTCACCGGAGAAATCGACGGCCGTCGCCGATGAGAGCAGGAAATGAGCGGCGAGAATGGCGATTGCTGCGAAGAGAGAAGAAACGCGTGCGATTTCCATTTTTTGGAGGTTCAGTTGATTTCGAGACGAACGGAGACGAATATAAAGTGAATGATTGTAGTGAAATGCCACTGGGGTTTCTGTTAATTGCGAAATTACCACGTTGCCTTTAAGCCCTTCGATTGGATGATTACAGATTTGGCAGTTATTTAAAAGAACAAATTGGGGATGTGAAGAAATTTCTTGGCGCCAACTAATAACAATAGTTTCGTCTAAAATCAAATAAATCAATAAAAATCGTATTTAATGATTTAAATATAAATGTAACTTTTAAAATATTTTTATTTATAATCATCAATATATACAGCATTATAGATAGGAAAACTTGCATAATTAGTCGAATGTAACAAAATATTTACAAATATAATTACTTTTAACAAAAAAAAGAAGTAATTATAGTTATTGATATTAATAATACTTTTTCGTAATAGTGTATTAGTAATATATAAAATTGTATTAACGAACATATATAATATAATATCAATGATTACAAATATAAATATTTTAACATTTATCTATATTTATAATTATTTTGGGACAAATGCACGTCCAATACAAATTCTCTTATGAATATTCAATAATGCCACTATACTCTATAAATATTTATTGATACCACTATTACAAGGAAGTGTAAAACAATACTTATTAAGATCAATAGTTATATTTGTTAATTTTTTTAAGCGATTGAACTTATAATTACTTTATAAATTTGACTACTATTATAAATTGTGCATATATGAATATTAGAAAGCAATAAATAGAACCCATTCAAGTAGATTTTTTTAGTCGTAATTTGATATAGTATATGACTTAATAAATAAGAGAGTACAAGTATAATTCATTTATCTCAAATATTGTTAAATTTATAAACAATTATAACTATTTTAAATTTTTTGTCTGCGTCTTCATAATCAGTGTCGGCTATAAGATGTCTTTCTTTAATATAACAACAATATTTGAAGATTATAAATTTAAAACTCATAACCTCTGAATGAAAGATGCATGCAAATATGAAAAGTTACACTACAGTTGATTATTATTTTTTTAAAAAAGAAGTTACACTACAATTAGCATTTATATAATATCAATGGTCAGTGATGCAGTTAGTTATCTTGTTTGATGTTAATCAATTTCAATTCCACTGTCACGAATTCGAACTCGGGAATCGATATTTGACTCTCATATTATTTGAGAAGTAGTTGTGTTCTCTATGTAGGGTTTGTTAGTCTCATTCCCCCACTTTGTACTAAACAAAACATTTAGAGTAAAACGACATTTGTATTATATGACAGAAAGTTACAAATAATTAATGACGCAGTTAGTTATCTTGTTTGATGTTAATTCATTTCAATTCCAAGGTCACGAATTCGAACTTGGGAATCGATATTTGACTCTCGTATTATTTGAAAAGTAGTTGTGTTCTCTATATAGGGTTTGTTAGTCTCCTTCCCCTACTTTGTACTAAAAAAAACATTTATATAGTAGGAGTAAAACGACATTTGTATTATATGACAGAAAGTTACAAATAATTAAATTATTAACTAATGTATTACTATGGCTAACAAGCTGGTTGACTGATGACTGTTAACGACAAAATTGTGTTTTCAAAATTCAACAATTAAGGATTAAAAAATAAAACTAACAATTAATCTTTAAACAAAAAATCAAAATCTAACAATGAATTATTATTAAATGGAAAACAGCTGAAGGTGTTAAAAAAATTAAACTTATTCTATCTAAACAAATTGCGACAATATTTTAAAACTCATTATTTTGTAATTTGGACAAATGTTTTAGGTTGAGCTTCAAACGCCATTTCTAATTGAAGATACATGACATGTCATTATTTGTGGATTCAACCCACTTTCTTGACTTTATTAATATGAAGTTGATGACAATTAATTGTAGTAAATTACTGATAGCAATATACCATTTTATGCATATTAGTGATAAATGGCTGACTATTAATGGTAAACACGATTTCTTGCCGCAATTAGTGAACGACAGAGCAATTTTAAACATAAATTTAATATGTCAGTATTAAAAACATATAAGTGGTTTTTCTCAAAAAAGAAAAGAAAAAGAAAAACATATAAGTGGTTAAGATGAATTGTTAGAAGCCACCGGAGGATGGATGGAGATAAACTTGTTTAGATTGATGTTTATGAATGGTCGTGGCAAAAATATATCTAATTTGTATAGAAGAATTATATATAAGTGATTTTTTACGAAAAACTAAAATTTGAATGAAAAGATTATGAGAGGTCGAAAAAACCGTTTAATTGAAAGGTCAAGTAAAAATGATATTGTACATGAATAGTTTTATGAATGTTTTTATATAAAGATTATGAAGCCATTCAGAAAAATTTGTTGGAGTTGAGTTGATCCAACCAAACATAAAGTTAAACTCAATCTAGTATCGAACTTTACAAAGATTCCATCCAGCATATCTTAAAATTTCTATAACGCGAGAGTATCTTGCATATATTTAAGAAAAATCAACTTTTTATAATAAATAAATATTTAAGATACGTGTTTCAAAAAAAAAATATATATTAAAAAATTTATAATAGATATATATAAATTAGAAAACTATTGACGATAACAAGGTAAATTACAATGATCCATGATGATCAGTAAAGTAAAACTTTAAATATTAAATCTCTAATTATTATCAATTATGGAAAAAGTTAGAAAGTTAGTCATTTAACTCAATATGCATTATTGAATGTTCTAATTAACTTTCACACATTCAAACTATCGACAATATCACATAAATTTTGTAATGTTTGAGTATCAAAGAAATTGTATAAAATTATTTTATCAATAGGCGATCACAATAACAATAAAAAATATCTATTGAGACTTGTTTAATCCTAAATCCTAATTATAACTTTTAAAATGATTGAAGTTAAATTATAATTTGATTTGAATTATAGAGATTAAAATCATAGAGGATTGAGTTATTATGCATAAATTTTAAATTTTTATGTCCAAAGAAACCACAAATTTAAGTTTTGTGAATCGTAAAACATTAAAAATGAAGTTAAAATTGTAATCGTCAAACTTTAAATAAAAATGGATACAAAATGCACAAATTAAGAAACTAATTTTTTTTTTTTTTTAGATTAATTAAGAAACTAAATTAGTAACTAGTAAACGCGTGGAAAAATTAGTAAAATAAAAGCTGATCCACCAAAAAAGGTAATAATAGAGGGAAATTTTGTAAATAGAGAAAATGGAATAACCGTGGTGCGAACTATGAAAGGCGAAATAAACGCGGGTTGTGGTAAATTAAGAAGGTCTGCGGTGCAACGTCAGCCAAACGTGTGGTAATTATATGCACAACAATTACATATAATTGTGGATGTGTAGTGAGTTGGCTCTTTATATTTAGGGATAAAAAACTAATAGTATTTCACATTTTTTCAACATCAAACTTTTTTTTTTTTTTTTTTTTTTTAAGATTACGCCAATTGTGAGTGAGAGACTCGATTCCATTAAACTTAATTTTTCAATAGTATTTTAAAATAACCTTTGAAACGACCATAACGGTAGAAGTAAAAACTATAAATCAAGAAGATCAATTCAAATTTCACAATGAACACCTAATGACTTAGAAGTCTTAGGTTCGAGTCTCTATTCAATTGTCGTTAAATTTAAAAAATAAGATTTTGTATGTATATTAAAAAAAAACAAAATAATTCAATAGCACAATTTTCAAATTTATATAGGAGTTTAAAGTCTATCCGTTAAACTCATATAAATCTAATGATATTAGAATAACAATTTTCGGTAAAATGTGTTATGGATGAAATCATTTTAAAAATTGTGTTACAATTGTGATGAAGAACAAAAAATATGCGACAAATTCCCTTTTAAAAAAATACACTTTAAACATGTAATAGTTGTGAATTCACACGTTCATCACGTAGCCATAGTTGATGAGTTTACTATAGCCGAATCTGGCTTAAGGTTTTTTGTCTTAACATTTGTGTGGTAAGACATGTATGCGGCTAATTATGGAAGGATTATAATTTATGATTTAATCATCCACCAATTTGCAGACATCCATTAATATTTGTTGGATGACAATTATGAATGGTAAAATAATTTAAAAAATTTAAAGAGTGAACGTAGGATTTATATTGAACCACTGTAATTTGATGTTTTTTTAAGAGATAATTTGATGCCACCCCTTATTTTTAAAATTTAATCGGTTGTTCTATCTGTACTCTAATTTTGAAGCACATTTGGATAAATTAGCTCTACAAAACATTTCACTTAGTTATAATGTTGGCCAAAAAACGATATAACATTCCCTTGGAATAACCAATAAGCAAGATGCTATAAATCTTGTATGCATTGAAAACACGTCATAACTTTTATGTCATGAATTATAAATTTGGAAGGAATGTCGTATTTGTTTTTGAGGTGGAATGCATAACCCAAGAGAATATTAAGAGAGATTACAAATATCGATTACAGGATCGAATCCCACTCTAAAGTGAAAATGAATTAATACCACATCAGATAACCAATCAGGCCACGGACCCATTAATAAATGTAATCATTATTATCAATACAATATTAAAAAATATTAATAATTATTGATTTAAATACTTTGGAATATACCTATATTTCTAATTAATTGGTGAGAAAATTTTATGTAATTCGAATTTTTTTAAAAAAAAGGTTTATATGAAATTATAAACGGCCTAATTTCGGATACCTCATATGGGCCCTACCCGGCCCAGATAAAACGGCCACAAATACTGTGAAAATAAACGGCCACAAAAGAACGAATAAACCCACAAGGTTGGGTTCTCCATAAAAAAAGAAAAAGAAAAAACCCATAAGGTTGGGCCGCACAATCAGGCCCAAACCACGGTCATATATAAAGAGGGGCTAGGGTTTTAGCGCTATCACCCCAATCTCCCGCTTCGAACTTCCCCTCTCTAAGCAGTTGGCCGACTGGTATTTTCGCTCTTTTTGCCGTTCAAATATCTTGAATCTTTCTTTTTCTGTTTATGCTAGCAGTACATTCATAGCTACGTAAGAAATTCAGAAATCGATATGTGTTCTTCATATAAATCTTAATCAACGACTTCAAAATCGGATGCGGAAGTTGCGTCTTAATTGTTAACTTTCGGATCATTTAAGCGTTTGTTCATTCATGTGATCGATTAGTGTTCTTAATGCGTTGTTTGTTTACTGATTTAGATTCATCTCTAGATCAAAATGCAGAACGAAGAGGGAAAGATCACCGAGCTTTACATTCCTAGGAAATGGTAAGTAACTCAATAATTATTTTCTAGGGTTTTCGTTTTGGTTTCTAACGTTTTCAGAATGTTTCTGTCAGCTCTGCAACGAATAGACTCATCACCTCCAAGGACCATGCTTCGGTTCAGATTAACATCGGGCACCTTGATGAGAATGGCATCTACACCGGCCAATACTCCACTTTTGCTCTCTGCGGTTTCATCCGTGCCCAGGTTCGATTTCATAAATGATTTCTCGTCAGTATATTATACTGAAACTAGCTTTGCTTTACTCTTAATTATATATATATTTTGTGAATTCTTGCTTTTATCATTGACAATTTTGGTTAGTTTGTATATTCATTTACATAATAGGATTCATGTTATTATTATGCTATCTTTTATTACCTTGCTTTTAATTACTGCTTCACAATTATGTTTTTTCCGTTCTATTTTGTGTTGCCGTCTGTATTTGTTAATTTTGATAATCGTGCATACCTGGAATAACGTGAATGATACTCTTCTGCCATTGAATTTGATATTTTTGGACATTTAACACCATGTACTTCTATTTTTTGTCACACACACACACATATATATATATATATATACATATATACATATATACACATATATATATATACATATATATACATATACATATATACATATATACATATATATATATATATATATATATATATATATATATATTATTAGAGGGTGTATGGTGTTTATCTTAGATATCCAGGTAGCTACATTTTTTGTGTGTCAAGTTGTCACTAGTTTGACCACTTTTCCCTTAAGGAGGAAATGAGGAGGAAATGGTTAGTAATGGATTTGATTTATTGAGATCTCTAGGCCGGTTATTTTTGTGGGGATGCTAATTATTGGGTAAATGTATGAATACCACAATGTATACTGGGATTATTATTAGTTTTCTAGTTTTTGTATAATAAATCTGGTTGCAATTCTTTTGAACGAATTTTTAAAGATGTCGATAATTTCTTGTAGATTTATAAGCACTTTGAACAATTGGTGAACATGTTTTGAATGCCTCTACGGGCATTGTTACCCCCTTCTTTCAAAAACAATTGGTGAACAAGTCTTGAACAATTGTTAGAAACATGAGTTATGTGCATAAAAGAAAGGGAGAGAAACGTTATGGCCTTTGAGTTTCTTATCAGATGTGAACCCATTTTAAGGAAATCATTAGTTAGTGGCAGTGTTTGTATCTGATAATATATTGTTACATCTTGTCCCCTGAAATGTTTTCTAGTTCTTTGTTTCATATAGCTTAGTTTGTTTAATTTTTTTAGTGTTATTTTATTAATTATATATGTTATCTTTCCTACAAAATTCATTTCCAATCTTCTTAGTGTTTTTTTCTTCTTCTTAATCTTTGAATTAGGGGTTTCCGTGGAAATATATTCTAAATGGATAAATCATTTTTGGTTATTTGGTGTGAAGATTGTAGTATTTTACATCTTAAGGTTATTTTGAACAGGGAGATGCCGACAGTGGTTTGGACAGGTTGTGGCAGAAGAAGAAAGTAGAAGTTCGTCAACAATAGGGAATGAAAAATTTTCTTCTGTTTAGAGGTTGATTTCTATTTGAGATATTTTGTTATATTGCGAATTATGAATATTGAGAGAATGATGTGTTAACCTTTTGATCAACGTTTCCAAATTGTAGTGTTTGTTGGAATCTTTTGTGAAGTTTTTTTTTTATTATTATCATTTAATATTGGATTCACTTTTTGCGTTATTCGTTTGTTCTTGTTTATAACACTTCTTGTTCTTTCTACTTTTGAAATTATATATATGTATATTTTAAAAAATATTTTCTGCTATTAAAATTCAATTATTCATGTTTTTTTTATTCAAACACATCAATCGTTAATTTTTCCTTAAATTTTTCTCATGCGTTTTACATTTGAAGTTATAGAATTTATACTTTAGAATTTTTTTTTATAAATAATTTTTTGAGTATTAGTTGGGGATTTATAAGGGCCTGGTTTGGCTTTAATGAAAGATGTTTGATTTAAAAAAGAAAAAGGATAACATATGGAATGTGTATGTTTACTTCTACGATGGCTTTAAATCTATTCCAAGGTTATCGATCGAATGAGTTGGTGGCGCGATTGGTTATCTGTTTTGGTGGCAATTCACTTTCATTTTGTGCTCACGGGTTCAATCTCTAAAATCGGTATTTGTGATCTTCCTTCCAACACTAAAAAAAAAAATTATCCCAAGGTTTCTTTTTCTTAATAACTCATTCTTCTATTTCACGCCAACAACATAGTGTTAATTCATGACACAAAGTTCTACAAGTGTAACTCTTACAAGTTCTTACATTTTGCTATTAATCATTGGTGGTGTTGGGAGCGGTTTTGATACATTGAAACGCTTTATTGGCAATCAGATACTTTTTATTTGATTAATCAAATATAGGGAGAGTAAAGTGAAGAAGTGGTTAATAGTAATTTTGAGTGATTATCTACTCATTTCAAAATTGAGGTTAATAATAATGGAGTAATAAACTACTTGTTTGGAGATTGAGGTTAATAGTAACAAAATAATAAATTTGATGTAAAATTTAATATAAGATTTGATAAAATGGTTGAAAATGAGTTGAAGAGTGGTTAACAATGATTTTTTACTACAAAAAACAAATAAAGGAGAAAGAAGCTATGGATTTATTTAGTTATTTATTTGTTGGGGTAAGATATTCAACTTGGTCTATATAGGAAAAGTGAACTTTTAACATTTTTATGTGATATATTGGCTAGTATTTGTCATTAATTGGTTTTGAGGTAGAATCCAACACGATAATATATAGTATTTCATGTTTTTGTTTTTTAAATTTTGATTTATCTAATTAAAGTGGAAAAATTTAGGATCCGTGTATACTATCATAGACATGATAGAAGTTTTCTATAAGATATGTAAGCTACTTATGAAATTTCATACTATTTTAGAATGTTTATGAATAGTAAATAATAAATATAGGAAAACTTTTTTTTTGAAGTGTAGAAACTAAAAAATAAAAATCTATTACTAATATCTTTATAGTTTTGTAAACGTGTTTCATCGTCTTTTTAAAATTAAATTCAATTTTAAATAAAATTAAAAGCGTAAATCTAAAATAAAACAAAAAGTAACATAATATTTTAACTATATATAAATATAAAGTTATAATTGCTTATATAAAAAAACGTAAAGTTATAATCACTGAGGCTTAAATGTCACGCAAAATAAGAAACCATAATCACAACATGCTCTCTTATTTCAAGGAGAAAATCATAACATGCTCTTTTATGAAGAAAAATCAGAAAACCAAATAAATAATGAGAGCTAGTCCAATCAATAAAGTTTGCTATCCAATTTCAAATTTGTGTAAATTATGGACGTTGAAGATTGTGTTTTACTTTATTCATTTTTGGTTAAAATACTACTTTGGTTCTTGAATTTTGAATTTAGTTTTTATTTGGTCTTTTAACTTTTAAAAATTCAATTTTGGTCCTTCAACTTTAAAGAAAATTTAAATTTGGTTCCTGCCGTTTATTTTTGTCCAAATTTCCGTTAAATTGGATGGAAAGTTTGAAGAAAAAAAATTTATGAATAGTTCGCATCAATCCACAAAAAAACTCACAATCCATTAATTCAACTGTTCAAAATATAAATGGTAAATATTTTACTAAGAATAATGCATAATACATTAATAATTCGTAAAATTTACTAAATATTAGATAACATGTATATTCATCTCAAAATTTTGAGTACATATTGGGAGAGGGGGACAAATACCGATTCTCGGGCTTGAACATACGACGTTGGTGTTGAACTGGTTTACAACCAAACAACGAAACCATTGCGTCACTGACCCATTTTTTTAATTGATAACATTCAAAATTGTAACAAAAAAGAGTTGAGGAAGCCATTAAAAAATGAAAAAAAAAATGTTATCCAAAGATAAAAGAAAATGGAGGCTATAAGATATTTGTATATATAGTAACATAAGTTCTAACCTATAGCTATATGCTAACATTCAGAATTGCATGAAAAAACGTGGAGGCTATATTATAATAACTCTCATATTTTCAACCTATATCTATGTATATATAGTAACATAAGTTCTAAACTAAGTCTGATAGACCTTACATTAACACGCTAATATGTGTGAACTAAATAGAATCACAACCAAATTGATATAGAATAAATTGAACTCTTTAAACCCACTAGTTTTTATTTTATATGAAAGATTTCGATTCCGATTTCCGTATAAAGTATTTTCCATTCCCCAAAATTTGCAACTGAAAGTGGGGTATGGACATTTCTTACCTAATAAAAACAAAGTCATAAAATATGATTAACTGTCACATAAGAATAAAGTAAGAAAAAAAAAGTAATTTTGTCAGCAAATAAATAACAATTCGTTGCTTGTGTCACTCAATCACTGAAATTTCTTCGGTCTATATTGTATTTAAACCAAACTTATTGCCCATCAATAGCGAGCTAATTTTTAAATGATTTTATATAAATTTCTTTAACAAATCAAATATTAAAATGTCAAAGAAATTTGTCTTATAAAATACAATATAATTTTTTTGGACAACTCTGTCCCATGATATTTTAGTTAATCAAATCAGATCAGATATATTTAAATTAGAGGTTTTTGCATGTATATTAAAAAAAATAAAAATAATTCCATGTATAGCACAATTTCTAAACTTATTCATCTGTGACACAAAAGTGATTGAAGTCTATCAGTTTGCCGATTGAAGTCTATCAATTGAATTGATAGAAGTATAGAGTCTATCAGTTAAACTGATAGAAGCTTGTTAGTTGACTAATAGAAGTCTGTCAATTGAACTGATAGAAGTCTAAAGTCTATCAGTTGAACTGATAGAAATCTAAAATCTATCCGTTGAATTGATAAAAGTATAAATATAAATTTTGGGCAAAATGTACTGTGAATGAAATTGTTTTAAAAAATGGGCTACCATTGTAATGAAGAGCAACAAATATGCTATGGAGGATAAATTCCCAAAGTATTATTATAAGGGGAATTTGAAAGTATATTATTAAAAAAACAAAATAATTTTATGTATAGCACAATTCTCAAATTTATTCTTTTGTAGCACAAAAATGATTGAAGTCTATTAATTTGCATTGTTCAATCACTCAAAATCGATTGAAGTCTATCAGTTGAACTGATAAAAGTATGATGATGTTAGAATAGCAATTTTGGGCAAAATGTGCTATGGATAAAATTATTTTAAAAAATGTGCTATAATTATAATGAATACCCAAAAATATGTGGAGGATAAATTCCCTTTAAATTAAAATAAAAGTGTATTTTACCCAAGACTATTATTATTTTTGAGAAATAACACTATTATTTATAGCCCCTATAATGAATTTCTAAAAAACAAAGCCCCTCTAGTGAATACAAACACAAATATTCCACTTCTTTAAAAAAAAAAAAAAACACAAATATTCCACATTTAGAATCACTCTATTTATTTATTTTTAATACGATTCCATCACTTAAACTTAGAACCAAATAGTTTTGACCCTTGCCCTAAATGTTTGAATTAATAATAATAAGCGTAAATATAAATTTAATTCTCGTGGTTTTAAAAAATTAAAGTTATTTCTATCACGCAGAAATGATATAATTTTTTTGTTATATCAACTTAATTTCATAATGGACACATGAATAATTAGATTTCAAATATTTAATTTGCTATAGATCATAATGACATATATATTTTTTAGAGTTTATTAAACTATAGGGACTAAAATAATTTTTATAATAAATTTTTGGGCGTATTTGGACTCCATTTATGTAATCGTATGATTGGTTATAATAACTCAATTCATGTTTGCCTCCACCATTTTATTATAATAGGTGGTTAGCTAAACTTGCATGCTCATTTATTTAAATAAGCTTTCCGTCTATCTAAACAATACATATATTATTTTTTGTTAATCAACATTTTAAACACGGTTTATGATAACCTCATTATAATAACTTATCCCTGAAGCACTGTTTATACTAACCACCGCTTATTACATATCTATCGTTTTGTGTATCATGACTAATCTGGTATCCTAACACACCCTAAAGTCTATATTTCTTCAAGCCACTCTAATTTCTTAAACCATCAAAACTAAATTTCAACTCTCTTCAATACTCTTAGCAATAATTGAAGTAAGAAAAAGAAATAAGAATTTGGCTTTCTTCAAAAAAAAGGAAACAAAAAAAAAATATATATATATTTATTGGCCAAAAGCAAGTTTAAGTTCAGTTCTCTTGGACCGAGCCGACTCACTCGCAGAAGATGAGTCAAGGCTCGTTCATTTACAGCTTTGTGGCTCGAGGAACCATGATCTTGGCCGAGTTCACCGAGTTCACCGGAAACTTTCCGGCGATTGCGAATCAGTGCCTTCAGAAACTTCCGTCTGCCAACAATAAGTTCACTTACAATTGCGATCATCATACGTTTAATTTCCTCGTCGAAGATGGTTATGGTAACAACGCTCTCAATTTTTTCTTGGTTTTGATTTTGGTGTTTTTTTTGGAAGGAACTGAATGTGGAGTTCAATTTCTGGTGGAATTTCTTGGATCTAGTCTGATTATACTGTTAGGTTTCTTACTTTTTGCCGATTTTCTGTTTATTTCTTGTAAATTTTATCGAATTCGTTTGGAATGTAGGGGTTTGGAAATGTATTTGTGTGTTGATTTTTATTGTTTTTTTTTATATATTTTTAACTTCAGTAAAGATTGGTTGGACTTTGAAGTTTCATTTTGGTTCTTCAATTTTTGGCTGAGAATGGAAGAATGTTTATGCAATTCATTACATTACCAAACAACATAAATTAAAATGTTAATGAATAAAGCACACCAAAACATATCAAGCGGCTGCGAGCTAGCTCATCCAACTTTTCAATGTGGAAATGTTTGTAAAATGTAAGAAATGTTATTGTAGTTTGAGTTCAAATGTATCCCCAACGGGCGGCCTCGTTGGTAGTGGCTTGCGGTTTCCCAGATATATTTCCTTGGAGATCACACGCGAGTGAGCTTAGTTGTAAAATCTATGATTGTCTTCGTGGGTCGGGTTATAGGACGGGCGCAGGTGCCTCCGAAAGGTCTGATTCTCGTTTATTCAAAAAAAAGTTTAAATGTGTGGATTTTTTTCTTCATTCTCTTCCAGGCATGAGAAAATATTGAGAATTGAACTTTTGAATTAGTCCTTTTGTGATAGCTTAAACTTTTTGATGCAAGAAATCTGTTACATGAATAATGAATTAGTCTATTTGATATGAAAGCTTAAACATTTGGGTGTCTTCATGGAGTTTTGCAGCTTACTGTGTTGTGGCGAAAGAATCACTCAGTAAGCAGATATCCATCGCCTTTTTGGAACGGATGAAAGCGGACTTCAAGAAAAGATACGGGGGAGGCAAAGCTGATACTGCTGTTGCGAAAAGTCTCAATAAGGATTTTGGGTAAGTTCAGATACAAAAGGTTTATCTCGAATATGTCCTTTGTGTATATGGCTAAGCAGTATGAAAAGGCATACTTTCATGGATCTCTTGCAGGCCAGTTATGAAAGAGCACATGAAGTATATCATCGAACACGCCGAAGAGATTGAAAAGTTGCTAAAAGTGAAAGCGCAAGTATCGGAAGTTAAGAGTATAATGTTGGAGAATCTCGACAAGGTAAACAACTTACATCAACATGGATCTAAAATATCGTAGATTTGTTTGAATTTGCATTTCTCTAGTCTTGTCACATGACGTTTGTGATTATCATTCTGTGTTTTAAAATCTCTGGAATGAAGATAATCGTCCTGAGTTGCCTTAGTCTAAACAGAGTCTTAAAGTTAAGTACTTTAAGATGCATATTTGTGGCATAAATCATTATCATAATTGCTTGCTAAGAACTAGCTTATGTGTGTGAAATACTTCTTGGAGATTCTTCTTGTGGTGGAATGTGGATGATCTTAGAGCATCTCTTCTTGGGGTGCAAGTAAATGAACCCAATCCACTCGAGCGGGTTTTATCGTTTTTTTCGGTTGAAGTTAGCCTTCTTTTTGTGGTGTCAGATGGTTAGTCAGTTTACATTTCAGGGTGGTTCCTTTTTGCTTAGTTTTTCAGTTCTCGCAAACTGGAAGTCAGTTCAAGATCAACTTATGCTAAAACCCGATGCTGAGCTAATTATTTACACCTCAAACATTGTTGAATTGTCTTAACTATATTGTGCTACGATGAATTTTATATTTCGTACTGAGATTTTATGCATTTTGGATCATATGTTGTATAAGTGTTTTAGGAGAGTGACTCTTTAAACTCTCTTAATACTCTTGCTCCGCTTTTTGAATCTTTTGTATTTTTCTTTTTTTGGTGGAATGCGGATGATCTTTGTCCATTCTAACGCAATGTTAATGAACCACGTAAATTTGTGTTCCTAGTCTCATTTTTTCTTTAATTTTTTAATTTTTATTTTTGATTTTTTTTCTTTAATTTTTTAATTGTTGATTTCAATTTTCATAACAAACATCTATGCTTCTCAATTGTTCTTTCCATGAAGTCAAGATTCCCACTACTTTCTCGTTCAACTCATTATCATGAGATTTTCCCACATCCTTTCAGGCTTTTGAGAGAGGCGACAACATCAATTCTCTGGCTGACAAAACAGAAAGTCTTCGAGATCAGGTAAGTCGGCCGAACCCCGCTTTTCCAAAGCAGATACTTCATCAGTATAAACAAAAACCCGAGAATGATAGAAATTTTCTCGATACCAACCAACAGGCCCAGACTTACAGAGGACAGGGAACCAAACTGAGAAGGAAGATGTGGTATCAGAACATGAAGATAAAGCTAGTGGTTCTTGGGATATTGGTAGCTCTTGTGCTTATAATTTGGGTTTCCATTTGCCATGGATTCAATTGCACCAATTAGAGAAAGGGAGAGTTTTAGCTTTTCAGGCTTGTGTTTTTTATTATGGCTTAGGAACTGTATAATGAATGAATTTTCTCTTCATCACAGATAACAGTTTTTTATACATGTAAGTTTCCATTTGAATGGATGCATAGTTTAGATATAAGGCTTCTTTTAGTACTTAAGCTTTTACATACATTTTCCCCTAGCTTTCCTTTCTCTTATATTGAGATATTTTCTTGGATGTGCGATCTCGCTTCTTTTGGCACATAAAAAATTGAATGTTCAACTTAAAAGCTTTCATATTTTTGTAACATTTTCATCTTTTATCAATGAAAATATTAAAATAAAAATGTGAACATTCAACTTCAAGAAGTCTTAATTTAAAATAAATGTACAATTGCATGCAAAATTAACCCTATTAGGTAAAAACTAGTTTGACTCTACAACATTTAGATATCTAAAAAAACTATATAAGTGATTGATACAAGTGAAATGCAAATCCTTTTGGTTTCTTAAACTTCTCTAAAATATTAAACAAAGTTCTTGAAAATAAGAAAACTAAAATATTATTTAATATAAATTATTTAGGCCTCATTTATAATTATTTGATTTTTGAAATTTAAGCTTATTTTTACTCAAATTTATTACCTTATCTTCCATCTTTATTAATATGTATCCATAATTTCTTCAGAAAAATAGGTGAATGCTAACCAAATTTCAAAAACAAAAACAAACTTTGGGACCTATTTTTTTTGTTTCCAAATATTTGTTTGGTTTTTTAAGAATATAAGTATGATGTAGATATACAAGTACGGAAATACATATTAGAAGGTACGTATTATAAGCTTAAATTTCAAAAATAAAAATTAAAAACAAAATATTTATCAAACAATTAACTTAAAAACTCAAAACTCATGCCAAACACAGAAATGACAATATGACCCAAATTACATCCCAAAACACAAAGTTCACACAAAAGTAAAAAACACAGAAGAAAAAATGAAGGTCGCATCAACAACAACCTACGGAGCCAACGAACTGAAATCGACATTCATGACATCTGCCAAAGCCTGAGGATCAAACGTATTCATAAACGAAAGATCGGTGGGGACAAAACATGTGGGGTCCACCGGCATTTGAAATCCGCCGGCCAGATCCGACATATCCGGCGCCGCCGGGAGTTCCAGAGGAATCTCCGCCACCGACGACCCTGCCACGCCGGAGAGGACCCCCACCGCCACCGCGCCGGCCACCCCTAGCGCCGATCCCCACACCGATTTTTTCTTCTTTGCCGTTGACCGTTGACCCATCGCGGGTTGTGCACGTGCGTGCACGTGACTCGGAGGATGTTGTGGATATGGGTTTGTTGCATACGGCGGCGCTGCTGCTACCGGTCCGATGTTGTACGGCGGATACGGTGGCGGCGTTGCTGATGGCACGAGGTTGTACGGTGGCGCTGGTGATGGACCGGCGTTGTACGGTGGATATGGCGACGGCGGCGGATACGGATGGGACGGCGGCGGTGGGTAGATACCGTAGGCTGCCGCCGGTGGCGGTGGTGGGTAGAGACCGTAGGCCGCCGCCGGTGGCTGCGGAGGATAATGGTATCCTTTGGGTGGATATATATCAGTGCTTCTGGTAATGTGAAAAAATATTAATTATTTAGTTTTTTTTAGTACATTATCAAGACATTGTTGTTCATACAAGTAATTGTTGTTTATTATGTCATTTTCAACCAACTGTTACATGCTAGCTATAATGCTCTTCCAAAAATTTCATTCAAACAAATTAATGTAATCACTAAAAATAATTATTAATTTTAAAAATAATTTCTCATCCAAAATTTTCATTTAAATGGATTTTTTCATACAATTCTTCCGTTAAATACAAATCCAAACAAATTATTGTATGTAACTTTTCCACCAAAATTTCATCCAAATAAAGTACAAATTATCATCCATACAACCCCTCAGTTCATGCTTGTTCTTGTGTAATTGACTTTTTAGTGTTATATATACGTTGAACTGAAAAATTAATACTTTTTTACTTTTTTTTTTTAAATCAGGGACAGAATTAGGTTATTAGATTGGGTCTAATTTTGTCTTTCAATGTTCATTAATATTCGGATATGTCAACTATTATTATGAGAAATTGTTAAACTCTTCTAAAATTGGAACACCGTAAGTAATAGAATTCTTGACGGGCTAATAATTACTAAGATAACTATATTATCTGTCAAAAAAAACCAAGATAACTATATTATTTCTCAATGGTTGTAATTTTTTTAACTAAAAAATTAAAGCTTCCTTCGGATGTTTCATTAAACCCGTTTAAGAGTTTTTTTTTTTTTTTTTAAGAAACCCCGTTTAAGAGTTGTAAATTGATAATATGTAATGTTTTTCAAAATATTTTGGGGGCCATGATATCTAGTAACAAAAGAGATGCATCAAAATTTCTAATCTCATAATTTTTTTTTTGAGAGGAATCATTGTTATCTTTTTTAATATAATAATTTAATAGTTATTAAGTCATAATGTTATAGGATCCTTGCTTATTTTTTATTATTAAAATAATTAGATAACACTACAACAATAGTTATAGATTAAAATAGTATTCAAATGTTAAAAAAAGTGAAATTTAAACATATTGATCCAATATACCATTTTATTATATAATTAATAATTTAATTTATAAGATACATACAAGGCTATCTTAGCTCAATGGTAGAGCGCGTGACTTTTAACTACGTGCTCGTGGGTTTGATCCCCATAGATGACGGTAGATGTCAAATTGAAACATATCGATTTTCATTAAGAAATAAAAGTATTTATTGATTTATTTATTAGTAAACAACAAAAGTAGCATTTATTGGTTTAATTTAAAAAATCCAAAGAATTATGAAATGAACTCCATTCTTTCAACTTACACTGAACTAAAGAACTATTAAGCATATTAACAAAAAAAAAAAAAACAGTGAACTTCTCTATTTTAATGAATTAATTTCTTTCACATTACCTGGTGGCGAAACCAGCCGCCGGTGAGTCACTCGCCGGAGAACCACCAAATTTATATTCAAAATCCAACACGCCCACCGTCTGACCCGACGGGTTTGTAACCGGGTACGAAACGGCGACGTATCGCAACGAGTTTCCATTTCCCGCAAAAAGCTCCGCAACCGACACGTGTACGTCGCCCAATTCCCTCTCTCCTCTCCCATCCTCGCATTTAACCGCAAAAACAAGACGAGTTTTGAGATGATTTTGCTTTAATCCGTCCACGTAGACTGCAAATTTCACCGCGAAGTTCCACGTAGGATTTCCGCCGCCGCCGCCGTTGTCCACGTGGGTCCGAGCCTTCTGCTCGTTTGCGGCGGCGCCGGCGATCGAAACGACGACGTATAGCTTAGAGCCAACTTCAGTAACCACGCCTCTGGCTGAAACTATATTAATGTCTAACGACATGGAATCTGAATTTGGGGACTTTTTTTTTTGAAGAAAAAAAAAAGAATAATGGTTTGGGTTTATTTGAAACCCTTTTAAAAGAAAAGTTGGCCAAAAAGACTTTTTCAATATCGTGAACATTTCTTCTAAAATAAAAAATAAATAATAACGTGAAAATTTCAACCCAATTTAATTTAATAATCCAAGCTGGGGTAAATAATAATTTAAATTTGGTAAAGAAGCTTGGTGATTTGTATTAAAGACCAAGTCTTGTAATGTTTGTGATATTATCCACAAAAATGAAGAAGACTTTTTTATTTAATATATTTGGGTTCAATTATTTATATTATATTCAATTTTCAAAAAAAAATATTTATATTATATTCAACGACTATTATTTCTCATGACAAATCTAGAGTTGAAGAATTGTAAAGTACGGACGTGGTTTTTTTTTTGGTTAAAAAAATAATGTATTGAAAGGTATAGAAACATATACAATAACAAGTAATATATCCAAATCAAAATATATATCAAGATATCGACAATAATTTACATTGTCCTTTTTTGAAATTAAACTTGTACATATTACTTTAGCTTTATTTTTGTCTCGCAGTTTAAATCATCATCTTTGTTAAATTATTCGTTAAACTTTGCATGAATTTTTTTAAGGTAAATTTTGCATGAATTTAAGTGGTGATTATCCGTGAGAAATCATTCGTAGGATCAAATTTCTTGCAAAAAATTAACCATGTTTGGTTTATTTTTTAAAACTTAAATTAAATCAAATAATTATTTTTGTTAAAATTTTCATATTGTTAAATTTGCACGAGAAATGTCAATTAACAATTAGTAAGTTATGTGCTAAAAAATAACTCGTAAGCTATTTTTTAAAAAAAATCATTTCAATAGTTGTTCCTAAAAAAAGTTATTTTTAAAGAAATAGATCTTAAATATTCTAATAAAGAAAAAAGGTAAGTTACACAATAATTCAATATACATAATTACATATACATAAATTGAAGCACATATAGTTATCTAATCAAATCAATTAATGAAGGAGATAAGAAATATGAATAAGGATTTGTCAAAAAAAAAATAAAGATAAGAAAATACACTCTCATTGAGTTATGTTTTGAAAATATAACTCCATTTGATAACCTTTTTTTTGTATTTGTTTTGAAAACATTTGAACTTTTAATCAAATTTAAAAAGAAAATAAGTTTTTGAAAATCTTTTCTGTAGTTTCCAAATTTTGGATTGTTTGTTTTCAAAATATAGGTAAATTATCTATAGTATAGAGCAAGAAAACTCATAAATAGTAATATTTGTATATTTAATTTTGAAAACACAAATAGTTACCGAACTAGATTTAAAAAATAGTTTTGAAAAACATATGTTTGTTATGGAATGTGGCTAAAAAATTAATAGTATATATCCTCGCGAGTGATGAAACTTATGGTAGAAAATTTGAAGGAAAAAAAAAAACCAAAATGGAAATGGAGAGAAAAACAAACTTTATATCGACGGAGCTCTTAATCTAAATCCGATTCAATAGAGAAAGAGAATCAAGCAGAATAAGCTTCACATGGAATGCTATTATTCTTCACAGAAAAATGAAAAAAAAAACAATAAAGAAAACAATTAATTCAGTGACCATCAGCTTAAACCCGAATGGACAAACGTTGCTATATTATCTGAGAAAGCTAATCAATAACAACATAACATATAATAATCAAGCATTTAATTCATAGAAATTCTACGAAACATCATTTAATTCAACAGAGAAACAATAGTTCTTCAATAGCTTTCGGCCTCGATGCTTGAACTGCCAGAAAGAAGACTAAAAAGATTAACAAGTTACAATAACCAGAATCAAGAGCTCCCCTCTTCCCGAGACCTCATGGCCGCATGCGGCGGAGGCATCCGATCGATGACACTCCATTTTCAACGAATGGGCAGTGGAATTCTTGCTCGATGCCGGATTTTCTTGGCATCAAAATGTTATAGGGTCCGATGATTTATCACGTGAAAATAGTTAAGGTGGGTAAGTTGGTCCAAGTACTCTCACACACATATATTCATAAATTGAGCAAAGAACTTTCGTATCTTTCAAGATCCACCCCACAATATGGCGCAAAAACAATAAACAAAAATGTAAGTTTACCAACAACGAACAGAATTTGTCTGTGCCACAAAACTCCGCAAGAACACGAGAGCGGGTCAGACAGGTCGAGTGCCGTCAATGCACCAACAAGTTCAGCGATGGAGAAAAAGAAGATTTCAAACAGTTGCTATACCAATATATATATATCAGAATAAATTATGACAATCAAGATGCAATCTCTTGTTTTGAAGCATAATAGATGCTTTGATCCTTTTTTCAGGAATTAAGTTTCAAGCTTAGGTAACACCTCACTATTACTATTTCTATTACTAATACTGTTGCTAATACATGAGCTAATAACTGCTATATCTTCAATCTTGAATTTTTCAATACTAATTCCTAAGTTCTCATGAGATCTCACCTTAGTATGAGCATGTCGCGGTGGCTTCGTCATCGAGTTCTCTTTCAGAAATGGATCCTTATGCTTTCGCTTCTGTTTGACGTCCAACAATCCTAAGGCTCTTGCTTCCAGTGCTCTAATTGTCGGAGGTCGGTTTCGGCTGCTAACTCTCCTTGAATTCATATGTAGTTGCTGATCTGACACACTCAGGCCTTCAGAAGTTTTCACTACACTAGGATTGTCTGGTTTCTTACTTGTTTGGTCAGGTTGTCTTTGTCTCAATTCCGTTACAATAGGTTCGCCAGTTTCGACTTCGGGAGGAACTGGCAAGTTTAAGTCTATTAATGTACACATATGGGATTGTTTGAGGCCAATATCCTTCGAGTTTTCATCAAGGCTAGATATGGAACTGCATCCAAATGAACTAGAGGATTTCTCCTCAGAAGGAGCTGCACTAGGCAGACTGTTCTTGCTCGTATCGAGACCGTCTTTAGAGGCATAAGCGACATCCTCCTCTTTCAGTTGAGAAGGTACTGAAATATGACTCGTTGACTGTGAACCAAAAGTATTTAATTTCCTGCGCTTTTTGGTAACATTAGTTGGTTTCCTGTTGTTGTCTGCTCTTGCTTTTTGACTATATTGTTGCATAATACCGTTTTGAGGTTGTGCACCATTGAACGGTATAGAGTTGTGTTCCTTCAAAACTTCTGCAGGTGAATCAGTAGAATCGATTTCGCTAACTAAAAGCACTTGGTTTGAAACATTAGAAGGAGAACAATGTCCATTCAAGTAGACATTTTGATCCTTGCTTCTCCTCAAGGCTTGAAAAGTATCAACAGTTTCAGCCTTATCAGAACCGCAATCCTCTTCAGAATCAGATTCCTCCGTGCACCCGCTAGAAGAATATAGGTCGTTATTTTTTAAATAAGATCTCGAGGTAAAAACACTCAGTACATCGACGGGTAAACTTCTAAGTTCTCGGAATTTGGTTGCACTTCCACTAGCCAGACTGGTGTCGACTATCATAAATTTCACGATATCAGTGCTAGCTGAAGTTCTTGGTTTGAGATAATAATGGCGTTGCTGAGAAGGAAAATCCTCTTGGCTCACTTTCGAGTCACCTGTCCACCCATTTTCTTCTTTGCTCTTACAATCTTTATTGACATTGTTGTCAAGCTCGAGCAGTTCGGGATCTGAAGCAACTTTACTAAGGACGTCACTGACTGAATCAAAATAATGGTTTCCCTTTACCAGCTTTCTTCTTGAAAACTTTTTGATGCCCGGAACAAGAAAGACCAACGAATGCTTTGTACCAGTGGTACAACGATTACTTGGCTGCTCGGAGTGCCATCCTCGAGCAAGCAAACGGGGCCAAACAGCCTCCCAAAAGAGGTCGCTCGATCGGCCTTTGCTCAACCTGAAATCTCCTGTTAGATAGTTGACAATCTCCAGGTGAGTAAGGGCAGAACATGCTTTCCCAATAGGGGCCTCGGGGCGGAGAGAAGCCACATGATTCGACTTTAGAGGATCCATCGAAACTCTGGTAAGATCTTGCTTCCCTTTACCAATCCCAACTGCCTCCACAAAAGCTTCTATTCCAACCGTAGACTTTAAAGCAAACACATATTCTTCAAAAGACAGTTTTCCATCTCCAAATGCTTTTGTAACCTGACAATGCATCCAAATATAAACAGAATTCAACATTATCAAAAAATTGGATCGTAACTAACTAATCGAACAATTATAGTTAGAAATGCTGTTTATAACTTTTATTTCATTTATAAAGCTCATCCGTAGATGATTGATCGATCTACAATAGCTTTAAGTATGCACCACATCAATGTAACCAGTTTAAGTTGATTGATTTTAACATGGTGTTTGGTAACAAAATTAGCCAAAACATGCCATCTTTTACTGCAAATGCAAGTCTTACAGAATGAAGAATTAAAAGAAATGGCAAATGCTTTATGAACTCAATTAAAGAGAAACAGAACAGTGTGCTTCTACATAAAATGTCACTTATAAGATAGCCAGGAGTTCAAAGAGAATAAGCTAAGCTACAAAATTACAACATGGTTGAAGAAGCTTTATTTTGTAAGCTAACCAAACCGAGAGGTGATTTTCTAACCGATTTCTTTATGTTTGATATTATCCCAAAGAATATATATTGACCTATGCAAGTTAACTGTGATATAATGTGAAGCATAAAAGTACCTCCATTAACGAACTTTTGCAATCCCCTGTTAGAAGAAGAAGCAACCGAGAAACCATTTCCTGTTGTCTCCAACCTTTAAACAATCTCTGTCCATAAATACATTTTCTGCCACGAGCTTTCCGACATTCAGACCATTTACGGTATTTTTCAGACTGGTAAAACCTTCCGTAGTAGAACGACAAAATACCCCCAATCTGTTTGCTTCCAACAAACTTCTTCACCAAAACAAGGTTTTTACCAAATATGTACAAACCAAGAAGGAAACTGTCCTCTTCTATAGTACTCCATGGCTCACCTGAGACACCGGGAACCAGATAGAGGCCATCAATATTGTCCTTTTGATCTGTTGCTAGCACAGTTTCTTTTGGCAAAGCTAAATCTGCTGTTTTGCTGACTGTTATCGTACTACCCGCCATCGTTTCCATTGCCTTAGTGTTTGATTTAGCATCATCGCCTATCTGTTTATGCTTAAAAGATTCAACTTTCAAGAGCAAATTTTTGTTGCATTTCTCAACCGAATCCTTACGTAGCTTATGTTCCATCGAATGTACCTCTTCGGAAATCCACATTACCTGAACGGGCAATCCCACAAAAAGATCATGGAGGTTACTATCTTGAGTTTCTGCCTGCTTGTAACTTTGAAGCCAGTTTACATCTGATTTCAACAATAGAGGAGGAACTTCAACTTGGTATTCTTCGCCAACACGAGGAGAAAGATCTTGATCCGAAAATTCATTGCATACTTCAGAATCTTCCTGAGAAATGGACGGCTCGGGAGATCCATTCTCATTGTCATTTGTATCATGGTGATTTTCTATGACCAAATCCATCTGCCAAAAGACAAAACCAGTTCAGCATCAAAATGTGTCCTTTATAATTTGTCAACTTAAAATCTGTTATAGCTCAGCATTTTCCAATTGAAACTTCCGTATTTGTATAATCTCGTGACAATCTTAGCTTTGCACCGTCTTCTATAACTAAATTCTAGAAATCAACTGATAAAATTTCAAAATGACAGGAAATACTAACACCCTCCAGTAGTATATTACTTAACAATGAAAAAGTTAGAATACTTTTAACCATTAGAAGCTCTAAACCAAAATGTAAACCTTCACTTGCAAGTTGGAGCCTTGAAATGATTCTAAAATTTGTATTCATAGCTTTTAAACTTGTATTCTAAAATTTCTCTAACATATAATATATTTTTATCAGTTGATTTCTTAAGCAGATAATATATTTTTTATTAAAAAAACATAAATCAGAAAATAATTCAACTATCCAACACAAACCTGTCATTTCAAACAAAAAGAAAAGATAAAAAAAAAAAAAAGAACAGACTGAAACAAAAACTGCAACTCCAATCTAACACATTCCACATACACTGTTCACAATGTCCTAACAAGTAAATAGTAACTCAAAATAACTATAAAAAGAAGAAAAAAAACACAATAAAATGCCAACAAATATTTATTAAAAACCAAATTTCCTTTCCAAAATACATAAGAACAAACAGAAATTCACAAGAATAGGGTCACCAAACATCCCAAGAATTCAACAAGATTCTTACAAACTGATATTATAACCAACCTAAAAAAATCATAACCTCCAAAAATCAAGTCAATTAACTCAACCCAGATCCACTTTCCATTCCAAAAAAAAAAAAAAAAAAAAAAAAACCCAAAGAAAAAACAACAGAGAACCAAACAAAATCCCAGTAAGGAAAATGTCATTACAACAACTTCATTAAAAACAATTAAACAAATAAATCACCAAAAAAAAAGCATTAAAAATTCAACATTCTAATACCCAGAATTCCAACATGATCCCAGCAAATTCCAGCCATTAAAACCACAAACAACGGAACTATAATGAACAACTCGCGAAGTAAACTTAAAATAAAATATATTAAAGAGAAAAAAATCAGTTATAATAATAATTCCCAACCTCCATTGATGAACAAGAGCAGCAAAAACCTCAAAAGCCGACGTGAAAAAAAAAAGAACTAAACTTAATCCGATTACGAAGATTGAAAAGAACAACAAAATATAAACGTATTTATAACTATAGAGTTTTGTTTCGCCTATATTTTTGAGTATTTACATGAAATAAATAAAATAAAATAAAATAAAAAGAAAAAAAAAACCTGGGGTTCAAAAAGAGAGTTGAGGCTTCAGTTTCATGCTGCTAATGAAGAGGTTGAATATCGAGGACTTGGTGGGAGGGGGAAGAATAAAAAGAGGCAAAATTAAAAATTAAAATTAAATTGGAAAGCAAAGTCGTTTATATGATTTTCCTTTTTTATTCCTTCTTTTTTTAATAATTAAATAAATTGAAGGATCAAAGTGGAATTGCTTCACTGCAGTCAGTGACGCGCGGCGTGGCACGTCGGATTCCTCATTCCCGCTTCGGTTTAATTGGATTTTTATTTTTGTTATCTATTATATTATTCTATAACTCTTTTTTTTAGATATTCCAAATTTTGTTTCAAAAAAACAAAATATATTCCAAATTTTATTTCTTCCACCTTTATTTATTTATTTATATAACTTTTAAACTCTTCAAACCACTTTTTTCCTTTTTTCTTTCTTGATTTTGTTTCAAAATCATTTCGGGCTTGTTTGTTTGACATATTTAAGGAGGAGTTAGTTCTAGGATTTACTAACTTATTCTTAAAAACTACATCCAAACGAGTTTTTATTAATTCTTCATCATTTTTACTTTTAAAAATAACTCTAATTTCTAACCATTCATTTTTAATCATTCATTTATAATTATTCAATCATTTCTAACCACTTATTTTTAATCATTCCTTTCAAATCAATCAAAATAACTCATTTTCAACCATTCATTTTCAATCATTTCTTTTTTAACTACTAAAAATAACTACTCATTTTTAAATCTACATCCAAACAAGGTTTTGACTCTAACTCATCTATACAAAAACTGCATCTAAACGAGTTTTTGACACAATTATCAATTTTTAACTCCTCAACATAACTTCTCAATATAACTCTTTAACTCAAAAACTACCTAAATATGTCAAACAAACAACCCCTTCCTTTTATGTCAAGAACATATAATAACCAATAAAGTAAAATCATTTCCTCTCTTTCGGTCTAATTATTTTTTGTCGTGTAACAAATTAGGATTTGGTTTATAGGGAATTTGAAATTCGTAATCTTATTCCACGAATACTTTTTTTTTTACTTAATTAAAGGTAGATATTTGCAATCTTATGTATTGTATGTTTTTTTTTTCTCCCTCTCTATTGAGTAAGAGAAACAAATCTGTGCAAATATATGATTTATGTTGATCGTTAGATAACGATTTTATTTTTAAATTTAATCGTTAAAATATTATTTTCATCAATAATTTTCAAAGTTCGTGTTGTTACTTGTTACTAGTGTTTTGGAAAACCATTAACAAGGGTATAAGCCAAGATGGTTTGACAACATTCTGTCCAAATTATAGAGTTGTACATAATCTATTTTGCATTGAACTAAGATAACTTTCCGGATCAATTTTGGGTTGGTCAAATGTCAACTCATCTAATTATGTTAGAGCAATTTAATTTAATATTGTTCGGTTATTAAATTGATTGGTTTTCGAATTATACTTGTTTATTTTTCTCTTAATCAAATAAAAAGAATAAAGAATCATTGCAAACTTGTAATTATGGTGTATCATTTTGAATAACCACAATCCAACTTGAGTCAGTTTAACTATGATTATTTATCTACTTTATTGTTTTGATTTCCATACATGTATATGACTTTCGATTTGAATAAAAGAGATGTATATAATTTTAATTATAATAAAGTTTTCCATCTACTTTCATTAGGGATTCGAAATTTTGACCTCATCGTGTGTTGAATGCTTTTTGTTGGCTAGTCAATTTTATACTTATTTTCTTTTAAAAATGAAATTTACGTGAAAATTAAAATGATCACTATATCAATATATTGAAATTCAAAATTAGCTTAATCATTATTTTATGTAACTAATATTTTTGTTATCTCGTGACCAAAAAAATACAGTGTCACAAATAAAAATATTCTATTTTAAAATGTATGAACCAAATTGAAATTAAACTTCAAGCTTAATGACTAAAAATGTATTTTTTTCAATATTAAATGATATCCAAGCCTATTAAATCTAAGTGGATATTTATATTCAATGTATTCCATTTACAAGTTCGAATCTATCCTAACAAGTATGATTTAAATTCAATTTAAAATTGATAAACTTAAATAAGCAATGTATTAAAGGGCATTTTGAAGAATCACTTTATCTTGCATTGTTAAGTTTTGAAAAGTAATAAAACAAATAGTTTTGTGTTTTTCTTTCAATTTTGCCAGTTATTTAAATGAGAAATCATGTTTTTCATCCTTGTAATTAAATCAATAATCGTGTAATTGAAATTGATTACGATCAATTAAGGTGTCATCAATCCATTTGATGTAAATTATTTTTTTAATAACACACTCAAGGGCAAGGAAAAGAAGGGAAGGGAAAGGAAAAGAAGGAAAGTCGGAGTAAATTAGTGTTTGGTGGAAAAGAAAAAAAGTAAAGTGATAATAAATTTATGCTTGGTGAGAAGGAAAAGAAAGTGATGTAATTTTTTTTTTAAAATAATAGATATTTATTGTTATTAATGTAATATGCATAAAATATCATTTTTGAAATTTATTTTATTTATTATTTAAATAAAATTTAAAATGAAGTTTAAAAATTCAAATCAAAATGAGTTACACCAAAAAAAAAAAATATTAGTTTAATTAATTTAAGTGTTTATATCTTTAATTCATATGTATTTTCATATATTTATTAAAAAAAATGCAGGAGTTAGAAAAAATTAAAAAATAATACGATAAATATTTATTAATATATATTTTTATACAACAAATTTCAAATGCATGATAAAAATCAAATGTATAAACACTAACAAATATTATTTAAAGAACCATATATATTTAAAAAATAAATGATAAATATTACAGTTTAAAATAAAAAATATATGCACATAATAAATAAATATAATCAATTAAATTAAATTAATGAATGACTCAAAGTTAACAACTTTAATTCTTCATTTAAGAGAAGCTAAGGTTCCAAACTTAATTTTGACAATTTAATTTGAATAATAATATACCAAAATATAATTATAAAATAAATTAAAATAAACACTCAATTTATCAGTTTAAAAGATGACTCATTTTATTATAATTATTACTTAATAAAAATTTAATTTTTATATATTTAGATAGTTACCATTATCCAATAATTAAATTTGGTAATCAAATAAAAACAATCAAATTATCATAAATTTAAATTGATAAGCATTACCAAAAAGTTGAAGGCAAAATTCAAAAAAAATATATATATATATATGTGTGTGTGTGTAAAAAATGGACTAAAAAAAATTTCAAAAAAATAAAGGACTAAAAAACAAAAATTGACAAAAAAAAAGAAGAGAGTGAGTTATCCCTTCCCAACTGCGAAGAAATAATCCAAGTGGCCAAATATTGAAATAAAATTTCCCTTCGCTTCCAAATGAGAAGTAAAGGGCCAAACATGTCCTTAAATGCACAAACATGTTTCAAAAAGTGGATATTGCTTATTTTTTTAAAAAAAGAAAGTGGATATTGTTGAATTGTGGGTTGAGTGTTTTGTTTTATTATTTTATTTTTTTAAGAATTGTGTTTGCCAATGATAAAGTTAGATTTTACGTGTTAAAATAGCATTTAAGTGACATGGCAATGCGTTCACATAAGTTAATAATAAATTAATTTAAGAGAATTTGCGGTGTATAACAACTTTTTTATCACAGTTTATAATTATAACACATTTTAAAAACAATTTTTTTATAGCAAATTCTGTCATTTAAAAAAAAATTATTTACTTTTTTTATAGAAGACTTTGATAGAATATATCATTATCTAGTGATGGAAGTCTATCAATTTTATCAGTGATTGATTCTATCGGTTCTTATTGATAGAATCTGATGGAAGTCTATCAATTCATTTTATTTATTAGTAATTGATTATATCACCCTTTATCCATAAAATCTATCAATATGAAGTTTATCAATTTACAATTTTTGCTATATGTGCAAATATTTTCATTATTGTACTATTCATGTAATATTTTATCAATTTTGTAATATACATGCAAAAACCCCTTAATTTAATGATCTATCAATTTAGTGTCAATAAAATTTAATGACATTTTTTTTTGAGAAACAAAATTCAATGACATATTCTACCGTAATTTTGATTGATATTCTTTTAATACAATCCATTAAATGTTATTGTTATATATATATATATGTGTGTAAGTAGTTTATTAGCACTCTTTATTTTCACATGACAAATTTATAATCTAAATCATTAGATTATAAAAAATACTGGTAAGAAATTAATTTTTTTATAAAAAAAAAAAAACAGTTCAGATTGTTTTGTTTGTTTTTGCAGTTTTGTAATCGTTTTCTCTATCTTGAATATTTATTTGGGAAAATATAGTATTTATCTACTTTCCACAAATTATTTGAGAAAATATCTAAATGGAAAATAATTAGAATGAATGTCTATTTTCAAATTTGGAGAAGGAGGATAAAACATTCATACCATTTATGCTTTTTTATTTAATCATTTTAATAATAAAAATCAACAAACCACCCCACTATTTCAGGAATCCATTCCAAATTTAATAAACTAATTTACTACATTATTTTATGAGTAAGTTTTGTCTCAAACAAATACACAACCACTTTCTCATGCCCATTACCGATTTCTTTTTATTTTTTCATTTTATATGTCACTTTTCACCCTTTTGTCAAGTTTCCATCACCAAAATTTCAAAAGTTGCAACAATTCTCAACGATTTCTTTTTCTTTTTTCAGTTTTTTTGTCACTTTTCATCATTTTTTCACGTTTCCATCACTAAATTTCCAAGAATGCAGCGATCCCTAAAATCACAGTATTCTTTTTTATTCTCACACCAATTTCCATATTATTGTCTCCTCTATCACATTTTCTAGTGGGTAGGGAACAATCGATTTTAATTGCAAATGGAGTTTACATCGATTATGATAGTCTATAATGGGAATTGGGACGATGGAGATATTTACAAAAACTACAATACCGTCGTGGTTGATATTACATGCAATAACCCTCTATCCATACTGATATCGTCTACTGAGGGAAATCTGGGCTTAGACAAAAATGAAAAATTCATAAGTATATTGTTGTATAAGGACGAGGCACACAAATAAAAGTCAAAGATACTAAAGGATGACAGGGACGTCCAACGGATGTACAACAAGTTAGCTGGTAGTATGTATAATGAGTGTTATATCCTGGTGGACATCATTCAAACACGTACCTAGATGTACATCCCACACTTAACAGGGGGTCCACTGTATTAGGAGGAGGTGCAATGCTACTAAATAAAGATGAATGGAAGAAGCTTCTATGTAACATAGTTGTGGCGTGAAGCTTCCAATACAAGATGGTGAAGTCTAGTCCGAAACAATTTCGACAGGTCAAACTTTAAATATCACCCTATTTTTTAGCATAGCTAATCTGTTAGAGAAGAAAGATGATACCTAGTGTGAAGTTGGTGACAAAGGAGATCTAAAACACCCAACATCCTAGGAGCGAAGATTCTAAGCTTAACGGGGACTCGTCTGGTTGTTCTTGGTGGTAGGGGGAATGTTTTTTGCTAAGATGGAACTAGAATGACCTGAAGCTCAAGCTTCCCTTTGCGTATGCGTTTAAGACCGTTCAGCTCTCAAACTGAAAGTTGGAGAAGAGCATTAATGAAGGCAGCGGATAGGTATGTTTTTATTGATTTGTCTTTTTCACAATCTTTTGAAATGGGGCGTATCTATTGACATGGACAGGAGATGTACATGATATTTTATCCATTTGAAAAGCAAAAAAGAATACAAAATTTATTTATTTTTTTAAAAACCAAACGCAATCTTTAAAAAATATATTTTAAAATTTTCAAATCAACAACTTTACTATTTTAATCTACTTGTTTGTTTAAATAAAAAACCATCTCTCATGTTAGTAACATTACGTATTTAAAATAATTGTAAATAAAAAATAGGAACAAACTAGAATGAAGGTACGTTGACTATTTGATATAAAATAAATTAATTTTGTATTAAAAAAAACCAATTTTAGACATGCATTTAAAATATTTCTCATTTAGATATTTTCTTAAATAATTTGATAGATTTAGATATTTACCTAGTTTGCTCTATTTATTTTTTATGATCTTCATTGTTAGATTTTAGTTTAACTTATTTGGAGGTTCATGGGCTTTTACATTATTATTTTGTTTGGGTCTATTTTTTCTCTTGACTTTTCAAATGACGTTTTAATATTTACTTGTTTACACTTGCCACCTCAAACCACATGAACTTATCTAACATCAACATATTACGTAATTTATAAATAATATACCTTCGTCATGCTAGGTAAGTATTAAAATAATGTATTTAAAAAAAAAAAGTATTAAATTAATGTGATTAACTTCATTTTTTATTTTAAAATTAACAAACTAATTAGAACAAATAATAGGAATTCAGCAGACAAGTTTAAACAATTACCTATTATAATTTAGTTGAAGTACAAGATATAACATAATTCAAAAAGTTTGGAAACTAAAACTTATAACTAAACGAAATCTTTAACCATGTTGATCGTATTAGTTTTTAGTTATATATTTAATTGGTTAAAGTGCATCTATTTTGAATCAGTATATTATTTAACTATTCTCATATAATATATCATTTAATTTTATAATATTTAGATGTAAAATAAAACGGTGTATAAATCAATTTAACTTCGAGGCAAACTATCATCATATATTAAATCAATAGCCTTTTGATTTTTTATATTATATTATCCATAATAGTTACATAAATAAATTCTTAAATATATTTTTCATATAAACTACAAATAAATGTTACAACAAACTTAAAGAGAGTGTGAGTTTGTATATCTCTTCCTTCCATTTCTAATTAATAATTAATTTTGTTGATAATTAATTAATAATTAATTTATACATGATTTCTAACATGTTGATTTTCTCGTATGAGTGGGGATATGAGGAGTGAGATGGAAGAAAAATTTCCCATAAGCTAAATGAGAATGAGGATAAAAAATGCATTCTTCTTAACCATCATTGCCTCCTCTCGCTTATATTTGATTTTTCTCCATTTTTTTTACCAATTTAATCTTAACTTATTATTCTTATAAATATTTATTCAAATGTATATTTGCTTTAATAATTAACTATATAATTAAAACTTAAGTATATTTCTATGAAAATATCACCTATTTAAAAAGATTACTAAAAAAAATTTAAGAATAGAAGAAAATAAATAAAAAATTATCAGAATGCCTGACCATTTTTTTTAAAGAAGAATTTTATTGGAATGAAAAATGATTTTGGCGATAGGGATGAAAATGGCAAATCATGTCTAACTCGGTGGACATAATATATTCAACCTGGTGGATATAATATATTTCGTGATATTAGTCAATGTATATTATGATTGGACGAGTTATAATTTAAAAGAAATAAAATAAAATAATAATAATATTATTAATAACCTAAAAAAAAATCCTTTGGACGGAAGAGGGTCATTCGTCCATTCACAACCCAATTTCCATTCATCCGGGCTTCGCCTCGACTTTTTTTCACCCTCCCAATCTCGCTCTCACATTTCGACGCACTTTTCGCCGTCGATACATTTCCGGCGAAGCTCCGTCGTCTTCTCTCTTCCTCTGTTCATCGCCTCCAGGGTTTTGATTCTCGATTAGGTTTCATCGATGACCGTTTCAGGTGCTATTTCCTGCTCTAATGATGCCTTTTTCATTCATGCCGATTTCTGTGTAATTTTTGGATCTACGTTGAGATCATTCGGCTGTTTTCGCTTTTTCTTTGTTTATTCTTGCCTTGAATTTTGGTTCTTCGAGGTTCCTGTTCGGTTTCTGTATTTACTATTGCTTTTCGTTGACGAGGTGTATGATTAAGAGCGAATGATGATGATACCGTGGATTTCGTCGGTGCTTATTTAATCTCGTATTCTCTGTGATGCGTGGAGCTTCTGTTTTGTGATTGTATTATTGTAAACGCTGCATTGCTTTTGATTCTTATTTTGTTCGTGGATGTAGGGCGAGAAATGGTTCGATTATTGATTTAGGGTTTGGTTTCTCTATAATCGAATGCCAATGTTGAATTCTGGTTCATGATCCGCAGGTTTTTTTTAATATTAGATCTTTGATAGAGAGTTTTGTGTTGTCCTAACAATGGGTGAGCGGAAGACTATTGACTTAGAGCAAGGATGGCAGTTTATGCAGAAGGGAATTACCAAATTAAAGAACATCCTAGAGGGTTTGCCAGAGCCGCAGTTCAACTCTGAGGATTACATGATGCTTTATACGTAAGTTTTTTGTTCAATTTTGTGTATCTTTTTGGTTAGTATTCTTGTGATGATCGGCTTGTGTTCTTCCGAATTTTATTTGCAGCACTATATATAACATGTGCACCCAAAAGCCACCACATGATTATTCGCAGCAGCTGTATGATAAATACCGGGAAGCTTTTGAAGAGTACATCACTACTATGGTGAGTAACAAGTTCATCTTATCCATTCATTACAATCCTGTGCACATCATCGATTCATTTATCAACATTGGGCGCTTATTGCATCAATTTAAATGAAAGTAGGCAGATAGTACTGAAAACGAGTAGAGACCACCTCAAGGCTACTTCAAAAAATTATTTAAATGAAAGTAAGCAGATAGTACTGAAAACGAGTAGAGACCACCTCAAAGCTGCTTCAAAAAATTATATTGTATTGCACATACATAGCTTATATCGTGGAGATCTGATAATAATCACATGTACATGTATTGGGATTATTATCAGATCTCCTTAAGGCTTCACCCTTGTTAGAATTTTGTCACGGGTGCAATTATCAGATTTCCTTCAGTATACTACTTACGTTGCCTGATTTTTTCTTTTCGTGCGATAATTGATGGAAACATGTGAATTCTAATAATATTCACCATAACATGCTTTTTTTTTGTAAATTGTGATGAGCTTAGGTCTTACCATCCTTGAGGGAGAAGCATGATGAGTTCATGTTGAGAGAACTTGTCAAAAGGTGGACAAACCATAAAGTCATGGTGAGGTGGCTTTCTCGCTTCTTCCACTATCTCGATCGCTATTTTATTGCTCGAAGGTCACTTCCACCCCTCAATGAAGTTGGACTCACTTGCTTCCGTGAACTGGTATGTTATAACTTTTGATGCACGACTTCATTCCGTAGGCCAATGTTGAATTTCTTGTTCCACTTTACTAATGGATTCATTTACTCTGCGAGTGTGCAGTTTGACTCATTTGCTTGTAAGACACAATTTTTAGTTTAAAAATTAATCTCTTCTCATCTCAGGTGTACAAGGAGATAAACAGTAAAGTGAGGGATGCAGTTATTTCATTGGTATGTTTTTCCCCTTTCTCCATCTCCTTTTCTTTCATGCATGGTCTTTGGGATTTAAAGTGCTTAATAAATATGGTCTTGTAAATCAGGTTGATCAAGAACGTGAAGGAGAACAGATCGACAGAGCTCTACTTAAGAATGTACTGGATATATTTGTGGAGATTGGTATGGGGCAAATGGATTACTATGAAAATGACTTTGAGGCTGCCATGCTTAAAGATACTGCTGCTTATTACTCTAGGAAGGCTTCCAATTGGATTTTAGAAGATTCTTGTCCCGATTATATGCTGAAAGTAAATTTTTCGAAAAAAATAAAATCATTTGAACTACATTTGAAATGCATTGTAATGGTTTCTTACTTATTTGATTAATTTTCTAGGCAGAAGAATGCTTGAAACGAGAAAAGGATAGAGTTTCTCACTATTTGCATTCCAGTAGTGAGCCAAAGTTATTGGAGGTTTGTGGGTCAACTTATGTGATACTCTTCCACTTTCTATTTATAGTTCTATAGATCTCTCTCTCTTAATCCCTTATTGATTATTCTCATATTATTCTTGTAGAAAGTTCAACACGAACTGTTGTCTGTTTATGCTACTCAACTGCTAGAAAAAGAACATTCTGGATGCCATGCATTGCTCAGAGATGACAAGGTACTAACTACGAACTTAACTGCTTGTACTAACTATTCCTCTTATTTGATTGTGGTTCCTTCTTCCTTGATGTTGTTTGCCTTGTTTTTTTTTGGTTTTCTCTTCGATGTAACTATGTATAGGTGGAAGATTTGTCAAGGATGTTCCGTCTTTTCTCCAAAATACCCAAGGGATTGGACCCAGTTTCTTTCATATTTAAGCAGGTTGGTAGTCTGCATTTACACTTTTCTCTATTCTTTTTTTATGTTTTTGGCTTGAAAGGGTAGCGTTATAATAATCTCATCTTCAATTTTCAAACTACTATTTTTTTTTTTTAATATTTGGAGATGTTATTTCTGTATTATTTATGCAGCATGTCACTGCTGAAGGAACGGCATTAGTCAAACAGGCAGAAGATGCTGCAAGTAACAAGAAGGTTTCTAATTACTCTGCCTTTTGTAATTTTTGCTCCCTGCCCAATCGCTTTGATTTTTTAACTTATTGGGTAATCTACAACCATTCATTTATGACTTATGACTCAGAGACCAATAAAGGAATAGCATTTACCCTTTATTACTTTTATGCTACGGCTTGTTAGTTGGTTTTAAAGCCCTAAGTTTTAGCCTTGTAGAAGATATAATAGATGCAGTTGCTTGTACATTTTTAACAAATATGGAGAAAGGGACTTATTGTTAATGTGGTTTACCCTTTCTTCTCCTTTTTGTGTAATTGTTGCCAGGCTTTTTCTTTGTATGGAAATGAATTAGAGATACAAGATTTTTTTGTAGATTGGTGACTTTTTTCTTTACTAATCTTAGTATTTCTGACAGGATTTTTTTTTTTTTTTTTTAAATTTATAATAATGAGAATTATTATTTTTAAAATTTTAAATTCTCATAATGACTTTGCTTTGTCTCTATTCTTTCTTACCTTGTTAGGCCGAGAAAAGGGACATAGTTGGTCTTCAGGAACAGGTGTTTTTTGGTTTTCAAAGTTTTGGATTATACTCAAGTCTTGTTTCTGAATGATAGCTGAAAGAGATGTTTGATTTCAGGTTTTCGTAAGAAAAGTGATTGAGCTTCATGACAAGTACTTGGCGTATGTTAATGATTGTTTCCAAAACCACACGCTTTTTCACAAGGTATGAGACTTTACCTTTAATTCAATTCTGTCCCCAAGGGGTGGCACAATGGTTGAAGACTTGAACTTTGAAGGTATCCTCCCTTCAACTTTCCAAGTTCGAGACTCACTTGTGACATTACTACTTTGATATCTTACGGTACCATGCCTAAGGACAGGTGTGGTTACCTTCAATTTCTGAATCGCCATATATTTATCCATTTTTGAAGTGTGTTTTTGTGTAGGCTCTGAAGGAAGCTTTTGAAGTCTTTTGCAATAAGGGTGTTGCAGGAAGTTCTAGTGCAGAATTACTTGCAACCTTTTGTGACAATATCCTCAAGAAAGGTGGGAGTGAGAAGTTGAGCGATGAAGCAATTGAGGAGACACTTGAAAAGGTATTTTTCAATTTATTGTTCGCTTGAAGTTTATTTAGTGAAGTCGTGATGGAACTTTGGAATTCATATGATTGAAAAATACAGGTAGTGAAGTTGCTTGCTTATATCTGCGACAAAGATCTCTTTGCTGAATTCTATAGGTGAGTATTGGTACATTTAGAACCTATCATGTGAATTACAAATATATATATATATATATATATTCTTCCAATTGGTGAGGTTTTGTTTGATAACTATTTGTTCTGATTGATTTTAAAAAGTTAAATTGTAGTAGATGGTCCTTAGGCAGAATCTATTATAATTGCAATTTTATTTTCTATTTATTATTAGTTAAAATACAATTTCCCTTATTCCCATTTTAGCCCTTACAATTTGGCCGTGGACGAAACAAAATTTTCCGTTATTTTTTCTTGACTGCAGTACTCTAACCTTATTTTTAGGATTGCAACTAATAACTGCCATTTGTGTTTGCAATTATTTAACTTTCATTTCATTTCCATTTATTTACTTTTTTTTAATGGAAATTTTATTTATGTTTGATGAGGGTTTGTTTTTATTTAATAATACTTAAATATTAAACAAATATCAATACCTTACTAAAGACTAGACATAAATCTTTCTAAAAAAAAAAAGACTAGACATAAAATATATACTAACAACACGTATTAATAATATAATATTTTTTTTGGAAAACTATATTAATAGTAGAATATGTATTATGTATTTAGTATTGATAACAACAATCTATAATTAATAATACCATATTAAAATTAGTATTATACATCAATACATTTTATAAATAATGTGGTAGAGCATTAATGTGTATTGGAAAAATAAATACCATTTATTTTAGGGAAATTGTAATGGATGGTCTATTCTAACAAAATAATTATGAATGTAGTCAAATTTAAAAATATTTGCATCTATAGTCATAAATATGGGTCAATACTGTATTATTAATACAATATTATATATTATTATTAATACCCATGTCTATGATTGCTATTTTTTTTAAAAGTGACCATATTTATAATTATTTTATGAATTTGACTAATTTCATAAGTTTCCCTTAATTTTAAAGTATTTGCATCTTTAGTCATTAATACATTTTAATATTGTATTATAAATACTATTAATACTAGTATTAAAAGAACAGTGTGACAATACACATTAATACCCATAATTATGTTTGCCAATTGTTTTTAATGACTATATTTGTAATTATTTTTTATATTTGACTAGTTTAGGAAGTTTCTCATTTTATTAGTACTAATACATTAAGCAACTTATTTCATTTGATGGCTAAAAACCAATAATGATCCATAAATTCTTTTTTTTTTTGACAAAATCAAAACGACTATTAAAAAAATCGTGTATCTAACATAAAATGATAAAAATATAAATAGAAAAAAAAGTAAAAAACTGTTACCGCGTATTATCTGGGGAGACTTTCAAGGAGATAAGTTTTGGGATAAAAATGGAAGTAGAAAAGTCACATGATTATATATATATGTGAAAATTTGTGCCTTTTATTTTAATAAGGGTAGATTTAATGATTGACGATGTAAGTTTACATCTAAAACGAATTTCAATTTTTTAAAGTCGTTAATTACTTTGTTAAATTTTTTAAAAATGAACATGCTTGTAATTTTTTCTTCACTAGGCCTAATAGTGTAAAAAGCCTTTTTACAAATTTAAGCTTATTTTCATTCAAATTATCTACGAAGTCTTCATCTTTCCTCAATGTAGTATTTGTAACCTAACCAAAATTATATTTGTAATCTTGTAAATTATATTTATCTAATTCTGGTTTGTGGGTTGTTAGGTAAGTGAGAGTCTATAGGAGAGTTGTTATGTTTGTTAGGTAAGTGAGAGTCTATAGGAAAGTTGTTATTTTTGTTTTGATTTCCTTTTGGTGTGTATTTATACGTACGTGATTATGGAATAAAGCAAGAAATCAAAGTTTCTTCATGGTATCAGAGCAGAAGACTCACTCTCTCCTCTAATTAAATTCTCTCTCCTATTCGTCGGAATCTCCTCGCCAAGCACATCGAATCAGTGAGCCTCCGACGTCCTTCAAAATTTCCTCGCCGAGCACACCGACTCAGCGAGCCTCCGGATCTCCAAACCTAAATCGTCAACTCCGAGCATCGTTGCCTCCGGATCTCCAAACCTAAATCGTCAACTCCGAGCATCATTGGTACGCGTCAAACCCGCGAAGCTTCTTCGCCGCTGCGAATCAGTTTCGCGAAACCTCGTTAGTTCGCTATCGAGTTCTCCTCTGCTTCGGTCAAGGGCCCAATCAGATCATTGCGCCGCATTCGGATCATTTCACGCCTCTCCACCTCCGACTCTTCGCTGCGCCTCTTCGCCAGTAAATTGAATCACCGCCGTTGCGAATCTCGTCAGAATCAGATCCATCACGCTTCCCCTGCGTTCTCTCCAGCGAGGTTTGCTATCTGTTCTAAAGATCGTCAATCTTCGTTCGCTCCAGCGAGGTAATTCTTTTCCCATATCTGTTCTAACAGTTAGCTTTGTTCGCTATGCTGGTTAGCTCCGTTCGCTGTGCTGTGCCGTATTTCAAATAGTTTTCTATTATGGCTTCATCTAAGGATTATACACTAGGAAGTTTTGATTCGTCACCAATGTGTATTACTGGTCATAAATTGAATGGTCATAATTATGTTCAATGGTCACAAGTGGTACACATGTTCGTTTGCGGTAAGGGTAAAGATGATTATCTATCCAAGGAAAAGGAGCAACCAAAAGAAGGTGATCCGGAATACAAACAGTGGAAAATAGACAATAACTTGGTAATGTCGTGGTTAATTAATTCCATGACTACTGAAATTGGGGAAAATTTCCTCCTCTACGACACAACCTATCGTATTTGGGAAGTAGCCAAAGAAACCTACTCTAGTAAGGAGAATACCTCTGAGTTGTTTCGAATCGAGTCTGTTCTCCATGATCTACGTCAAGGAGACCAATCGGTCACCGAGTATTTTAACAACCTCTCACGTTATTGGCAACAATTAGATCTATTTGAACTACATACCTGGAAGTGTCTTGATGATAAGACACAATATAACAAGATCACAGAACAGAAGAGAACATTTAAGTTTCTCTTTGGCCTGAACAGTAATCTGGATGAAGTTCGGGGACGAATCTTGGGAGTCAATTCCTCGGTGTCTCTTCGTGAAGCTTTCTCGGAAATCCGAAGAGAGGAAAGCAGGAAAAGTATTATGATGGGCAAATCATAATCAGTTCCAATCTTTGATGCTTCTGCACTCGTGTCTAGAAATTTTAGTTCAACAGGAAACCCTGGAGACAGTAGGTCCCGGCAAGGGAGGCCTTGGTGTGACCATTGCAAAAAACCAGGCCATGTGAAGGAGACCTGTTGGAAAATCCATGGGAAACCAGTTGATTGGAAACCTCGAAACTGGAATGATCGTGACAGTAGGGCATATGTGGCCAATGTCGTACCTGATAAGAATGCCAGTACAGAACCTTCTCCTTTTAACAGGGAACAGATGGATGCACTCCAAAAACTCATAGGTGACACAATCTAGGGAAGTGGTCTAGTTGCTCAGAAAGTTGCACCAACCGCCCTAACTGCGAATAAGGGAGGAACTCAGCCTTGGATCATAGATTCCGGAGCCTCTGATCATATGACAGTAGATAAGTCATTGTTTCAACAATATCAGGCCGATACATCCAATACATCCATCAAGATTGCAGATGGGTCACACTCGAAAATATCAGGAACCGGTTCTATTCGTATCTATCCCAACTTATCTCTTACATCTGTTCTTCATGTGCCTGATTTGGATTGTAATCTTCTTTCAATAAGCAAATTGACTCGCGATTTAAACTGTGTGGCTAAATTCTATTCCAATTCATGCGTTTTTCAGGATTTGGAATCGGGGCGGATGATTGGCAGTGCTGAAGTCTGTTCGGGCCTCTACCACCTCAACTATGATCACGGTTTATTGACAAATGGAGACAAGTCATCCTTTCTATCTTTCCATTCTAGCAATAAAATGTCTAGTAGCTTCAATAACGATAATGAGATTCTATTGTTACATTATCGTCTAGGTCATCCCAACTTTGCGTATCTGTCTAAATTGTTCCCGAATCTTTTCTATAATAAAAATCCTCATTCTTTTTCATGTGAGATTTGTCAAATTGCGAAACATACTCGTACCTCCTATCCAAGTATAGGGTATAAATCTTCCAGCCCATTTTCGTTAATCCACAGTGATGTTTGGGGCCCCTCTAAAACAAAAAATATCTCTGGAGCACGATGGTTCGTGTCCTTCATTGATGATCACACACGTACTACGTGGATCTTTCTTATGCGAGAAAAGTCCGAAGTTTGTTCCCTCTTCAAGCAGTTCCATACCATGATTAAAACGCAATACCAAACTCGCATTCATGTCTTAAAAATGGATAACGCAAAGGAGTTCTTTAGTTCTAGTATGGGAGACTACTTGTCCACCGAAGGCATCCTCCATATCAGCTCTTGTGTGGACACTCCCCAACAAAATGGGGTTTCTGAGTGGAAAAATTGCCACCTTCTTGACATCACTCGTTGTCTCATGTTCTCTGCCCATGTTCCCAAATTCTATTGGGGCGACGCACTTCTCACAGCTACGTATCTTATCAATCGTATGCCTTCCCGCGTTCTTCAGTTTTTCAGTCCTCGTCAAGTATTTCTCAAGTCTTTTCCTCACCTTCGTCCTCTGTCTCTTGACCTGGCTCCAAAAGTATTTGGATGTAGTGCCTTCGTCCATATACATTCCCATAATCGTGGCAAGCTTGATGCTCGGGCTCATAAATGCATATTCTTGGGGTACTCACCTACTCAAAAGGGGTACAAGTGTTACTCCCCTGAGACAAAAAGAGTCTATGTCACCATGGATGTTACCTTCTGTGAACACCTTCCATACTACTCTAAGCCTGCCTGTCAGGGGGAGATGGTGAGTGACAGCCAGTTATGGTCCTCATGGTCATCTGTTCTTGAAACTATTCCAGATGATACCGTACCTAGTCCCCTCATTCTTGAACTTGAGTCTTCTTTGGCCTCACCTTTAATATCTCCAATTGTCAATAACCAACTCCGTGTCTATGCAAGGAGAAGCAAACAACGAGTTGAGCAGGCAGATGCCCAAACAGATCAAGCTTTGCCTGATCCCGAACTGGTTCCGAATTTTGAACAACCCATCACTGAACCTAGCAATGCGGTAAACGATGAGGTTGATGATCTTGATCTACCAATCACAATACGGAAAGGGGTTAGGAGTTGTACCATGCATCCTATTGGGAATCATGTATCATATGATAACTTGAGTGATTCTTATCGTGCATTTGTGTCTAGTCTCGACGCCACACAAGTGCCAACCAATATTGTGGAAGCATTAAAGCATCCTGGCTGGAAGAAAGCGGTACAAGATGAAATTGAGGCGCTTGAGAAAAATAGTACGTGGATAATAACAGAATTGCCCAGTGGGAAATGAACTGTGGGATGCAAATGGATATTCACAATTAAGCATAATGCTGATGGAAGTATTGAGAGGTTGAAAGCTAGGCTAGTTGCCAGAGGATTTACCTAGTCATATGGAATTGATTACCAGGGGACTTTTGCACCAATTGCTAAACACAACACAATAAGAATTATCTTGTCTCTTGCCGCTAATCTCGGATGGGGACTTCAACAACTGGATATAAAGAATGCTTTTTTGAATGGGGATCTGGAAGAAGAAGTTTATATGGAAGTCCCTCCTGGGTATGAATATGATCTTAGTCCAACAAAGGTATGTCGACTCAAAAAATCTCTGTATGGACTGAAACAATCACCCCGTGCGTGGTTTGGGATGTTTTCTAGCTTCATTCTAAGCCTTGGATATTCACAGTGTCAGGCAGATCACACACTGTTTGTTAAGAGGAGGTCTGAAACGTCTTTGGCACTATTGATAGTGTATGTGGATGATATTATTTTGTCTGGAAATGTGATATGATCCAGGATCTAGATTATATCAAAAGATAAAAGAATAAAGATAAACCAAGTTTTGATAGGAACTTGGAACCTCCCTTCTCAAGAGAATCTCTTGAGCCCTTACAATAAATCACTCAATAACTCATTTAACAATTGGATGCCTAAACTCTAACCTAACCCACTCTATTTATAACAAAATACTAACTTATTCTCCAAGTAATGGCTAAATAGAGCCCTAGGCCCAATCGAGCCCTAGGCCCAACCTTATCAATACCCGCCCCTTTAAAGCACCTTGTCCTCAAGGTGGGCATAAACAAAAATAGATTTTTTTTTTTTTTTCCTGAGGCAGCAGCGGCACGTCGGTGGTGGAGGCAAAGAAGCGATGCAGGTGGTGGTGTGATGACAAAGAGCGCAACACTGGTGGTGGTGGTGGTGGCGGCGATGTCGGAGGTGGTGACGGTGGAGATGGCGCGGCGATGTTAGAAGTGGTGGCGGCGATGGTGGTGGCGGAGGTGGTGACGGCGGCGGCAAGCAGCGCAGGGTGGGGTTGGTGATGGTGGCGGAGTAGGGGCAGCGGCGGCGCAGAAGAACGGTGGGGAAGGCGAGGCGCAACGGAGGAGGCGGTGGTGGCGGGGTCAAAATCCTAGCCGTCATTGTTTTTTCCAACCTAATTTCCTCTCTAAAACATCGTTTTGGGTCATTGAAACTCTCCTTTAGGTCTTCTCTAATTTCTTTTTTTAGAGAAGCTACCTCTTCTTTGAGGTCTTTTTTCAAGTCCACCATCAAACTTTGCAACTTTTCTTGAATGAAACGAAGAACCTCTTGATCCATCTCTACAACCAAGAATCGAACGGCTCTGATACCAATTGATATGATCCAGGATCTAGATTATATCAAAAGATAAAAGAATAAAGATAAACCAAGTTTTGATAGGAACTTGGAACCTCCATTCTCAAGAGAATCTCTTGAGCCCTTACAATAAATCACTCAATAACTCATTTAACAATTGGATGCCTAAACTCTAACCTAACCCACTCTATTTATAACAAAATACTAACTTATTCTCCAAGTAATGGCTAAATAGAGCCCTAGGCCCAATCGAGCCCTAGGCCCAACCTTATCAAAATGATGAGCTAGAACTACAGGAATTGAGGGAAGCTCTGGCTCAAGAATTTGAAGTCAAAGATCTCGGGAACCTCAGGTATTTCCTAGGTATGGAGGTTGCACGGTCCAAGGCATGCATAGTTATGTCCCAGAGAAAGTACGTGTTAGATCTTCTTACAGAGACTGGCATGCTGGGATGTAAACCGGTAGCATCTCCCATGGATCCTCAGGGAAAGTTCGAACACAGTCATGAAAGCAGTCTCGTAGACAGGGGGAGATACCAGAGGCTGGTGGGACGTCTTATATATCTCTCCCATACTCGACCAGATATTGGATTTGCGGTAAGTGTTGTCAGTCAGTTTATGAATAGTCTCAATGACCAACATATGGAAGCTGTATACCTGAAGATGACTCCTGGAAAGGGGTTGCTATTCAAAAGGACTGATAAGAAGAATATTGAGGTATACTCAGATGCATTGGGCGGGGATACTCGATCAAGATCGACCTTCTGATATCGCTTTTCGTTTGTTTGGGGCAATCTTGTTACCGAGAAGTAAGAAGCAATCCGTGGTTGCTAGAAGTAGTGCGTACGAGAATATCGAGCCCCGTCTCAAGGAATGCGTGAAGGCATCCGGATAAGAAGGGTTACGAGTGAGTTAGGTCAAGAGTACTCATCATCAATTCAAATGATGTGTGATAATCAGGCCGCCATAAGTATTGCCAAAAATCCTGTTCATCATGACAGGACGAAGCACGTTGAGATTGACCGACACTTCATTTCCGAGAAAGTTAACAGCCAAGTGGTGCAACTTACCTACGTTCCTACCAAGCAACAAGTGGCAGACATCCTCACTAAACCATTACCAAGACCCAACTTCGAAGACTTGAATAGCAAGCTAGGTTTGTATAATATATACAATCCAGCTTGAGGGAGAGTGTTGAAAGTTAGGGTTAGATTTGTAATCTTGTAAATTATATTTATCTAATTCTGGTTTGTGGGTCGTTAGATAAGTGAGAGTCTATAGGAGAGTTGTTATGTTTGTTAGGTAAGTGAGAGTCTATAGGAAAGTTGTTATTTTTGTTTTGATTTTCTTTTGGTGTGTATTTATACGTACGTGATTATGGAATAAAGCAAGAAATCAGAGTTTCTTCAGTCGTTAATTACTTTTGTTAAATTTTTTAAAAATGAACATGCTTGTAATTTTTTTCTTCACTAGGCCTAATAGTGTAAAAAGCCTTTTTTCAAATTTAAGCTTATTTTCATTCAAATTATCTACGAAGTCTTTCATCTTTCCTCAATGTAGTATTTGTAACCTAACCAAAATTGTAAGGAAAATCATAGGTGGGAGTTGTGTTATAAACTTAATTTTCAAAAACAAAAAATAAGAAGCAAAATGTTATCTAATGGGGACTTGAATTGTTACTTTTTCCTATAAAAATTATTGGTACTTAAAAACAGTTGATGCGTTTACAGCTGTATGTATATGTATGTATGTATGCATGTATATATATATATTATGAATGACCTTATTTTATGTCACCCGTGTCAGAAAGAAACTTGCCCGAAGGCTTCTCTTTGACAAGAGTGCCAATGACGACCACGAGAGAAGCATATTGACTAAATTGAAGCAGCAATGTGGTGGCCAGTTCACCTCTAAGATGGAGGGCATGGTGAGCTTAATCTACCACTATAATTTGTCATGTTGTAAAATTTTGAATCATCTCAATTTTTGCTAGGATCTTTTAATATTACTATGTCAAATAATTAATAAAAAATGAAATTCTAATGTTAAAGTTATATGTTTAGGTCACTGATTTGACATTGGCAAGAGAGAACCAAACTAGTTTTGAAGAGTATCTGAGCAATAATCCTCAAGCTAGTCCTGGAATCGACTTAACTGTTACTGTTTTGACCACTGGTTTTTGGCCAAGCTACAAGTCTTTTGACCTCAATCTGCCGGCTGAGATGGTACGCATTTTTTGCTCTTTATATAGTGGTAAGCGATTGTTTTTCTTGTGCTTTGAAACTTGTCGGACATTGATGTATCTATGTTCTCTTTGGTTCAGGTAAAGTGTGTAGAAGTTTTTAGAGAGTTTTATCAAACAAAAACCAAACATAGAAAACTTACGTGGATTTACTCATTGGGTACCTGTAATATTAGTGGAAAATTTGATCCGAAAACAATGGAATTGATTGTGACAACCTATCAGGTGAATTTCGTAGAAAACTTGCTCGTACCTCTCATTTGCTTTCCTTAAAAAATGTTGATATGGTAACTTTTTCTGTAGTACTAATTCTCTTATTAAATCTATAGGCTTCTGCCCTGTTGCTATTTAATTCTTCGGATAGATTAAGTTACTCCGAAATCATGACACAATTGAACCTGGGTGATGATGATGTTGTTAGACTACTCCACTCGTTGTCATGTGCTAAGTACAAAATTCTTAACAAGGTGCCAAATACAAAGACCATCTCTCCCAATGACTATTTTGAGTTCAATGCGAAATTCACCGACAAAATGAGGAGAATTAAGGTATACTGGTTGGTAGCATCTTCGTCTTTTTGTTTGACATAATGAATGTGGTGCGATTCATTTGTGTGTATCGTGTAGATCCCTCTTCCACCTGTGGATGAGAAAAAGAAAGTTATTGAAGATGTCGACAAGGATCGCAGATATGCTATCGATGCCTCAATCGTGCGTATCATGAAGAGTCGGAAAGTTTTGGGCCACCAGCAGTTAGTGATGGAGTGCGTCGAGCAGTTGGGTCGTATGTTCAAGGTTAGTAGTGCATATCACATCTCTTTATTTTCCTTCATGTGATGACACTTTTCTCCAGCTTCATATCACTAAAACACGTACCACCGTGCAGCCCGATTTCAAGGCGATTAAGAAGCGAATCGAAGATCTAATCACCCGGGACTATCTAGAGAGAGACAAAGACAACCCCCACTTGTTTAGGTACTTGGCTTGATGTTACGCTCTCAGGGCAAGTGGTGGCTGGTGCCATTCAAGATATAGCACAAAAGGCTTGTGGTTTAGCAGCTCGACCACGAATATGCTTGCTGTAGCCTCTGTAATTTGAGTGCTGCATTTTCATGAAATGTTAAAGCTAGGAGCTGAGGAGGTTGTTTGTATATTTTGCGGTCGGAACAAGGTTAGAGCAAAGCCAGCCCTGTTATAAGGTTGTGTGCATTTTAGGAATGAGGGGGCGGAGGATAAGATTAGAGTGATTGTTTACTTGTTTTTATGTATAAAATGGTTCAATATTTGTATTAGTGGACCATTGTTTTAAGTGGCTTACGAGAGGACATGTTTGAGTTTGTTATTTTATTTTGTTATTATTGTTAATTTTGAATACTAAGGCATCAGGTGAAGTGAAAAAATATCTCTTGAAATTTGGAAGCAAAAAAAGCTCCTTTTGTTTTGTTGTTTATTTTAGAACTTTCTACGGTTATTCATATCTCCCTTAGTTTGTTACATTCAAGTTTGGGATTGCTAATAAATTATTTTATTATGTGATGAAATTGGGATAAGAATTTTTTTTTTAAATAAGGTAATCATGCCCGTCCCAATGCCAGGCACATGAGTAATGTCACAAGTGAGTTTCGAACCTAGAACCTTGAGATGAGCATACTGTCAAAGTCTAAGTCTTCAACCTCTATGCCATATTGGAGTTTCCTAAATTAAATGAGTGGCAACTCATCTACAGGTCAAAGAGTGTAAAGACCCGACCCAATCTAGGGTCTAAACCTAAGTCCTTAACTCACAATGCATGAAAATAGTATTCGCAATCTCGGGCATGTAAATTTAAAACAAAACTCCTTTAAAACAACTCGGAAGAACAAGGTTATAAGAGATAAATTCATTAAAGCAAATTCTTAGGGTACCCTAAAGTCAAAACATAAAAACTCGATAAAACAGTTCCATTTATCACGCCTTAAATAGTTCATGCAGAAAGAAGAAATTTAGACGAATCTAAAATGAGAATAATGCACGGTGGGTCCCATGGTCATCTTCACTCGTCCGATCACCCATCTCGATACAATCTCGTAGTACTGTGGGATTCCCACAGTGGAAAGGGTGAGTTTTGCAACTCGAGAAGGATTCCCACCTCGAGGTAAAGACATGCATCAGTCAAAAGCATCACGAACATGCAAGATAGCAACATAATCAAGGGGTCCACAAAACCCGAGCTCACGGGCGAAAAGGGTTAGGAACCATGTCCAAGATCCACGTCACGCAGAGCGGTCTGAGGCCACAAACCAAAGACCTAAAGACCAATAGAGACCACAAATCTCTAAGGCAATCTGGGATACCTGCTCCAGGCCGAGGGATCCTGCGAGTAGAGAAGCCTGGTAGCTAAGGGACCACAAATCCCACAGGTCTCATACTCACGGTGAGGGTGGATCCAGCACGCTCACCAAAGGGCCACAAACCCAACCACATACCTGGAGAGCACCCTAGGCTACTAGTAAAATGCCGACAGGCCGTGAGCTGGTGGGCCAACCATCCACGGAACCCGACGGCGAGGGACCACAAATCCCCATCGAGAACGCGTGCGGCCACAAACCATGCACATCCGCTTACTAGTATCCTCTATCCGGTCTCCGTGTCTCGCTTTTGCGCCCAAACGAAGCGCACCAAGCCGCATCAAACATCATGCAAGCCCCAATGGGACACAAGGATCATCATGCGAGACCGACTCTATCAATCAACATACAGTAGTTCATGCATGTCCATATAATCAACATAATCTACATGCTTGCCTTAACATGATATCAATCATATGTTGCATGCTCTCAATATAATCAATGCAAGCACAAACAACACAGATTATGCCACATCAAACACGTAAGTGAATACAGTCAATCCAACATATGTAATAGCCACGGGCCTCGAGAAGGGGGTAATGGGTCCCTTACCTTGGCCAAGCCACTAACGGCTCTCCATGAATCCACTAGAAGCTCCAACTAGCCAAACACAACTCCGAGCCCTGAAACGACAAACCGGCCAAAACTAGCACCTTAGACCATCAAAAACAGATTTAGAATATCAAATTTATCAAACCGGGAAGAACCTCGAAAAACATGTCCTGGAGACACCCGACAGCTACACGTGCCTCACCAACTCGGCTCAAAGAACAGAAAATAGTTCGGGTCAAATCTGGTCAATAAAAGTCAAACTGGTCAATACTTGCAATTTACCCAAACAAACACTATTTAATCCTAACTTGATTAGCCATAAACCAACAACCAAACAGCTCAAACCCACACTTAAATGACATTAACCTTACAAACAAACTTACTTTATCCATATTGAAATGTAAATAAGCTTGCAACCAAACACCTATTAATCTCAATTTAGATGAACTCAACCCTACAACCAAACAAGCCTAAACCCACATTTAAATAACTTTGAACCTGAACCAAACAACCCATATTCCTCATTTAAATAGCTTGAACCTCAGCCAAACAGCCCTTATACCACATTGGAATAGCCTTAACCCAACTTAAATAACAAAACCCATTTACCAAACACCCATCTTCTTCTTCATTTAGCCACCATTTTCAACCTAACTCAAAATAAGAGAAAGCAAAAGAGAGAAAGAACTCTTACCCTCAAGCTCCAGCGACGGCGGAACACGGCGGCTGCTCCACGGTGACTCGCGACGCACACCAGCCAAGACCCACGCGGACGAGATCCCTGCAGCAGCTCTGACGACGCACGACCTGTAGCTTCGATGAAGCCACACCCCACCTTACGCTGCAGCATTCGATCCACACACACACGCACACGCCGGCGAAGCTTCACGTCTGGGCTCGGACCGCGACGAGGAGACCCACGAACCAGCGTTGACACGGCACGATCACACACACGAACACCAGCTGCCGGCGGCAAGGACTCGGCGGTAGCAACAACGACACCAACAAGCTGGCGACGATTCTCCTCGCGCGACGACACTAGTAGCACCAAACTCGCGGCGGCTTGCACAACTCCACGCACGAGTTGCTCGCGAACAAGCTGCACTGCTCGACCCACAGGCTTGGCTGCTCTACGACCCAACCCGATGTTGAAGCTGCTACCTACGCTACTGTTGGACGGACCCGACAACGACCCACTCGCGGCGACTGAGATGCTCCACTCCGGCCATTCTCCTGTGCGACAACGAGCTCGGTTGCGGTGGCGTACGACGAACGAAACCCCAGACGAGCAACACTCTCCACGACGACGATGACCTCCAACTCCCACCGGAAAGACTGATCAGACGTAAACCCAAAGGAAGAGACAAATGAACAGTGTTTTCCAACCTAGGGATTCACAATTTGACTTAAATATCAAAGGTTAAATGACCAATTTGCCCCTCTTCTTTAACTAAACCACAAAATGCATTTTCCCTTCCTTATTTTACTTTAATTGAACCAACACTAAACCAAGGGTTATTACAAAGAGGGCATACATTATTTAAAATACAAGAAATGATACAATTTAAGTAATTTGTAGGAGAAAAATTAATAGAGCTAAACATATGAAAGTACAAAATTAAAATAGAATAGATCTCAATGTATAGTCTGAAAATGGATCGAAAATGATAATTTAACCACAATTCTATAATATAACAAACTCTTGTTTTTTTTTTAAATGTGGTCAAAGACATGCCTAGTTGAAATAAATTAGGTTTAGGTTGACAGAGAAAAAAAGAAGGGGTTTTTTGCATGTATATTAATAAAAAAAAAAAAAAAAAATCTATGTATAACACAATTTCCAAACTTATTTATTTGTGACACTAAAGTGATTGAAGTCTATCTGTTGAATTGATCGAAATCTAAAATCCATCAGTTGAATTGATAGAAGTCTAAATAGGAATTTTGGGCAAAATATACAAACTGATAGAAGTCTAAAGTCTATCGGTTAAACTGATAGAAGTCTATTAGTTGAAGCGATAAAAGTCTATCAATTGAATTGATAGAAGTCTAAAGTCTATCAGTTGAGCTGATAGAAGTCTGATGATGTTAGAATAACAATTTTGGGCAAAATGTGCTATGGATGAAATTATTTTACAAAAATGTGCTCTGGATGAAATTATTTTTAAAAATATGCTATAATTATAATGAAGAGCAAAAAATATGCTATGGAGCATAAATTCTTAACTCCAAAATCATGAAATTTATTGACAGCGAGATTTTAATTTACACTAATAACATAAATGAATCTAAAAAAAGAACTCCAAAATCATGAAATTTATTGAGTTGGTCTAAAACAATCTCCAACCCTACTTTAAAACTTAAAAAAAAATGAGAAGGAAATGGAATAATTTGTACATCTCTTTTATTAATGAATCTGACAAAGGAATGCTCACTTTTTTTAGGCGCCAGTATTAAGCCTTTACATGTCCCACAAGAAGGTGAAAAATGAAAAAAAATAAGAGGTTTTTTAAGAATAGGCCAAATTAGAAAAATATTTATCATATTAGGCAAATTTTTTTTTTTAAAATAGCAATGATAGTATTGATATTAATAATTATACGATAATATTAATAATACTATTATATTAATGCACACTACTATACTAACAACATAAGATATTGTATTAATAATACATAATAATGTATTAATAATATAAAATACTGTACGATGAACGTTAATAATATCATTTTTTTTAATATGAATGGAAATATTTTCAAATCTGCCTAGATTAATTTTCCAAAAATTCCTACCACATAGAACTAATTAAAATATATATATTGAATTTCCTAATCGAGCTGGCTTTGTATATTACCAAGTAAAGAACTGTGTTAAGTTTCCTAACCAATTAAGAGGTTCAAATCAGTTTTAGAGAATCGCTCATCTTTCTCAACTAATCACCTTAAGGAAGAATAACACCAGAAAATAACTACTTACATGGCTGGCTAATCTCTATTACTGCAAAACTCGAGTGAGTAATCGTCTTCGTGGCAACCCGAACCAATCGTACGAGTTCTCCAACATCATGGAAGTTGAAATCAATCACCTTTTTAACTGATGCAACATAGTCCACATGTGTTTTCCTTCACTGGCACATGAACTAGCTGCTATATATAAATGCATTGCATAGTCAAGAACCCAGGCAAAACTCATGGTTATCGAATGGGTTAGTGACGCAATAGTTTATTGTTTAGCTGTAAACCAGTTCAACACCAGCCTTACAAGTTCGATCCCGAGTTCTTGGTAGTTTTCCCCTATCCCCCAATATGCACTTAAAAAAAAAAGAAGCTCCTCCTTGATTGATCAAGTTATCGACACTTGATGCAGAAGATGATGGCAATTCATTGAAAGACTAACACGATGTCAATTCACAAAGTTCCAGCATAAACCGATGTTGAATTGTTTTTCAATACAAAAAAGTACTGTAACAAGAACAAAATTGACAGCATCCATTTCATCTCCTATGATTCTATGCTGATAACACTAGCTTTTTCCCCTTTTCTCCAGTTTCACTTTTATTTTTGTAACTATTCACTAGTTTTTTTTTAGAGTACAAATTGGGGGAGGACAAACTCTAAATAGAGGATACTCTCGAATGAGAGCCAAATACCGATTTTTATGATCAAACCCATGACCGTGATGTTCAATTGGATTAACACCAAATAATAAAACCAACATGCCACCAACCTTTCCGTAATATTTCCAATAATAGCTTAATTGACCTTTTCGTACCCGTAATAGAATCACCTAAACTGAAACTAGGAAAAATATAGAATCCTTATTTTCAAACAGACAAGAGTATAACAAAAAGGTACATGGACGAAACTTACGAAGCACAACCATCATGGAATGATCTAAGTGGTCATAGAGGGCTTTGAAGTTTATAAGGTGATGAGTTCAATTAACCACCAACCTACGAATTAATTTCCTACGGGGTTTCGAATATGCGCAAGTTAACTTGAACAGTCACAGATATCGCTCTGGGTAATTGTACAAAACTCCGATTGCATCTTGAGGCGATCTTCATTGACACTTGATTGTTTATGGTAAACTATCCGCAAGTACACATTTAAAAGCCAAAGCAGCTGCAACCATTTCTCCACCACTTTCATATTTAAGGCCACATATTTTGAGAGTTTACAAAATTAAAAATAAGATTTTAGTATGTCGAATTCTCACTAGTAAGAATCATTTTAAATAGTTGTAGGAACAAAGACACCATAAAACTAACATGAGAAAAAAGGCAAAGTCATAACGATAGAGCGGTTGTGATTAGAGTTCAACCATTGAAAAAAGTAGAGTTTTTTATATAGGCAAAAATCAGTAGTAACTGTAATTTATTCCATATATTAGTCTTAAACATGTCCAAAAAAGTCCATATCCATTATTTATATATATATTTAAACAAGGCAACCACACACCCATCTCTAGGTCATACACCAAACACATCGAAGGAGTAATGTCACAAATAAGTCTCGAACCCGAGATCTTGATGAGAGCATATCCTAAAAACCCAAGTTCAACCATTGTACCATTCCTTGGGGACAATATATCCATTTTATATCAACGAATAAAAAATTGAATTATGTATTTTTAAGAGCTTAAGGGGCTCTTTGTTTGACATATTTAGGTAAATTTTAGTTTCATGATTTGTTAATTCCTCATAAAAAACCCGAGCGTTTACTAACTCTTTCTCATTGTTACTTTTAAAAATAACTCTCATTTTTAACCATTCATTTTTAATCATTCATTTATAACTACTCATTTTTAATCATCACTTTCAAACCAAGAAAAATAAATTATTTTTATTCATTTCTTTTTTAATTACTAAAAATAATAACTCATTTTAAATCTACGTTCAAACAAGGTTTGACTCTAATTCCTCCACATAAAAACTACATCCAAACGAGTTTTTGGCACAACTCTCGATTTTTAACTACTCAATATAATTTCTTAAATTAAATCTTACCTAAATATGCAAACAAACAGCTCCTAAATCATAACATTCTAACATATTAATTTCGTATAACATTATAAGTGTAAATTTGATGATTATGAAATATCAAATATAATATCGTAAAATTTAAAAAGTATGCTGAAAGACTGAAACATAATTCCACTATTATGCACGAACCTAAAAAATATATCTTTTTTTGTGAAGGGAACCTAAATATATTTAATGTCCAAATAAACATAATTCAGCTGAGATATTGTATATATGAATTTTTTCCCCTTATTATTATTTATAATTTAGACAAGAATTTAAGGTGGAAATTCGTTACTTTACAGTTTACACCGTTTTGGGCCGTGGACATGCGGTAAATGATGCTTTCGATTATTTTTTATTTTTTGTTTTTTTTGTTTTTTCCCTCCTTTAAAATATTATTATTTTAAAATGTATTTTTTTTTCTTACATTATTATTATTTTTTTCTTCCTCTACATCTCAATCAAACCCGTTTCGGTGTTCTAGGGTTCGAAGTTAGATTCCGATCATATCTCTTCTCCATTTCGATTCTCTCACCCACTCTCTATATTGTTTTTTTATCTAAATTTTCCATTTCCGTTTGGTTTTCATAATTCTCTGATTGCATTTAGGGCTGCGAAATTTTGATTTTCCAGTTCGCATTTTCATGCGATTCGGATTCGAAGGTGCTCGCCTTCTTATTGCGGTGTGTTCTTGCTCCAATTTGTATCGGGCTAGGGTTTTTTTGGGTTCAATTTTGCTGTTTTGCGTTGCCAATGGCAGTTAGAACTTCTGATTTTTTATTGCCGTAGTTTGCTGTAGAATAATCTGATTTTTTCGTTTTCTTTTACTTTTCCCTTCCATGGTGGATGAATTGTTCTTGAGTTCGGTAGCTTGTTTGTTTCGAGGATGAATTGGGCGTGAGATGTTAGATTTGTAGATTTCAATATTGTTGCCTAATTTGCTCGAATTGATTATTTGCAGTGTATTGCGGTTTAAATTAATGGGCACGCTGTAGAAGGTTCATTGCTTGAAGATTACATTTGGGGAATTTTCTCATCAATTGAGCATCGAATGTTTGCTTCGAGTATGGATGCTGTGCGGGACACGGCTAGAAATCCGGGAACAATGTTAATCCCGATGCGCTTCGTCTGGCCATACGGCGGAAGAAGTGTATTTCTCAGTGGTTCTTTCACCAGGTGATGTTCAGGAGATCATGGGGTTCTGTAGTTTCTTTACTTTTCTGCTTGTTCTATTGTTGTGGAGCGATTTGATAGAGTTTGGATTTTGTATTTTGTTGTAGATTATTTTAGTAAATTTTGATTGTATTTTTAATTAAGGTGGTCGGAGCTTGTTCCTATGACACCCATGGAGGGATGTCCTACTGTTTTTCAGGCTATTTACAGCTTAACCCCTGGATATCATCAGGTCAGATTGTTGATAAGATCTTTTAAATTGTTAACTTTTCTATGGAATCCTTGGATATTTCAAGAAACTATGGGGTGACCTTTAGATGTATGCTGTGCATAATTTTGGTATAATCTTAGATGTTTATTTAAACAATTCCAATGTTAATTCAGTAGGGATTAAGTAGTAGCTTAGCTGGTGTTTTTCAAGGAAAAAAGTGACTTCCTGAAAGAAATCGATTAACCAGAGTTATAGCTACTTTGGCTCTCTGATAACTGTGAGAAAATGATGGATGTGGATCTAGGTCAAAATGTGAAGAAAAGAGCAATACTGTGCACATTCTCTTTGACAACGAATGTTAAAGTTATTTATTCTATAGCATAGTTGTTTCACTACACTAAACAATAGTCATTGTCAATCTTTTTTGTCTCGTATTCAATTCTTCTCATCCGCAAGCTAGTATTGGGTGGCAATACGATTTTTCTTATTATTTCCAATTTAATTTACCATGTACAACAATGAGAAGTTGTACTGCTGAGCTATTGAGCGAAGCTAAGATTACATGATACTTTTAGTGAAGATACTATAGTTTAATGTTTAAAAAAAGTTGTTTTTGTAAATTATGTACTTCTGTTAAACTATTGTGCATACATAAGGGTTGTTCTGCATGCAGTATAAATTTTTTGTTGATGGAGAATGGCGACACGATGAGCAACAGACTTGTATTTCTGGCGAATATGGGGTAGTGAACACTGTTCTCTTGGCTACAGAGCCTAGTTATGCTGCTCCACTTGCCAATCCAGAGATGGCCCCTGGATCTAGCATGGATGTGGATAATGAGGCTTTTCGACGTCTGGTTAGAATTACTTTTACATCGTTGCCATTTTCATCGGAATATGTTATGCCATAGGGTAAAAGAAGTTGAGAATTGTGATCAATGAATTTCTATGATTATTTGACATTATGATATTGGATCAACTGATAAAAATGCACACCAGAAGTATTATTTTTCTGCTCGAGCCTTTTATTTCCTGCTAGAGATTTCCTTTTCTTTTATTGCACTCTAGGATAATGGCAGCTACTATATGATTGATTTCTCTTACGTAATTATTCGTAGGATATTGATCTTTATTACTTATATTTATCAGGATTTCTGTGTAAGATTTATTCTCTCACTGCTCCTTGTATTGGCTAATTGTAATTTTTTGTTATCATCTAGGTCCGAATAAATGATGGACGGTCGTCAGAGGCTGTGCATAGTATATCAGAGGCTGATCTGCAGTGCTCCCGTCACCGCATATCAGCATTCTTGTCCACACATACTGTTTATGAGTTGCTCCCAGAGTCAGGCAAGGTTTGGATTCCCTATATTCTTAACTTTTGTTTGAAACAGTACTTTTTACTTCTTGTTTTATTCCCTCATGGGAGTACACTTATGTTACAGGTCATAGCTTTGGACATTGACTTACCTGTGAAGCAAGCTTTTCATATATTACATGAGCAGGCAAGTCTTTTTCTCCTTTCCTCCCATCCATTCGACGGGTAGAACTCATAAAATGAATATTCTCTGAGCTCGAAGGAGAAAATAGAATCTTTCCCATTTTGACTTCTCTTTGTGATGTTTTATTTTATCCTTTCATTTATGGAGAAAATAGAACTGTTAAAAATTCCCTAGAATATCAGTGGTTGAGAGGGGCGGATGCGTGTTTCTTTGGTTTGGTCTTTTAAGAAACGAGTTACATGTTTGAAGCTAGTCAATGTTTGTACAGATCTTCTTATGCCCTATTTGATTTATGTTTTGGTAATCAAGAGGTTTGGATTTGTACCTTATATGTATCAACTCTTTACAGGGCATCCCAACAGCTCCTCTTTGGGATTTCAGCAAGGGACAATTTGTTGGAGTTCTCAGTGCATCTGATTTTATTTTAATATTAAAAGAAGTATGTGTAGAATCAGTTCTCCCTTGCACTTTATCTCTCCTCTAAATTGGTATATATTGCCGATGATATGTATATATATATATATTTATCTTTATTTAAAAAAAAAATTCTCTTAATTTCTTATGAGTATTAGCATGTGAATCTCCCTGACAGCATATAATTATTTTGATTAAGCTAGTTTGGGCATCATATCAATGTATGGCTATAGAACCGTTGATCTTCATTGTCATTCATATATATGTTTGTCTTCTTCTCCAAATAATTTATATATATGTTTGTGGTTATTTATTTTCTTTTCAAATATGCTAATATAAATTTGAATAGTAGCTTGGGAAGCGTGGCTCAAACCTGACAGAGGAAGAACTTGAAACACATACTATATCTGCTTGGAAAGAGGGTAAAGCATATTTGAATGGTCGAGTGGATGGGCAAGGAAGATTCTTGTCAAGACAGTTTGTTCAAGTGAGTATAACATGCGGTATCTATGAATCTTTTATGTAGTCTTCTTTGGAATTAATTGTTGCCGTCCTGGTTTAATTTATTCCAGGGTTTTGATTGATTATACCTGAAGAGAAACCAATTGATATTTTCTTATATCTTCATGTGAGCTACATTTTACCCCTAATTGGATAGACCTCAGACTTCTAAACATATTCTTGAAATATTAAACTCGTTTTCGTAGATGAAATGTGATATATTGACATTGTCGTTTGTAGTCCCTTTTATAACAAAGTCTTAGACTTTCTTCGGGAGGTAGCACAAAATTCTTGACCCCATTTTTTTCGCATATGCTAGTGTTTGGGCCCGTTTACGTGCACCTCATTTATTCTCACAAGACAAACCACCTGATCCTACTATATTTGATTGTCAAGGTAACTTGTAGTAAATTGATTTCTAGGTAGGTGATCACTCTAGATCAAACCTGTAACTTCTAAGCACTTTTTTTTTTTTTATAGGAAACAAAAACTTTCACTGCTGTATGAAAATAACAGTCCTATCGAAAACATTTTATGAAATGTAGATAAATCATAGTTACAAAATTGTGGATTGGAATGACACCAAAATAGGGCCAAATAAATAATAGAATCAAGAATGGAGGCGAAATCCCTGTTGGTGTAAATCTCCTTAAATGCTCCTTTCCTTCCACCAGCTCCAGAGGACTGCATAGATGATATTGATCCAAAGTGCTTCTTTGTTCCCCTTAAATGGATGCCCCATGGTTATGTATCTGAGCAGCTCCGGTGTTTTGTTAGGGGAGGAGTGGACCAATTAAAGGCATTGCAAATGAAGTTCCAAAATTTAGATGAGAGAACACATGTCACGAACATATGAGGTTGTGTTTCTGAGTCTTTTAAGAACATAAGACAAACTGATGTTTGAATGGCCCGTCTAGCAAATTTTTTTTGCATGTTCTCATTCGTATTGATGGCTCCTCTACTAAGCTCCCATATAAAGAATCACTTTATGATTTCCAAGGCATTACTGGCGAATTTCCGTTCTTAAGTCTCCTTTGCACTGAGGAGGGTAGACTGGTGGATTGGGGGCAGTCCTCACAATCTCAATTCTATCTACCATCATCTTTTCCATCTCTCTTATGAAAACACGTAAAGTAATGTTGATGTGCTGATTCATTCAGAGCATCATCCCTCCATTCTTTTGGATAGGGAGACATCAGACTTTGTTCCTCTCATTTCCTTGTTGGGAAACTTTACTTGTGTGGTGGGGCGCAAAGATGTGTGTAACAACACTTCTAATCCTTCTGAGGGTTTCACTTGTTGTTCTTACTACTATTGCCTTATCTCCTCTCATAGTCGTGTCTCCTTATGGAGAGTGAATATCTCATAGAAAATTAGTTTCACTTGGCAGGTTTTCCATGGTAGGATTAACACCTTTGATAGGTTGATGGAGAAGGTTCTCGAATTTATGGGACCTTTATGTTGTATTTTGTGCAGTAAAGCGACCGAAGACCTTAAAGTCTTTGGGATTGTGACTTTGCTTCAGAAGACAGAAATTTGGAACTAGTTCTTCTCAGTGTTCAATATGCTTCATGTAAAGCAAAAAAGTTTGTAGAGCTTCGGTGGTGGAGTTGCTTTCTTCCCTTCCCTTTCATGATAAAAGGGGCTTTTTTTGTGCAAGCTTGTGCTTGTGGGTGGGGTCTTTGGAGGAGAGAAATAATTGAATTTTTAGAGTGGGTAAGATCGGTTTAGGATGTATGGGGACTCATTAGATTCTATGTTTGTCTTTGGGCCTTAGTGTGTAAGGTCTTTTGTAATATTTGCTAGGTATCATCTTACATTATTGGAGGCTGTTTTTTTAGAAAGGTCTCAGCTGTTTTTTGTTGGACAATTTCATTTTTTGTATGCCCTTCTATTATATTATTTTTCATTCTTTTTTCAATGAAAGCTTGGTTTATTTTATATACATATAAAAAGATTCTCATAGTCCTTATTTGACCACTAGGCCATGATTCATGATGGTTAAAACTCTTGAACCCAATTACAAAGTATTCTAGGAATAGGAAGTTCCATTTTGTTTTCCCAAAATGGTTGAAAAGCTTTAGCACAACAAAGTGGCTTCCGATTTTGAATTAAGCATTCACCTACTTTGAATTCTTAATGTAAATTAAAAATGAACCATCATGGAGTGGCCTAGTGGTCAAAAGTGTTAAAAATAACTAAGAGTGAAAGTGATGGGTTTAATCCATGGTGACCACCTATCTAAGAAATAATTTCTTATAGGTTTCTTTGACATCCAAATGTTGTAGGGTCAGACGGTTTCTCTCATGAGAATAGTTGAGGTGCACGTAAGCTGATCCGAACACTAATGATTATAAAAAAAAATTAAACTAAAATGTAATAGCTAATGTCATAGTTCATATGAACCACCCACCCACCAACCAGTGTCTGATGTCATATTATCTTCTCTTGTTTAAGGTGAAAATCCAGTGTAGTCTCATGTGGCCCTTTTATTTGTTTTCTGAAATTGTTTTCTATTTAAAATGTTTGTACAATCTTTACTAGTTAAATTATGCTTTATTTTTGCACTAACCTGTCAGAAAGTTGTGTTAACTCTGTTATTGTTGCTCATGTAGGCTGAACCATTCGATAATTTGAAAGATGTTGCTGTGAAGATCTTGCAAAATCAGGTGGCTACAGTTCCCATAATCCATTCAACTGCAGAAGATGGTTCATTTCCACAATTGTTGCATCTTGCTTCACTTTCTGGAATTCTAAAATGTAAGTGTTTTCCAAATTTCTTATTTAATGAATCTTCCCTTGATATTAATAGGGTGCAAGTTTCCAGGTATCTGCAGGTACTTTAGGCATTGCTCCAGCCTGTTGCCCGTGCTTCAGCTACCAATTTTTGCAATTCCAGTAGGCACATGGGTCCCAAAAATTGGAGAATCTAATAGAAGACCATTAGCTTTGTTGAAACCTAGTGCTTCCCTTAGTTCCGCGTTAAACTTACTGATTCAAGGTTTGCACTCTAAACTTTGGTGGTTGTATTCTGATCGGTAGCCTTTCGTTAAAAGAAGAGGGACTTTTTGGATAACGTAGGGGATCTTATTAAAGGTTTCTGAGATCGGGTCTTCTTTTTGGGGATCCATCACTCCCATCTAGTGTTGCAAAATGAATGTCCAGGGAAGAAGTTTTGTAATTGTCTTAGATTTTAAACTTAGATAATGAGTGGAGAGATAGAAATTTTGCATTGTCTTGTTTAGTTGAGTTCATTTTCACTAGCCTTATATCTGCGGTACATCGACATTTTCACATACTCATGGACCATTTTTGTTTTTGGGGAGAGGTGTGCTTGATTTTCCCTGATTGATCAGATGAGTATGTAGTAGAGCATATATAGTCAAATGGTTGGCTATATCTGTAGAAACAATATACCTAGGACATTTCCTCTTACCCACCCCCCATAAACACAGCAACCTCTGTTATTTCTCTCTATCTACTTAAAATTTGATCTTTTGTTTGGAATGTTTCTATAACGAAGTTGTGTCAATGACTGCTTCTTTTGTTTTATTTGTAGTGGATGCTATTATTTAAGATCCTTTATTGACCTCGATTAAGGGTGTGTTTGGGGCAAGGAGAATGGTAATGATTAAGGGGGGAATGGTAATGAGGAGGAGAATAGGGAGGAGGATGATCATGGGGGTAATGGTTATTTGTGTTTGTGGTGAAGGTAATGATTATGGGGAGGATGATTATTTGTGTTTAAGATAAAGGTAATGATTATGGGAAAAATAAAATAATGAATATGATGTGAGTGAAAAATAGTGATGTGATGTATGAAAAGTTGTTGGAGAGAGAATAAAAAGTAGTTAAGGAGAGAATGAAAAAAGTGATTTTTGGAAAACGTGATTATGGGGGGAATGATTCCCGGTGGCCCAAATGCGGGGAATCATCCCCATTCCCATTCTCCCCCTTATTCTTGGTGGCCCAAACACCCCCTAAAGGAAATAGGTAGTAGTTTTCAGTTTGGATCCGTACTTCCCTCTGATTTTTGGGGACGTAAGTTATTATGCATGTCTAGAGATTTTCTATTGATTTTATTTGACATGGCATTCTACAATCTTGCAGCTCAAGTTAGTTCAATACCCATAGTTGACGACAACGATTCGTTGCTGGATGTATATTGCCGGAGGTTATTTGTTGAAACATTTTATTTGGTCATCTCAAATTTTTTAATCCGGTTCATTTCAATTAAAATATATATGATAGTGTCATTACCATTTTTTTACAGTGATATAACAGCTCTTGCAAAGGACAGAGCTTATACTCACATAAATCTTGATGAAATGACCATTCATCAGGTAACTAGTTCACCGTCCTCTTTTCACCTCATTTTGAATACAAATTAGTAATGTTCACAGACGTGAGTTGTTCTCTTCCTCGTCTGTTTGTTAGAGGTTGTGTATTATCACATTTTTGTATGTTTATCAATTACCCTTTATCTTGGCTTATGTTTATCGGCCTTCTTCCTGTTTCTCTATCGTTCTTTTTAACGCTTGTTTCTATAGGTCTATGTAACACTTTCACTGATCAATGAAATTGTTTTTGTTTTCTATTAAAAGAACTAAAAAAAAACTATAGTTGCTGAATTCTGGTAGTTTTACTTTTCCTCCTGAAGCATGCATGAATTTAGCGTATACGTCGAAGAATGTAAAATTGATTTAGCTTAAACAATGCAATCTCAGTGTTAATAAATCCACGCTTGGGGTGTAACTGGCATGGTTCTTTGAGTTTTTTAGCGTTTACCATCTTGAAGATGATAGTGATGCATTATCCACATCTCATTGATGTGCCCTTTATACTTGAAATCATATAAGTTATGAACTTGTATCACTATCTGTTTGCTATTTATATTATGGCGTGTTCAAATGGGTGAGATTCTGCCTTTTCTATTTCTCATTGGAAGGAGACTAGCTTAGTCATCTCTTGTTATTTATATTCCATTGAAGAAAATGGTGAAGATTTTGTTTCTTATAAAAAGTGGAGAGTTGTTTTCAATTCAGTTAAATCAATATCCAGATTCTCCATTGTATTTGTATCTGATTCCTTGCAGGCGTTGCAACTTGGACAAGATTCTTTTTCCCTTTATGAGCCACGGAGTCAGAGATGTCAAATGTGTTTGCGTTCCGACCCGTTGCATAAAGTGATGGATCGTTTGGCTAACCCAGGTTAGTTAATCGTCTTTCTGATGGGATCATTCAATCAATTAATTAATTACAGAAATCATTCTTCTAGTGTGAGTGACTGAACTGAACTTTGAAGAAAGAACAAATGGACGTACAAAATAGACCCTCAAAAAAAGGAAGAGAACCTACAAAAACAGCCTCCATTCTAATAATAGAACATCTAATAATTCATTACAAAAGAGCTGCCAACAAGAGCATAATAGAACATCTAATGATCCATTACAAAGAAATAATTACAAAAGAGAAACGCAGAATCTCACTAGAGACTAAAATGAACTTTTTCAGGCGTTCGACGGCTAATAATCGTAGAAGCTGGCAGCAAACGGGTAGAAGGGATTATTTCACTAAGCGACATATTCAAGTTCTTGCTTGGTTGAGTCGATTCGGAAGCTTGACGATAAAGAGGGATCCGAAATGGGGGCTGTGCAAAAGAGGAGGGGATTGTATACTATCGTCGTCTGCATAGAGTTGTTAGTGATGGGGAAGGACTCTTGACTTCTTCAATTGGTTCGGTTTAGCCGCTCACTTCCATCGCCTCGCTTGTGAAGGGGGGTTTTAGGGTGGAATGGAGAAAAAGAAGGCCACAGTAAAAAAATGAAAAAAGTACAATTGGGAGGGACTTGAACAGCTTTCGAATTTCTCAACTCTCCTCTTTTTGTTCTTCTTTTTCTTCCATTTATTATTATTATTATTATTATCATTATTTATCAGTTTATTATGCTGCCTTGGCTTTTTGGCTGTTACTAATGTAGATTATTGGAGGATGATGATGATGGTGATGGAGATTGTTGTTAGCAAGCTCTGTTCCTTCCTTAAAAAGGAGCTTTGTGCAGAATTGGGAATCCAATTGGGGGGACATAGAAAAGTTATTAGTTTTCTGTTTTGTTTTTTATTAACACGTCATTGACTTTTTTGTATTTCATTTTTTTTTCTTTTTGGATTGAAAATCTTATTGTAATGTGGAAATTATAGAGAGCTAAGGCAATTGACTCGTAACATCCTATAAAAAAACCAATGAATGGTCACTAGTTTAGTTTATTTTCTCATTGCGTTATTTTTTTTCCTTTTGTATTTATTATTATTATTATTTTTTTTTTTTTGTCGAATAGTTGGGTTGATGGCTTTCTTTCTCGAAGGTTAGATTGGAAATACTTGTATAGTTCCCTCTATTTAGCTTACCGTTTCTATGATTTAACAAATGGAATTAATTGAAGGGTTCAGATTATAATTTGCGACCATTACTAAGAAATTTGCTCATGTTGAAATTTCAATTGAAAAAGGAAGTTGGAAACATTACCGGAGAATAATCGTTTGTGTTGAAATTTTAACTGAAATCATGACTAGATGTACATTTGTATGTGTTGAAAATTTAAGTGGAAACATTAACAGCTACTATTGTTGGCTGGATTCTTTTTTATGTACCGTTCGTGTATGTGTTGATTGTCTTCTTTTTTGTTTTGAATATTCTAAAACAAATTTATTGCTTAGGGGGCACTTGCATTCAAGGTTTGGCGAGAGCGCTTAAATTCTCCCTTTTGCATGTAGAAGATTATTTTGTTAGAAACACAATGATTTATGTACCATTCCATTGAAGATATAAGAAAGATTTGGTGGACAATTTAATTTCATATGTACATGCTGTTGTCAGCATTTTAATGATCTGATATCAACATTTCAAAGATGTGATGTTGGACTAGCTTGCACACATATCTATTGTTGTCACGGAGTATTACATTTGATCTTAAAACATTTAAAAGTTAAAAAGATTATAAAAATTCAATTTTTAAATGAATGATCTTTATAAATTGAATTAATCACTTCTTAATTACTTCTTAATTATTTAATTGTTAAGCCGTTCCATAATAAGTTTATTGGTTAAATTTGCAAAACCTATACTCAAGAGTTTACCCAATGTACAGTAATTTTTAAAAAAATACTTGTTAGCAAAAGGTTCACAAATAAATTAACCATCTCACAAGTTGCAATAGGTAACAGTTGCTTGACCTACAAATGAAAGAAGGAAGGAAGAAGAAGACATGGTGGGGGAGAGAATCGAGATGATGGGAGAGGGAGATGGGTTTTTTCTTTTCTTTTCTTTTTTAATATTTATAATAAGTGGACCTCACCCATGTGTCATTTTTTGTACTTAAAATTGAGTGGATCCCATTTCTGCTCATTACTGGCCAAATAAGACCTTTTTCAAAAGGTTTTCAAAACTGCCCTTTTTTACGATAAATTTTTTTAATCACCCCACTTTTACAATTTGCCCGTTGCTTGACCGACAATTATTAAGATCTTAATTAGGTAGCAAAAATGACCAGGATTTTTTTTTCTTTTTTTTTGAAATTACAACAATTAGAAAGTAGGAAAGACTTGAACCTAAGACCTATATATCATTAGGTGTACATTAATGACGCTTGAATTATTGCTCTTGTTGACAAAATGACCAAGACTTGGAAGATAGTTACTCTAAACTTTTCAATCATCTTTTTACAGCCCATAGAGGTGTTATTATTTCTAATATTTTCACTTGAACTCCAAGTCATACAAAACAAGTAATAAAGGTTCAATGTGTCATGCATTGAAACCAAATGATTATAAAGGAAATGAGAATAATAATTAATGAGAGAATATCACTTATCGGGAAGCAAATGGTTATGAGAGAACTACTACCTATGTTAAGAGTAAGGAATAATTATGTATAAAAAATATTGTTTAGGAGAAGAATGAATATTGATTATGGAAAAATGAAAATTGGTTATAGAGAGAATGATATTATGAGAGAAATGAATGAAGATAAATAATGATTTTAAAAAGATGAATAGTTTATGGGAATAATAAATAGTGATTAAGAGAGAATATTGTCGATGACTCAAACATGAGTGATGAGAACTATTCACTTATCTCTTTGATTTTAACCCCTTGCCCCAAACAACCCCTTAGTAATGATAAGTGGAGTACATGTGAGGAAGGCTCCTCGCTTTTCTGATGTGAGATCATCAACACGACGAAACTATTGCACATTTTAAAATCACCGGAGAGAATAATGAGTATAAAATATCTCTTCAAAAAAAATTTTCCCTTCAATAATCATACTCTACCATGAGTAACGAGCTTCCTGCAAAACATCTAAGGAAGGAAAATTTCCCTGATAAAAATGGCAGCTGAAAAATATTGAAAAAAAAAACACTACTCATGACATTATGCTAGGATACCAAGGGCATATTAGGTATTGTTACACTACCAAGACATCTACAATTTATAGCTCTTAATTTCCTTGAAGTTTGCTTCCATTTTTTGCCACCATTCTTTCCTGATTCAAACTAGAGCTTTATTGCTATAAATATGAGGTTTGTTGGGGCCTGTTAACAAAATACATTGATGAATGAAAAATTACAAAATACAATAGATTACAAAATATGTTGCTAGTGAGAGAACATGAATGATAGATTATAGTTACAAAAAGGATTTTGTCTATGGCTCCGCGTAAGACCCGTGTGTATAGTATTTTCCATGAGAGTGGCAACAAGAATGATAGTTATTATAACCCATGTTATAATAACTTGCACTACAGAGACAGTTTATAGAAACCTAATATGTGCTCCAAACATGACCAAAGTATATAATGGACTCTTTTGAAATTGTTTTGATAAACATTCAACATTTTAGACCAAGGCAAACTGATTTAGTTTGATTCATGAAATGACCTACTTTCTCGAATGGACAATAACCTTACATTTTTAAGCATCTAAACTAGCACTTAAAACCAAAGTAAGCAGCCGTCTTTCAAAATAGCCTCTAAATTTACACTACGAGGTTTGGATATTCTACAGCTATGGATTATTCTACACCTTTTGAGTGACCAATAAGTGATATTTCAAAATAAAAGACTAGAAAGAGATACCTCTCGGGGAATTCAGAATCGGGGCCCACTCCCTTATGTCAGAATATGTGGCTCGAGCACGAGGAATTTTGTCATATGTTTGATTATTGGTGGTGAAATACTCCTTTTAAGGGGAGGACTTGGGCATGGATTCGTTCAAAAACCAAAGGCATTCAAGATTGTTGTCAAGGAATGGAATAAAGCTGTCTTTGGTTGTATCAAGAATCAAAAGGAGCGACTCTCTTCAGAATTGGCTGTTTTAGACAATATTGAGGAATCTGGCTCTCTGAATTCGGTCCAAATTGCTCAAAGATCCTCAATTACAGCTTTACTCCTTGATCTGGCTATGAAGGAGGAAGTTGTGGAAGAAAACTTGCAAGAATAAATGGCGTGATGAAGGTGATATCAATAGTCACTTCCAAGGAATTGTGACAGCTAGAAGAAGAAAAGGCATGATTGTTGAAATATGATATTGAAGCTTGACTACTGATGCTGATATTGAACTTGAATTCATATTCTTTTATGCTGAAATATACACAAAGGAGGGTTTACATTTCCTGCCAACAAAATTGATTAGGATCCCATTTCTAGAAAGCAAGCAGCCAACATGGAAAGATGTTTTTTGAATGAGGAATGTCACAAGGCATTCATTGATTTAGGGATTAACAAACCCCAGATGGTTTCTCGGCCGAATTCTTTAAGAACTCTTGGAACAATGAACAATCTGTTAGGTATCTAGTCTCTAAAACCTGCAGAGAACACAGCTCTAGATACTAACAAGGAAATACTACCAATAGTATTGATAGAAAACGCCACAAAACAGAGTATAGTTCAGAGAGTTACAATAACACAAAACATAAGAACATAAACAAGAACAATACGAAAACAATAAACCCCCGGTGAATTCAAGAGCACCGGTTCTCTCCTCTCTATTCCACTCATTAGGAAAATCTTCACTCCCTTCCATCGAGCTAAAAGCTGCTTTAAAAAGCTCTTCCCAACTTGCACAAAACGAACCGCACCACCCTCTAACGGCCTGCCCCACTTCCTGATCCTTGTCCCTGTTCAAATACCTTTTTACCCTTCCTAGCATCGTCAGCAGCCTTGGTGTCCCCTTTCCTTCCTCTTCATTATCTATTTTGGGCCGTCTCGCATAAGTGTGTATAATTGGGCCTCACATTACCCGTCGGGGTCAGATACACCTTGTCCTCAAGGTGGAAATTCGGAAACTATTGCTTCATATAGTTCACTCCTTCCCATGTTGCCTCACTAGGCTACTGCCCTTCCCATTTGACCAGCCATTCCTCATACCCCAAATCTTTATTCCATCACAATCTAAGAACTTCCTCAGGAGAAGCAACCCATTCAAAATCTTCTGTAATTATTGTCGGATTCTGTTGGACTTTGTACTTGGTTCCCACACATTTTTTTAGTTGGGACGCATGAAACACATCGTGAATCGAAGAATCGGGTGGTAGTGCCAGTCTATACGCAACCTTTCCAATGCACTCAATAATTTGATTGGGACCAAAAAACTTTGGAGCCAATTTTTCACAACGGTGGCGTGCAAGTGAGCGTTGCCTGTATGGCCGTAACTTTAGATACACCATGTCTTCTTTGGTGTATACTACTTCCCGCCTGTTTTGATCCGCGTAGCGTTTCATCCGTTCTTGTGCTAAGTGCAGGCGCTCTTTTAAGTGTTACTAATGCTAGATCTCTTTCTGTCAATTTTCGTTCCACAACATCATTTGAAGTCTTGTTCTCTCCATAAGAGATAAGCGGGGGAGGGGCTCTTCCATACACCACTTGGAAAGGTGTGGTATTAATGGATGTATGGTAGTTGGTATTATACCAATACTCTGCCCAGGCCATCCAACTGTTCCACTGCTTGGGATGCTCGCTACAAAAACATCTTAGATAAACCTCGAGACAATGGTTTACCCGTTCAGTCTGTCCATCCGTTTGTGGATGAAATATCGTGTGCTTCTTTTTAACTGCGTTCCTTGACTCTTGAACAACGTAGTCCAGAAATGACCAATAAAATTTTTATCCCGATCGAAAACGATGGACCGAGGTAAACTGTGTAATCGAACCACCTTTTGTATGAAAATGGCAGCTACCTCTTTCGTGGTGTAGGGATGACTCAAAGAAATAAAATGAGCATACTTACTGAGCATGTCGACTACTACCAGAATGGAGTTCTTCTCATGGGATTTCGGTAACCCTTCAACAAAATCCATTGAAATATCCTCCCATATTCTTTCCGGTATTTCCAACGGTTGCAACAACCCTGCTGGCGACGAGCTTCGGTTTTGTTTCGTTGGCATACTTCGCATTCCGCGACATATTTCTGCACATCAGCCTTCATTCCTTTCCAAATTAATTCCCCAGTCAGACATTTATACGTTCTTAGGAATCCGGAATGACCACCTAAAACTGAGTCGTGATATGTGTGAAGAATCATCGGAATTAACGGGGATGTTGTGGACACTACCAGTCTCCCTTTATATAGCAGTTTACCCTTTCTAAGTTCAAACTTCTGGTGGCTATCTGGATCAACTTCAAGTGTCGTTATGATCTTACGCAATTGCTCGTCCCTAAGTACCTCCGTTTCAATTTGCGTTACATCAATCAAGCTCGGAACAGACAGAGTGGCCAGCTCGGTGAGCTGAGGGATTCTAGACAAAGCATTCGTTGCTTTATTCTCTAGGCCCGGGTTGTATTCTATGTCGAAATCATAACCTAGAAGCTTCGTTACCCATCGTTGGAATTCAGGTTGAATCTCAGTTTGTTCCGTGAGGTAGTGAAGTGCCTTTTGGTCAGTTCGAATAAAAAATTTCCTACCCAGAAGATAGTGTCTCCACTTTTGCACCGCCAGGACTATAGCCATCAATTCTCTTTCGTAAATCGACTTGCTTTTAGCTACATCCAACAACCTCTGGCTAAAGAATGCTATTGGCCTCTTGTTCTGTGACAAAACCGCGCCTAGACCAGTCCCCGAAGCATTTGTTTCAACCACAAAAGGGATAGCGAAGTCAGGGAGAGCCAATACCAGTAACGTGACCATTGCTTTCTTTAGACCTTCAAATGCTTTGTTAGTATCCTCATTCCACTGGAATGCATCTTTTTTAAGTAGATCAGTTAATGGTGTTGCTAGAGCTCCATAATTTTCCACAAACCTCCGGTAGTAGCCAGTTAATCCCAAGAATCCCCTCAATTCCTTGATTGTCTTTGGTGGAGGCCAATGTACCATTGCATTGAATTTTTCCAGATCTGCCTCTACCCCCTCGGCTGACACTCAATGCCCGAGGTACTCACATCTGGGTTGTGCAAACACACATTTCTTCCTATTGACAAATAGGGAGTGTTCTTTTAGTGTGCTAAATACTGCCCATAGGTGTTGTTCGTGCGTTTCGAGGTCCGGACTGTATATTAATATATCATCGAAAAATACTAACACAAATTTTCGCAAGTAGTAACGGAAAACCTGATTCATTAAGCTCTAGAACGTGGCTGGAGCATTCGTCAAACCGAAAGGCATGACCAAGAACTCATACTGTCCCTGATGTGTGCGAAAGGCTATTTTGCTAACATCTTCTTCCTTCATTCGGATTTGGTGATAACCCGATTTCAAGTCTAACTTTGTATACACCTTAGACCTGTGCAGCTCGTCTAGGAGTTCTTCGATCACAGGAATTGGGAACTTACTCGGAATTGTTTCTCTGTTTAACGCCCGGTAGTCCACACAGAACCTCCATCCCCCATTTTCTTTCTAACCAATAGCACTGGGCTCGAAAAAGGGTTGTGACACAACCTTATTATTCCAGACGGTAACATTTCTTCAATCATCTTCTATATCTCCGATTTCTGAGCATGCGCATACTTATATGGTCTCACTTGCACCGTTGTTTGCTCATGCTTTAAGATAATCTGGTGATCGACTACACGTTTTGGGGGCAGTCCTGGTGGTAGCTCGAATATCGTTTGAAAATGCTCAATGAGTTCTATGGTGCTTGGAAGTAGTTCCATAGTTTCGTTCAAAATCACTATGTTCTGTGGACCCCCTGCTAACTGTTCTTGCACTCCATACAACTCCACTAAATACCCTTGATCACCTTCGGACCATGACTTGGACAACATTTTCAAGGATACTTCCGCCCGGGTAAGATTTGGGTCGCCTCTGAGCGTAATTGTTCCTTGGTCAGAATCAAATGCATAAACCCTGTTTTCCGTAACCATTGCATTCCCAATATCAAATCAACATTCCCTAATTCCAACGGCAAAAAATCTTCAGACATGCGGAACTGTTGCATCTCCAATTTAACTCCCTTGCAAATTCCCTTGCCCCTCATTGTAGTTCCCGTGCCCATCACCATTCCATAGTTTGTAGTTTCTGCACAATCAAATTTCAACTCCTTTACCAGCCGCTGAGAGATGAAGTTGTGTGTTGCTCCACAATCGATGAGGACGATAACATCTCTGCCTTCTATGGATCCCCTGAGTTTCATGGTTCCCGGCGTGGAAAACCCGATCACAGATCGAATGGCCAATTCAACATTCTCAACAATTTCTAAAATGTCTTCCTCCTCTATTTCCCACTCAAAATTCGGTCCCTCTATTTCAATCTCTCCACATGCGGTCACCACCATGACTCTTAGTTCTCTGCTTTCCCGTGTTTTGCATTTATGGCCAACAAAAAATTTCTCATCACATTTAAAACAAAGTCCCTTCTCCCTCTTCATTTGATATTCTGCATTCGGCAGTCTTTTCGACAGCGCCTCCCTGCGATTCTGTCCACCCTTTTCAGAAAGAGTGATGGTACATAGAGGGAAAGCTTCTTCGGTTCTCGGGCCTTGGTTTCTATTCTGGGAACCGGTCTGAACAGGTCTGGGAGTTGCACTTGGGCTACTATTCTGGGCCTTGGATGTGCTATTGTTGGATACCTTAGCGTCGAACTGGGCTTGTTCAATAATGTCATCTAATCCCTTGGGCTTGCGACTGATCACGTCGGCTCTCAAATCTGCAGAAAGGCCATTGAGGAAAGCACTCTCTAGAACCTCTTCTTCCAAGTGTGGTAACGGTGCCAATAAGACTTCAAACTGATGTATGTATTCATCCAAAGTACCCTCTTGCCGGGCCGCAAGGAATCGTGCGCACAATGTTCCTTCCTGAGTTGGTCGAAACCTGATGTACAGTCTCCTTTTCAATTCACTCCATGATTTAATTTCTCCGCGATTGTTCGCCCATCTGAACCAATCCACCGCCACGTTCTCAAAACTTATCACGGCTACGTTAACCATTTCTTTTTCCGTAAGTTGATGAAGTTCGAAATATCGCTCGGCCCGAAAAATCCATGAATCTAACTCAATCCCTGAGAACACCGGCATTTCCAGCTTCTTAAACGATCTCTTCTCTCCCGCATTCTGTTCGCTCTTATCTTCAAAAGGCTCACCCTCCTCCGATGGATTCGAAGCGCCCGCTCCTTCGCCTATTTTCTTCCCCGATTTCTTGCTGGACCCTTCTGTAACCAACGATTCACTCTTGGATTTAACACTAGTGAATTCCTCCAATACTCGTCCCATCGCCTTCTGGTTTTCAACCATCCCAACCGTTAGCTTCTCGATACTCTTCGTGATGCTTGCAAGAGCTTCTTTGACTTCTTCCACCTCCCTCACCGTTCCGTCAATCTTTTCCTCAATCTGTTTCTGAGCCATGCTCCTTGTCTTCCTCAGGATTGAAACTCGCTCTAATACCAATTTGTTAGGTATCTAGTCTCTAAAACCTGCAGAGATCGCAGCTCTAGATACTAACAAGGAAATACTACTGATAGTATTGATAGAAAACGCCACAAAATAGAGTATAGTTTAGAGAGTTACAATAACACAAAACATAAGAAAATAAACAAGAACAATACGAAAACAATAAACCCCCGGTGAATTCAAGAGCACCGGTTCTCTCCTCTTTATTCCACTCCTTAGGAAAATCTTTACTCCCTTCCATCGAGCTAAAAGCTGCTTTAAAAAGATCTTCCCAACCTGCACAAAACGAACCGCACCACCCTCTAACGGCCTGCCCCACTTCCTGATCCTTGTCCCTGTTCAAATACCTTTTTGCCCCTCCTAGCATACGTCAGCAGCCTTGGCGTCCCCTTTCCTTCCTCTTCATTAGCTATTTTGGGCCGTCTCGCATAAGTGTGTATAATTGGGGGCCTCACACAATCCTAAAGCTGACATCAAGAGGGTGTTTCAAGATTTTTTTAGGAGTGGTATTATTAATACTAGCCTTAATGATACTTATGTTTCTCTCATCCCTGAACTTGTAGATGCATAGAAGGTTGTTTTTTGTCCCATTAGTCTCACTTCTTGTATGTATAAGATAATTGCACAAGTTTTATCTCCACAAACAATTTCTAACAATCAATCTGCATTTGTGGCCAACCGACAGATTTTGGACCCCATAATGATTGCTAATGAGATCATTGATGAATGGAAAAGAAAAAAGAATAGGGGCTTTGTTATCAAGCTCGATTTGAGAAAGCTGATAAAGTGGATTGAGAATTCTTAGATGTTATCCTCGTGGCCAAAGGTTTTGGTTTATTACGAAGGAAATGGATCAATGGTTGTATTTTGTTAGCTAATTACTCTATTATCATTAACGGTCAACCTTGGAGTAAAATCCTAGCTGCTAAAGGGCATAGGCAAAGAGATCCATTATCACCTTTCTGTTTATTCTAATTATGGATTGTTTAAGTACACTTTTCAATCATGCTTCTCAACGAGAATTCATTAGGGGATTCACATTGAACATGAGCTCCATTGATATTCACCATTTGCAATTCGCAGATGATAGTTGACACCTTACTATTCTCTACCAATTATATCAAAGCCATTGACAACATAATCAACATTGTGAAATTCTTTGAGCTTGCTTCATTCATTAATATTAATATGCAGAAGTCGGAAATTCTCATTATCCATGTGAATGACGAGGCCATTGTCGTTATGGTTGATAGATATGGCTTCAGGAGAGGTAATTGGCGTATGACTTACCTAGAGTTGCCTCTCAATGGTAAACCAAAATCCATAGCTTTTTGGTAACCAATAGAAACTGATTTCATACCATCCCTCACAACTTAAAGAAAGCTTTTGTCTTCAAATCACTCTCACATTTCCAAAGGGAGAGACTAACTTTAATTCATGCAACTTTGCCAAAGCTTCTTACATGTTTCATGTGAATCATGACTTTGTTCCAGATGCCTTGTAAAATTGTTGCTACTTTGGATATGGAGAAATACTGAAACATCTAAGGGTTCTCACCTTGTCAAGTTTTCAAGCTCACCAACTCTACTGATTTTGATGACTTCGACATTTAAAACCTGAAGTTGAAAATTTGAGTCATATTGGTCAAATGGTTTTGGCGTTATCTGAATGAGAGAATAGCTCTTTGGAGGAGGGTTATTGATGCTAAATATGGATTCTCGTTCTCCCATATCACTCATCACTGAGGCTATGAACAACAGGAATGTAAACACTGCAAATGGTCCTTGGAAGACTATTTTGAAACATGGACCCCTGATACATGAAAATATTAAATTCCAGATAGGGAAAGGGGACCATGTATTCTTCTGGAAGGACAAATGGCTGGTCACTAATCCTTTCTGCAAGCTTTTCCCTCGCATCTTTGATTATCCAGAAGAAAAGATGTGTATGTGAGCCAGATTTTGAACGAAACTCTTAACTTCCAAGGATGATGAGTCTATTGAATTTGATATTCATATACAAGCTTTGTAACCAATTGCTTTGAAAACAAGACAAGATTTGATCACTTGGATACCGGATTCGAGTGGATCACTTGGACCCTGAATTTGGGATCCTTTGTAATGTAATTGTCCTATGGGTTCTCTTTAAATTTCATAACATAATGAAATGTTTCTTATTAAAAAAAAAACAAAATTAATTCAGATATTCAGGCATTGCATGCAGTTTAACTCAGCAAAATTAATTCAATAACAATTTTAATAAAAAAAGCTCAACTTGGAACTTACAGTATCAAGTGAATGCCTCAAAATTCACGACAGATTAATCTCACCATCCACATTTACACGATACAACTTTAATAGCTGAGGAGCCTCTTCCAGATGAGGTTGAACAAACTTCTGCAAGAACTGTTTTTCAATACACAGATAAGGTTTTACCATCATGAATTTTTTGTCAGTCAAACCTTTCTGAGAGAGAAACATCAGAACTGAAGCTCTTGGTATAATTCTCTTCTTTAAACTTAATGAAAGCAGCACAGGATTTCTAACAATCGCCCCAGTTTCCCAACCTAATTTGTTGACAAAGAAATTCATTGCTAACATAATTTTTTCCTCTGATGATTCCATAAACTTTGGATACCTCCTAAACGCAGCAAGAATCTCTTCTTCAGATAAACCCCACCTCTTATAAATACCAAGCTTCCGATCCCATGTCGATTCGCTCATTCCTCGTATAGCTTGTAAAGCTTGAACAAAGCTCAACTTCGATGGATCAAATCCCATTTTCTTCAAATCTTCTAAAGTCTCCTTAAACCTGTCTAGAGAAATCGTAAGTTTTTTGGGCTGATAAAAAAGTAAATAGACGACACTCGCCTCAGACATGCCAGCATCTAGCATCATTTTAACAGATGCACTCAAATGATTTAGACGAAGGCCAGCAATAATACTCGGATACCGTTTGATCGACGCAATCGTTCGCTCATTGGATCGAAGATAACCCTTCAAAAACTCAAAAGTAGGAACCAAATGCTCATCAACGCTTCTCCTCAAGATTTTCGGATACTTGGCGACAATCGTCGCGACATCGGAACTCGAAGCACCTGTGGAGTTCAGAAACTCAAGCTTAGGCAAAAGGGTTTTGTTCGGATCAGATAACAGAAGGCGGGGACATTTTGCGACGATGAAGGAGATTTGAGAATCGGAAAAACCGCGGCTCTTGAAGAAGGAGATGACTGAATCTGGTTTTTCGGGAGAACCGAAGGTTACTTGGTTGGAAGCAGATGAAGCAGATTTAGGAGAGAAAGAGCAGGAGTTTATGAGATACGAAACCGTGAAAGAATGTGAATCTGAAATGCTTGTGGTGTAGTTGAAATGGAGTGATTGAAGAAGCTTTGGATATGGCGGATTCGTGATGAGATGACGAACCTGAATTAGGGTTTTGCAGAGGATTTTAGACATTGATGCCCGAGTTTTGGAGATGAAATCAACTTCACCTGAAACTTTGAGAGAACTCCCGAATTTCAGACAGAGTGCAAGTTCAAAGCCAGTGCAAGTTTTTTTTTTTTTTCAAAATTAATTATATTTTATTTTATTCTGAGTTTTTTTTAATATATATATATATATTGAAGTTTTTTAAACGCATTTTATATATTTTATATACAATCTAGCCATATTTAGTTCACACTAGCTAATTGTAAAAAAAAATCATTTTTTAATTAACTATGGATTAATGATGAGGTATTTTCTTTTCCTTTCAATAAAAAATGGATTTGATATTTTTCGAAAAATTGCATAATTTCTACTATTTTTCAATTCATTTTATATACAATCTAACTATTTAGTTTTTTTTTTCCTTTTTGAGAAAATCTAACTATTTAGTTTTTCTTATACTCCCATAGGTGAATTCGCACGATGTTGTTGATCCATTAATAATTGATTTGATATTTAACTTTCTTCGTTATGGAAGATTTTGGTCCAAAGTGTGAACTAAAATTATAGTTTCAAGATTATATTTCTTTTTTTGGTTGCTCCCAATTTGTTGGGAGTGAGTTTTTAAGTCTTATTATTATCATTATTATTATTATTAATGCATTATTTCTCTTTAAAAAAAATTTAAGTTGTTGTTTTAACTTCTTTTTTTTAATGTAGGTATACATCTTTTTATTAAAAAAATATTCAATGCTTAATCATGAATTTCTTAAAATAAGGAAGAAGTACCCTCAATTTATATCTATCTAATCCCACTAATAAATTGACTATTTTTATTTGTAATGAACCTCCCTCAAGTAAGTAGGAGCTTTTGTAAATTGAGTTTCTTATTTTAAACCATTTATTGAAATGAGTATTTTGAAGTAATATTCACATATTGTGCAATTAAACAAAATATTCCTTTAAATTTTAAGTTATTTCATTATGATATGTAAGAGTTGAATGAATTAAAAATCTGTACATGCAATACAAATTACACAAGTTGAATATCTTTCAACTTGTTCTTCTCTAAATTTCGCTTCCTAATTACCCTTCAACAATCCAACTCATTAATGCTCTAAAAATGTTTGAATAAATACAGAGCCCATAGAATGTAATCAACACAATGAAGAAATTACATCATTTGTAATAAGAGGATTTTGGGTGAAAAATAAATAAAAAGTATTGACATTACCAATTAATATTATAGTAACCTTCAATTTCCAACTCTCCTTAGTGTGCCTCTCATTCCACTTTGTATGGTGCAGCAACTCTGTTTACAAGTTTCTTTCCTTATCCTACACACTCCATCAAGATTGTCATTAGCTACAGTTAGATGCACAGGGTCTTACCGTCTAGCCGTTGGTACTCCGCATCTTCCCGGAGATTTCAATTTCACCGGTTCCATGTCGTAAGCAGCAGAGCAGTGGCGTGCAGGTTGCTACTTAAGCGACAAGGAATTTCGCTACTTTAGGACAGTTAAGAGTTACTGCCGCTGTTTACTGGAGCTTCCATTCAAAGCTTATAACAGATCCTGGGCTGAATATACGATTCGATCGAGCAACAACTCCAATACATATGTTGTTAGAGAGATCATTTCACAATCAGAGAGAACCTCAAACAGTCTTCCCTTTAAATGATTCACAGGTTGAATGGTGACCATCGAGCAATGTTGAGCGATCAGCGATGCGTGGGGAGAGATGCATCAAACTAATACACCCAAACTGCATATGAAATCCTAGGTAGCAGAATATATCTTGTCTTACATCATGGTTCTTTCATTCAGGCCAATGAAAGAATCTGAAATTGCATCAATGCACTCACTTCAAATATGAGTATAAAATATCTCTTCAAGAATAATCTTCTCTTCAATTAATCCAAGGTACATATTCAACCACTGAATCATACACTTCCAAGCGCAACGAACTTCCTGCAAAACATCTAAGAAAGGAAAAAAAATCCTAAATAAAAATGGTAGCAGAAAAATATTGGACATAAAAGCTGCAGCTGGTGTTGGGATGAAGAGAAACACATACTACTCATGGGAGCTTAATGATAGAGTGAACCAGTTGGGAATTTGTTAGGAATGCCAAGGACAAATTAGTCATTAGCTGAGAAGTTTGTGATAAAACCCAGATCTATCAGTATCAAAATAACAAAAAATGCAAGATAAAACCAAGTTAGAGGTTACTTTGGATCCTCCCATTCTTGAGCCCACTCAAGACCTAAACCAAATTGCCCAAAATATACCATGCATATTGCATCTACCCTTACCAACTAGAACTGCCTCTATTTATAACCAAATAGTAATACCCTAACAAACTCTCCAAGTATTAACTAATATATCCCTAATATGAACCCTATCAGTTTGTCTGGATGTAAGGAAACTCGTGAGGTTTTAATTTCTTAGATAAATAGCCACCATAAGTTTTGTTAATAAGACTGGATGAAGACAAGCAATGGGCTTAGTAGTTTGGCTCGGGACCTCGACAAAATGAAGATGGGTAGCATTATTGTATGATGGATATGAAATATCATTAGACCTAGAGTTCACTCAAGAGGGAGGTGTTCAAGTTCCTTGTATTATGATAGAATCTACCACGATATATTATTAAAACTACGATAATCTCTTGAGAGGATCTCCCAAAGAGTCAGAGTACAATGACGACAATTCAATAGCTGATTAACAAAGACCTATCCTCTCCTATTTATAACCCTAAACCCTAATTAAATAAAAGACTAATAATAGGCCCAAGCCCAATACAATTAAAATAACAATTAACTAATAAATAATAAATACTAATACTAATATTCCTAAAACTCCAAGGTCCGGATCGTATCATATTACTTGGGCATTCTTCTGTACTTTCTTTCAAATTCTCTTAATCCTATAAATATACATCCCTGCATTTTCTTGAACCAGATATAAAAGGGTTGCTCTGAGCAAGTTGTTTCAGTAAGTTAATTGCCAAGGACAGTTCAGGTCGTTGATAGAAAGGAGATGGAGGTTAGTTATATTATTGCATTTGAGGTAGAGGCATGGGTTTTTTTTTTTGATAGGAAACAAAAACTTTAATTGATAAGATGAAAAAGTTACAAAAACAATCAAATGATTTACAAAAAGCCTTTCCAAAGAGATAAGGTAGAGGCATCAGTTGAGTTGGAAACAAATGGCACAAGAGCACATAAACATATCAAGAGCAATATTGAAAATTTATTTGTAAGCACAGTTTCAGTTTAGGGGCAGACATCAATGTTCTTGCAATCTCCGGTCGCTAATTCTCTGGGTATATGGTATTGTTACTGAAACTAGCAGTGGTGATCAACACCCCTTAATACATCTACTTTTATGAGTGGGCGACCAGAACAAAGATACCCACAAAATCTTACAATTCATTTCAAAATTTAGATGCATCAGGGAAAACACGTGTGGATTTCAATTATTAAACGATAAATCAGTCACGTACCTTAATTCATGCCAAAACAATTCAGTTTTCTCGTAGAGGAAGGAACGCAAAGTCAAAAGATAGTCATCTTCAGAGTTAAGCTGTGAGGAAGGAGCTTCGAGTGTTGCGACAAATAGTGTTGTGACCAAATGAACAATTATAATTGGATCTGGGTCCTCAAGAATGGCCTGCAACTCTCTATGTATCCATGGTTTAATCCTCTCTAGCATTGCTTCTTTTGCTCCATGGCCTCCTGTTATGTTCTGCACAGCACGCAGTCACAAAAAACACAGAACATGAAGAACTAAATTGACAGAACTGCAGTTGCACCCTTGCACTTAATGCACAATTTGCAATATTGTTTTATGCTACCGAAGAGAGATATGTGAAATAGTGTGGACATCCATCTCAAAACCAATTGGTGATGAGAGGAGTAGTCCACCTACCTTTTAAACACTTAGAGATATCCTCTCCTTATCAATGTGGGATTCTCAACATGCCCCCTCAAGATGGTGCCTCTTTTGGGCTCACCAATCTTGAATCGGATTTCAATTTCATTTTTATTGGACCGAATACCCGTTTGGGCTTAATGGGCTCTGATACCAAGTGAAATAGTGTGGACATCCATCTCAAAACCAATTGGTGTTGAGAGGAGTAGTCCACCTACCTTTTAAACACTTAGAGATATCCTCTTCTTATCAATGTGGGATTCTCAACAAGATATTCAATCATTAATTATTAATCGTGCAAGTACGCAATGTATTTGGAAACTTGTATGTAGCTTAACTAGTTAAGAAATTATTATATCCTCAATAAAAATCAGAGTTTTGAATTCCCACCAACAGTACAGATACTTAACTAAAAAAAGCATTGAAATATATTGGTTGAAAAACAAAGTGACCCAGTTCAATTTCAAAGCATGAAGCCTCGTGAGCTGTATATGAGATAATCAAGTTCAAGTTAAAGAGAAATCCTACCAGCTAAGGTTGTACATAGTCCGGGTTGGGTTGGGTTGAATTAGGGAGATTTTCAGACCAAACCCAAATTTCCAGGTTGGTCAATCCATTAACACCTTAGCCCATATATTTTCGGGTGGGGTAAAAAATTCTCGGATTGTGTTCATTTGTTTTTTTCTCTAAGACTCAATTCAAATAGCCCGTAAATGTGTAAGAAGAACAATAAAGAAAGAAGAAAAAAAAAAGCATGATACTATACTTAAACAGTTATACCTAGGTTATCTAAATTATTAGTATATGTTCCTTACCAATATGCTAAAAACCTAAAATTTAGTTCGGGTTGGATTAGGTTGAACGAGCCAAAAATGGTCTAACCCAAGACCACCCAACCCAAGGAAAATGATGAAATCACAACCCAACCCAACCCAGCCCTTATAGTTTGGGTTGGGTAGTTTGGATGACTCGGGTTCTTGGTTTGTACTAGCAACCATACTTCATTTGAAAATCAGTTAACTCATCTAATAACTGGTAATTGCTGGAGGATTAAAATGCATACCAGTCCTGAACATGATCCGACCGAAGATGGAACAGCTTGCACACGTCGATCGTAAATGCTGTGTAAATCAATACCCAAAGAAGTATTAGCAACAATATTTAAGCCCTACAGATTCTGGCCCTCGCCATCGAAAGAAATAAACCTGCAAGTTACCTAGCTCGCCATTGAAGTTTTCTCTGGGCAATAACATCAGCAGGTACAGATTCCCGCCCTCGCCGTCGTTCAAAGAATCGCCGCCATGTCAATGTTCTTTCTGATCGTCTATTTCTATACAATTCATTCCTCGTACTCTGAAGAACCCTAAATCGAAGTAAGGAGAGCAAACATAGTTCAAAGTTTCAATGCTCGAAATTCAGATCTAGTATGTTCAAATCAAGCTCTAAAGGCAACTCCGAACACAAATTTAGCTGCTGAAACGAAAATTAACACACCCGCGAGCGTCGTTTCGGGAGGATCCAACTCCAATCTTGAGCTTATCGGCAGAATCCAAAGGCGGCAGTCGTTCTTTGCGGAAGGTTCGCGATGAGAGACTGATTTTGCAGAACCAAGAATCGAATTGAGCGTTGCAGAGAGGGCAAGAACGCTTCAGATTGCTCCATTTGCGGATGCAAGCTACGCAATAGGCGTGGATACACGTTGTGAGCACGGCGGCGGTACGATCCTCCAACTTTGTGAGGCAAATCGGGCAAGTTTCTCCGCAGATCGCCGGCGAAATTACCTTCGACACAAAGCTTTCGCCGTTGAACTTTCGCGCCGGTTCTCGGCTCCAAGGTTTCATGATTTTTCTTGTCAAGCACACACTTCGCCAACAAAAATGGTTATTAATAGTATATGGATAATTTCCTTTTAGGAAATCAAATGTGCCACGTAATTTATTTTATAAATAAATATTAATATATAATATGAGAATTTACGAGACAGTACATTCTACTCTTATATTATATTTGCACCAGAATTTTAAAAATAATTCATCTATAACATATTATTTTCTATCACTTAGTAATAATAGAACACATTTTGAATTTATATCACTGATAGAAAACTCAAATAGTGATAGAATAAGTTTATCATTGATAAAATTCTATCACTAATTGAAACGAGTGATACAACTCAATTTGAATTTTTTGCTACAAATAAATTAATTTTGACTTTGTATTATAAATAAAGGTAGTTTACCATTTTTTGTTATGTATATACACATATTTGTGTGTTTCAAAAAATAAATATATATATATATATAGACACATATTTGTGTATCGAATGAGTCAACGACTCTTTGTCATCTTGTTTGGTGTTATTCATTTTCGCTCCACCGTCACCATCCCTGAAATCGGTAATTTTTATCATTCCAGCGCATTCTACCTTTTTATATTATATTTGCAACAAGATTTTAAAAATAATTAATTTATACACATTATTTTCTATCACTCAATAGTGATAGAACTCATTTTGGATTCATATCATTGATAAAAGAAATTCAAACAGTGATAGAATTAATCTACAATATACCACTAATAGAATTCAACCATTGATATAACTCAATTATTTTTTATTTTGTATTATAAATGGAAATAGTTTGTCATTTTTTGTTATAATATATATATATATATATATATATATATATATATATATATATATATTGTGTACCGAATGGGTTAATGATTATTTGTTAACTGGTTTTGTGTTAATTTATTTTCGCTCTACAGTCACTCAGTTCGATTCGAAATCGATATTTGCAATTCTCATCCCTTAGTACTACAAAAAATATATACATATTTGTGTGGCATTAAAGGTCGGTAAATATGCTCATCATAAATTGCACTCTACTTATAATGGTATACAATCCAATTTTGTTTTTTTAGTACAAAGCGGGGGAAGGGGGGCAACAAACCCTACATAGAGGGTACACGTACTCTCAAATAATATGAGAGTGAAATTTGATTAACACCAAATAAGATAACCAACTGCGCCACCAACCATCGGTTACAATCCAATTTTGGTAAGCCGCAGTCTATGCTGCAAAATTATATCATATTATGGAATTGAAAGAATTCTATTGTTTATATCTTTTATTACCCATTTAAAAAATAAAGAAAAAAACTTTTATTAAAAATATTAAAAAAGATTGCTCTCAATGCGATTAGGAGCATGGGACCAAACATTATGGGCCTTTTCCAGTCCAAGTACTACATGTTATTATTGGGCCTGGTTTAAATTGTAATTTGGGCCCAGTCCAGATACGGTCTTCAATTTGCAGCGAGAGAGCGAGGAGAAGAGAGCGGCTTTGTTGAGGTTTCAGTGTCAGCAAAATCTGGTTCAAAATTTTGGTGCTGTATTTCGAACTAAGAACTGCTGCAACAAAAATGGAGGTTCCAAAGGATCAAATCTCCGTTCTTCTCGACCAAGGACTCTTCAGTTCAGCTCAAATTCTGGTAATCTTCCATTTTCAATCCTTTTCTCTTCAGTTGAATTCACTATTTCCAACACTCAAACAACCGAAATCGTTTTCTCCAAATTCGAGATTGAAGATCGGACTCAATCTGTTCTGTGATTCTGTATTTTATTGTTTAGGGCTGCTTTCTTGTTTCATCTCCAGCTGCTAATGCAGAATCCAATCCGCACATCAAGTCTGAGAGTTTGGTTTGTAGTTCTAAGTTCATTTGCTTTTGATTGTACTGGTTTTAGATTACTTGTTTAATTTCTAATTGCATCGGTAATTTACTCTATTTCTTCTCTGCTAGGTGCTTCTTGGGGATTCTCTGTTACGAGAAAGGGAGTATAGAAGAGCGATTGTAAGTCTCTGATTTTGATTAGGTTGCTTCTGGATTAGTGTTATGTTGAATTATGTTTATTGATTTGAGGGTATTTTTTTGTTGTATGATTTGGCAGCATACTTACAAACAAGCCCTGCAATACTATAAGATGATTCCTAAACAAAATTCAACTACTCTTAGAAGTTCTTTGCAGTCAAACAGGTCCTCTTCTCCAAACTCGTTTAACGTATCGGCCATTAATGAAAATGAGGTACACTAGAGTTGTTTCTTAGGTTATGGCTCAATTCTTTTTACTCTCTTTTTATGTATGTTCTTTTTATTTGCCCTTCATTAGCTTGTTATTTTGCAAAATTTTAAATTTGTTGCCTTCATAATTCATATTATGCCTTTGATGTTCTTTCTATGGCAGGTGAAGTTTAAAATTGCATCATGTTATTTTGCATTAAGTGACAATCGAGCTGCCCTTGTAGAGGTCTCCTTCTCTCTATCTCGCATGAACGCGTGCGCCCACACATATCCTACTTGGTGTTAAACTTCTGTCAGTTTTACCTTGCAGATGGAGGGAATTCCAAGTAAAGCAAGAAATTTGCAAATGAATCTTTTGATGGGAAAGCTTTACAGATATGCTAGACATAACCGTGCTGCTATTTCATATTACAAGGAGTGCTTAAGGTTAGTCAATGAAAGTTGATCATAAATGCACTCTGAGGTCTTGAACACTGGAACTCACAGATATGGAACCATGTCCATTAGTATGGTGCATTTTCTTTTCTAAGTGAAATCCCCTAGCAGATGAAAGAGTGAAAATATTTTGTTGTTGTGGAATAAGAAGACTGCATATTTTAATGTATTTAGGGCTCATTCTTGTTTCTTTGGGTGGTGGTGGATGAAAGTCGCTTGCTGCACTTTGGAACCCTCTCGTTTAAAAGGTTAACTTAATTTATTTGGAGCTTTTAGAGCGGGATCCTCTTTTTGAGGTTATGGGTGGAAGTAATAATAAGAATAGAATATATTTAGTGGAATATATTTCATAAATCTTCAAGCGATAGCTCAATAATATACTAATGCATATGTATGACTCCTCTCATACACGTGCACCTGCACTTGGTTTAGGGCTTAAATTAATTTAATATGAAGGACATGAAAGTCTACTATTTTCTCATTACCTTTTTTTTTCTTACCTTATCTACATTAATTGTTTTGGTGTTAGATTTTCTAATAAAAGGCCATTGGTTATTTCCTTTCTTATTTACGAAACCTGCATGAATGATGATTGAACTTGTGACTACAAATTAAATAACTTTCCTAGCTGTTGTTTGCTCAGCTTACTGATTACGTGTTTTTTAACTAAAATTATGGTACTTTCTCCCATTATAAAGATTTTGCATGTTCATGCTATTCTAATTATTGTTTTTTTTTACAGACATTGCCCTTATGTGTTTGAAGCTATAATAGCTTTAGCAGAACTTGGTGCTACTGACAAAGATATCATTTCGTTGTTCCCTCAGGTTTGGTTACAAATATATTCATGAAAAGCATTAGCTGAATGTAGGAAATAATTTTTAATTTTTAGTTACATCTTTATTTAAAATTGCAGTATTATAAGTATCTGAATGCCATATGACAGTCATGTAAATCTATTTGCATGTTCATTTCTATGGTTGGGTTTCCAAAGCTGCAGACCTCTATGCTTAAGATAGGTTTTGCCAAAACTTGGCAGTCCCGTCTTTTAATTTTGAGTCTCTTAGGTTCTTTTTTTTCCCCCACAAACTTCTTAGTTTGTAAATGAGCATAACCCATGCTTTGACTTCTAGTTCTAGTACCATATTTATTGTCGAACTTGTTAGTTGATATAATTAAATTTACTCCAACCCATAAACTTAAGCTTATGGGTTGATTGGTGGTTTAACATGATTCAACATGGTATAGAGTAGGAGATCCTGAGCTAAGTCTGTGCCGAGTCGCTTTTCTCTCCAATTAAAATTGAATTCCACTTGTAGGACATTTCTCAAATTTTCAAGCTCACGAGTGAGGAGAGTGTTGGTTGATATAATTAAATCTACCCCAACCCATAAGTTAAGCTTTTTGGTTGATCAGTAATTTAACATGATTCAACAGAAGTCAGAACTTGTGTCAATCCCCAATATTGTAAAGATTTACTAGCAATGTTGATATAATTCTAATAATTAATCTAGTGTGGAGAATGAAAAGATGATTTCAGTTTATGTATTTAGCATGAAGATCATTGCATCAAAATTTCATGTTGGCTTTGTTTTATTGTAATTTTTGTAAACTTTAATATCATTTTACATTTTCCTCTTTTGGTTTCTCTTGAGTTTTATTTCAGACTCCAAATAGAAGTGGCAAGACTCCTTTTGATCACTTTGATTCAAATCGCTGGCTGCCAGTAAGTGTTTTAAGAGATTAGCTTCTTACTATCCCGCTTTTCATCCTTTACTGTTCTCTCTTATTGTTAAATGAAGAAGCCTCTTTCATTTGCTTAATCAGATAGCTTTTGATTGTGTGTGAGTTTGGAAGCAAACTTCTATTAAACAAAGAGAAGTTGGATTTCACATTAATTGATATAACTAACATGCTTCCATACTCGAGCCTTGTGTATTCTATGCCTGTTATTTACCAGTCATTTTGAACAAATGTAATGGATAACAGGATGAGTTCTGCCCAGTATTTGATAGTGGGTAATTTCTAAACAGAAATTGGACGTTGAAATGCTTTGCAGTCACTCAAATACTTTTAGACTACTTTGTAGCAAGTAAAAATATTTGGTAGACTAAGTATAAACCAGTTGCAACCAGAAATATTGATCATGAGCAAGTTCTAAATCAGATTGCCAATGAGAGCAATAGCTCAACCTGTATAAGTGTGTGCTCACGAGCAATAAGTCATGAGTTTGAATTCATTATCCCCAATTATTATTGAACTTAAAAAAATCTAAATCAGATTAAATCTTTTTCATGTGTTCTTTTATAGTGTTTTCTGAACATTTATTTTTTTTAAAATGAGCAGCGGTATGTTGAGGCCCAGTGTTGCATTGCTTCAAATGATTACAAAGGTAAAATACTATCTTCCCGTTCAAACTATTAAAGCTATGCATAATTTATGTTATTTTATCCTGTAAGCATTGGAAATTATCCATCCTCCTCTTATGGAAATAATGCATAACTCGGTGAGAATTTCAGACTTTCAACCAACTTTTCATCTCTCTATATTTATTTATTATTGCCTTATTTTCAATTTATGCAGGTGGTTTGGAGCTGTTGTTGGATTTGTTGCAACGTTTTCCTAATAACATTCACCTGTTACTTGAAATTGCCAAGGTGGGTGATAGAATCTACCACAATATTATATTAAACTACGATAAATCTCTCGAGAGAATCTCTCAAAGAGCCCAGAGTACATAGACGACAATTCAATGAATCCTCCTAGTGACCTATCATATCCTATTTATAGTAAACCTAGGATTTAACCTAATTTAGTAATTAACTCTATTAAGGCCCAAAAGCCCAATACAACTTAAATAACTAAAACAGAATTATATTTACGAATAATAATAAAATAGATCTGTCACTTCTTGGTCCGCCTTGAGTAAACTTTCAATGCTCTCGGGATCGTATCAATAGTCCCCCCCCCAAAGAGCCACCTTGTCCTCAAGGTGAAAGTCTGGGAATTGTAGCTCGAGATCGGCAGCGAACTCCCAGGTAGCATCGTTAGGAGTGGACCCCTCCCACTGTACCAAAATCTGGCGCGACTCTCCATCTTGTGGGGACTCCCGTAACTGCGTCCCAGAAGCCTTGAAGATTTCCTCCCAGAGCAGGCTAGTGAATATCTTGTCGCGGTCCGACACGATACTCTTAGGTACCCCGTGTAACCGGACCACCTTTCTGATAAAGACCTGGGACACTGTGAGAGAAGTGAATGGGTGACGAAGGGGTATAAAATGAGCATACTTAGAAAGCCGATCGACCACCACAAAAATAGTGTCATAACCCTCGGAACAGGGAAGTCCCTCCACGAAATCCATCGAGATGTCTTCCCAAATTCTTTCAGGAATTGGCAACGGTTGTAATAGGCCAGCTGGAGACAACGAAAAATGTTTTGCTTGCACACAAATCGAGCACTCGGCCACAAACGCGCGTACGCGGGCCTTCATTCCTGGCCAATACACTTCTTTAGCCCGACGTTGATACGTCTTGAGGACCCTCAAATGCCCCTCGATGGCTCCCCCGTGGAACTCAGTCAATAACAGTGGAATCGTAGGGGATGTCGGAGGTAGCACTAGTCGGCCCTGGTACAATAGCACGTCACCCCTGACGGAATAACCCGACGGGCTCACCTCACCTGCAACCAATGCGGTATAAATAGCAAACAACTTTTCGTCTTCCCACACTTGCTGAGTAAACATTGCTGTGTTAACCCCAGCCACACAACTCAACATGCTCAATTCACCTGTCGACGACATTCGAGAAAGAGCATCTGCCGCTCTGTTTTCTAGGCCCTTCTTATATTCAATATGGAAATCATAACTCATAAGCTTCGCAATCCACCGCTGATACTCTCCATCAACTACACGTTGTTCTAGCAGAAACTTAAGGCTCTTCTAGTCCGTACGAACGAAAAAATGGTGTCCCAGTTAATACGCTCGCCAACGCTGTACTGCAAACACGATGGCCATCAGCTCGCCCTCATAAACAGACTTCACGCGGTGGGTTATAGGTAAGGCCTTACTTAAATAAGCCAATGGTTGCCCCTGTTGCATCAAGACTGCGCCCACACCAATACCTGAAGCATCAGTTTCCACAACAAACAACTGATCAAAATCTGGCCATCGTAATACCGGCACACTACTCATCGCATGCTTAAGTCTCTGAAAGCAATCCTCCACTATCAGGCCCCATTCAAACTTCCCCTTTTTTAGCAGCTGAGTCAGTGGAAAAGCCATCGACCCATAATTTGCCACCAAACGACGGTAGTAACCCGTCAACCCAAGAAAACCCCGTCGATCTTTAGTATTTTTGGGGCTTGGCCAACGTACCATGGCCGCAATTTTCTCTGGATCGGCAGCCACTCCTTCAACAGATATAAAGTGCCCCAAATACTCAATCCGGCGCAGCCCAAACTGGCATTTCTTGGCATTGGCTACAAGGGCATGGGTCTGTAAGGCTTCGAAAATTCGAACTAGGTGCTCCTTATGATCTTGGATGGACAGACTGTAGATCAAGATATCATAAAAAAATACTAGCACAAACTGGCGTAGAAACGGTCGCAAAATCTCATTCATAACTGACTGAAACGTTGCAGGAGCATTGCGTAATCCGAAGGGCATGACTACAAATTCATAGTGGCCCTCATGAGTTCTAAAAGCCGTTTTATGTACATCAGCTGGCTTAACACGGATCTAATGGTAACCCGCCTTAAGATCAATTTTCGAAAACACTGTAACCCCATGCAGCTCATCCAACAACTCGTCAACCAGTAGTATCGGATATTTATTGGGCACTGTTGCTTGATTCAAAGCGCGGTAGTTGACACAAAAACGCCAACTCCCATCTTTCTTTTTTACCAACAAAATTGGGTTCGAAAACGGGCTCGTGCTAGGACGGATAATTCCTACCAACAACATTTCTCCAACTAATTTTTCAATCTCATGCTTTTGATACTGTGGGTACTGGTATGGACGTACATTTACTGATTCCTTGCCGGCCAATAGTTCAATAGCATGGTCACAATTACGTTGCGGGGGTAGGCCTGTCAATGATTCAAAAACCGGTGAGAAAAAATGAAGTACAGAGTGCAGTTCTGTGGGTACCTGAGACAGATCTGGTAGAGCTCCGGTCTGTTCTCGAGTCGGTATCGACGCCTCAATCATGTTCAGCTCGACCAGGAGCCCCTGATCCTCTGGTCGTAAGGACTTCATCATGGATTTTAATGAGACCTGGGCCTTGACCAGCCGTGGCTCGCCTTGCAACTCAACCTTTCCTGGCCCCAGTTTGAATTGCATTTTTAGTGTGCGGTAGTCAAATTCAATTTTTCCCAACGTCGCTAGCCACAACGCCCAAAATCACATATGCGCTCCCCAGTGGTAAAGGCAAGAAATCGTTCACTATTCTCAATTCTGCCAACTGAAGTTCCACATTCTTACAGATGCCAGTAGTTCTCACAGAATCCCCAGTTCCCAACATAATGTCATAATCATCGGACGGCTCCCATTGGTAATTTCAATTTAGCAACAATGTCATCAGATATGAAGTTATGCGTAGCCCCACTATCGATCAATACGACTACTTCTTGTCCCTGTATCGAGCCTGTGACCTTTAGCGTTTTTGGTGGACTCAGCCCTGCCATTGAATGCAAGGATAGCGCTGCCATATTCGGTGTATCCCCAGTGTCCTCAACAATCTCCTCTTTGGGCACATAATCCTGTGACTCATCGGTTTCTTCATCTCCCAGACAATCTACCATATCGCGTACTACAAGTATCTCTAGAGCCTGCAGCTCTTTCTTTTTACATCGGTGACCCGGGACGAACTTCTCATTACATCTAAAGCACAGTCCCTTATCTTTTCGTATGCGGATCTCATTATCTGTTAGTCATTTATAAGGAACTGCATGAGTGAGGGTATTCGATGGTGTTGATCGGTTGGGAGTGATAGCGAGAGTTCTTAGGTTTGATCCTCCTGCCACTTTCGCACTAACCGCCCCCGATCCCATACCCGGTTTAACTACTGTTGACGTGCCCACTCCTTTTGCTTGATTTCGAAAAGCCAAGTCATCCTCAATTACCTGTGCCATGAACTTCTTGTCCTGAATTCCCACGGGCCTCAGTTTCCTCATCTCACTCCGTATTTCTGCCTTCAGACCACTCTCCCATTTCCCTTCCAAGGCACTCGCACTAATGTCGCGCATACCCTTTGCATATTTTTCAAACATTCGGCGATACTCTCTTACGGTCCCGACTTGCTGCAGACTCATCAAATTAGCATATTTATTGTCATTGATCGTCGCTTGGAAACGATGCAACAACAATTCTTGAAACTCCTCCCACAAAGCAATCGGAGCTCGGTCCTCTTCATACTGCAACCATTCTAGTGCCTCTCCTTCCATACACAAGGCTGTGGCGTCAACCCTTTCGTGCCCCGTCAGACGATTAACCCAGAAGTACCTTTCGACGCGGCATAGCCACCCCTCAAGGTCCTCATCCGCTAGCCCTTTGAACACAGGCATCTCCAACTTCCGTAGCCTCCTATCTATCATGGGTCCATCTCGACCGCCTGTTCCCGGTCCCTCGCGCTCACAACGACCCTGTCTATCTCTCCAATCAATCCACTCTCCGTCTTGGTTACAACCATCCCAACCCCGATCGTTCCAACCGTCATGCGCTATCGACCTTTCATAGCCGGTGCGCACCCTCCCTTCCTCTGAAAACCCGTTTTCCCTTCCATTGACTCGAAAATACCTTGGTCGATCGAAATCCGAGCCCATACCATTACCTCCGTCGGTCAACGCCTGAAAACTCTCCCTCTGGTTCAACCCGGTCGACCCAAACCGACTCGGTCCAGCCGACCCACCCCGGCCTGGTCTTTCCGTGCCCCAACCCCGGTCTTCACCGCCCGATCCCGCACCCCACCCGCCCTCCCCCACGCTCACCGCACCAGGCCCGCTCCAGCTGCCTCGCGCACCCGCACCGCCCCGGAGCTCCCCGCACGCCCCCCAGCCATCACGTCGCGCCATTTCGCCCGACCCGACACTCCCCGTGCTCGGACCCGATCCCACCGCCGCCTGCGCGCGTCGCCGACTCGACCGACACTCTCGCACAAGCCCGCGCCGCCGCGACCGCCGCCGACAGACCGTCGCCGCGCCTCTCGGGCGACCCGTCGCCGCGTTGCTCGCGTCTCCCACGCCCCGCCGTCCGCCACCGCGCCCCCCCGCCGCACCCGACACCCACGCCCCCTCGCCTGGCCCCGCCGTAACCCCCCCATCGCGCCCACCTCCTCTCCGGACGCCCCTCCTCCCGCGCCCGACCTGTGTCCCCCTTCTTCGCCCGCCGCCCCAGCCGTAGACGCCACACCGGTGGGCGCCACACCGGCTCCCTCGCCCGCAACCTCGATCGCCAACCCCTTTCCCTTGTCTCCTTGCTTCGATTCCATTAAGAGCTGCAGGCTCCGGTTGATCATCTCGAACTTCGTATCTTGTTGTTCGAATTTCAAATCCATCTTTTTCCCTAAACGTTCCTCAATCGATTCCATCCTTGCTTCTACATCCTTTAGCCTTCTTGCCAATTCCGCCGACCCTTCTTTGCATCCTTGTTTCTATCTTAGTACTCACCATTCCCGGATCGGTAAATGGCTCTGATACCAAAATGATAGAATCTACCACAATATTATATTAAACTACGATAAATCTCTCGAGAGAATCTCTCAAAGAGCCCAGAGTACATAGACGACGATTCAATGAATCCTCCTAGTGACCTATCATATCCTATTTAACCTAATTTAGTAATTAACTCTATTAAGGCCCAAAAGCCCAATACAACTTAAATAACTAAAACAGAATTATATTTAAGAAAAATAATAAAATAGATCTGTCACTTCTTGGTCCGCCTTGAGTAAACTTTCAATGCTCTCGGGATCGTATCAGTGGGTTCTTGTGAATTGTGATAACAAATCTTAGATTATTGATGTTCAATATTGGGCAACTCTTTCCCCCAAGCATAATTCTTGGTTCATTGTGAAACGGACTGTTGAGGCTGGATAAAGCTTCTCACTTCTCTCTGTATTGAAGTGGGAGCTAACTTATGTTGCTTGTGGCTAAGGGAGAAAATTTTACACACTTGTTTTGACAGTGGGTACATTGCCTTTTTGTGTGTTCTCTTTCATTGTTCTCATATATTATTTTGGTGTATGATGCCTTTCTTTTTGTGATAATTGTATGTTTTTACAAAAAGAGCTTTTTGTGATAATTGAATGTGAATGTCTCCAAGGTGTGGCACAATGGTTGAAGACTTGGGCTTTGAGGGTATGCTTCCCTCAAGGTCCCAGGTTCGAGACTCAGCTGTGACATTACTCCTTCGATGTCTCCTGGTGCCTGGCCTAGGGACGGACGTGGTTACCCTTGTTTAAAAAAAAAAAGATAATTGAATGTGAATATTTTAGGCCTTCTGATCTTTTCAAGGCTCCAGTAGAAAATTTTCTTTTCGTCTATTGGTTTTGTCATATTTTATTTGACAATATGGAATGATGTTTAGAATGCAGTATGAAAAATAAAAGTTTTTACGATCTTTCCACCTGACTGACTAGTTGACAACTATGTGTCCAGGTTGAAGCCATCATAGGAAAGAACGACGAGGCAATCGTGAATTTTGAAAAGGTAAAGTGAAATTTCAGTATGTTTATGATAACGGTTATTCTCCAACGACTATTTAATTATTGTCATTACAGGCACGATCAATTGATCCATATCTTATAACATATATGGATGAATATGCAATGCTTCTCAAGATAAAGTCTGATTATTCAATGCTAAACAAGTTAGTTCATGACTTGTTAAATATTGATCCTACAAGACCAGAAGTTTTTGTGGCTTTATCTGTATTGTGGGAAACGAAAGATGAGAGGGGAGCTTTGTCTTATGCTGAAAAGGTCTGTTATCAAAATAAAGCACTGAGATTTGTTTATTTTCTATATTTACTAACATTTGTACGGCCAATAATCAGAGCATCCGAATTGATGAAAGACATATAACGGGTTTCATCGTGAAGGTAATTAAATATATGTATGCAAAGAGACCCAAATAGAATGCTTACTAGAATATCAACAATCTCAATTTTCTAGTTTCAACTTTCAGGGAAACCTGTTATTAGCTATGAAGCAGCCAGAAGCAGCTGTCAGTGCTTTCAGGAATGCTCAAGAATTGAGACCTGATATTCGTTCACATCAAGGTGCAACTTTTGAGCAGAAAATGTCATACACTATTAGACAACTCCCAATGTTACATTCATTTTCTATTGGCATTTTTTGTTTATCAAAAATGGATTTCCTTGTCTAAGGATGCTTAACTTCTAAATGATCGTGAATTCACTTTTGGCTGCAGGCTTGGTCCATTCTTACCTGTCTCTGTCGAAAATAAAAGAGGCCTTATATGCTGCTCGGGAGGCAATGAAAGCGATGCCTCATTCTGCAAAGGCTCTGAAACTAGTTGGAGACGTGCATGCTAGTAACTCAAGTGGCAGAGAGAAGGTATATGTTTTAAAGATTTGTCCTGCAGTAATTTAGACTTGGAAACTCCCATTAGCAAGTGGATTTCATATGTGGATCTGGCATTGATTTTTATAGGCCAAGAAGTTTTATGAGTCGGCCCTTAGGTTGGAACCCGGTTACCTTGGAGCAGCGTTAGCTTTGGCTGAGCTCCATGTTATTGAAGGCCGAAATGGGGATGCTGTATCGTTACTGGAGAGGTATCTTAAGGATTGGGCTGATGATTCTCTTCACGTAAAATTAGCTCAAGTATTTGCCGCAACCAATATGTTGCAAGAGGCTTTATCTCACTATCAAGCTGCATTAAGGTGAAACCTTATGTATGATACTTTTTTTTTCCTTTTCTTTTGGTAAATCAAACTTCTATTAAATAAAGAATAAAATAACATAAGAACATACAGAGGCATACAAAAGAAAAAGCCTGCAGACTCCTTAAAAACAACGTCTAAGTAAAATAATTGTTAGTTGATATAATTAAATATACCCCAACTCATCAAGTTAAGCATTTGGGTTAATTGGTGATTTAACATCATTCAACATGGTATCAAAGTAGGAAGTCTTGAGTTCAAGCCCATGCCGATTTGTTTTCCTCCCAATTAAAGTTGAATTTTACTTATAGGGCATTTCTTAAATTTTCAAGCCCACAAGTGAAGGGGAGTGTTGGTTAATATAATTAAATTTATCCCAACCCATCACCCTAAGCTTCTGGGTTGATTGGTGATTTAACATCAGTCAATAGTAACACTTAGAAAATAAGAGAATACATATAAAAGGGTTCGGAAACAAAATCCTAAAGAGAAATATAGATTTTAATGAGGGTGCACACATCCTTTGCGATCTCTCCACCCCTTTAAAGATTATATTGTTCCTTTTATTCTATCGGCAATCTCCAGTTTGAAGGGCATACCCCATTAACCGAAGCTATCTAGTTTGATATACACTTATAGATTAAGACTAACATCTTCGCTGAACTCACCCTTACCCCAAGTTGGACCGACACACCAACTTATTCCATCACATTCCTGGAAGCTGTCTCTTTTGCATTTTGATCGAATATAGAAACTAATAACAGAAATCACAATAGCACGATCCTATGAAGAACTTTAACAACCACTGAGCGAGTTTCAAGAGGGCTGGTAACCTCTCCTCTCAACCTTTCCAATTATGAAAGAATACCTGCCTACCCAAAACAGAATACTCCCTTCTAATAGCTAGTCCTCACTCCCACGCCAACCGTACACGCTCCCACTAACTGTCTGGTGGTTGTTTCCCTAATACCTCCTATAGTATGTATTCACAATTGGGGACCTATCAGTTCTTGCACGCTGATGGTGAAACACCATGACCATTAGAGGCAGCTTATTGACTCCAAACCAGGCATTAAAAGCATCAGTTTTCCAATGGTTTCTGCACAATTATCAGATTTTAAGGTGCTCCAAACTATAGGAGTCATCATGGCTCTTGATTTATGGATCTCCAATAGATTTCTATCCACATGCTCAATTCTCACTGTAATGTATGTTGCAAAAAGTAGTTCCTCCAGAATCCAATGAACAGTTCAAGTACTTGGGATCAATTTGAGAACATATGACTTAGTTTGTTGTAAGGATGTCATTTTTCTTTACTGAAACAGCCTAGTTTCTATGAGTTCAACCTAACACCATTTTGTGAACTTTTTTTCGAATTTTATTTGTGTCGTCTATAATCTATATTCAACTTTCTTGCTTTGGAATGGTATTTACTGACAATTAGTACCCTCTTTCATATTTCATTTATTTATTTGGTTTATAATCATCATATACAGGATGAATCCCCAGAATGAAGCTGCCAAAAAAGGTCTAGAGCGCTTAGAGAAACTAATGAAGGTTTGTTTTCAGCTTCAATTTCTTTTCAATATCTTTATTTTTCTTCAAAGCAAGAATTTGATGAACATCACTTCATTCAAGCATGGTCTAGGCTGATCATGCTTTTTTCTTTAGTAGGGTATTAGAACAGAAATTGCTCATTGAAATGCATTTGCTTTAAAACCCATTAATATTGCAGGGAGTGGATCCTGATGCACCAGAAGATGATGAAGACAACGAGGTTGATGACGCCGACGGAGAACAAGAAGAAACTGAACTCTTATAAGTAACAATTCATGATGTTTACTCTTACAAGTTGAAGATTCAGACAATGACCCACCCTCCAATTTTTCTTTGAAGAGTAAGTAGTAACTCGTACGTGTCTCGATGTGAAATTTGGAGTTGTTACTGCAAAGCTGGTTTCAAAAAGGCATTTTGAATTGCTATTTTCACAATTTCATTTGAAAGAACTGCAGCATGAAGTCGCAGCCATTCGTGCAAATCTCATAGTCTTACATTGTCAGAATCGAGTGGTTAAAAGTTGGCGAAATCGTCAAAGCATTCCAATTGAGTAGCTGCAGAACAGTTATTTCGACAACGAATCTCCCGTTTTCGGTCAGTCTGTCTAAACTTTGTAACTGTAGATCTGTATGTAATTGTTTTACCTGCTGAGTGACAAATGAATAGCAGTACTCTTTCTTGTAACTTATGTACACGAGACAAGATAATTGTTTGTATTCAGGTAGAAACTTGTGTATACGCATTTGTGTAACTTATGATGTTATTTTTCAGTTGCATTGTTAATGGATTTCAAAGCTTATTTGTCATATTACTTGTTCAAACAAACTTTAATGAAGTATCTCTCTGCATAAGTAGATTGTGTTTAGTTTTTATACTTAATGAAGTTTATTACTAGATAAACCAAAACATTACATTACATTGAAGTCACCAAAAAAGGACTTACATAAAGACTTTATAAGTAAACTCTATGTGCCGATTTCGTCTGAGATGCCTATTGTAAAGCTTTTTGGCTATGTCAGAGTTACATTCATAGATAAGTTAAAGGGGCAGTTGGTCAAGAACGTACTTTAAACCCACAAAGCACCAGCCCTCCTAAGCATGGGGATCAAGTTCCGCTTAAGATGAAGGCTCATCACTTCATTGGCGCCGCCAACTAGCTCGCCGCCAATGAACATGGCAGGCACTGCCGGATTGCAACCAATCCGAACGAGGGCTTCCTCGATTTCTTTCCCTCGTGGTAGCTCGTCGAGCTCGTACACGGTCGGGTTAACTCCAAAGCCACACAAGAGTGTCTTGATTGAGTGGCTCATACAGCAGGTGCTCTTGCTGAACACCACAACTGGCCTGTCGACCACCAACTTGCTCACAATCTCCATTGCTTCAAAGGTTTCAAAAACAATCTTAAAAATGAGATCACAAATCAATGCCAAACAAGAAATGGCTTTAAGGGTAGGAAGTTGAAGAAATTGTTGGGATTGAAGTGAGAAATTGAAGTGGCCAAAAGGGGTTATTTATAAGGGAATTGTGAGGAGAAAGAATTGAAAAACAAATGGTGTGAAATATTTTAGAGAATGTTCCTTTTTAGGGAAAGATATTATTTGAAGAAGCTGGAAATTTCCAAGCCACTAGCTTATAGTATAATGATCATTCAACTCAACATGTTGGGATTATGAAAATGCTCACAGCTTCGAATCTTTGCATAAATGTGAAGGAAAAAACCAACGGAGACGTGTCCTTTGTACGGTTTCCATATTCTCACCCAAAAAAAAAACTAAAAAAAAACTTTGGTACTTTTATGTTCCTTTTACAATAAGACCACATTTTCTGTCCAACTCAATTTATTCTGTGTATAAAATTTTGCTGTCAAGATTTATGAGGATTTTCTTCAAGCTATACACTATCACAATTTGTGTTTATTTCAATGAATAAACCACTAATTATTGTTTTAGGGTCGATGATTCACTGCTACGTACAAGTGAAAGTAGACTAATGTGATGAGTTCAATCTATGATAACCATCAATTTAAGAATTAATTTCTTGACATTCACATGTTGTAGAGTCAAACCGTATACAATCTTAATAGCCACGAATTAAAAAAAAAATCAACTTGAAGAGATGGTTCAGCTTTGTTAACTAAACACTATCGAACCTATTCGATTCGGACTTTCACTCACCAGAGTAAAAATCTGATGTGGTATGTTGTGAGTTTTCAATGTTGAGACATTTAAAATTTTGACTAACAAGTTAAATATTTCAATCTCCGTTGTTGAAGTCACCAAAATTCATTATAGATGTTCAAAAGGAAGGGGTATACTTTTTTGAAGTTCCAAAATTTATGAGTGAGCTTAATTGTAAAGAATTCATTTTCTAAAATCTGAGCTAGATACATAGCTAGTGAGGCCAACTATTAAGTCACAAAAGACAATGTAATGGTGTACAACTCCAATTTTTCGATGATAAGAAAAATATCATACCATCAATTTAATTTGTCTGGTTTTTTGGATGATGATACTTTTTTTTCATATTTGATTTGATTTTTATGCATAAAAAATGCTGTGGGTGAAGGAAAGAAACTTATTTTTACTTTTAAAAAAATGTATCGTATATTTATCTATCCATTGTTTTATTTTTTGTGAAGTCAGGTCACAATTTTGTTCCTTTATTTATATTCTTTGGAATGAAATCCAGCTTTATTAGATTTGGCAATTCCATGCCTAGGTTTAGATTTGGATTTGCCAAATTAAACAGCCTCACCCACAGAGAAAAATGAATCCAATTAATTATTGACAAAACTAATGTTTTCTTTTTTTCTTTACAAGTCAATTAAAATTATATAGATTTCTTTTTTACCAGAAGGATTTTGTTGCTGTAGCTATCTTGGAGGCATCTATTGAGCTGGAGAAAGTATTTGGATTTATCCATATGAAAAATATCACTTTAGTATTTATTTATTTTTATATTCGCATCCAATTCAAAACAAAGAAATTCAAGAACAAGCTCTACTTTTTCTTTTCTTTTGTCCCAAAGAATTCTCCAGAGCCTTCAACTCTTAACCATTATGATTTTCTTTTTATTTTTGATTATATGGATTAACTTGCGCACCTCGATAATTATCATGAAATATATTGTCTGACCCTCCCATATTTGGATAATAAGAAGATTAGTATATAATTAATTCATAAGCAGACAATCACTAGTGATAAATCAAGTTAATTTTCGAAAACTTTCTTAATTGCTAAATCACAAATTAACAGCGTTATGGCTAACTCCATCAAATTTCAAAATTTCAAAATAATTATTATCTCAATTTTCCCATACAATATAGCTGGTTAGGATAAATATTTTTTTATCAAATATTTTGAGGCTTTTTTATTAGTACATATTGGGAGAGAGGAGACAAATATCGATTCTTGGGATCGAACCCGTAAAGTTGGCAAACTGGTTTATAACCAAACAATGAAATAATTTTACTCGTTATCACATGTTTTGACTTTGATTTTTGAAGTGCAAAAATGTGAACCTCTCTAGAAAATGGATATACATGTCCCCAAAGGACAACCTTATGATTAAAATTAAAGATTTCAAGGCATATTTGTTCGAATGATCCTTAATTCAAAGCTGCTTCAATCATGTTTTGGATATAGAAGAGAGAAACTCAGATTTCTCGATTTTCGAAAAAAATTAAAAGAAAGAAGGTTTGTTGTCTTAATTAATTCTTCCACTTTGGAAGATTATAAGAAATTATGCTTATCCTTTATATGGTTATTAATTGGCATAAATATGCTCATGAATTGTAATTTTTTTTTCTCAAATTATGTTGAACTAAAAAAAAGCTTCTTGTCTTCCTCAAAAAAAAAAAAAAAAAAAAAGCTACTTGTCATAAATAAAGTCTCTCTATATATCTAATTTGACAGAACTTATTCAATATATTTATCTTTTTAATAATAATTTAATTAAATTTTAAAATATTATTTTAGTCCATATATTTTGATTTTTGTTCTTTTGATATTTGTATTTTATGTCAAATTTTATTTTTTGAGACAATATTTTATGTCAAATTTAGTACTTGAATAAAACTTAATTTTTTATCATATACATCTGTTTGAAATGGTTAGAAATTAATTTGAAGTTTACTTTTATCGAAATGAATTAAATAATAATAGTTGTAATACAAGAAATGACATAATAGACACATGTTTTAGAAGTTTATAGAAGGAAAGCTAAACAAGATAATTAAAAAAAAGAAAAAAAAAACTGGATTATTTTTAAATTTTCTCAAGAAATTTTGTTGTAATTAACTAATTCTAGCCTCTTTATATAATTATAGTGACTTTTTAAAATATTTTATGCAGGTAAAAAAATTTCAATTTTGATTATTTTCAATCATTTTTATTTGATTAAAACCATCAATTTTACTTGATTGAAGTGTATATCAATTTTATTTGACTAAAATTATTATTATTAGTTTAATTTGATTATTTACTAAAAAAAATTAATTAAATTGAATCAGTTTTAATTAATTATATATATATATATATATATTTTTTTAAGATTTTCAAAAATCCATTTTCTTTAAGTACAAATACTAAAAAAAAAAAATCTATTTGAAAAATATATATACCTTAAATCAAACTAAATTTAAAGAATTTCTCAAAAAAAAAAAAAAAACTAAATTTAAAGAAAAGTAATTAATTAAAAACGATGTTTGACTTAGGTATGTTTTTTTTCTTTTAGAGAAGCAGAGAAGTGGTTAACCATTATTTCTCAAGAACCCTTGTTTAATTTGTATTTGGTAGTAAATAATTACTTATAAAATTCTACATTAAACCTTATCGAACTTCACATCAATCTTATCACTCAATCATTATTAACAACAATCTTCAAATATGTAGTTAATTACTTTATAATTACTATTAGTATCAATATTGAAATGAGTAGTTAATTAATCCAATTACTATTAATATCAATCTTCAAACGAGTAATTAATTAATCCAACCACTATTAATATAAATCTTCAAACGAATAGTTAACTAATCCAACCACTATTAATATCAATCCTCGAATGAATAATTAATTACTTCAACTATCATTAACTCTTTCGCTCTTCTCTCTTCCACACTATTTTATTAAAAAAAAAAAAAAACCCTTGAGTTATGCTTGGATTAACCTTTTAAACCTAATTTAGAGAGAATTAATTGGGAAGTCGACTTTTTTTTGGTTAAAAAAAGAAAATGAAAGGGTCAATGAGCTAAGTCCTAAGTCTATTTTGCTTGGCATAGTTCAAAAAGAAAAAAAAAAAAAGTCTCTCGGTTTCGCTTTCAAATCTTTGCCTGTCCACTGCTGAAGCCCAAAAGTTGAGAGAGAAACAAAAAGGAGCCGTACATTAAAAAAAATAAAAAAAAACTTGAGAAAGATGCTGTAATATTTATTTTAATTCTTTTTTGAGGTCCCCAATGTTATCCCAATATATCTTTTTCTTTTATTTTTCTTTTTAAGTGTAATAATATATATTTAATTATTTGTAATTTTAAGTTGGTTTATTCATGGCTTGTAATTTAAATATTGGTGTAATATTTGTGCAGTTTTTAATAACCTAATTCTGTTTTAAAAAATAAATAGCTAACAATGTTATGGAGTTTAATGTTGAAAATTCTATGAATAATGTATAAAGAGTCAAAAAGCTTACATTATTGATGACCTCAAATTAACTTATTGTAATTAATTTTTCAAAAAAAAAAAACTTATTGTAATTACAAATCTAGCTAGTTTCAATTAAAACCAAATACTTATTTTAATTACGTTATTGAGATTAATTTTCTTTTCCTTTGAGAACAAGCTTACAATTCAATGCTCTATTATAATTTGGAAAGTCTAACATGATCACTAACATAAAATTTGTATATATTACGAGAAGTCAATTGTTTGATTATCCCATTTCATATATTGCCAAAAAAGAAAAAAGAAAAAAAAAGGGAAGAATTTAGACTAGTTGGTAACTATATTATACCTCGGTTAATTTTGACACTACTACAAAATAGGGTTTAGATGACACTTGTGTTAAATAAAATTTATGAAGGAGAAGCAATAAAAGTGTCATAAACAAAAACACGCATTTTATGACACTTTATTAGAATCATCTTGTAATCATTCACAAAAAAGTGTCATAAATTAAAAATACGCGTTTTATGATACTTTTTTAGAATCATAAATTTATGAAATTAATTTTCGGTCATATTTTAATTTAGAAAAATAAGTATAATTTTTTTTTCTTCGTTTTTTGCCAAAAGATCCCTTCTCTCGAGATTTTGTTTTTCCCTTTCGTAGGCGATAAAAAACTTTTACAAATCACACATGCAATTCGCAATTTTATTTTCAATTTGGCATGTAACAAACTATCTAAACATGGCTTGAACGAAAATTATATATATATATATATATATATATTTGTAACATCATGGTTACTAGGTCGTACAAAAATGCCGGTAGAGCTATTTGACAATGAAAATGATAGCAATTTATCAAAATTAAACCTCAACGCTCGGTTAAGAGGAAAGAATATATATTTTTAACTAATTCATCTATTTTAGTTTATTTGATCATATTTATTTATTATATATTGTTTATGTATTTTTCTTTTAAAATATAATATTTATCATATCTTTTTTATATCACGTTTTTTAAATAATACTTGTTCTTGTTTATGAATTTGAAGTTTATTATGTAAAAATATAAATCCATAAATATTTATTTATTTTTGTTCATCCAACATTTCTAAATAATTATGATAATATAAAATTATAAGATAATTGAATTCAACAAAATAATATTAAATAACTAGATTAATTAATATTTTATTTCAATTATAATTCATTTTGGAAGATTAGAATTGATATTAAATTACGGTAAAAAAAATATATTAAATCTAACTTTTAAAAAATTATAAATACTAAATTCTAATTTTAAAATAATAAAAACTAAGTTTTAATTTTCTTTAAAGTCTACCCTTCTAACTTATTTTGTTTTGCTTAAAAGAAAAAAAAGAGGATTTTAATTAGAAATAATGAGAAAGGGAATGACTGGATTTTTCTTATAAAAAAAAAAAGAGAAAAGCCTATTTAAGTTCTTTTAAGGAAAAAGGGAGGAAAAAAAGAGTTTAAAAGAAAAAGATAAAAAGTAAACAAAAAAAAACACAAAAACCCACTTTCTCTTTTTTGTTCTTCTTCTTGATTCTTCTTCTTCTTTCTTCTTCTTCCCCCACCTAACCCTAACTCTGCCTCCACTTGGTTTCCGTCTTAGTCGTAGACCTCGCCGCACCGCCACCGGACCCGCAGACCGCCAGCCCGCACGCCCCCATCCATCCACGCGCACAACCACGCAATCCCGCCCCTTTCCCTCGCGCGCGACGCCTTCGCTGTGCACAAGCCGTTGCCGACCAGCCGCCTCGCGCCGCGTCAGCCCGACACCGCCACCTTGCACCGCCGTGTCATCTCCAGCCGCGAGCAGCAGCCCGCCCTTTGGTTTTGCTTGTTTCATCAGTGTCGCATGTCCGATTTGTGGGTAAGTTCTCTTTTGCTGCTGTGGGTTTTGTTTGGTGTTGGTTAGTCAAACTATGAGCTGATTTATGTAGGTAATTGATTTGTGCTTTGGGTTGGTTATTGTTGTGAAGTTTCGACATCCTGTGTGGTGGGATCGACGTTTAATTCAATTCTTCGTGCCTCGTTGACCTTGGACAGTCATGCTAAGTTGTGTTGGGTAAGTTTGCAGGCTGTTTTCTTTGTGGATTAACGGAGTTCGATATGGTTGTTAAGCTTGGATTTTTAATGGCTGACTTTTGGGTATGTTTTGTTAGGTTGAATTTAACTTTGAAGATTAGTCATCTGGCTGCATCTCAAGATAAAAATTCTCTTGTGTTGTTCGGTGTTTTGAAACAAGATAAAAATTTTAATTTAGTGAGGTTGGAGTAATCTTTGAGATTTTGGATGAAATTTTTGGAGTGACAATTAATTAATTGGGCTTCCTTAGACATTTGCATTAAGCCCTCAGGAAGTTCGAGAAAACAAAGAGTTCAAAATGGAGAAAAATCTTCATTTTAACAAAGTTACTACTTTAAAAGTTTCTTAAGTAATTTTCCAACTTCATTAATTTTGGCTTTTATTCATTACTTTTCTCTATACTATACCTAATTCTTTTATTTGACCAACATTGAGTTTATGAGAATATAATAAGAAATTATTTTTGTTGTGATATTCAAGTAAAAAATATTTGAAGTCTATTTTATTTGTAAGGGTTTTGATGCACTCAAGTAGAAAAGTTACACTACAAGAAAAAGGGTCTTTGCCGACGGCAAATAACGTCGCCTAAGACCAAAAAACCGTCGCATAAGGCTTATGCGACGGTAAACAAATCGTCGCCCAAAACGTCGGCAAAACCGCGTCGGAAGAGCCTTAGCCGACGTTTTTGCGACACCGTCGTCAATTCGGACTTTGTACGACGGTGTTCTAAAACGTCGATCATTATATACTTTGGCGACGGTCTAAAAAACGTCGGCTAAGGTATTTTGACCGACGTTTTAGAACCGTTGCATAAAATACATTTTATCCGACGTTTTAGAACCGTCGGATAAAATGTATTTTATGCGATGTTTTATTAAAACGTCGGATAAGGGTATATTTTGGTTTTTTTTTTATATAATTTTTTTTTTCTTTTTTTGTGTGCGCATATGATATTACTATTGAACCAGAAAACAAGTTAAAGGTAAACTAAATCACATCTAATAGAAATTGCGAAATTTATAATACAACCTCTTATAACAAAATACAAAGTAGCACAATACAAAGTTTTAAAAAAAGTAGCACAATACAAAGTTCTTAAAAAAGTAGCACAATACAAAAAGATCTTAAAAAAAGGTTCAATCCAGACACTGTGTCTCCTTTTCCTAAACCAAAGTCCGTACGTCATCTGAAAAAATGAAATGAACCATGAGTTAGCTAATAAAAATTAAAGGAAATTATACTCATATAAAAGAAAATTTGAATTTTTGGGAAGATATAAGAGCACCCCTATGACTAACAAAAATAAATTACACTGTTTTAACCATGAAAATCATATAGTCTACATTATTATGGCTACCTTTGCGCAGGGGGTAGCCATAGTTGACATAAAATATGCATAAATGTAGAGATTTAATTAATTACCTAAGTGTAACGTCACGTTCTTGCTTTCTTGAATGACTCCATCATCTCTCGAAGCTGGTTCATGCCTTCGCGAGTTTCTTCTTGGGACTTCATTAGTTCCTCGCGAGTCAAGGCGAGCTCTTTTTCTAATTTTGCCCTCTGCTCTCTTTCAAAATCCAACTGTTCTTGAAATTGTAACTCACGCTGAGAAGCCATGGATTCACTAGCATTGGAACTTGATGAGGACGCCCTCTTTCCTCTCGCAGCAGACCGAACCTCATAAGAAACCCGACCTAGGCCCTTTATGCTATCTCCCCTAATACCTAAAACTCTGCCAGTGATCTCTAACTCGTCGTATGGGAGTTCAGCGGCAATTGCCGTCGTTCTAATCTCTATCATTTGTTCCTATACAAAAATTAAACATACATTAGTATCAAGATAAAATTTGAATGAATAAAGCAAAATCACACACTTACATAAGCTTCCTCAGAGTTCTTGTCGACCCATCCAGTCTGTTCCTTGAAGTGTGTTTCTTTGAATAGGTCGATGTACCCCATGAGCTGACCATCCCTCTTTCTCTAGAAACATAAAATAAAGTCGTTAGTATATTGTACGAATCGTTCGCAATAAAGTATTACACAATAAAGTATTACCTGTTCTCGTATAGTAAAAAAAGAATTACTCCCAGCCACGTGATGGTATTGAACATGAGATCTACTCTCCTCAGCCTTCGTTGACTTTGATTTGAAATTTGGGTCCTCCCATTTATTGCACAAATATTCCCAATCAGCTGGATCCGTTATGGAAGTATGTGGGTTCGATCGTCGAACCGCAGGATCCAAACTCCTGAAAAAATGATAATGTATGATTAGTTTGATGCATTAGAAATGGAACAACATAAGTATAAGTTAATATATTACTTACTTGTAATGTTTGTGCAACGTGCATCTATACTCCTTCATCGTGGTTTGCATCACGTCCTCTATATGCTTGTTGACCCTAGGATTACTGAGGTCCAGGTTGAAGTGTGACTGTGTAATACGAATGTATAGATTAATACAACAAAATAGTGCCTAAAATACGAACTATGTGTTTTTAAACATACCAGGAGTCTCTGTTTCACTAGGTTCTTCAATTCTGGAGTGACCTCTTTCCATTTATTAAGAGTCAAAGGAAACGACCCTCTGACAAGCACCCCGATTTGCTTACTCAAGCTGTTTGCATTTCGTCCAACAACTTTTCCATACTCCTGATTAAATTCAACGTTCAAAAGGCCGTGATTATTCACATTTCTCTCCAACTCAGAGCCTGTTGAAATACCTCGACCGCGTCGAGGTCTAGATGTACTACCTGCACGTGGTTGAATGTTAGAAACCAATAAAAAAAATGTGAATGAACAAAACAAATGAAATCATACCTGATGGTTGGGTCTCCTCAGAAGGAAAAGTGGCAGGAACAATATCCTGATCATCAGTGCTCTCATCAAAGAATGTGCTAGACATCCCCGAAAAATTAGCAGGCATGACTACACTGCAGAAAATAGATAATCATTATCATATGAAATCAGGATGCGAGGTACTGAAGTCCATAAGTAATTAAGTATACTAATCAGTCAGAATAACAATCATCCAACGAGAGGCTCTCGTAAGACGCGTTTCTTGGTCATCTTGGATCTCATGGTCGTCAATGAAATCATCTAAATTATTTGACGATTGTATCCTATTCCGTGTTAAATCGACTATGACAGTTCGACATCAATCCTATGTAATATACTTTCTTCTATACACTCATCGAACAGTCGTTCGACCTTCTAGTTGTATTTCATCAGTTCTTCATCTTCTTGCTCTTCCACTTGAGCACATCCCATACTTTTTATTAGGTACTAATTGCACTACCTTCCAATTGCGACCATACTTTGGATCGCTTATATAAAACACTTGTTCTGCTTGTGTGGCAAGGATAAATGGCTCATCTTTGTACCAAAATTGAGACGTGTTAATTGAACGCAAACCTAGCTCGAAATGAGATCTACTTGGTTTTTTGTCAGTGTTGTACCAATCACATTTGAAAATCATAACTCGTCTCCTATTAACGTACACAAGATCAAACACTTCCTTTAGTACCCCGTAATAGTACAAGGGGTCATCTTTGGTTCCCCCTTCGCCCGGCACCCTAACACCACTATTTTGTGTTGTTCGACGCTCTTGAACCTTAATATTGTGAAACCTTACACCATTAACTATGCATTTTTCGAATGATCGAACCAAATTACTAGGTCCCATTGCCATTGCATACAAATCATCACAATTATGTCCATTTTCTCTCATTTTGACAACTTCTTTTTTCAACCAACTTGGAAATTGTTGCTCGTGTTTTGTATACAAATCATCACAACTTGAAAATACATACAATAGAGATTCTTAAGTTGTACATATTTTCCAATAGAAATCAAAGTATTTAGATGCCCTTTACTCACATCCACCATCTCTCTTCTCGACCCCCTTTTATTATTTTTCCTTTCCAAAAATCATGACCACCAATTACCTATGTTTTGATATTGACAAAGAACCAAACATGAGAAATTCAATAAAGGTTTTTCCATTTTCTTTTTACCCAAATGCAATGTAACATATGAAACTTTAAGCAATACTCTCATCTTTGCATTACTCTCTAAGTAACAAACTTTAAGCAATACTCTCATCTCAACAGCTTTCAAATCGAACAATTATTCGAAACTTGGATATAAAAAACAGAATTAGAACTTTAATTTGAAGAAAAATGCTCTAAAACCAACACCTCAACATCTCTAAAACCAAGCAATACTCCCATCTTCAAATGAACAAGAACAAGAAAAAATCAATTAAATTGCTTACTTTTATAGTTTAATCAAACTTCACATACATAAAGAACAAGAAATAGTTTAATAAAAGAAAGATTAAATAAATTTAGGGATTTGAAGATTTACCTAGAGTTAGGGATTTGGAAGTGAGCGAGAGAGAAGACGAACGGTGGCGGCGGATGAATGGAGGCGGCGGCGACGGACCCCTTGGCGACGGTGGAGAAACGGCGGAGGAGATGGAGAAACGGCGGACGGGAGGCAGCAGATTGAGAAAAGAGGGAGAGAGTGAAAGAAAAAAGGAAAAGAAAAGAGGAGAAGAAGAAAAGAAAAGAGGAACTCGAATTTTACTCAGAACTTTAGGCGACGTTTTTAAAAACGTCGGCTATTATTTAAAAACGTCGCTTAAAATAAAGTTTATACGACGTTTTTTAAAAACGTCGGCTATTATTTTAAAATAAAAGCGGAAAAATGAATTTTAGGAGGGAAAATAAAAACTTAGCCGACGTTTCCATAAAACGTTGGCTAAGAATATGTTTAGCAGACGTTTTTTTAAAACCGTCGCTTAAAATAAAGTTTAACCGACGTTTTTTTAAAACCGTCGCTTAAAATAAAGTTTAACCGACGTTTATAAAGCCGTCGGTTAAACCACTATTAACCGACGTTTCTTAGGCGACGATAAAAAAACGTCGGCTAACCCCTTTTTTCTTGTAGTGTTATTTGTTGTTTTTAATATTTTAAATTCACTCCAAGAGATTAGTTTTAGTACCATTATAGTTAAACTGTTGATGTTGGAAATAAACATTAATTTCAATTCTAATTGTATAGATCAAATCAAGCTAAACTAATTTGTTTTATGTCTAGTTGTAATGACAATGAGATAGCTTGTAGTGGACCCCTTGCTTATAAAGCTTCTAAAGGATGATGATGTTGGGTTTGTTTTCTAGAAGTAAACTTAACTTATTTTTTAGTATACTCTGATTTATACTCTACAGAAGTATCTTTCACATATAGGTTACTTGTGATTTAATTTTATTTTAAATCTCACTTGCATGATGATTATATCTCACTTGAGTGACCACATTAGCTACGTATATAAGCTTAATGGTTTGAAAGAGCTATAATAGCTTTCTTCTTACTACACATCGATGATCAACCAAATAAAAAACTTAGTTCATGTTTACTTTTCAGGTTTAAAGTGTTAAACTTTTGAAGAACTAAGAAGTTAAGATACTTTCTCCACTATCTAGTATCTAGTAAGTTTTATTTTATGCCTTTTTCTTTTGTAAGAAATTTCCCTTAATTTTCCTTAAAGGAGAGAAGTTGTGGTGAAAGAAGAGAAGTTGGAGTGGTTAGACTTATTGCTCTAGTTGATAGAGGTTGTAATGAATTGGTAGCTAGACAGGATGAAGGTCAAATGCTCCATATTTTAATTTTCATTCTCTCATATTTTAATTTTTACTTTTGAATAGTAAAGCGGGTCAAATGCTCCATTTTGTTGAGGCCTTCAATGAGAAAAATTATCACTCAGCTATTATTTGCAAGAGTAATTTACTTTTTCCTGCCCGATTTCATCTGTTTATATTCTTACTAACACTTCTCTTGTAAATCTATCTTCCTTCAAGTCCTATTTCTTTAACTTACAACTATTCTAAACATGAATTGCTACTCAAAAGCTTGCTCTGTTAGGATAATGTTAGAATATACATGAACCTTAACGTATGTTAAGGTTCAATCTTTTAACATAGTTCATAAAATTGATTTTGCATGAGGGATTTGTTGCTATTTTGACTTAATTTATCATTTGTTCAAGTATTTCTTTCTATAAGTCAGTTTTTTTATATGGTTGCCTATCTTTACTTTTCATTTTCTTAAAAGATGCCATCATAGGTTGATTTGTGGAGTTCGAGATGGGGGAATTTCTTTGATCTTTTCAAGCATGTATCATTTGTGTGGTGGATGATGAAGTTAACCCTTATTCAGGTTCTCTTATGAAGAAAGAGTCGAAATTACTTCTATGGTTGATGAAATAAATGCGCTTATTCTTATACTTATTCGCTAGAATTGTCATCTACCAATTTCGCCTTCAATGTAACACTTTATTTTCTCTTTTGGATAGGAAATAACTTGAAAAGTGGTTCCAGTGATTAAGACTTCAAGACATTTTCTTACATTACTTCCTCCAAACCATTGTAAGCTACCTATTATCATAACTTTATCTCATTCATTGTTGTGGTTGTGATTGTGATGGTGTGCTTGTTATTAATAATGCACAACCCAAAAATATTTTTCTTAATATGTTTATTGTGCTGTAACATGAACTTTCTTGAGTTAATAAGAAAAATAATTTATTAATGTTCTTCAGGTGTGTGTTCTCTCCTTATTCTAGTTTATTGTTTTGGCTTTGTCAGTTTCTTTCAAATAACTTTGTTAAACATTTTTCTTTTTCAATTCTTAGATCAATCTATAGTTCAAGTTTGCCAAAGAAGTTATTATGATTGTTTAAGTTACTTAGAACTTCTAGACTTACCAACAATGTTATGAAATTGCATTCATTTTTTGCTTATGTGGTGTAGCTCCTCCTATTTTAGGCAAGGAATTTTGGAGAATTTTTAAAGAATAACACAAAGAGATTATGTCTAACACATTATGGGTAAATATCATTTCCTACACATTGGGTATTCGGTGTTTACCATATACATAACAACGAAATATTTATTTTTAGAAAATGTTTTATTATATTAGTTGTGTCATAATATTTCAATCCATATTTTCTTTACATTTGTAGGGTTATTTTCTTATTCGGCTCTGGTATCTCTTAACTCTTAAGTGCGGTGATATTATTTTTTTACTTACATTTTTTTGTTATTTATTTAAAGCCTCACTAACATCTCTTCTTCTTCTTCTTCTTCTTTTTTTTTTTTTTTTTTTTTGCATATCTATGTGTTTTGTTTTGTTAAACTTTTACTAATTATATGTTTCCCTTGTTTACTTGTAGATTGAAAGTACTACACTCTTTTAATTCTTTTTAATTGTGAAGGTTCGCTTCTTTCATACATTTTTTAAATTTTACCTTTTTTTTTATAAATATTATTTTCTTATTGATTCTAACTCACAAATCATGGTAAAAGAATAGTCATTTTATGGTTTGAAACTCAATTTTTCTTAGGTTTTGCACAAACTCACTCAAAGGATGAAGCGGTGAAGAAAAACACTTCAAGAATCATCCTTTACTAGTACTTTTTGTTGTAAAAAACTTTGTGAACATGTATCACAAGTGTGATATTATTGTTCTTTTTGTTATTTTGTTCAAGTGTAAATGCCTATAAATATTTTAAGTCATCTATGAAATTTATTTTCTTGACAAGGCTTTTATCTGTGAAGTTATTTTGTTGAGGGATATTATGTATGTCTGATAATAGGTAAGAGCAAACAAAATACGGTCGCAAATAGACAACAAGCGTCATGAAACAATATAAATTGACAATATATTATTATCATCAAATGCAATTTGTTGATAATAAACATTTGTCATCAATTGAAGATTTGTGATTAAAATGAAGAGTCGTATTTGATTATTTGGTGATTAAAAATAAGTGTCAATAAATAATATTTATTGATAATGTTTAGGTGTCGTTGATAATGCATTAATGACCTAATTTATATGTCATACATTGCTCATTGGTGACAAAAAACCAGTGTCATGAAATAAGAACTAATGATTACAGAAAAGTATCATTTATTGCATTTTATTGACACTTACTAAAAAGTGTCATCTAAACATAATAGATGATGTGTGATACAACGATTGCAAAAATGTATCATCTATTGCATTTCAATGACACTAATTAAGAAGTGTCAACTAATGAGAATAGATAATGTGTGATACAATGATTACAAAAAAATATCATATAAAGTGTTTGTGATACTTTTCTGTTATCATCATATCCCTATTTTGTAGTAGTGAGTGATAACATTTTTTTTTTTTGAAGAGTGGTAACTTTTAATAAGTTGGTATAATGTGTTCTCACTTTAACTTATTTATTGAAGTCCGTATAAATGTGTTCTCACTTTAACTTTCTTTTCTTTTTTTCTGAAAATATTTTAACTTCAATATAGATGTCGCTCAGTTACTGCTCTAACTTTCTTTTCTTTTTTTCTGAAAATATTTTAACTTCAATATAGATGTCGCTCAGTTACTGCTCTTGTTGGCAACTTCCATTCAATTTTAACCTAAGTTAATTAATATATTTATATAAAATATACTTAGATAAATAATAATTGACATATATTATCAATCAAGATATTTTAAATTTAAATAATCTATTTATTTCACCATAAACCACCCGACTTAATTAATATATAATAAATATTTTGAAAGACAAAGAAAAAAAAAGAAAATATATTATTCTCTTAAGGATAGGTATTGTGCTGATATCAATATATCATAATATTAATAAACATATTTATAAAAAAAAATGGCATCGAATTGAAAGGCTTCTTCACTTTCTCTTCTTGTGGAATCTGTGATAAGTTGGTGATCCTCAATGCTACTTTCCAACTACGTACGTATATTTTATTTTATATACTTATATTCTTTTTTACGTATATGAGAATATTATTTAATTATAAAAAAGTAAAAATAAAATTAAAAAGTGGCTCATGACATAGGCCAAGAGCCATTTTTTTGTGAAAGGGTTATTTTTTAGTTCCATATGCCTCATCGTGAAAAGCTAATCTACTTTTCATGCATGCATAATACTACGTGTCTTTGAGATATTATCCGATTAGGAATTTAGGGTTTTAACTCAAAAGTTGGAATATTTTGTTGCCCTAGACCTCTTTTTACAATCAAAATCTGACAAATTTAATATCGAATTTTGAGCATTTTCAACTTTTAAGCAATTGTGAGCTATTATTGGTGCCTCAACCTTGAATTTATTTCATGTTGATCGCGATCGGATTTTTTTTTTTTTTGAAGAAAAGATATCTTCGTCGATCCCGTATGTAAGATACATGAGAAAAGAACAATGACAATACAATCATAGTCTTTATAAAATTTAGAATTTTTACATAAAAGCGTAATATTAGCAACAATGTCATACCAAAGGTATAAATGGGACGGATTGAGTTAATATAACATGCTAAGTTCGGAAAATTGAGCCTTTGTTGTTACAATTTTGCTACATAAGATTGTATATATAACTCAAACCTATGAAAATTATAGTTTATACATGTTACATATAATAGCATAAATTATAATTTTCATATTAACCTAAGTTGGCTTAATGCTCAATAATGATTTTTGAGAATCATAGAGTATTTAGAATTATTAGAGAATATGAGGTTCCACCTCAAAATCAATTGGCAATGATCTCAACATGATCCCTCAAGATGGTGCTTCTTTTGGGCTCACCTCAACATGCCCCCTCAAGATGGTGCTTCTTTTGGGCTCACCAATCTTGAATTGGATCTCAATTTCATTTTTATTGGACCGATACTCATTTGTACTTTTATGGGCTCAGATACCATATTAGAAAATATGGAGTTCCACCTCAAAATCAATTGACAATGAGAGGAGTAACCCATATCTCTTTTATATTGATGTTGGACTCCCCACTTTTCCAATGTGGGACAATTGAGATCCCAATAAGAATGAATGAGTTTAATTTATTACTGTGGGTAAAAGTAGTCATGTGGACCTAAGCTGATTTAGAAGGTATAAAACAAAAATCACATATTGGATATAATAATTAATTTTATAGGTGTGGATCAAAAGATTTATAAAGTTTAACACGTACACTGCCGTTAATCTTGTTGAACTATATAGGTAAATACCTTGAACACTATATATATATATTTGCATTATCGTTAATCTTGTTGAATGTATTTTTGGTCATATGTTGTATTAAGGTTTTTTTGAGAATACACATATATACTCTTTTAAAATCTTTGTCTGGTTTGCCAAACTTTTTGTATATATCCTTTTATTTCCTAAATAAAATGATTCATCTCATCTAGTCGTAAACATAGCTAACACACAACCCTAAGGGGATTACAATGTAATCAGCATGTTGGTTGTCTCTCACTCTTTAATTAATTTCTTGATTTTCATTATTTAAGATTTTCATGACAATATATAATACATATCTTGTTACATTTGTGAGTCTAAATTTTGTATAAACATAACTCATTCTTTGTACATAAGAACACAAACTATACACCTACATATATTGATTTCTCGTCCACGATCAAAGTTGTAAATTTGTGAGCCATATATAAATCTCTTAGAGTGCATTTGGAGTACCGATTTGGTTATTATAGACAGAAGATTATGATAAACGGTGGGTTATAATAAACGGTAGGTTATTATAAATGGTGTTTGAGGGGCAAGTTATTATAACAAGGATTATGATAAATGGTGTTTGAGGGGCTGGTTATGTAACAAAAAGTAATATATGTAAGGTGTAGATAAACGGGCACGTAGGTTTAGATAAACTGGTACGCAGGTTTAGGTAACCACCGTTTATAATAAACGGTGGGGTAAACATCGGTTGAGTTATTATAACTAACTCGGTCGTTTACATAAACGGAGGCCCAAACACACCCTTAGGTATTTAGAATAATTTTCTTTGTATTTTCTTAGGTTTACTTGGTTAACATCTCACTATTGTCCTATGTTAAAAAAGTAAAAAGTTATCAAATCACTTATAAAATACGACAATTACTCCTTTTATCAATAATTGATTTTGAGATTGATACCAACACTATTTAATATGATATCAAAATTCAATCGATGGATAAAATTGGAAAACATAAAAAAAAAAATCACTAAAATCTATTATATTTAATTTTTTTTTTAAATGACAAAAAAAGTGTAATGTAAAGCAATTTCTCTAATATTTGTGTGTCTTAATTTCATTGAAGATAATTAATAACATAGGTCATCATTATTTGGGGTGCATGTAATATTATAAGTGAAAAATGTTTGAAGGAGAATAGATTAAGGAGCCATACAATGAACTATTATTGAAATAAACAATGATTGCCAATTACACTCTAATAATCATTATTGACCCAAATATTATGTGAAGTTATAATAGTTCACTCGACTCTTTTGTTTGTTGGATCTCCCAAACACTTCTTAAGGTTTAATTGTTTTAGCCTAGCTGTAATTTATATATATCAACTAATTATTAGGTTAAACCTATTAGGTTTAATTTATAGGTTTAAATTCAATTGGCAATGAAAATATAAAGTAACTTATGATCTTATAAAGATCGTGACTCTTCATTTTTTTTAAATGTAGGATCATCTACATGCATTGATATCTCTTTGAATTAATTATTCGTTTTTGGACTGAATATCTATTTAAACTTGATGAGTTTTGTTATTATATTTGATAACATACAATTTCATCTCAAAATAATTAACAGAAGAAGGAACAGTCTATGATCTTATATATAAAGATTATGAGATATTTTCACCTTTTTAGTGTGAGATCTTCAATATTCAACAATTAAAAGATAATTGTACTTGACAAGTAAGCTTAATTCGGTAATAATTAGAATATATGATGTCCTCGTAATGAGTAGGCCAGTTGGAGGTTTAGCTTCCTCAAATGTTGTAATTATGAATTTAATATAGGATGATTACTTATTGAAAAAAATTTATTTTTATAAAATTTCTTGATATTCAAAATATTATAAGAATTGTCTTTTGAAAATAATCAAAATATAAATATATTGACTCAAATACTCACCCACATTAAAAAGTTAAAACTTAAATAAATAAATAAATAAAGCTTTTTAAAAAGAAACATAAATGTAAAATAGTATAGCCCGGTTTAAGTTCTCACACCACCTATCCATTCGGTAAATAATGTGAAATTTTATATTTTTATTTTCACACATGTATCTTATTATTTCTCGTCTTGATAACATCGACTTTCATACATTGATATATCATTAAGCTACTATTTATGTTGACTTAAACCATGCAATTTAAAAATAGGGTTATATTAGTAAAATGCATATAAACTAAACCATTACAACAAAAATATTAAATTATCGAAGAGTTTTTTTTAGTACAAAATTATCGAAGAGTTGAAAGTGTGAGAGAAGGGAATAAAAATGATATTTTGACCGAACAATCTTTGGTTTTTCCGTACATATTGTAAAATAATATTTTGAGGAAAAGATCATGTGATTAAATTATATTTTGTTGATTAATCCTATAACAGTATTCCTTCGATATTATCCCTATAACACTACTCCTTCGATGTCTCCGGTGCCCGGCCTAGGGACGGACGTGGTTACCCTTGTTTCAAAAAAAAAAATCCACTTTATTAGGGGAATCAAAATTGATTGTAGTGGGCATCTTTCTAATCTAATGATAATGATAATCACTGGCTGGAATCCCCTCCCATAATCCATATATATATCAACAAGTAATATATGCACCAAAATGTGGGGTCTTAGTCTTATTATAAGAATAACAATTAGTTGTAAATATATGCCCATTTCTTCTTTTCTTTTTTCCTTTACTAATTTAGATATGATTCTTAAAAATGATATTTCAAATACCCAAATATATCTAAATATTAATATTTCACTTAATAGTCACTTGGTTTTATTTTTACCTATATCCTTCCTTCCTTTATTTTTTTATTATTTTTTTTTTGTTATGCTTTTGACATTCAAACAAAAATTTGAAAATTTGAAAATTATTATTATTATTATAATAATAAACCTTCTATTTTTTTTCGAGTTTGGATACAAATTCAATTTTTTTAAAATGAAAAAAAAAAATTATAGAGTAATATTGAGTTTATGATAGGAAAAAATAAATGCCTAAATTAATATGTTTACAATAAACTAATTAGAGCTAAGTATATAGAGAGAGGAGTTTTGAAAACAAAAAAAAAGTATATAGAGAGAGGATCAAAATTGTTTCAGCCAATTATGTATAATATCTTATCAGATTAAATTATAAGTTTAGTTCTAAAATTTTAAAATGTTCTGTATATATGTCTCTCCAAAATTTCATGTTTTGTCTCCTAGAGGTTCTTCAACTTTAAATTTGTATGATAATTAGTTCTTAAAATTTGACATTTTGTTTAAATAGATCTCTAAATTTGTAATGTTGTGTTCAATAAGTTTTTTTTATTTTTTTTTATTTTTATGTTTTTGACTTTTGTTTTAATTTACAAACCTACAAGACAAGAATTGAAAGTTTGAATTTTATTTGATACAAAAAATTATATATATATTATATATATATATATATATATATATATATATATATATATATATTAACTAGACACAAAACCGAAATTTAAATTTGGAGACGTCTAATTATTTTTAAAGATCAATAACCACTTAAAAACAAGGAGTGAACTGATTGAAAAAATTGTAATTTAACGTAAAAATTTTAGAATCGAACTCATGGTTGAATTTGATTATAATCAATCAATCAAATTAACACGCGACCGATTCTTAAATATATCAACCAAACGACATAAGTGGTTCATGACTAAAAAATCATCGGTTCGAATCTCCTACCTCGAAAAAACCCACTATAAATATATTGTTCTTTTCCCGAACTTAATTGCATGAATAATGATAGGCATTATATTTTGTTTGTAATATAAACTTTTGTTCCGAAGGAACTTCAAAAAGTTGGATTCTTAAAGAAAAAAAACTCTTTCCTTTATCTATCTCTACATTACTAATGATTTTTTTTTTTGAAACAATATATTTACTAATGAATTAACCATATAGTGTATGATGCAAAATCTTTAGGTGGTGATATTATGTGTCACATTCCGATCATCCCACCTTATGATATATTCTATCCAAAATTTTGACATTCCTCGCTATCATATATGATCTTTCTTTTCGAATTGATTTTGTCTCCCACCAAAATCGTTATTAGTAATTATCGTTGCATAATTCAACCCCTAAATTTGATACTCATCACCTAATATATCATCATCATCCTACTTTTTTCTATTTCTTTTTTTTAAGAAAATCTAAAAAATCAATCTTGGTAAGGTTAAAACTTTTCTTTTTTTGCCGAAAGAGTTAGTTGCGTGAATTGACTTAGTTGTTTGATTACACTCAATGATTCGATCTTATCCGTAACAATATCTTATTTGAGAGTAACAATATCTTCTATATAAAATTTATGGTCTTTTATCCCAATTGAACTAAAAAACTTTTTTTAAAAAAATTATATGGTTAATTAGATATAAGAGTTTCAAGGTTTTTTTAATTTTATCTTAAAAAAGAGATGATATTCAACCTTGACGAAGAATGATATTATTGATGTGTATAAGAGCTATTTATAACTATATAATGACATGCAAAGGATTAAAATACCCTTTAACAATATATATGGTAGAATTATACTATTATTTACACTATTAACATATCTCTCCCGTGTATTAAGCAATGATCTTGTTTCTATCTTTACCAATCTCGTGACTAAAAATTATGTGCCATTGATTAAAAACTATATTTGTATTAATTGAATCCATCAAACACTTAAAATTAGTTTATTTCTTTACAAATTATGTGCCTTAAAAAATTATTATTATAAATGAAAAATCATCTATTTCTTATTGATTTTTTTCGAAAGTACAAATTGTTCGTCTCTGCAAAAAATTTTCTTTAAAGGTACCCTTAATTTTGTTTAATTAGTATAAACTTAACGGCAGTCTTTTATAATGATTCCCTATAAAAGAAAGGAAAACACAAAAAGGGTATGGATGCAAATATGTCAAAAAAGAAACATTTTAAAACTCAACCAAAACTTATACCTCCATTAATTAATTAATTTAATAACTAAAACTATCCTTTTTATTTTTAATTTAAGCTCAGCTTTAGCCATGATGTTCTCCCTCCTCTCCTATATAAATACACACGCCAATCCCTTTCAGGTAATACAAATCCATCAAGCATCTGATCTCTCTTTAATAATTTCATCCATTTTCTCTTTTTTCTAAGCTTAAAAAAAACAATGGACTTGGTAGCAAAAATGGCTGCAAAGAAAGCAGTGGTGATCTTTAGCAAGAGTACATGTTGCATGTGTCACGCGATCGAGAGGCTATTTTACGAGCAAGGAGCGAGCCCGGAGATCCACGAGCTCGATCGGGAGTCGAGAGGAAAGGAAATGGAGTTGGCCCTCTTGAGGCTCGGCTGCTGCCCCGCTGTGCCGGTCGTGTTTATCGGTGGAAAGCTCATCGGCTCGGCCAACAGCGTCATGACGCTTCATCTCAATGGCTCCTTAAAGAATTTGCTAAAGGAAGCTGGAGCTATATGGCTTTAAGGTTTTAACTTAGTCTTAGAAAGGGAATTTAAAAAATGGTCTTTCATATTTTCCCCTTTTATTGTATATATATGCAACGTAACGGTCAAAATAAGTAACCAAAAGTTGATGGAGCTGATGACTTATGTAATTTGCAATTTTTCAGTTTCATCCTTTAAGCTAAATATATTTCCATTTTTTGGTTTTTATTTCCATCCTTTTGACAAAGCAAAAAAATTTAATCGCCAAAAGTAAACTCCTACAACTCAAAGAGAATATAGAAACGAGGGAAAGTAGCTTGAAATGGGGTCTTTTTGAGCTGTGGAATTTGAAGTTCTTTTAAAGGCTTCAGCCAAAGTAGAAACTTATCTGGAGAACGGCGTTTAATAGAACCTATATCATAAATGATAATAGAAATCTAAAAAAGGAAATTTTCATTATTCAACGAGTAATGTGCCTATACCCGAAACAGGACCCTACTCTCCATAAACAAGAGAGATGAGACTCAGTTATACCTCATAGGGTGACAACAATAGTGGGGGACTTTTTTTACCGTAAAATTGAAATAGATTAATACCAAATAAGATAACCAACGCCCACCGACCTATTCTACGTGTTTTATTATTAGGAAGTGGTTATAGTTGATTGAAAAGAATAAAATATGCTTTTACAGTAATCAAACATTTTTTGAAACCCGATTTTAATTAAATCTTTAGAAAAATACATTATAATATTTAAATAATCTTATCAAATTAAACAAAGTTCGATCAACCATCATCTAACCTCAAGTATTAATATATATATTTTTTCTATCATACTTATAAAAAAGGTGAGATAGTAATTCAAGAAATGACCCCGAAATGATAAGGTGGATTTTGAAATTTAAGACTAGAATGAAAATTGCTCACCATAAAGGAGCCAAAACTACATATTTTGAAGTTATTAATATCTGTGGATTTAGATAAATGAAATTAACCATTAATATTATAGTAGTATTTATTGTGTGGGTGTTACATAGCTAATTTACCCCCAAATAAATTAGAAATCATCACAAATAATAGCAACAAAAGTAGAATTTCATTTGACATAAGTGAGAGAGAGATAATAGACAAAAATAGTGTTTATTCTATAGTAGCCATTTACTAATACTAGAACTTTGGAACGTGCCTTACAGGGGAGATTTTTTCTAGCATGTGAGATTATATTTTATTTATTAAAATACTTATAAATAATAATAAATATATATATATATATATAAATTTTAAATAAGTAAGTAAAATATTTATTATCTACTTTATTTAAAAATCTTAAAAGTGAAATAAAAAATATATACATATCATAATTTTTAAAGAAAATTATGAAATAAATTAAACTTCTTTAAGAAATAAGTTTTCGTCATGCTAAAATCTTACTTTGTACACAATATTATTTTTCCATTCATTTATTATTTTAGTTTAATCTACGAACATCGAAGCCATCTTTTCAACAACAAAAAAAACCCTCGAAACCATCACCTCTCTAATATCTTAAAAATCATATTTGTACTTTCTTATTTCATCTTATATTTTATAAAAAATAAAAAATATTGAAAACAAAGATAAAAAAAACTCATAAAATCTATTATCTACATCTTCTACGAATTTTGATGAAACTAAGTTTTTTAAATATCAATTTAAAACATAATATTATATTAGATCTATTGTTCCCTACAATAATAATAATGGTGTATAGATTTATATTTAAATTTAAAAATATATAATTAGTAAAATTGATAAAATTTAAGTAGCTTCGTATGTCAAAATATGAGTAGTACTTCAATGACATCACGTATCACAAAATAAGCAACAAATTTCATGTTAAGTCATTTATTATAATAACAAATAATAATAATAATAATAATAATAATATGAAAAAATAATAATTATAAAAAATTACCTTTCATTAATGGAAGAATGTGATAAACACTTCTTCAAAATTTTAAATACTCCATAAATTTAAAAGAAAATTATAAATTAAAGTTGAAGCATAAAATAAATAGAATTATACAAAGAAAACATAATAAAAATAAAAATAAATGAAGAAGAAGAAAATGTTTTGTACAACGAATTAAATACAGATTGAAAAAATTGTTCTTTACCTTCGACGACAACCGCTCCCACGAACACAACTCAGTGCACCAATGCTGAGACTCCTAACCCGAACAAAATCTGTACATCTGTACAACATCAAAAGAATTATTAGTAATTTGAATTTTGAAGAACAACAAATTTGTGGTATTTATAGAAAAAGTTGTAACCCAAGATCTTCTTTAAATTTGAAAAAAAAAACTCAATATCTTCATTTGATTTTATACTTATTTAGTTTGAAGATACTAAATTTTAATAATTAATAATAATAATAATAAGTCACATTTTAAGTAGTAAAGATAAAGATAAAGATAAAGAATATTACGTAGATTCTATTATCTTCTAACTTAATTTATGAGATTTGCTAAAAATATATTATCTTCTAGATGATGAAAATCTAAATATCTAAATAATCTAAATAATATTATAAATATATTTGCATTTTTTTTATATTTGAATAGAAGATTATGGCATGTTTGTAATTTAGGGTGTGGCTTAAGGATAAAATCGTCCAAAAATGATTTTCCTCTTAAGCCACACTTTAAGGTAGTATGATATACGCAAATGAGCTAAAAGACTAAAAATGGAAATTATAACTAACATTATTGTCAAACTAACTTAAATTTCTATTGATAAAAAAACTTCTATATCCACCCATACAAAGAATGAAGAAGTAACCCTAAAATAATATAAGACAATAAAAATAAAGAGAACTTCATTTCTTTTGTATTAGATTTACATTTAACACTTGATTTGATGCTTTACAACTAAAAGTTCATCCTCTATTTATAGAATAACTTAACTTACCAAAGTGTTCATAAAGCATTTAGTAGAAAAGACTATTAACTAGTAAAGATAATACATAACTTGCAAAATAAACCAAAATAGTGATATGAATAGGTAAAAGGGAACTATTACAAAAAAAACATGTCTTAGCAAACATAAAATAACAAGTTATAAACCACATGGGTCAGTGACACGATAATTTCATTATTTGGTTGTAAAACCAATTCAACACCAACGTCACAACTTCGGTATTTGTCTCCCTTGCTCCTGATATATACTAAAAAAAATACCAAGCTATAAAAAGTCAGTAATACTAATGTACACTTAATGATGAAGAGGTCTTAAGTTCGTGTACCATAACCAACGTCCCCTCACCTCCAATATTTGTTGTAATCTAAAAAAAAAACAAGCTACGAAAAGTACCATATTTATTATTACATAAAAGAATAAGTTAGCTACGAATAACTTTATAGAAAACATCTCTAACTTTTCTATTTTTTGTTAGCTATGGTTGAGTTCCACATTAAAAATGTCTATTACAACTTTTAACAAACAAGTAACTTACTTCTATCGAACCTATAAATTTCAAAGGAGTATTTTGACCAGTAAAATAAATTGAGATTCAATTTAAAAATAGTAAAACTAAAAAGACATCATCTCTTGCAGAGAAAGATGAATTACAATAATTATAAAAATATGTGAAATACTCTTCTTATTATCAATTAATTTTGAGATAAAATATTATGTTATCTAATAACAATTAGAGCATAAGTTTAGTGCTTTTAAAAGCTTATCGCTCGAATCTCGAAAGCATGGCTAAAACGACACGTGATTTACGCAAGTTAAGCTAGAGTAAGAACGTTGTCACCTAAGGAGTAATTAGGCTTGAATCAATCGGCCAAGAGAATGTGAGTTGAAAAGACTAAACGTAAACTGTATATTATTCTAAAAAAATGTCATTTCATGTGAAAATGCAGTATTCTATTCTCCATGCCATATTATATATACATATTTAATTTCGTTGTTATTCTCCATCGTGTCGTGGATTTTTGGTTTCCATAGAAATTGCGGCACACACATACTCAACACACACGCTTGGTATATATAATATAATGCAATTACAGTTTAAATCATACTACCTAAGTGTGGCTTAGGAGGAAAATTATTTTTGGACGATTTTGCCCTTAAGCCATATTATATATCTACAAATATGCCATTATTTTTTTCAAATTATTAAAATCATTAAAATCTCATAGTATCTTCAAGCTAAATAAGTATAAAATCGAATGAAGATCGGTTCTAGCTTTTTCTATAAATACCACAAACTTATAATTCTTCCTTACTTTTTTTTTCAATGTATGATTGTAACAGCCCAACCCAAGAAGATTAAGTCGTGCAATTTTGTTGTAACAGATAGTGCAGGTGGAGGGTTGGGAGCAATTTGTTCTCTTTTATCATTTATTTCGTTCACTTCGTCCATTAGAATTTGCAAACTTTGGAGGAATCAAAGAAAAAAAAAACCCTAGCCATTTACAGTGGTTACACAAAACTTCTCAGACGATTTTAGAAAGGCTTTTGGTTCTAAAAGCGAAGGAATTCTCTCCCAGGTATTTCTTCTCCCTCGGTTACTCCTATAAGCCATTATTTTGGGGTCGGATTAACACTAAGGTCCATTTTGTTCGTTTTGGGTTTCGTTTGCCAGTGTTTGGAGGATTTCGCATCGAGATCTCTTTGTCTGGGTTGTCCCGTTTGGTCACGGAGTTCGAGGATTTCAGAATCAGAGGTTAGTATATTTATTGTTTGGATTATATTAGGTTGTGTTTAAAATTTGGCGAAGATCGAAGGTCGTTTCGTCAAAAAAAGAGGAAAAAACAGAGTTTTTAGGGCTAATTTTCGAAAACAGTGTTTCTGCACAAACCTTAGGACTCCAGACGATCTCAACCATTAGATTTTAAAGAGAACACGTGTCGCACATCGGATCAGCCACGTCGTGCATCGGCACAGCCACGTCGCGCTTGGGGGTGGCCACGTAGCGCGACCGAGCCGAGCCGCTGACCGTTGACTTTGATCGTTGACCGTCGACCAAAAAAATGAAAAACTCCCCTTTTGTTAATTTCGATGTTCTGAGTCCATTTTTTGTGGTTTGAGGTGCTTGATTCTAAACCGTTTGTTTGTTATAGGCTCTGGAATTTAGCAAAAGCTTAGGAAAGCTTATAATTGGAGAGCTTAGCTAAGGTAAGGAAAGTTATTGCATAACAAGTATGAATGCATGTTAACAGATGTCAAGTTATTGAGGTTTGATGCTATGTTAGGTGATTTGTGCCCACTCTAGAATGTATGCTTTGCTTGAGGGTTTTCGTGCCCATTACTCAGGGGTTTCGTGCCCATTACTCAGGGGTTTCGTGCCCAACATGCAGGGGTTTCGTGCCCAATTCACAGGGGTTTAGTGCCCATTACGCAGGGGTTTTGTGCCCATACACACAGGGGTTTATGACCAACGCACATAATTAATAATTGGGACTATGTGCCCATCATTAAACACTTTATGGGGTATAGTACCCAAGTTTACATAGGGGTTTGAGCCCGAACACCTGTACTTGAACAGGTGAACCCTAGTGGGATCCTTACTGAGTTAGTAACTCACCCTTTTCTTTTTTTGTGGTTTGTCCACAGGTTTGCATGTGATGCACCGGGATGGCTGATTGGAGCTGCAAGAAGACCATGGGCGAGTTAGGAAGTTAGGAGGTTTTGCAATAAGCATTTTATTGTTGTTTTTTTTTCCTTCGAATAATTATGCTGGTGGTCTTTGGCAAATAAAAGTTACATTTTACAATGTTTTTATTTAAGGGTTGCTTTTTTTTTTTTTAATATAAAAAAAGTTTATTAGAGGTTGTTTTCTTTTGTTTTAAAAGTTGACCGTAAACTGTATTTCGGTTGAGCTAAGTTAAGGTTAGGTAAAGAGCTAGATTGAGACCTTAGTCGGGTCGGGTCTTTACAGATGTATGATGTATGATGTATGATCTGTTTTAATTCAAATTACTAATAATTCTTTTATCATTGATGTTGTAGAGATTTTTTTCGGGTTGGGATCGAGTCTTAGCATTGGTGCACGCAGGAGCCGTTTTAGTCGAACGTAATAGTTTTTTCAATCAGTATTTAATTCGTTCTCTTCTTCTTCCTTTATTTTTATTTTTATTATATTTTATTTTTGTTATTTATTTTATGATTCAACACTAATTTATAATTTAAAAAAAAATTTATGGAGTATTTAAAATTTTGAAGAAGTGTTTATAACGTTCTTCAAATTAGTGAAAGATAATTTTTTATAATTATTATATATTTTTATTATAATAAATATGGCTTGAACATGTAATATGTAATTTAATGGTTATTCTTTGATATGTGATGTCATTAGAGTACTACTCATATTTTGGCATATGTACCTATTTAAAATTGATCAATTTTACGAATTAATTAATTATTTATTTATATATATATTTTTAAATTTTAAATATAAATCTATACACCATATCATTTTCATAGAGAATAATAGATTTTAAAATAAAAATATAATATTATTATTTTCTTTACTCAATTTGTGTTAAATTAATATTTAAAAATTGATATTTCATCAAAATTCATTCTATTAGCGATGATAGAAAGAATGAGAAGAGACAGATAATAGATTTTATCTTTTCTTTTTGAATTTTTTCTTTATTTTTTATTACTTATATAATATAAGGTAAAATAATAAAATATATAGGATTTTTGAAATTTTAGATTGTATTTTTTTTAAAGGAAATTGTATTTTATTTTTCATACTTTCAGGTCAAATGAAATGTTTGATAACAAATAAATATATATAAAATAATAAATTTGAGCTATTAAAATCATTTTTTTCAAATATTACAATTAATAGTAAAGATACATGATATATTTCAATTAATTAATCGGTGTTATAGTATTTTAAAAGAGTTAAAAATTTGAAAAGATGATATACGTCTATGTAAATGAAAAGATCGAGATGATGATTGGATTAAATTAAAATGAAAAAAAAAATTGGGTACAAAAGTAAAATTTTAACATAAATATTATGATTTATATTAAAATATATATTATTATTTATAATTATTGTAATAAATAAAAATATAATTTCACATACCACATTTAAAAAAAAAATATATCACGTGTAAGTCACGTTCAAAAATTAAGTATATTAAAAGAATGATCTCATTTGTGCTTATGAAATGAGAGAAATTGACAAGTATCGATTTAGTTATTCAAGATAATAGATGAGAACTTCAACCAAAATATTAAATTAGGAAAAGTAAAATTTAGAATAAAACAGAATAATCGCTTGATCGACCTGTAAGGACGCATTTGCAACAAAAACTGTTTTTTATAATACTACAATTTTTTTGGGATATTTGTCCGAGGAAATCAAATTGAAAAAATATTTACAATATTAAGAAAAAAAAATATTTAACCATCATAGTCATATCGTACACAAATAAATTATACGGTATAATTAATACATAATATTGTATTAATATACAATAATGCAATAATAACATATAATATTGTATTAATAATACAAAATATTGTATTAATTAATACCCTAAATTATACTATATGATTAATATTAGTTACACGTTATATAATTAATGATATACATACGATATAATTATACCATATATTTTGTCTCATATTGAAAAGTGGGAGAGTACAACATCAATTATACCGTATATTTGACTATTGATGTAAAAAAATTCAAGTTTGCCTAGATCTACAATTATTTTGTGAAATTAGACTATCCAACATATTTTCTTTTTAAAAAACAATGCTAAAATATTTTTAAAAAAATATTTATATAACTCTTTAATCAACAAGAATTGAGTTAAATGGTCGTATAATTTAATAATAAAAATATTATGAATTCTTATTTTAAAATATTCAAATATTGTTAAATTAAAAAAATAATAATAATAAAGTGAAGTGATTTTTAATGATTGTATTCAACTGTTTAATTTATTATCATATAATATAGAATTTATACGGACTAGCTTACTTGATTCTCATATAATATTAGATGTATAATGAAAATTTTCCGAAATACATAATGCAATTTAAATTCAAATTATTTTCTAAGTTAATGTCCGCCCGAAGAGATGCTAAAATATTTTTAAAAAAAAAATTGTAAAAGAAAAGAGCAAAGAAAAAGAAGAATATAATATAATGCACGATTAGGAGTATTGATACTACTTTTGTCGTAAATGGAAGGACAAAATAAAAGACACATTACTACATTTGTCCATATTAAACATATATTCCTTTTTCAAAGGTGGATACATGTCCTTTTTCACATATTATATTAAGGTGAATAAATTAAATTAAAGAAAATTTAAATAAATAAAAGATTGATTCAAGCCCTTTACTTGTGGCATATTTTTTTTACAAATATATGATTAAAAAGGCTAGCTAGCTAGATCCTCAACAAAGCTTAAAAAAAAATGCATACTACTTTGGGAGACCTTTTTCAAGATATTAATGAAAATTAGTAGATACCGCATGCTTTCAATCAAGTAAATTGTAGTTATAAAAACTATTTTTAAAAAATAACACTAACATCCTTTCTTTCAAGTTAGAGATGTCCATTTTCTCTGCAGGGACCCGCCTCTAACAGGATGGGGAATCCCCGGTTAGGCGGGGAACGGGGCCGGGGAATATTCCCCATACCCAATTACTTTTTAATTTTTAATTTTTTTTTTCTATACTTTACTTCTTTTATTTCAAATAAAAAAAAAATTGATGAAATTATCCATGCATATGAGTATTTTTCTTTAATAATTAACATTATAGTTGAAATTTAGAAATATTTTCTTAGAAAATCTAATTATTTAAAGTATTGTCCAAAAAAATATATAAAAAATGTAAAAAAACAAAAAAAAATTACAAAAATACCCGCGAGAACCCAATCTCCGCCGGTGCCCCGCCGGGGAATCCCCGCCCTGATCCCCAAAAAAAAACCGAATTTTTTTTTCAGGGACGGGTATTAAATTAAGTGGTGGGGATAGGAAACTCATTCTCCGGTCCCGCTCGTGGACATCTCTAGTTCAAGCGAGAAAAATATTTACTCTTATTCAATAAAAACCCAATCACCTCATGATAATTACACTTATTCTTGAATGGTTTGCCCATTTGTCATGGTCTTGGAACAACACTTTGTAAAGATTTAGGCTTACCTATTATTTAAAAATATTCTTATATTTACCAAAGTTAATTAACTTTAAGAAAATAATTCAAACACAAACTTAAGATAATAGGTTTAATCCTAAAAAAGATTCAAACGTGGTTGTTATTTGGTACCAATTTGTCTATTTAGTCCACATTTAGTTCCTCTAACCATATTTACTAAATGAACTAAAGCCAAACTAAATTGATCTTATAAAAATATCCCTAACACAACAAATGATACCATACCCATTCCTAATTTCAGTTCATTCAAATGATCTACAACTATCATTATATCTAGTGGGTAATAAAAGGGTCATTCTTTCGTTCCAACATTCAATTTTTCTATTTCTAAATTAGTTTTGAAGTATTTGTTAGGGGTGTACATGTCCTAGGTTGAATTGAATTGGATGGGAAGAATTCTTTGGACAAACCCGAATTGAATTGGATTGGAGTAATTCTTTAGACAAACCCAATTTTTCAAATTGATCAATCCACCAATCATTTGTATTAAAAAACTCCAACCCAACCTTACATTTTCAATGTGAGTTGAGTTGAATTCTTGAGTTATATATAAATATGTAAGAACAAATACATGATGTTATATTTCAACTTAGGTTATCTATCTTATTAAGTACGTTAAAAACATATCTTATTAATTTATCTTTCATACACAAGACATAAATATATTCGAGTTAGGTTAAAGGAGCTAAAAATTAATCAACTCAAAAACCTACACAATCCAACAAAAATTACAAAATCATAATCCAACGCCCAACCTATATAATTCAAGTTGGGTAGTCCTAAGTTACTTGAATTGCCAGTTTTGTATGAACATTTATAATTTAGTTGACAATATAATATAATGTTATAATGATACTTTTCCAATACTTTCGTGTTAGTATAACTACCACATTTCATACGTTAAATCAACTAATGTTTGAGTTAAATAAATACCTGAAAACGTCCAAGCTTCCACTTCTCTTGAAAGATGACTTCTCCAGATAGCTAATGCTATGCAAGATTAAATTGAAGGTCGGATACCTTTCAACACAAACGCGTCCAAGGTTCTATGATCACATTCTTTGATTAAAGATAGTTGGATCTAATTCTATCCATATATCATTTGTACTAGATTTTTATGCCTTCCAAATGAGCAATATAACCTTTTTGGAGCACAAAAAGTACCTTTCAACACAAACCACCCCTGTCCAAACTGCCTATACGCTAAAAATCACGGGTCACTTGGGGTATTCATCGATTGATCGATGTCGATTTTCAACAAAACCGACCAATTGTTCCCAAGGCTGCACATTTGCACTAAAATGGATGTGCCCATTTATCAGCAAAGGGTTACTTAGGAATATTCATTGGTCAGCTTTGACCATTTATCGACAGTTTTCAGATCGTTAAATCCCTTCCATATGATCATCCCATGGCTGCATACTTGCACTAACATGGATATGGCATTACCTTCTCGCAGACGATTTGATCAAACTTGATGCACTCACATCTGTCAAGCAGAATATATTTTTGAAGCTAAAACTTAACTATGGCATAAAGATATTGGCAGAACCAAATTTTGTCATCTCTAATAATTTTATACAAGACTTCTGAACCTATGGTTCTTTCAAAAATCAAAACACTGTTAAACCTATAGATCGGTCATACGGGTCCAAAAAGAAGAAAAAAAGAAAAAGGTTACTTCCTCCGCTTTCCCTGCAAATATATCGGTTAAGTTAGAACTGTTTGATTACTATAGGTGAAAGGGTGCAATGATCTAAAATTATGTTTAGGAAACTTACGGAGGAGTTTACATAATCATCCATTGATAATTGTTTCCGCTTCTTAAGGTTAGTTGGGCTCTCAGTCTGCCTAGCCAAGGTTCGTTTCGATGGCGTCATACTCTGAACCAAAACAGAGTTAAAACTCAGCAATCACATCTATATTTGGATATCAATTCAAGTAAATGCAAACAAACCTTCGCAAGCTTCTTTTCTTTTCGGGCCTGTCTCTCCCTTTCATCGTGTTCCTGGTTTTCCTTCTCTACTAATCGGATTAGAGTATCGCACCTCCTAGCAAGTTCTTGTGTCGTTCGTGACTTGATGAACCAATCAAAGCGAAACAAGGGAGATGTGCGGAATGCTGCCTTCAGTTCGTCCCAGTTTCCATAGCCAAGCTTGTGGACCATGCATATCTGTTGATCATTAAGATAGCCCCATGATTTTTAATATCCAAAAGAATATGCTCACAAATTAAACATGGGAAATGCAGCATATCCCAGAACCCACCATGAAACGGTCACATTCTTCGTTATACAGCTTCCCTTTGTTCTGGCCATACTGGATCTTGAGCTCAAGCCACGGATTTTTGTAGCGATCCAATTTCTTGCCGACAGCTTTCATTATTTCATCTTTACGAGAAATCCTTGCTTCCCCCCTTTCTATGTTCTTGATTATTCTATCATAATCTGCAAGTTGCACGTAAAATGCTTAGAAACTTTTGAGATGGTTGTAAATTATAACAAACAAAAAATTGAACACTTTGTTTTTAACTATATGAGAAATAAACGACAAACACCTAAGAAGCACGGATACAAACACGGGACATTCACAAGATACGACATGAAGGCACCATTTATTGAACATGTAGGACAGGGTCAGATCAAACTCAAAATACTTTTGTTTATTAACAGACTATGAAAAATAATTCAAATAAATATGAAAATTAAAATTAAATTAGCATTTAAATCTAACCCGCCTAGTATGGATCCATTTAAATCCAATATAGAACAAAAGCTCACTATCCTACAAATGTTTATAAAAAGCCCACAAAACAGAATTTATGAAAAAGTTAACCTGCACAAACTTCACTCGTTCTCTCCCTCCCAGTCCCACGATTGCATATTTTCCATCCTTTCCCTTCTCTTCCTCTCTTTTCTATTTTTTTGAAACAAGGTAACCATGCTCGTCCCTAGGCCAGGCACCGAAGACATCGAAAGAGTAGTGTCACGGGTGAGTCTCGAACCTAGGACCATAAGGGGAGCATACCCTCAAAACTCATATCTTCAACCAATGTGCCACCCCTTGGAGACTCTTCCCTCTCTTTTCTATTGCCGTTGACTACTTCCCTCATTTATTTTGTCCATGACATGGCTAATGACATGTCCAAAATTAAATAATAATAATTTACAAAAAAAAAAAGAGAAACAAAATTTTGCGTGTTGGACACATGTTTAGAGAGTATTCGTAAGTATTTGTTTCAAACTTGTGTCCGTGCTCCCTAGCCCAACCCAACCTTCAGCAAGCTCATTGGTAAAACATGAAGATTAGAGTTTTAGATTTTCTCAAAAATAGTTAAAGGCTTGCTTAAAGCATTTCCCTTGATATGAAGACGATGGTTCAAGTTATAATGAAACAAACTGTGAGCTGCACCTAAATATGCTAATCAGATTTAATAAACATCGGCAGCTCGATAAAATGATAAGAAAAAATACAGATCAAAATAAACTAACAATCTTTGAAACCATGGAGTAAATTTAGATGCAGAAAATGTTTCACATCACAAATTCAGGAGAATTTACTAAAGCTTAATTTCAGACGTAAAAAATATTTTCCGGTTTCTATGTCCAATTAATATAAGCATCCAGAATAAACACTATCCTGTCACATTCACAAAGTATCACGAGATGGAGCCATTTACCATTTAACTCCTTGTATCTCTCTTTAAAGACCTTTGCATATCTCTCCACTTCTTCTTCTGTTTTTCCTTCCATCTCTGAAGCAATACTTTTAATATCATTTCGTCCATACTTCTCACAAGCCCTAATAAATGTACTGAAATCTCTGCGACTCCATGAAGAAAATCCCTAAAACAATAAATCAAGTTACAGTAAAGTGATCATGAGACAGGGACCCATAAAAGATAAAACAAAAATCCACGTACTTCCTCTAAGAGCCGCTCCTTCTCTTCCAGCTCCTCGGCAGTCAAGGGATCTCCCACATCTAATTAGCATTTCTAGGATTAGCCAAAATATCAACGAAAAATTCATGGATATCAGGACATGAAACATGAATACTCCTAACATACCTTCAGACTCCTCAACATCAATTGTGTCTTTCAACTGATTCTTTTGATGTGTTTGCTGAGCCATGGGAAAAATAAAGCAAGTAAAAATGCTGGATAATAAACACAAGCAATTATGTAAAAAAAGTAGTAAAAAAAATGATATACACACCATGAGACACCGCACTTCTTTTTCATAGAGTTCACTTAACCTTTGTGTGTTAAAAAACTGGAAATCGTGCCTATAAACAAAAGTATAATATACTAATTAAAAAGTATATTCATATAACTATATGATAAGAAGAAGAAAAAAGAACTAGAGCTCCAAGATAAATCAACCAATTAAGAGCCTTACAACTGGGGCATGCGAGGAATCCTAGGTTCTTTTGGTTTTGTTGGAGCGCCCTGCCGCATTGTTTGCTTGAAGTATTCGGATTCTGAGTAACTTATAAGGAGAAAAAAAGAATCAGGCTTTCCAAACATTATAAAATTCTTGTTAAAGAGGAGAAGAAAGTCATTACTTGCGCTTTCGCTCCCTTCTAGATGGTTCAACCCAATTTTCACTAACAATTTTCTTGAAGTCAAATGCATTGTCATCCTTCATCAAATACAAGGTGAGCAATAAGAACATTTTCATAAACATAAAATAATATTCGAGTTAAAATCTTGTAAAAATAATGGATTATAGGATTGTTGTATACTCGTAGTTACCTTTTCATCATCAAAATCATACAATTCAGCAGCTGTTGAAACCACACAAACATTAGTCAAACTACTAACTCTAATATTTGAAAGAAAACAGAAAAGTAAAACACAGGAAGCGGCTAATAGTCAGTTTATGTCAGGAAGTACACACTTTCATCCATTTTAAATTTAATAGCATCTTCTGTAAATTTCTTCATTTTTGCATCAAGCTCTGCTGTTGCTGCTACTCCTTTTGCAATGATTCTGTCAATGTCCTCATCTGTGATGGTGCTATCTTTGGAACTGAAAACCATCTCAGCCCCAAACCTCACCATTTGAAGTAGCTCATCCTTGTTGACAGCTATTATTGAAAAAGAAATAAGCAATGTGTTAATCATTTGAAGTAGCTCATTTAGCTCATCATACATGCTAGAAGATAAAAGTTGATGCATAAACATATGCTAATCATTTAGCTTTCTTCAGCAATATAAGGCTCAAAGTATGCAAAAAATAACAAACTCACTTTTCTGCTCTGCTAAACGTCCTTGTTGGATCACCAAAGCATCCAGGGCCAGTTTCTTGTAAGCTTTTTCAATAACTTTTTCCTCAATGGTATACTGCTCAATAAAGAATAAATTTCAAACACTGAAGTAAGTTCGAGCTCACTATGATATCGATTACTTTGTTTACCTCAGTGCAAAACCGGAACACTTGAACTTCCTTCTTCTGACCAATCCTGTGAGCACGATCTTGTGCTTGCAGATCAACTTGAGGGTTCCTGAAATAAATGTTGAACGTCAGAACATATTGAGGGCAGCAGAAGCAGCAAAATTTTGATCAAGGAGATGTACCAGTCACTGTCATAAAGAATAACCACATCTGCCGTAGCAAGATTAATACCAAGACCTCCAGCTCTGGTTGAAAGTAAGAAAACAAATTTTTCGCTTCCTGGCTTGTTGAAGGCCTCAATGGATGCATCACGATCTTCGCCCCCAGTGTTACCATCAATCCGACAGTAATAGTATCCACGAAACATTAAATAATCTTCAAGAATATCCAACAGCCTTGTCATCTGAAATTCACAAAAATACCAAGCTTAGCCAAAATATTAAATACTAATAATAATTTAATAACAATATGCCAAACAAATAAAAACTAAATCAACAAAAATGAAATAACTCTGTACGTGGCAAATATATTCATTGACAATCAAACGATAAAAAATTATTTACCTGCGAAAATATTAGGACTCTAGAATCACGCTCTTTCAGCTTAGGAAGCAACTTGTCCAAAAGAACCATTTTACCTATGAATGAAATTTTCTCAGTATAAATGAATGACAAAACACGATCTTCATCGTGTCTCCTTGATCCTTGAAGAGAAAGCTTACCAGCATTGGTAATAAGATGATCTCCGGTGGTGTAAGGAGGCCCAGGTTCAGCACCTTGAAACAAATATGGGTGATTACAGCATTTCCGGAGCTGCATTGCGATATTAAGAAGCCGTTTACGCTCACCACCAGCATTAACAACATCAAGATCCTTTTGGAGCAAAGCACGATAGTATTGTTTTTGCATCTGTGACATGCCTACTTTGAGTATTGTTTCTTTTTTTGGAGGTAAGCCTTTCTCGACATCCGATTTAAGCCTTCGAAGAAGAAAAGGTCGAAGGACCTGCAAATAGGAGAGAAGAAAGTGAGATAAAAGGCATTGAAATACTAAACTATGGACAAATGAACGGGATAGATATAGGTTTACCTTGTGAAGTTGTTGAACCACCTCCTGCTGGTCATTTTCCCCAGAAATTTGAAACCATTCATCAAAAGTCTCCGCTGAACTAAATATTTCAGGCAAAAGAAAATTGAGGAGAGACCACAGTTCATGAAGATTGTTCTGAAAAAGAATGGGATATCATATTGTTACCGTGAATATTCACAACTCAGTAAGAAAGAAAGAAAAGGAAAGATAAAAACAAAAGCAATAAAAACAAATCTTAACCATGTCACTTCTCTTCCATGACCAAATAGAAGTTGTTATAAAATACCCAACCAAAATGATTTGGATACCTAACAAGGCAATAATAATATACACAACCAACACATGACCACATAAATTCATACTATATAATGTCAGATTTTTTTTGTTCAAAACAGGTTAGCATATTTCCACAATGGTGAAACTAATTTAAGATACCTGAAGCGGTGTGCCAGTGATTAGAAGACGATAGTTGGTATTATAAATCCTCATTGTCTTTGAAAGGAGGGAATTCTCATTCTTGATTCGATGAGCTTCATCAATAATAATGTAGCGCCAACTAAAACGTCGCAAGCAAGACTTCTCCCTAATGGCCATTTCAAAACTGGTAACACAGACATCAAACTTTCCAGCAACCAGTAAATTTTCCCTTATATCCCTCTGCAGAAAGTGCATAATCGGTCTTCAGCACAAATCACAATCTAACATCACTAACATTCGCATATTCAAAGGAATGGAGAAATACCCTTTCATCAGGATTTCCAAGAAACTTTACAGCACGCAAGACAGGGCAAAAACGACGAATTTCATTCATCCAATTTCCCAGAGTAGATTTTGGTGCAACTACCATATGGGGGCCTGATATGCCTCTGTACTCATGAAGATAGCCCAACAAAGAGATGGTTTGTAAAGTCTTACCAAGCCCCTGCAGAAAAACACAATTTTTAAGAGCGTTAACTAATGTAACAGCTGTCATAATTGAAATGCTTTGTCAAGAAATATTAAACAATACTATCTTAAGCTTATTAATAGATCTTAAGTATACCAAGAAACAAATATACTTACATATTCATTATCAAACACATACAAAAAGAATTGTTGAATATAAGAATCTGATTATTACCATCTCATCTGCAAGGATTCCATTTATGCCATTCTCATATAGTCGAATGAGCCAATTTAACCCAGCTAGTTGATAATCTCTCATTTTTCCTTGGATGCCTGCAATCAAACATTTTTAATAATTTTCTTAAAAAATGTTGCAAACTGAAACACAATGAATATATTAAAAACAAAAAGAAATGGAAAACTAACAAGATGGTTGTGAAACGAGACGAGTGTTCCCAGCTCCAGATAGACCATCTTCTTCCTCCTTCAGGTATTCTTCATCTTCTTCTTCTTCTGTTAGCTTTGATGCATGGCGACCCCTGAATTGTTGGCAAAGAAATCACAATAAGTGTCTCGATAGATATCAATAAAATGCACCCATTGGTTTACAAGAACAGCCTACCGATTAAAAATAATAATAATCAGTCTATTCGTTTCCTAGCAATAAATTATCAAGCTAAAAGAGCAATTAAGTTTAAAAACAGTTAATCGCCTACATGCCGATATAGCACATTTCAAACACAGCATTAATGTCCTGAGCCCTCATGATGAGAAGAATAAAAAATTATCAAATCTAAAAATACACTAAATAACAACAATGGTTAACAGAAAACTAAAGCCTCCTTGTTAAAAGAGCAGCAGAAGAATAACTAATAGCCAGAGATGAAGCTTGATGCAGAATTCACATCCCCAGAAATGAATAACATTTAAAGTATCTAAGTTATCAAAAAGCAAACCAACATTTATAAGGCTCTTCAAGTGACAATCCATACCTTCCCTTCGTTTTCTTTTGAGAAGAAGACTGCTCGCTTTTTGCAAAATGAGCAAATATCTCAGTTTGTTGCAGAAGATATTTCAAGCGTCCCTTCCCCTTGTTATTCTGCCCATCCAGAACATTAACTAGCTGTTACTAATCTCAAACAAAAAAACCACAAACGAAGTCTAATTTAAAATGTATCCATTAAATTAACCAACCATATCAGCATCAATTGAAGCATTCTGTGCATCTAGCATATCCTGAATCTTCTGCTTCTTCATCTTTTGCAACTCTTTTAGTCTGGCCTTTTCACGCTTACTAATATCAGCTTTATCATCATTGCCGTCGTTACTTACATCCTGTTGAAAACAGTAACAAAAAAGACGTATAGCGTTGAGAAAACACAGATTCAGAAATTCAAGACCGCGCACGAACTTAAATAATCTCACCATATACTCGACTCTACAGTCCTCACTCCTCGAATAGCAAATGTACAAAAATTAACGGAAAATTATAATCAAGACCTAGTCGATCAAACCCTGGAATACAGTAATCCATGGAAGATATCCAAAAATTGAAAATCAAAAACCCTACCGAGATCTGAGCAAAATCAACACATACAAACACCGCAAATTGAGTAACGAAATTCGAAATTAACCTCATCCTCGCCATTTTCAACAGGCGATGCATCGTTATCTGAATCGTCGGCAGCTTCGTCCTCATCGGAGGCTGCTGTGCGAGCGACCGCTTCGAGTTCCTCCTCATCTTCCTCCTCATTGATCTGCTCGTTGATCTGCTCCTCTTCCTCCGACGAGCTCGAGCCACTGGACATGGCTTCGTCGGAAGACGCCTGTCGCTTCGAGGGTTTCGCCATAGCTTCTCTCGGACGCCGGTTGTGGGCTTCGAAAAAAAGTCCGTGTTTGGAGAAATGAACCGGCCTCGGTTTTTCGAGTCACTTGCGAAATAAAACGAGAAATTAACGACCTGGATGTGTTTATAGCCCTTGGATTGAAATCAACGGCGATGCGTGATTGTTCCGTGGAACGATGATTTTCCCGCCAATAAAAAGGAATTGCGACTTCCCGCCTATTGCTGGGTTGGGCTCTTGATGGGCCTCATGCGCGGCCCATCTAGCCCATTGTGGGGAAATTCATGAAAAGTTGTGAGAAATTGGTTGTTTTGCCCATTCAATTTTATTTTGCAAGGGTGGATTCGTATCTAGATTAAATTTAAAATAAGGTAAACTAGACAAATGTCTAAATGAGTAAAATTTAAAATTCATGTCTAAAATTTCATTTATTAAATTCTAATTTAATTATTTTTATGTGAATTAGTCCAAAATACCCCTATCTTGATTTTTCTTTTAATTTCAACATATTTGTATTAAAATTTATTTGGCAGTCGAGCGATCAAAAAAGGGTTTCATTTCCTTTATCCCTCCCAGTTGGCCCAAAGTGCATTCCACCTCCATTTTTCCTCACATGTCAACTTGATCTTATTGGCTGATTATCTTATGATATTGTTCATTTTGTGTGAAAAGTGGAATGCGAAAGAAAAAGGGAAAACAAATGCTGATGTACGAAAACCTTGACCGGTATCAGAGGAAGAGCTGCATACGATACACCTTCATATTTGTTGTATATGTCATTATTCACACACATAAAATGTATATGTGCTGCACTCGAAGTTTATGTGTTGTCTAACCCTATATTGTACATATGTACATGATACATGATGTACATAATGTGTACGTCCTGCTTCACCGTCTTGTATTGGAAGTTTCGTGCAACTGATATGTTGCATAAGACCTTTTTCAATTCATCTTTGTTTGGTAACATTGCACCTTCTCTTAACACAATGAACCCTCTACCATCTCGGTACGTGTTTGGATGATGTCCGCCAAGATACAATCGTCGTTGTACATACCACCAGCGAACTCGATGTACATCCATTAGAAGTCTCGGTCATTCTTCAATATCCTCGACTTTTCTTTGTGTACCATATTTTTATATAGTGATATGCTTACGACTTTCTCATTTTCATCAAACCCTAGATTCCTCTCGATAGAAGATATCAATAGGGATAGAAGATGTTGTGTGTGATATCAACCATGACGGTGCTGTAGTTTGAGTAAATATCTTCCTCATCCCAATTACCATTAAAAACGATCGAACAGATGTGACCTTCATTGACAATTTTAACAATTGCTTTCAACACCTTCACAAAAGACAGAAACAACCATAATATGAGAATTGGTGGTGAGAATCAGAAACATTATCGTGATTTATGGGATTCGTTGCAGACTTGGGGATTGGAGATGAAACACATGAAAAAGGTGTGTACAAATTACACATCGTTAATGAAAAGAATTATAGGAATGGTGACGGAAATGGTGATGGAGGTTGTTTACTATGAAATGAAGTGGAACAGAGAAATAGAGAATGTCTATTATGCAATGGGAGAAACAACTTAATCATAAAATGGTGGGAGAATATTATATTATTAAATTTTAAAAAGATTACTAAAACAGTGGGCGAATTTGGTTCTCAATGTTAAATGGTGGAGTGATATTTTTTTTTTTTATTTTAATTCTTAAAATATTGATCAAATGATAAGGTTGGTATGAATGTTTTATCTCTTTTCCCTCTAATCAAAATTAGGCATCCATTTTATTCCTTTCATTTTAGACATTTTATTCAATAATTTGTCAAAACTAGACAAATTGTAAAGACCCGACCCAAACTAGGGTCTAAACAGTCCTTAACTCTAAATGCATGAAAATTATACTCGACATCCCGAGCATGTAAATTTAAAAGAAAACCTCTTTGAAACAACTCAGAAGATCAAGTTTATAAAAAACTATAAATTCATTAAAACAGTCATTCTGGTACCCAATAGTCAAAACATGAAATCTCGGTAAAACATCACTTATCATGCCCCTAAATAGTTCATGCAGAATGAAGAATTTAAAAGACTCTAAACAGAATAATGCAGCGGGTCCCATGGTCATCTCCAGCTCCGTCGATCATCCATCTCGGTACAGTCTAGTAGTACTTGTGGGGATTCCACAGTGGAAATGGTGAGTTTTCGCAAACTCAGTAAGGCTTCCCCAGCTCGGGGACAGACATGCACAAGAATACAAACATCAGCAAACAAGTATGATCAGCAAAATAATCGAGGGGTATACAAAACCCAAGCTCCTGGGTGCTAGTCAAGAAACCTCGTCCTAAACGAGCACCACGCAGAGCGGTCTAAATGTCGTAGACCCAAAGCTCACAAGAGTCCTCTGACTGGAGAGCAATCTGACATCCTACTCCAGAGGGAACTGGTGAGTCGAGCAACCTATTGGCCCCAGGCCCCATACTCACGGCGAGAGGTGGTGCCACACCAATCACCAAGAAACCATATTAGGCCCATACCACCTACATGGAGAGAGCCTAGGCTACTAGTAGAAACCATCCAGGGTCGTGAGCCTGGCCGGCCGACCATCCACGGAAGTCTTGCGGAGCGAGAGAATATCACCTCAAGCTAGGGTGTGCGCCCGAATCTCTTCGTCCACACCCACCTACTAGTCTCCTCTATCCGATCTTCATGACTCGTTTGGGTCCAAACGAGGCATAAAGTCGTGCATCGAACATCATGCAAGTCCATATCAGGACAATCATGCAACCACGTGCAACTCGACCACATCAGGCATACGCACGTGATTCATGCATCGCTAGTCATACAAAAGACAAACATGAAATGTATATGCTCTCGATGCAATCAAATGCAACATTCAATGCACATGGTTATGCTACAATCAGACAAATCAACTAATGCAAGTAAACCGGCACATGTATTAACCACAGGTCCTCGAGAAGGGGGTAAAGGGTCTTTTACCTTGCCAATCCATTAACACATCCCCATGAATCCATTAGAAGCTCCAACTAGCCAAACACAACCTCGAGCCCTGAAACGAACAAACTGGTCAAAACTAGCACTTTAGACCATCAAAATCGGATCCAGAATATTAAATTTACAAAATAGAGAAGAACCTCGAAAAACGTGTCTCGGCGACACCCGAAGGCTACACATGTCGCACAACCTCGGCTCGATGAACGAAAAACAACTTGGGTCAAAACTGGACAACAGAAAGTCAATGGGTCAACTACTTGTCATTTAACCCACAATCCAAACATCCATCAACCCACACTTAAATGCATTTAAAACCTCAAACCAAACACCTTTAAACCATTACTTGAATGATTTTAAAGCACTAGCCAAACAAGCATAAATCACTACTTGAATGGTTTTAAGCCATAAACCAAACAAGCATAAACCACACTTTAACTAACTTTACACTAGTGGCCAAACAACATTAATCTATTTCTTGAATATTCATAACCCAAGAAACAAACAACCTTAATTCACCAATTGAATAGTCATAATCCTGCAAATAAACAGTCCTTAATCCATATTTAGATGAGTTGGAACCCAAAACAAACAGCCCCTAAACCATACTTGAATAGCCTACCCACTAAACCAAAACACCCCTCTTCTTCTTCATTTGGGTGCCATCTAAACCTAGATGCACCAAACAACACAACTCACCTTGAGGAAGTTCCAGCGGCGCTGCTCCAACCGCGGTTCGTACTAACGAGCACCTGATCCACACAACGGCGAAGAACACTCCTCGTGCACACCCGCACGCGACGACAAACCGGCAGCTGCAAACCCACGAGCACGCGCCCGAACGAATCCCGCGACGCTGCTTCACGACGACAACCCCAAGCTCGCAGCGGCGAGCTACGCCTCAACCCACGCTGCATGAATCCTTGACGAGCAGCTGGACGAAGACCCTATGCACGCGGCTGCGGCGACTCTCCCGCGATGCAAGCAGCCCCACGAACAACGACGGCTGGAACTCGGCCTCGACAACATTGCAGCTGCGAACCCCACTGCGAACACGAACCCAGGCGTTGACGGCTGAAGCTCAAACGAAGGCCCACCCCGCGAACCTACACACGGCGGCGTTGCTTCTCGGTAGCTCGACGCAGACGAAGGCGACGACGACCACTCGGCTGGTCGGAAAATGCACAGTGGTGGAGAGGTGAGGAAGAAGATGAACAGTGCACCCTAAGACCTAGGGATCCACAATTTGACTTAAATACCAAGGTCAAAAGACCCAACTGCCCCTCTTCTTTAGCTAAACCACAAATATGCCACTCCTTAATTTATTAACCAAAACAACCATTTAACTAGTGAAATTTTGGGTTATTACACAAATACTATGTTTTCCCTTCAAAATAAATGCATTTTTAATGGACAATGACCTTTTATGAAATTCAGTTTTTTTTTTCGAACTCGATCCTATGACACTGGTGGTGTAACCAAACAATGAAATCATTACGCCACTCACTCATTCGATTCCAGACGTCAACCGTTGAAAAGTAATTCTAATATAACAAAATTTGATTGAATAAAATTAAATTAATAGTTGCAAACTTAATAGATTTTAATGATGTAAAGTTTGAATTGATGGATTAAAAATTTCATATTTTGCCTAAGTTTGAAATATTTTTTATTGTCGTTATTTATTAGATAAAATTATATTATCTTTCCTTAATTTAAATGTTTATGGACTCGTTCTATTTTCTTTGCTCGAGTATTTGAGTTTTCACACTATTTCAAGTCCATGTAAGTTTTATAGGCCAGAAGTTTTTCTTTTGTTTTTGTTTTTGTTGTTTTTTTTAGATAACTAGTCATTCAAAATTCGTATAAAAGATGTATATTTTCAATACAAAATTAAATTAATTAAATGAATTAACCAACTTAAATGATCAACTTAATCAATTAATCGATTTTAAAGTCAATTTTTACCTATGAAAATCGACACCCACCCATCTATCTTTTTATTTTTGGCATGACCTACCCTTTATTTGTTTGGATTAAAGAACAATAGTAAAGAATACTAAACTACAATAATTGAGAATTAAGAACACTAATCAAATTTACAAATTGAAAGAGAACAAAATGAAAGAATAAACCATGAGAAAATTAAATACCTAAAAATTGGAAGAACACCAATCAACTATTATTATAAAGAATTATAAAATTTTTACAAAATTACAAAATTGAAAAAACGAAATGAAAGAGTGAGAAAAGGCAATAGTTCAAAATTGGAAAAAATACCAATCAACTACGATTATTATAACAGTTAAGAATCTTTACAAAATTGACAAACAACAAAATAAAAGAATGAACATGGAAAAGAAATACATGAGAATTTGAATAAACACTATTAAGCTATAATTATAAGGAATTACAATATTATTACAAAATTACAAAATTGGGAGAACGAAATGAAAGAATGAGAAAAAGTAACGACTCAAATTTGGAAAAATACTAAACAACTACTATTAAGAATTCTTACAAAATTATAAAATTGATAATTGACGAATAAAAAAATGAAAGAATGAAAAAAGGGAGTACCTCCAATAATTCGTGTTTGAGAAAAAAAGAGATACATACCATTTTATATTTGTAAAAAATAAAAAAGGTTACAAAACTTTTGAGATTCTGAACCTTTAAAATTTCAATACTAAATTTAATTAAATGATGTTAAATAAATATACTACATTTTAATGACATTTAACAAAATTAAATGAATGAGAGTTTCAAAAGAGAATATGAATAGGTGGAAGAGAAGTTTAATAAATTATAATTAAATTGTAATTTATCAAGTAATTAATGGAGTAGCTTTTTGGAGGCCATTTTTTTTATACGTGGTGGTTTCCTTTAGTAGTATATTTGTAAGAGAAAAACTTGACTTCTTAGTCAAGGAGACAAATCCTACTTAAAAGGGTATGTGGCACCATTTTATGTCACATTTTTTTTTTTTTAAATAGTATTGTTTAAAGAAAAAATTTGTGGCACTAAATGGTGCCACATACCCCTTTTAAGGAGGTAAGTTTTTCTCTATTTGTAATTTATAATGTAGTTTATGGGTAAAATTGTCTAAAAAAAAGTTTTCTTCTAAGCCACATTTTAAGGTTGTTTATATATATATATATATATATATATATATTGTATTAGGGGTGGTAATAAAAATCGAAAAAACGACAAAAGTGAACTGAACGAAATCGTACGATTGGATTTGATCAAAATTTTCAAATTATGTTGGACGTATTGGTTTTTATTTGAAAAGAAATAAAAGTTATTGGATCTATTTATAACCACCAATAAAAGTGATCCGGAAAAATAATAATTTTTTCACTTTCATTTTTATTTTATATATTTTTTATAAACTTTTTTTTATTTTATACGTTAATTTAAGTTTTTTTTATTGTAAATGACTATATATATATATATATATATATATATATATATTGGAAAGAATAAGTAAAAAATCATTTAAACAAGGGTTGGAGGTAAAATAATAAAAAAGAATTAAATGGTAGGGAACCAAAAAAAACCGAAGCAATGATTTTGTGATTTCCTAGACATTTGTATGCTTCCTATTTACCCTAAAATCGAAAAAACCCGAGCCAATAGTTTAGACCTAGTATACAATGTATCAATTTTTTTAACGAGAGTATGTGAATGATAAATAAATTTCAAAAACCAAAACAAGTTTTTTTAAACTACTTTTTTGTTTTTAAATTTTTGTTTAATTTCTATAAATATAGGTAAAATGTAAATATCTAAATAAAAAAAAATATAGTTGTTTTTTTTTAAATAAAAAAAATATATAGTTGTTAGCAACTTCAATTTGAAAAATTAAAAATTAAAAACAAAATAATTATCAAAATGAGACTTAATCTTTTATTGACGTTGGTTTGATTCTTATTTTTTGCAAATTAATTGGATGAATTTTGTAATCGATTTAACCTAAAATCGAAGAAAATGAAATTAATATTATCCGCAATATATATAGATGTAATCATGAAAATAGGTAATGTCCACGACCTAATTTGCTTGCTTTGTTTTTTTTAGAATACAACAATTGGAGGTGGAGAAAACTTAAACTTAAGACCTCAAAATAATTAAATATACATTCATGCCGCTTGAGCTAGTTTTCAATGGATACCTAATTTGCTTGCTTTATTTTTACGCAAAACGGGACACGAAATCAGATTGAATTACCCTCTACCTCGAGGAGCACGCCCAAATTCATGGAAGTCATTACCTGCCTCTCCATTGGCGTACCTCACACTTTACTTCCCCGTTTCTCCAGGTCGAAGCCATTTTCATACTCCTTCGAACACTTAACGTCCAGACGCTACAATTTGTGCTTCAATTACAGAGCTAGGGCGTCTAAAATGGCGGCTCCTCTTCAAGTTTCTGCATCGTCGACCATCGGTTCGTTGCTGCTATTGATCTGGTAATTTTACTCTACGTTTACAGAACATTGCGAATTGATCTTTCGTTTGGCAATGAAGGTGCTTCTGAGGAGAGATTGGAGGATTCATCTTCGGGTTTAACCGGATTGCATGATTTGCTCATAGTCGGACCGGGAGTTCTCGGCCGATTGGTGGCCCAACGATGGCGGGAGGTAGTATTGGCAATTTAATCTATGAGAATCGGGTGGATTTTAGGTTTAGGTTTGTTTGTTTCGCTGTTACATCGTTTTGTTCAATTGATAGGATTAAGGGTGAAAGGAAAAATAGAAAACGGATGAAAACGAACCTAACTAAATGGATTCAATGCATTGTTTTGATATCTTAGAAAACCGAAATATATTGGTTAGATTTCGATTCTTGACGTAAGAACCAGTATAAAACTCAACCAAAGATAAAAATTCTAAAAGAAAATAAATTATGCTCGATTTAGATTAGATAGAAGGACAAATTTAGATGTAAAATATGAAACAAAAGTGTTGTAAATATTAGGTTATTCATTGAAAATGTTGTTTTTTATTAGTAAAATGAAATTCTTAAAATAAAAATTAAAAATCACATTGAAAAGGAGATAAAAAAATTGAAAAATAAACCAAATTATCATTCAAATCAAAATCCAAAACCAAACCAAAATCGAACCAATTGAAAACCAAAACCAATGATTTTTTTTTCTTTACTGGACATCGGTTTGGAAAATTGAGGATATTGGTTCGGGTGTCGATTTTGCACAAAACCCAACTGAAATAACCCTGGGATAGGATAGTGAATCGAATTGCTTGAATATATTGTAATAGGATTTTGTTGCTGGAATTGTTGAGCAGGAACATCCAGGATGTGAAGTTCATGGACAGACTTTCACAGTGGATCATCACGACGAGCTGATCCAATTAGGAATTCAACCCTCATTGAAGGGAGGCGATGGCAGTCGTCGTTTTCCTTATGTTATTTTCTGTGCTCCTCCCTATCGAGCTTCGGACTATCCCAGTGATGTAAGGTGATTAGGAAACATGGAGAGTTTAGGATACATGATATGAATGATATTTACTATACGGATTCATATTTAATTTGTTTCATCTTACAACTTTTATGAGCTTCATCTTATCTCTTGAAGGAAGAACTGTAACTTTATTCTTAGCTAAGCGCCTAATTTATATAAAGTGGTCACAATTGTAAAGCAATTTGACTCGAACGTGAATGGATTCTCTATGCAACTCTGAAGTTTTCTGACTATAATTCATGAAATTCATGTTGTTTCCCATAACTTTTAATTTAAGTTATTTAACATTTAGGTCGTGCATAATGATCTTTGAGTTTTGTTAAACTGTTTTTCTTGAGCGTTAAAAATGTTTAATAGGTAGGAGTTGTTGGATATTACAAACAAAGACCAATTAAACATTTGAAACTTTAGGAACTTGTAATTCTAACTTGTAACATGGTGGAGCAGAGACACAAGTTCTACTTGTATGTCCCAGAAGTCTTTTTGGTTATCTACCTTGTGTTCATCCTAAAAAGCATTTTGTTTTTTCGATGAATCAGGCTGGCTGCATCGAGTTGGAATGGAGAGGGTTCCTTTCTCTTTACTTCAAGTTCTGCACCATACGATCGCAATGACAATGGGCCATGTGATGAGGTGGGCATCACTTAACTTAGAACCCATATTTGCAGTCACTGGCTTTTCCTTCATATTGGACTGATGTCCAACAAAAGTTTTCTCTTACTCTTGGATACAGGGCAGTGCAGTCGTACCGGATGGGAGGAGCCCTCGGACGGATATCCTCCTAAAATCAGAAAACGCAGTAATTGAGTTTGGTGGTTGTGTACTTCGATTGGCTGGACTCTACCAAGCAGATAGAGGGGCACATTCTTACTGGTTAGAGAAGGGGACAGTTGATATTCGTCCTGATCACATCCTTAATCTTATTCATTATGAGGTCTGGTAAATGGTCTATTACTTGGCTACTTCTCTCGGATCCCATGCATATATAATTAGTCTCAATATTCTGATTTAAACCAAAGAGCTCAGACTGTATTGAAAGATAAAAGGATAAAACGAATTGTAACTGCAATAGCTAGCTCCCCAATATTTGAGGTAATTGGAAGAACCTCTCTTCATGAGTGTTCTAGCCTAAACGAGTGGAACTTACTTCCAGTTGGAGATCCCATATTGGAAAGTTGAGGAGACCTTACTAAATTTATCTACATGGATCTGTCAATTGATTTTAAGATGGAACCTCAACATTATCTAATATGTTATCTAGTACTTATATTCTCCAGCTATTTAGAAACCAACTCCTTGATTAATTACTTATATTCCTTTACTATCTTAATAATATTTGTAATTATTTTTTACATACTATTTTTAAGGTTATGTTATTATTACACCTTGTCTAGCAAAGACTCATCTCTCTACTATTAACAAGAAGTTAACATGTTTCTCAAAAAAAAAAAAAAACAAGAAGTTAACATTATTTGTGAATTTATGAGCATTCATGTGCTGATGAATAACATTTGTACCATGCCAGATTTTCTATATACGATCTGAACAATTTATTGTATTTAACTTTGGCATGTAATGTGTATCATACGGGTGCAGTGTACAGAATTGTTCAGTAGAACCCTTGTTGGTGACTCGATAGTATTTTGATGGTCTTATAAGTGATTAACGATTCTGAAATGTCTGGGAATTGCCTATTTTCTCTCGATGTTAAATTTGATTCACCTGAAAATGTGCCACTAATTCCTACTTTAAACCAAGAAGAGTAATTAATTCAAGGATGAACTAGTAATTGCATTTATTCTTATTCCTCTTCCTCCTTTGATTTCATTCCATTCCTTAATCTCCTTATTGGAGCCAATTCCCTAATTAATCATGCACCTCTAACTTGTGCTTTTATGGAGCAGGATGCTGCTTCCCTCTCGGTGGCTATTCTTAAGAAAAAACTTCGTGGACGCATTTTCTTAGGTTGCGACAATCATCCTTTGTCCAGGTTAATCTTTCTTCTATTTCTAGTTGAAGATAAACATTCCCATTACTTAAAATCTAGACTTAAAGCAGCAGGATATAAATTTAATTTGAACTGTCTCATGATCCCAGGCAAGAAATCATGGACGTGATGATGAAGAGTGGGAAATTCAGTAAAAAGTTCGAAGGTTTTACTGGTAAGCTTTCCTTTTGGAATGTTTGGGAGCGATTTTGTAATGATAGGTACAGTAACACTTGAATTGTGTCATTTTTTTTAATACTAAAATGGGATTTTGACAATTCCAAAATCTATTCCAAACGTGCTCTTTTTGCATGCATGCTTATATAGTTATATGCCTCAGAAAAACGGCCGCTTATTATAACTCTATTTACCTTTCTTTTATTTAGTGTCCAACCAATATTCATATGTTTGTGGGCGTTTCTTTGCACCACTAGCTGCACTTCATCTTGTGATGCTCTGAAATCCATGATTGCTTATGTAGATGAGTGACATGTGTTTGCAGGAACCAAAGATCCTTTAGGAAAGAGATTGAACAACTCGAAAACTCGAGCAGAAATAGGCTGGGAGCCGAAGTACCCGAGTTTCAGTCAGTTCCTTGAAACCATTTAATGGAATGCTGCTGTGCATTCCAGCTTAAGAACTCAATAGCTGGTTTTGGAAGACAACACATTAGCCTTGAGTTTCTGCATCTTCTTGACCTTGTGACGACTTTGTTTCAACCCAATCGTAGATACGAGTCGATTGAAGCTTCGTACTTTTGTATAAACATTTGCCGGTATATACAACATATTTGTAAAGAGAATTGATCATTGAGTGACATTCTAGTGTTGATAAAGCTCAAACAGGTGTTTTGTCAATCTGTGCTACTTCTCACACACTTCAGGTTTAAATGTTAAGAGCGGAGAATTAGAACATTTAATTTTGGCAGGGTGAAATCTATCTCAACAGATCTCGAGGTCCAAGATGCAGTCGAGACGTGGATCAAGTCCAAGCCCAACAAGAATAGTGAGTAGAGGTCGGGAGGCCCATCCCTAGCCTCACTCGGATCACGGGGACCAAGAATGGCGCATGAAAGGTTCAAATTAAGGTTAAAAAAGCAGTTGGGCATTAAATTAGAAACAGGCAGTGAATGAGTGAAGTCAAGAATGGCGCATGAAAGGTTCAAATTTGAAAGGGCGTGCAAAATTGGCAGCAATCGTAGAGGAAGTGGGTTCGCTACCAGTGTGGCACGTTTCTCTCTGCTCTATGTGGCGCCTCCAATGGCTTCCAACGCATTCCAATTCCAACCCATAATTCACTTTCACCAACTTCCTGTTTTTCCCCTCACACAGCAAAGCCAATGCACGGCCACAGGAAGCCCGGATTCAGCAAATCCGACGGCTCCGAGACCACCACGGCCAGGTTTTCCGATTTCGGCCTCAGATTTGTGTCCTTCATTCTCACTTTCGCCGCCGCTCAATGTTCCGGTTACGGCATTATTTATCTGCCTTGGTGTAAGCTTTTTTTTGAAATATAAATTATATGATGCTAAATAATTTGTGTAAAAACTATTCATGGGGTAGATTTATTATGGGAAATTATTCATACTTATTATTATATATAAACACACTCCAACTACCAATTGTTATTATTTTACTACAAATATATAGTTTTAATGCAAATAATAAATAAGTTTTAGGAAAATTTCTCCTAATTTTCAACTAGTGTGCAAAATTCCCCATGGTTTTTTAACTTTGGTGTCTTGACTACACTTCAAATATATTATCCTCAATGCATAATACCATCGAGATTCTATTTAATATATGTTGAGATGTGGATAAAAAAACATATTGATGTCTTATCAAGGTGATTAGCTATTTAAGAATTAAAATCATTGTTTCTACATAGACTAGAATTAGATACTAGTTGTCGATGCATACACTTGTATAAAATCTATAAAGAAACGCAACAAAAAAAAAACATGTACTCTATGTGCCAAATCCACACCTAAGTAAAATAAAAGTACACAGAATAGTAAACTATAGATTTGGTTTCTTTCAAATTTTAGAAGTCCTCAATTTCTATGTTTTTAATTCATATGCAAATATCTTAAATATGACATATTTCAAATAATTAAAATATAATGGAATTGAATCATAATTTTTGTTCGAACTATAAACCTAAATTCATAATATACACCCTAAGCAATAATTTAATTTAAGTCTAGCTTAGAATTTTAAAAGTTTTAGTTTAATTTCGTGATTTGGATAATGTTATTTTGTCCTTTTTTATGGACAACTTGATTAGTTATTATTGATTTTAAAATTGTCCTATTTGAGCGCAGAACAAGTGTTAGCTCAAGTGAAACAATCCACCTTAGAGAAATCAATGTAAAAGAGTGTTAATACATCTCCATGATTAAAAGGTATTCAAATACCCCATTCTTCCTTTAATTATTTTTTAAAAAAGAAAAAAAAAAGTGGTTGTTTGGGCCGAGACCATCCAAGCAGGTTTGATTGGGCTTAAGTGTACCGGCCCGTTATCCTCACCCGATTTTATCAAGTCTAAGGTAGTAAACTTTGGGCCATAGCCCAAAACTCAAAGCCCAATTCCGTACTTGGAATTAGGGGTGTACAAAAAAACCGGTAACCCGAGCAACCCGGACAACCCAACCCAGGTTGGGTTATTATTTTATAGTTTTTGTTGGGTTGGGTTGGTTCTTGCGTTTGACTCGTTCAACCCAACCCAACCCGAACAAATAATATTATATGCATTTAATGTGTGTGCATGCAAGATATAATAATAAGATAATTGTTTAGAATACTTGCAAGTCTTCTAAAAATAAAGAATTGCACTAATTAGATAGGTAATGAGTTGTAGTATAGTATCAACATTTTTTAACCTATTTGTGAGCTTATAAGTTGAATTTTTGAGAGAAAAAAAGAAGAGTAACATAACCCGAGAACACAACCCAACCCAACCCAACCCGAAAATCTAGGGTTGGGTTGGGTTGGGTTGCGTTTATGCATAAGGTCGGATGGGTTGGCGAATTTTCCAACCCAAAAATTTGGGTTGGTCCAAAAAAATCATTCAACCCTACCCAACTCGGACCATGTACACCCCTACTTGGAATGGCCAGCCAGCAGAATTACTTCATAGAAACTTTCTGCTGGGTTACATGCTCCTATTAATAGACATGAAAATCGATCAAGAAACAAAACTTTATTTCTAAACTAAAACCAAGTGATTATTAACCAAAATAAAAATAAATAAATAAAACTTAAATTTTCACAGTTAAAATGATATTTTGACCGTTAAAAACCAAAAACAAAACAAACTTCAATTTACAATGTTACTGTCTTGTACAATTCACTTTGTTTTTCTATTTGGAACATTTAGCTAAAAAGAAAACCCTTATTAAAACAGAATTTCTGTTTTTTTTAGTTTATAGAAAGTTTAATTAGTTGGCCAATGAATTTATTTATGGGTGGATAACAATAATGAAAAAACAAAGAGGAGCAATACCAAAGGCAAATTTTATTTATGGAAAGAAAGAAAGTACAACAACTCACTCTCTAACACTTAATTAAGTAGCAAATTATATAGTTGATGTTGTACATCATTATCGACAGCACTTCTTGCATTTCATCCTCAATTAACCAATGTGGCGGAGTTTATCTGAAAAACAAAACAAAAAGTTATATATATATATATAAACTAGTAATTCAAGTACATGATGAAAAAATTAAAAGAGATTTGAGTTTAAAATTTACCCAAAACTCAGCCTTGTAATATTTAAATAATATATTTTTTTAAAACATAAATGAGTATTTTTCTTTATGTTAATTTCCACCTAATAGTTAACATAATCGGATCGTGGTTCTTGTATTGGGTGGCGAGGACGAAGACAGAAGTTATCTCATCTTACGTGCACCTCGATTAATATCATGAGATATACTGTTTGACCCTACAATATTTGAATGTCAAGGAAAACTATAAACATATAGTCACTATAAATTGAACTCATCACTTTAAACAGTTAAATGTTCTTTTTAACCATTTGATGTACATTTTATAAAATATTGAAGAAACAAAGTAACAACCACAATCCATTCGTTATGCATTTTAAGTCCCTATTCAATGTTAAGGTACATAAAAAAGTTGAGATGATAAAAATGTAAAGATGTTACCAACTAGTTTTGTAAAAATTGTATTCTTTCTTCGAGGAATTGCAGCATTAGCTACATCACTGCCCGCAGCATCGATTACAACAAATTCCATTGCAGCCATCAAGATGATGCACATCAGAAACACTGCCATGATCTTCATCTCCATTTTTCAAATGCTTTTATTCTCCTTTGCCTCTGGTAATTATTGCTACTTAAAAGGGGTTTTATTGGGATTTATTTTCTCTATTTTGGATTGGATTCATTGTGTCTGTGGATCTTTATAGATTAATTATTTGTTAAATTTAGATCATTTTTAGTGCTCAAAATATGGGAATCCTCTCTCTATATTTGGACCAAGAAAAAGTCTTTGCCGTTTGTTTTGTTCAATAATTTATTTGTGAAAATGGGCTTTTTCTCTTTTCATATTTAATGGAAGAACAAAAAAATATCTTATTTTTTGTGTTTAAAGTTAATAGGAATATTTATATTTTCTTTTTATATTTAATGTTATGAGAAATATTTAGGTCATGCCGGTATCCATCTATCGGTCTTAGAAATGTTAATTTCATAAATTTAAAGTCATTTTTACCCTATTTCTCCCATTCATTTATCCACTATTTTAAACAAAAAACAATATAAAGAATCTGTCCATCAATTTACTGAATTTGCATTGTATTAAAAATATATAGAATATTGCGCAGTGACATTGTGGTGTGTCAATGTAGCTATGGATTCAAATCTTTCTCAAAATTATAATACAATTTGTTAAATAAAGCAAAATTTAGTGGTTTATTTTAGTTCAATAACATTTGAAGGTTTGGTAAAAAAAAAAAGTAAAAATATTCAAAACGGTGATCTTTTAATTATTAATTAAATCGTTAAAAATGTCACAGTTACTAAGTGAAAAGTCCACACATTCAAATTTTCTACCTAAAATACTTATTTTTAAAAATTACTTTATATATATCAACCACATAAGACAATATTAAATGTAGTCATTGAAATTAAAACAAATTTAGCTAAGTGGTAAGCTAAATCATTATTCAAATTTAAATAATTGACTTTTCTCAAAAAGAAAAAAAGTTAGAGGATACATATTCAATTAGAACACAAATTTTTTTGAGTTGATCAATCTATCAATTCATTTAACCTTATGTATTAGAAGAATCCAACTCAACATTATATTTTTTAATTATATTCTTGGGTTGTGTTATTTATTTATTTCTTTCTTTCTTTTTTATTATTTCTAAGATTCAATTTATAGGCCATAAATTTTATAAAAATAAATGCATAATATCATATAACCTAGATATCGTATTCATGTATATTTCTTATGAGTATATTTTCTAGAAATCTTACGAGTAATCATATTTTCATATGCATTTTACATACACTTCCATATTATAAATAAATATATAATATTATTAGTTTGAGCCGGTTGGGTAAGGCTCACAAAAAAAACTAGTAAATTCAAGAATCGATTCAATTTCACAAAAAATTATAAAATTATAATCCAAAATTCTAACTTAATTCTATTCCTAGTCTGAGTTGTTGCTCTTTTTTATGCCATTTCTGGTCAACACAGGATTTGGTGGCGTAACACGTGGCCGGAAAATTCCACGACGGAACGCAATATTTTACCAAAAAAATCGTCCAAAACTACCGGTCTACGCCAGGTCACCATCCATTTAATTTTAAATAAAAAGCTTTTTAAAAAAAAAAAATTAAAAAGCGTTTTAAAAAAAATAGGTTTACACTTCAAAAAATGGACGCGGTTTGCTTTTTAAATTTTTTTCTTTTAGTACAAAAAAAAAGAGTAAATTACTGTAATAAGATAGTCATTTAAATTACATATCTAACTATTCCTAATACAAATAAGATTGAGAGAATAACTTAGAGACATTTTATTTTCATTGATTTATAAAAGTATAGTGTTTGAGTCCTCCACCTTCAATTATTACATAATACAATTAAGATACAATTCAACATTCCTATATTCTCATTCTCAAAAAAAAAAAAAAAAACATTCCTATATTCTCAAAATAATTGTTTTTTTTTAAAAAGAAATCAACATTCCTCTTTATTTCCTATATAATCTGACGATTATTATTACTCTTTGGTTAAAAAAATTAATAGGTATACAAGATCAACTAAATTCAAACTTGTGACTTTTTTTTTGTTGATAAAACTTTAACTCATGAATTTGATGTCAAATGGCCAAAAAACATTAATTTTATTTATTTTCTTGACAATTCAATTTATATTGTTATATGACAATTAAGAATACTTTTAAACTTTTGTGGTATATATTTATGATTTACGTTGTCATATATAATAAGGCCCTGCCTTTTAAATATATCAGACCATCATTAGATAGTTTGATTAATATTTATTTACGTCAACATGTAATTTTTAAACCGAACTTATATAGTTCAACCAATCCAGATGTTACATTAAATTTTTTTCTTGTTCACTAAAAACATCCTAAAAGACATTACACAATTTCCCAATGATTATATTTTATATCATTTTTCAAAATAATTTAATTTAGTATATGGGCTATAAATCTTAACGAGAAAAAATAAATAAATCATGGGCGTAGTCAAACTCATGACACTATAAAACAAAAGACTTTGAGCCATTCAAGATTTTGAATATATTTCGTTCCCTTCAATTTTATATCTTAGTGTTTATTTTTCTCCACCACGTGAAATATATGTCAAATTGCTTCCACATATTTACAAATTATGTAATCAAATTCAAATGAAATTTCAATACTAGCAAAATTTCTCTTTTATTATTTTTCTCCCATTCTATTTTCCATATTTTGTCATTTTATTAATTTGTAGTTTATTATATTGCTTAAATTAATGTATATTACTAGTTGTATTGGATGATCAAATTGCACTGGAACATAACTGGTTTCAACCCAGAAAAGTGATTGAATTTAAATTATGCCACACCAATGTCTGAATCAAGTACATTAAATAGGATTGCCCCCACAATTTTGATGATAATATCAATGAAATAAGAAAAAAAAAAACATAGACCAATTATTTTAAAAGTATATGAAAGCGAAACAAAAATTGAAGTATAAAAACTATGAGTAAACAAAGTATTCCATGTTGCTAAGTTAGGAAGAAGATCTTGAGAATATAAGGAGAGACAATACTTCTATTAATATGAAGCCTTGTTGGGTTTGTGGTGGACAATATCATATCAATTTGGAGGGTTTGTGGTTCCTTGTTGTCCCTAACAGATGGTATCAGAGTCAAACTCTTAACTTAGAAGTAATTTGGGGAAAGACTCCCGGTATAGAACAAAGGAGTTGGCGAGGCTCAGTTATGACTCGGTGTACTTTGTTTGAGGGGAGGATTGTTGGGCAAACAAAGTATCTCAAATTGCTAAATTATGAGAAAGTTCTTGGACATATAAGGAGTGACGACATCTCCATTGATATGAGCTTTTTTGAGAGATGTCCAAAAATAAAACCACGAGAGGTGATTCCCAAAGTGAACAATATTATATCAATGTGAATGGTTTGTGGTTCCTTGTTGTCCATAACATAAACCAAAATATAGTAGTCAAAATAAATGTTAAATTGTATTAAAAAAACATATAAACGTTCGAAAACGTACCCTACATAGAAGACACAACTATTCTTAAATATGATGAAAGTCAAATACCGAATTTGAGGCTCGAATTCATGATCGAGTTGAGATGGATTAACATCAAATAAGATAATAATAATGTCATGACCCATTCGCTAATAAAATAAGAATGTTGGTGAAAAATTGATGTGTTCTTTTACTAAATTTGATATTTTTTTAGTACTAAACATAATCTAAGCAAGTTTCTAAACAAATTTAATCTAAACAACCGACTATTTTTTTGACATAACTTTACAATATTTATATGCGAAGGAAATCCATTAATTTATAAATAAGTGGTCACCAGATATTGAACTCATCACTTTATAGGTCTTAAGGTTTTTTTTACCAACTAAACCATCAATGATGGTTAATCTACACAAACATTCAAGTCATCATATATTTCATATCATCACAATGCTGATTTACATCAACAACATTCTATAGAATTTCAAATAGTTTTGGCCCTGTTTGATAACCATTTTGTTTATCGTTTTTTGTTTATGAAATTTAAATTTATTTCTACTCAAATTTCTTACCATGTGCTCCATCTTTAAGAAAGTAGGCGAAGACTAACCAAATTTCAAAAACAAAAACAAGCTTTTGAAAGCTACTTTTTTTTTTTTTATAAATTTTGGTTTTGTTTATTAAAAGATAGGTAAGATGTAGATATTCAAATAAAGAAAAAGGTATAATAAAGTAGTTATTGTAGGCTTAAATTTCATAAACAAAAAACGAAAAACAAAATGGTTATCAAATGTGACCTTTATTTTTTATTTTTTTAAGTAGAATTTCAAATAGTTTCAAATTGTGTATGGAATGTTAAAAAATAATATGTCCAGCTTTTCATCCATTTTATTGTCAATTTTTGTTTGGAAAAACAATTAGAATAGAAACAATTTTATAAGAGAAATCAACCAAAATTTTCCCTTCAAAAGATTGCTTTATCCATTTGAAATCAAAATCTAAGAAAAGAAACTGTAGCCTGTGGCCGGCGTTGGCAGGGAAACCAGCAAAGCACTGACAATCAGATTCAATTTAATTATTAAAATAATAAAATTAATTTTTTTAACAAAAGGGACAACATGACTTAGAGATGACTCAGCAGCCTCTATACGCGTGCCACGTGTATTAACATCCAAAAGCCCTTTTTCGTAATTTCACTAAAACTCAGATTCGGAGTAAATATGAATCATAAACACAGAGAGAAGCATTTGTCTCTTTGGATAAGTGGATAAGATTGAAGAAATAGGGAATTCCAAATAAAAATAATTGAATTATTGAAATAAATGCATCCTGATAAAAAGAACCATAATAATTCTATTATTAAAATAAATGGCTATAAAAAATTAGCCGCCTCCCGTAAACACCTTAAGCTGCCTAGGATATGGGTCCCACATTAAATTTCAAGTGACACATCATCACGTGTTCTCCAATTAATTATCATACAAAACTGACTAACTATTCCAAAAGTATCTAATATATACTCATTTTTAATCAATTCACAATTGATTTAAAAAAAAAAAATCAATTCACGATTTATATTGATAATAATATGTTGGGTGACCTAGGGGTACAAGAGAAATGACAACTTAAAGCTACCCGGATTATCGATCCGAAATATAATGGTTGAGATGGGTTGGAATTTTTATTGGTTTGGGTTGAGTTAGAATATAGTGGAACTGGGTATTCTAAGTTGGATTGCAGGTTGATAAAATTTTGACCTAGGCCAACCCAAATAAGACTCATTCATGATATTTTGTGAAATTTAAATAGGTAAATTAGTACATAAAAATATTTATTTGATTAAAAAAACATAAACTCAACCCAACACAAACCGAAATATAAAAGTTGGGTTGAGTTGCTCTGAAATAAAAGGTTGGATGGATGGGTGAATTAGCCAATCCATACGTTTGAGTTGGTCCAAAAAATCCTCAAATCCAACCATAATCATATATACTCCAAATGTTGTCCATTTATCATTTATGTTTCATTAATCTAATTATCATATTTGCATAATTATATTAATTACGTGATATAGACGACATACTTTCCAAATTGGCCAAGTCTTGTTCTTAATTATATCGTATGGTATTTTTTATATTTTTTTTGAGACTATATAATGTACGGTCTTAATCGCGTGGTTAATATGTTATCTTATTGAATTTTTTTTTAAAAAAAAGATTCTTTTCTTTTCTTTTCTTTTTCAATCAACAAAAAAAAACAATAAATACCGGCATTCGGCCACGTGGCATGGTCATTTTCATAGCTTTTTCTCTTTTCCCCTTTTCTTCCCTGTAATGGCGTTTCCTTATATAAATTCAATTTCCCCCATCGATTTGTTCTTCATTTCGAGAGCTCTGTTTTACCTTTCGCTCAAACCCTATCTTGATTTTTCTTTTTGCCGTTTCAGATTCTTTGTTTCTCGATAATTTTTCGCTATTTTTTCTCTCTTTGGATTTTGGAATCGATTTTTTGTTCCTCGTTCCCGATTATTCTGGTTAGCGCGTGGAATTTTTGGGAGATTTTTGTTTGAATTTTCCGTTTCGGTTCAATCCAGAATATGGAGGTTTCTGTGATCGGAAAATCTCAGGTGAAGATCGCTGGTGTTGATTTTGGTAACAGAGAGTTAGGGCTCTTCAATTCGAAGGTAGATAGCAGGATTTCTGGTTCGAAATCGAAGATCTGTTTTGCTAGGGTTTCGAGATGTGAAAAGTCGAGAATCCGATTATCGACGAAAGCTGCGATGAATGAACCTGTTCAATCTCAAAACGCCGACGCTGGAAGAAGATCCAAATCCGTGAGTATCGTATTTTAAGGGTTTTGATGCTTTTCCCCTTTGATATCGTCTGTTTTGATGCTGAGAAGCCTTGAATCTGTTCTCCGTTAGGTTAATGAATGGATGCTTAGTTTTGAATGCATGCCAGAAATGGTTATGATTAACTTTGATTGTTTATGTTAAATGAACGATATTCGAAAAAAAATTCTTGATTCTCTTCTTACCTTGTAGATAATTATCAACATAAATGGATTGTTTGAAGCTAGTAATTCCTGCTATAATATTGCTATTAGTTTCAATAATTAATGTTTCATGTTGGCTAAAAGTTAGGAAGATCTCTGAGATACAAGGAAGGACTATATGTCTATTGATATTTGAGATTTTTAGGTGAAATTAAAATGTAAAGATAGTTAATTGTTGATGCGTCCATGGGTTCTATTATCCTTACATATTCTTTAGTCAACCATCCATATAATGGTTTATTGTTCTGTTCTTCATGATTTAGTGTTTCAAGTTTACCATATGTTGATTTTGCTTGCTTAAGTTCATTATTAACGGGCTTTTGCTCGCTCTTTTGCAGCTTGATGGCGTAAAATTGTATGTTGGTTTGCCATTGGACGCTGTTTCTACCTGCAATGCGGTTAACCATTCAAGGGCAATCGCCGCTGGGCTTAAGGCTTTGAAGCTGCTTGGTGTAGAAGGTGTCGAGCTGCCGGTGTGGTGGGGAATCGTTGAAAAAGAAACCATGGGAAAATTTGAATGGTCAGGCTATCTTGCTCTTGCAGAGATGGTTCAAAATGCAGGTCTCAAGCTCCATGTTTCACTCTGCTTCCACGCATCTAAGGAACCGAAAATTCCTCTCCCTGAATGGGTCTCAAAGATTGGCGTATCTGATCCTAACATATACTTCACCGATCGATACCGTAAGCAATACAAAGATTGCTTATCACTCTCTGTTGATAACCTTCCTGTCCTGAACGGAAAGACTCCTATCCAAGTTTACCAAGAATTTTGTGAGAGCTTCAAGTCTGCATTCTCAAATCATATGGGCTCTACAATCTCTGTAAGAACTGGCCTTTTCCAGATTGCATTTGGCCTCTTCACCCCATTTTATGGTTTTATTTGTGTTCTAATACTTTTAGAAAATATTTGTGTTCTAATACTTATTGATGCTTTTTTTAAATCAATTTCAGGGTATCTCCATGAGTCTCGGACCAGATGGTGAGCTTCGTTATCCCTCTCAGCGACAACCAAAATCACGTGGAGTTGGAGAATTTCAGTGCTACGATAAGAACATGCTTAGTCAACTTAAGCAACATGCTGAAGCCAGTGGGAATCCTTTATACGGTCTTGGAGGTCCCCACGATGCTCCGACTTATGATGAAACTCCAAATGCAAACAATTTCTTCAAAGATCACGGAGGTTCATGGGAATCTCATTATGGAAATTTCTTCCTTTCATGGTATTCTAGCCAGCTAATTGCCCATGGCGATCGCCTCCTATTTCTTGCCTCATCCATATTTGGCAACACCGAAGCAACCATTCATGGGAAAGTTCCATTGATGCATTCTTGGTACAAAACCCGATCGCACCCCAGCGAATTAACAGCTGGGTTCTACAATACTGCTAGAAGAGACGGATACGAGGCTGTTGCCAAAATGTTTGCCAAAAACTCAAGCAAAATGATCGTACCTGGAATGGACCTATCAGATCAACATCAGCCTCAAGAATCACTCTCAAGCCCAGAGTCATTAGTAGCGCAAATCAAGTCAGCTAGCCAAAAGCATGGGGTGATATTGTCAGGGCAAAACTCGTCCGGTTCGGGAGCCCCGGGAGGCTTCGATCAGATAAAGAATAATTTGGAAGGGGAGAGTGTGAAGTTGTTCACATACCAGAGAATGGGAGCATACTTCTTCTCTCCGGAGCACTTTCCTTCTTTCGCTGGATTCGTCCGTAGTGTCCATCAACCTGAACTGCATTCAGATGATCTTCTCGGCGACGAGGAAGATGAAGAAGCCACCCTGATATCACAGGCCAGTTCCGTGCCCGAAGCACATATGCAAGCGGCATAAGACCACTCTCCGTTCGTAATGTAAATATGAAGCGCACATTGGTGAGATCATCGAGTATAAACTGCCTTAAAAAATTGTTAAGCCATTTCCTGTTCTGTTTGGTAGCAAAAGCTGTGAATAAACTAAGGCTTGAGATAGTACTTTAGATTGAGGATTTATATATTGCTCATCCTCAAGAAAACAGCTTCATATTAGATATCCAGAAAGATTTCTGGTCTGGTTTGAAACAAGAGGTACTTCAAGATTATCATATTATGATTTGTAAATTTTCTGTGAGTTGAATAACTGTTCTATTAAGTTCCAATATTATTTGATTGATTATTATTATTTTGGTTCAGTTGTGCCTCTACATTATTTTATTATTACAACAAGGAGATCTAAATCCATAATGGATACATTTGTTCATTTGTTTATACACCTTTAACAGAGCAACTTGAGCACAATGGAATTAGCTAGGACATTTTAAACCTTTCCAAAAAAAAAAGAAAAAGAAAAAAGAATCTCCATGTTGAACACAAAAAACACTTGTGTGAGTTGATTTTAATTATTTATAAATAACTTGCCAACACTTTTGCACTCTTTCTTACACCATCCTGCATGAAAATGTTGGTCGTTTCCGTGAGTATTCACTTTCTCTTTCATGCTTTGTTGGAGTCGTATGATAGGTTTGGAGCTTTAGAGAATCGGAATATTGTAGGATCAAGTAGGCAATTTGTTAAAAGTTAGATTAGTTTGTTGGCCATTTACCTATAAATAGGGATAGGGAGGGAAAGGTTTAGTCACTTCAAGAGAAGTGTTCTCTAGAGAATGGAAAATTCTAAATTCCTATTAAAATTTGACTTATAGTTTCTTTACCATTTGATATTAACATAAATCTTGGATCTTATCATCCTGATCTTCAATAGAACTTATGTTTATAAGGTTACTCTTCGAAACTTTTCGAAAGTTAACCAAAGTTGTGTTGACAATGATTCATGGACTCTTTCTATTGAATTTTTTGAAATTCAAGTTTGTTAGGGGTTAAGGTGTGTGATAATTCCATCGTTATAATTATGTTCCTTGTATATAATTGGAGAGTATTATTATAATCGACTATGTTCCTTGAAATTTCATATCATTTATGAAATTGTTTTCCTATAAAAAAAAAAGGTGTGTGATAATTCTTATCCATCTATTTATCTCTTCATTTTGGATGTTGTATTGTATGGTGGTTACTTTCTAAGTTGTGGAATAAAGCTAAAGTTGTGTCAGGTGTTTGTTCTCTCGTGGTAGGTTGGTATGTATCACACTTTATTTCTCATTATTGGTAATTTTAATGGTATCTTTGGATATAAAAAAACAAAAAAACAAAACAAACAAACAATCACTATCAGACTATTGAGCTGATCAATTGCACAAACCACTTCTAAATTATAAATTTTGATCGCACCTTTAAACAGTTGTCGAAGTCAAGTGTTGCAATCATAACCATAAACTAAGAAAAAACATACAAATTCAAGATATTTGGACTCCCCCCTCCAACCAAACCCAAACCAAATTCTATTCTTGCTCATCTCTATCCCCCACATTCCCATTGACAAACTCCTAAGAAAGTTGTTATGACCATAGCTTCTTTATGCAAATAATATTGATGAGTAGATTTGGTTTAAATTGAACTTCTTTAGTGAAGATTTACATTATCAAAATATGATAAAAGGGGAAGAAAAATGATACTTTGAACATATCCATGAGGGAAGGCCAACACAAACTACAAAACACAAGGAATGAAATTGTCTATCATGAAAATGAAGAACTGATTTAACAGAGTCAATCACTGTCATTCAACTACTTCAGTTGAAACAAAAAGGAGAAAAACATTATTTACACAAACTGGAAGAAATTTACACAACACAATCAAATCAAATGTCTTCAAATTTCGCAAGTTTCCCTGCGATTCATTCACTCAAAAGAAAAGAAAAAAAAAACCCCCAAAAAATCGTAACCACTGCAAAGGAACCGCCACGAAAGAAGCAACTCTTCCTACGAGTTTCGAAACATACCCTTCGTCCGCCATCGCATTAACTTGCATGATTTTATTGCCAGAAGCCATTAGTAGACCTTCAAACTGAGCTATCCCATCCCTGCATTATAAATTGAAATCAGGATCAATAGTTCTTATTATGGTGATTATTGTTATCTTAAAAGGGTTATAAACGCCCCGAGGTTAAGCACACTTTTTTTAATAAAAAAAGTTCCAATCACCAGCAAAAACGAACAATCTAGAACACATACTAGAAACCAAAACATTTTCCATCAAAACGGTTGATCGACAGACATATTATAGGATTAAATAAATTCAATAGCTTGAATATATGATGAGTTCATTGTCATACTCGAATTAGTGAAAATTAGGATATAATGAAACTACAGAGTAGAGTAGATACTAAAGGATGTCAATTGCAAAGACAAGTTCTCAAAAAGACTCACAAATCATAGTTAAATCAATAGAATTTTGACCTGTTAAATGACTTGTCTGTCATTCACAAGCTATCTTGGTGTCAAAGCTGCTGAGGCAGATTGCAAAAGCCTGGAAAGCGGAGATCGGGTAACGATAATCCATCGAGAATAAATCCTTCCCCACTTTTCCAAACTGAAGGATGATCTTCTCATGTTCTGGTGTAGGTGGTTCATTTTCCGAAGCTGCGACTAGTTGAAAATTTTTCACGGAAGCAGTGGTAACTCTTCCATGAAAGTTCAAACACCAGCACTGAAGCTGCTCGTGCCACCGTGGAGTCTTGTTTCTCAGCACCAGCATTCCATCTTTCTGACTGCCCAAAGGTTCGGAAAGCAATCTATCTGCATTGGATTTTGACCTTAGGAACGGGAATGATGGAAACAATTCCACGTTGCTCAAAGAGAGCTCAGTCGGCGTGGGAGCCACTCCTCCGGGTTCAACTGCAGAAGCGGGAATAGTGTTCATGATACACTGCATTCTCCTTGGACCCCTGCTTGTTAATCACGTGAACTTTTCAGCATTTGCTATACATTTAAAGAGAAATGAAGCACCCAAACCAAGAACAAACCATAAATCATAATCCAGTTATCTGATATCCTTTAGAGTTTGGATTACCTTGATCCCAATACATTTAGTTCATATGAAATGTGAGCGACTGGATAGTTCCCCGCGGGGAATTTGGGAGAAACTTGTTTCAAATTCACTAGCCTAGTCGAGCGACTTTTTGTGATCTTGGCTCCAGAATGTGGTGGCTGCCCATCAAAGATTGTGAACTTTGTTCCTAGAAAATTAGACCTGTTCCCACACAAGGGGAAACAAGAAACTTTAAAAAAACATATCCCAAATATGCTTCTAATAATGGCATCACAAGCCTTCAAGAGGTTACCTCAATTTCCCAACATAAGTGCTGCTCCCCTTTGACAAATCCTCTGCATGTAAGGAGATAATATAATCTGTGTAAGTCGGGCGCTTGCATTTACGAGCGGCAAGTAGAAATTTACCATCATCAGTTAGTGCTGTCATGTGAGCAAGAAAGTGACAAAACATAAGAAATGTACCATTCAGATTACAAACAAAGTAGAAATTTCACAAGATGAAGACAAATTCAATTTACCATAGCAATTTCTCACCAGGAGTCAAACTGAGAAAGAGATAATAAGTTTGATTGGATCGGTTTCGCTTAATGAAACACTGTAGAAGAGGATCCCTTGGACCAGGCTGCAAAAATTACCTCCAGGTGATGAAAAGAATAATCTAAAAGTACGAAAGTTTCAAATGACAAAAAAATTGAAATTAAACACATGCATTGATCACTTGTCTATAGTGAGAACACGAAAAGGACAATCAAAACTATCCACAACTGGGATTAATTCAACAGCATTCCAGTGAGCCAACATCAATCAAATCAAAAGAAAACATAATCTTTACGAACAAATTAAAACTATTACATGGAGAAAAGAAAAGCTATTGCACATAGAAACTTAGGTAACAATCAAATCCAAAAACAGATTATAAAAACAAGAACTGAAGGACGTAATGAGCCAAAATAACACAAACATAACCAATCAGCCAAGAAAAAACCAAATCAGTGCATCGCTCCACTATATCCAGGCTAACTAAGCCCATCCCAAGGTCAGACACCGAGAGACATGGAAGAAATGCAAACTCTAGAAGCGCCAAAAAATTCACATTGGAGTCTCGGACTTGTGACCTTGAGGGGGCCAAGAAAACGTCTTATAATGAGTGATTAATTCACAAGGTCAAAGCAGAATAACATCAATTACGCATTTGAAGCTTCCAATAAGTCAATTCTAACCACAGGCACAAAGAGAAAACACAACCAAGCAACATCAAAATCTCCAATTAGTTGAAAACCATAAGAAAAATAAACCCTAAATCCATGAAATCATCCAAAACCCCGAAATGAAGAACAGGCGCGTGGTACACACTCACCTGCTTGATAGAGATCGGGAACGTCAACCTGCCGGAAAGCTCGGGCGATTGAACGATGTCCTTGGAAATGGCTCGCCAGCTCCGGCAGACTCCGGCGCAGGCGACGACAGTCTTCCTCGGCGGCCAGGAGGTCTCGGAGGCCTCGATTCTGATCAGAACCTCCCGGAGAAGCTCGTGAGGCATGCTGGCCCAGCAGCTCTGGTCGAGGGCGTCCGTCGGCGCCGTCGGCGAGCCGTCCTGCACCACGCGCCGGGAGCGGGACCTCATATCTTGAAAGATGCTCTTCAGAGACATGGATTTGTGGGGAGGAAGAAATGATCAGAGGAGTGGGAAATTGGGGGTTGAGGATGAAAGGAGAGCCGCCATTGGAGCTCTGTGCTGTGGATTTAGCTTTCGGATCATTGGGGGAAAATGGAAGAAGAAGAGATAAACGAATCTGAGTCGTGAAATTTTTCCCTCATTTTTATTTTTTATTTTTTTTGAGATTGTGAGAAGTGGGATAAATGAAAAAGGGGACCGGGTATCGGTTCTGGTGATTATTTTTTAATAAATAAAAAACAGCTTCCATTATTCTGATAATTGGTGGCACAACTGGTTACCCTTATTGTTCTTAATTTTTGTTTTTCCCCCACATTTTGGAGGTTTCCAATCTATTAATTAGGTTTTTTTGTTCTTGTTTGAAGTTAAAAATATAAATGAGATGACTTCAAAAATATATATATATATATATATATATATATATATATATATAACAAAAAAAACAAATGAGAGGATAACAATCTCTATTATTATTATTTTTAAAGAATAATTATTATATGGACATTTTTTTGAAAGGTTGAGAAGATTGCTCCTATGATAAAAATGGGAGCCTGGAATATGTTAAAGAATTTGATTCCATAAAAAGCGAACATTCAAGCAAAGGGAGTGTCGTAGCTGTACCTTATGTGGGAAGGCAAAGTAAACAAATTTGCCCTTGGTCAAAGAGTGCAAATTTGCAATTCATGCTTGGAAATCTGTTTTTCCTTTCTTTATTGATTTTGCTTCTTTTTTCAGGTCAGCTGATTCGGGAGAAAGTTTTTGGCATGAAATCTATGCAAAGATCCCTAAGGATGAATATTTTAAAGCAATAATTATGGTGAAGAATATTTGGAAATGCCGTAATTCGATGTTGCATAACAAAATCAAGGCTAACAAGAGAATTTGGAAAACTTAATTTCAAATTCTATAAATTTATATGGTGTTTCTTCTGTCTCAAGTTCTAGTGTGGATGTGTTTACCTCAATGCCTCGTTCGTGTGATAGATGGACACCGCTGGGGATCGATACCTGGAAATTAAATGTTGATGGTGCGTGGAAGGAGGATGGTGGTAATGGCAGAGTAGGGTGGTTGGTTCGTGATAGAAAGGATGTGCCTAAGTTATGGGGTGCAAAGGGTAGAATTATGACGCCTCTGCAAAAGTGATGGAGTGTTTGGCTATTCAATATGGGCTTAGACACATTCTGGATTGTGGTGTTGATCTTCCCAACCGGATCTTGGTGGAATCAAACTCAAGCGCGATCATTTGTTTATTAAATGGTGTTTCTTAAGATGCTACTTAAATCAACAATATTATTATTATTTTAGAATATAACAACCTCCGTTACTATGTAGGTTTTTTGGGCGTAAAATCAAAGGAACTTTATTATACACTTATATTTTAATTATAATAAAATTTTAAAAATATTTCATATGTAGGAAATATATAAAATATTTATAGAATGAGTCAGTAGTCGGATTGGTTATCTGATTTTGTGTTAATCAATTTTCACTCTTCATCACATTTTTTTTAGTTTAACTATAGTCAAAGAATTTGAACACATAACAAAATTCATCTAATGATAGAATGCGTTTCAATTTTAATGAGTTCTATTTTTTTTTAACTATTTTAATAAGTTCTTGTCCTAAGTAATATTTTTAAAAAAATATTTTGGATTAAATAAATCCATAAAAACATATGTACCATAAATTGATAAGTTTCAGGGAGAAAGACTTCAGGTCTATTTTTGTTAGAATTTTTGAAAAGTTATTTATTGGTTAATCCACGCATGCATCAATATATTTTTGCGCCAATATTATTTTATCGGAATTAATTCATTTAGGCATATTTTTACATTGTTTTTATTATTATAATTGTAACTAGTGGGCAAATTAGCAAAAAAAATAAAAAAACGTCAAAGTGGTTAAGATTAATTCTTCAACTTTAGGGATCTATTAAATAATTAGACAAAAAAAATTGAAGACTTGTTTTTGTTTTGTGAAGATCATGCAATAAAGTTTTTAAAAATTCCTAGGCCAACAGTTATGGAAGATGATATTCTGGTTTGGCACAATGACAAGAACAAGTTGTTTTCTGTCACATGTGCATAAAAGAGGGGACCTTTCTACTTCTAATGATATTGTTTATGTCAAAATGGTGGACAATTCCTTTGGCACTCTAATATGCCTGGTAAGGTAAAAAATTTGGAGGGAGTTTCCATTTTATGCAATATGTGTATCATACTCATGTTTTAGAAAATTTTGTTTTTTGCTTTTTGTTTATGAAATTTAAGCCTACAAAAACTAGTACTTACATTTTTTTTTATTTGAATATCTACGTCTTACCTATATTTTAATAAACAAAACAAAAAAAAGTAGCTTTTTGAAATTTGGTTAGTGTTCACCTACTTTCTTAAGAAAATATGGATATATTGTAGGAAAAATGGTGCACATGGTAAAAGAAATTTAAGTAGAAATAAGTTTAAATTTCATAAACCAAAAAAGAAAAACCAAATGATTATCAAACGGGGTCTTAATTATTTGATTTTTTGAGAGACTTCAAGCTCGACCGATGGAAGAGTTTTTGGTCATGTGTCGGAGGTTATGGTGTCATAGTAATTTGGAGGTGAAAGGCAACTCCAATCTAGCTTTTTGATGTTATGGATCAAAGGAAGATGCACCAGCCTATTGTTGGTTGGGATTTATGTAGACAACATTTGTTGGTCTTTCAAACTGCAGGTGGCACAACAATGGGCCAAGCTTTGAAGAAAGCACATGGTCATGGAAAATGGAAGCCACTAGATGTCGATAACTTCAAGCTAAATATCGATGCGGTTGTAAACTTAGTTGAGCTTTCGGAATTGGCGAGGCGAGGTCGTGGTGGCATATGCTCGGCCGTTTGAAGGTTGTTTTGAACCTGAGGTTGCCGAAGCTTGTGTAGTTCGGGATGGCCTTGAATGTGCTTTGAACCTTGGTTTTCGAAGGTCGTAGGTGGAATTGGATGCTTTTCGTGTGGTCAATCTTCTGAAAGGGCATTTCCGTTATTGTTTAGAGGTGGGTAGAATTGTTGAAGAAATCAAGATGTTGGCAAAGAGACTCACTTTTGTGAGTTTTGAGCCGTGTTGATGCGACTCGAATATAATTGCTCACAAGCTTGCTAAACGGGGAGCTTCGGAGTGCGAAGACCGTTGTACTTGGATGGAAGAGGTTCATGAGCATTGTATGAATGTTTATTTCAATGAGTAGGTAAAGATGCTTTAACCCTTTCGTAGGTGACGGACCTTAGTTTTCTATTTATTTTTGTTGTTCCATTTTTTTTAAACCCCTTTGGACTGACTAAACGAACTTGAAACTTCAAAGTCAAAATTAATACAACTTATTAGGTTTAAAGTCGAATTTCTAAATTTCAAAGTAAAGAATAAGATTTGTGTGTAACTACATTCATTCTAAATTTTGTTTATTTTTATTTAAATTACCAGTTTGACGTATGAACTTTTCCATTTTAGTCCAACAACAATAAAAAGATTCTAACTCATAACATGATGACTATGCATACAAGCTACTATATAACTCAACCAAAATGTTCACAAATTTGATGAGTTTTATAAAGGTTAATTTTGAATTTTAGGAAAATAGCATAGGGGTTCTTATTAAAATACACCAATATAATACATATACAAACAAATTGAGGTAAATTGTCTAAAGGGGTCCATTTGACAAACCATTTGTCAAAATGGGTCCCTTATGAAACTATTTTTCAAAATGGGTTGTGGTGTCTCTTGTAGAGACGCCACAATGGTTGAAAATGGTCAATACATTTTGTCTTATGCGGTGGCATCTTTGGAAGAGACGCCACCCACGTGGCAGTTAGAATTAACAAAAAAAAACGGAAGTCATGTTGCAATTTTAGAAGAAACGCAACCCCTCTAAACCATGAATTGATTCCTGATTTAACTCTTGCCAGCTTTTTTTTGAAATTTTATTGTTAATTAATTACCCACTTACCTTATAAAAAAGGAAATCTATTTCATTCCTTGGTGTGTTATCAGATTTTACGGAGAGGTAACGTGTAGTTTTTTTATTTTTTTTTTGTTTATTTTTGCATATTAAGTTTTGTTTTCTTTTTTGAGAAACAATTCTTTTTTATATAGATTTGTTTTCTTATTTAGTGTATGTTTTGTTTTTTAAGAATATTAAGTTTTTATTAATTTAAATAAAAAAGATTTTGAATAAATATTTCTCTCTCTTTTCTTTTTTTAGAATTATGTATATTTCTTGCCATGGAATTTCAATTTGCATTCTTTAAGGAATTTCAATTTGCATTCTTTAAAAAAAATATGGTTTATTAACATCCCAATATATTATTAGTTCAATTAGTCATGGATCCTTTTATAAACCCTAAACTCTAAAATATTATTTATTTAAATAAAAAAGATTTTGAATAAATATTTCTCTCTTTTTTTTAGAATTATGTATTTTCAATTTGCATTCTTTGAAAAAAAAACATGTTTATTAACATCCAAATATATTATTAGTTCAATTAGTCATAACCCTTTTATAAACCCTAAACTCTAAAATATTATTAATTTAAATAAAAAAGATTTTGAATAAATATTTCTCTCTTTTTTTTATATAATTATGTATATTTCTTGCCATGAAATTTCAATTTGCATTCTTTAAAAAAAAAACATGGTTTATTAACATCTCAATATATTATTAGTTTAATTAGTCTATGACCATTTTATAAACCCTAAACCCTAGAATATTATTATTTTAAACAAAAGAAATATATAACTATTAATGATTGGAATGTAGAAATTAATTGATTGGTAGGTGGAAGTTAATTGATGTGATTGATATTCAAACCAATATATAAATAAATATATATAACTTTAACTTAATAATATATATATATATATTTATTTAGAAGAACTTAATAATAATTATATAATTATGAGTTTTTTTTAAAAAAATATATCTTTAAGTAACTGACGGCAGAAAATAAGGGGGCAAAAAATAAGTAATTGACGGCAAAAAAATAAGGGGGCAGAAAATGGTTATGTGGCGTCTTTGGAAGAGACGGCAAAAAACAAAATTCACTTGTGACGTTTTTTCTTCCAAAGACACCACCATATAAGACAAAATATTTTGACCATTTTCAACTATTGTGGAGAGAGATGCAACAACCCATTTTAAAAAATAATTTTAGAAGAGATTCATTTTAATAAATAGTTTGTCAAATAGATTCCATTAGCCAATTTACCCAACAAATTGCAGTGATAATTCCTCATATGGTTTTTTTAGATCAAAATTTTCAAATAGTAAGCTTTATAAAAAAAATAACCATGATTTCAAATAGTACGTTCCTGCCACTCAATATAAAAAAATAAATCAATCAATCAACTGATTGACTTTTGCTCTATGAGTTTGTTGGGAAATTGATTATTATTATTTTTTTTATATAGGGAAATCGAATTTAAACTATTATCAATTAAGATATAAAAAACAATAATGAATGAATTGTGTCACTAAAATTGCAGCTTTTTATTTTTATTTTTAAATTTTACACAGGTAAATTATTTTAAAAAATGAAATTGCGTCCATAAATAGATGAGAGTCAAATATCGATTTTTAAGATTGATTTGTATCAATGATACTAAACTCAATTGCAAAAAAATGAAATTATTATACCATTAACTTTTCAATATTTATTATTTGCTTTTAGGAATTAGCTCCAACCATTTTAATTTTTTTTAGCACTTTTAAAATATATATAAATTAAATTAAAGTATAAAATGAAAGCTGAAAATGTTGTTAGAATAATAAAATAATCAAAGGTAAATTATTTTTAAAAACTATTTTAATCTTACTGTTTTTAAAGTTACGTTGTATATTATTAATAATAATAAAAAAAAAAGTTAACAACATTTTGTGGATTGAAGACTCAAATCTTTAGCATTTTGATTAGTAATGTATTACATTGATGCTGCTTGAATTACTACTCTATTGACATATTAATCCTGGTCTTGATACCGTTTTGGTTGTTATGTTTATTGTCGATTCTTTTTACTTTGGTTGGTCGCCCTCAAATTGGTGGTTTGTTAATGTTAAGGATGTTCTGTTAATGTTTATGGCTCATATGGGATGCTAATAAATTGTAAGTTCTTTTTCGTTACTATTAAAGTTTTAGTTACTAATAAAAAAAAGATCGTCTGTTTATTCTAATAATATTTTTTAAGTATTTACATCTATTACAATTATTTTTAGAATTTGACTGACTTTTCAAAGTTTTTTTTTTTTTTTTTGAGAAAACTGTCTTTTCAAAGTTTCTCTAATTTTATCATTTATGAATTTTATTAGTTGGGGTTTGAAGCCCCAATTAAACTAGCTTTCATGACCAGCATTATGGGCTTCCCAACCGTTATAAACTTAATACGAATATGTCTCTTGTCCTATTCACACAAAATAATTTGAAATGTAGGTAAATTTTTAAGTATTTATATTTATAATTATTAATATTATATTATAAATATTCATTAAGGAAAGAATATTATCCTACGTGTAATGTTCCTAATAAATAATTAGTAAACTTTAGAATATTTGTATTTGTTTTTCTTTTTTAAAACAATTAAAGTATTTGTATCTATATAGTCATTAATATTGTATTATAAATACTAATAAATATAGCATTATGTATTATTGATATAATATTATAAAAATGTATTATTATTACCAATAATTATAATTACTATTTTTTTAAGTAGCCAGATTTATAATCATTTTCTATATTAGACTAATTTTGTAAATTTCTTGAAAAACAAAAGTGAGTTTTTCTTAAAAATAGAACATGCGCGAGTTCTTAGAAATTTAAAAAAACAGTAATTTTTTTATTTTTAAAGGTTGGATTGCTTATTATATAATAATAAAATTTACAAGTTGAAGATCTTTTATTTAAGAGTCTGGAAAGTATCTAATATTAAATAATTGCAAATATAATATTTCAAAAAGAAAATGTAAATATAATTAATGTTCACGCAAATTAAAATATAGTAATTAAAATTGAATGTATATATATAATATTTTCAAACCTAATAATAACAATAATATAAATATTCATACGGAGCCCCATCAATTTTATATTCAACGAACAAAATTATGAAGGAAACTAAAAAATATGATGTAAATTCAAGTTTTTATTTATTTATTTATTATTTATTATTTTTTTTGAAAATGAGCATAACTTAACAAAATTAAGAAAATGATATCTTTCCCGACATCAATTGGAATTTCTTCCATCCATAAATTTAACAAAGTATAGGTTTAGTAAGTTATACGTTTGAACTATTATTTTTAAGGGGTCGTTTACTTGCGGTAATCAAGATGGTTGAAATCTTAGATATCCAGAATTTTAGATGTCTGGAATTATAGATGCGACATCCTTAGAGCAATTTAATTATTGTTTCTAAAATACCCTTAGAATCTTTATATAATTCTGCATTAATTTAATATAATTTAAATTTATATAATATATTTGCTTATATTAAATTAAATGTATGTTTTTAAAAATAAAAATAGTTTATTATATCATAATTTTATAATGTATGTTTGTGTGGAAAAATAATGTGACGTGTATATAATGAATCATAAATGTTAAAAATTTAATTATATAATTAATTGTAATTTTTGATAACTTATATTATATAATTAAAAGAAATAATATTAACTTTGTATTTTTTTTTTATTTTTCATAAATGTAAACTATCATTGGAAAAATAAAATAAAAACACTGCACATTTAATTAAAAATAATTTTAAATATACAATAATAATTTTAATAAAATTTATTTATATGTATATTTAAAAATAGGTAAATAAATAAAATTGATAAATAGAAATATTAAAACAAAAGAGGGACAAAATCGTCAAAAGACAATTCCCTCTCCATGAGAATGTCGAAAACTCACTACAACAATTTTGACATTTCATGACAGTTTATTTAGGATAAAAATAAGCAAAAAATTGAAAACTGTCATAAAATCTAAAAACACGCGCTTTTGTGGAGAAAGAAAGATGATTTTTAAGTTATAAACAATTTATGACAATTATTGACATTTTCATAATTGTCATAAAAATTATATATTAAAACTATGACATTTTCATAATTTTCATAAATTTTTTTATATTCAAATAGTAGTATTTTAAATTTTAACAAGATCATATGACAATTTAAAAACTATTATAAAAGATAAATATAGATTAGTTTAAAAAAAAAAGAAAAATTCCACACCTCCTTTTAATTGAGGATACTAAAACCATGACATTTTAAAAATTGTCATAAAAAATAAATATTTGTAAGTTTTAATTTTTTTTTTTTTTGTATCTAGGTTATTGAGTTTTTTATTAAAATAAAATATAAAATTAAAAAAAATAAAAGAAAAGAAAAGAAAAATGAGTTTTTAAGTTGAAAATAATAATAGTAATAATGATGATAAGTAAATAAATAAATAAATAGAAATTGTTTTTGGTATTATTGAAAAAAAGAGAAAATGAGGATTTTGTTTTATTTAAAAATAAAAGGAAAAAAAGAGAAAAGTTAAAAGGGGAAAGTTTTTTCTTTTATTATTACTTTTTCTTTTTCTTTTCTCCTTTCTTCTTCTTCCTCCTTCTCATCCAAACTCTAGCCTCCACTTCTACTTCGTGTTCTTCAGCTTTTTTCGAGTTACTCATCGTTGGTAAGTTCTTTGGAGTTGTTTTCGAGCTTCACCTCAGTCTTTAATGGAGTTTTTCGGCGAGTTGACTCAAAACCAACTTAGATCTACTTTCTTTCTTTGTAGTTATCGGGAGCTAGAGAAGTCCGTTTGCAAATCCGAGACCGGTTCCGTGATCCTGAACTCCAGACCTTTCCAACGAGGTATGACCCACCCCGTTCCGAGACGACGTGCCGTCGCTAGCCACCATGCGCCGCCACCGCCTCCGCCGTGCTCCGGTGAGGTATTTCTAGGCAGTAGCTTCCCTTCATTCCCGTGATGTTAACCCCCTTTGTGGCATGTTTAGCTTGTCCCTAACGAACGCTCGGTGTTGTTTTGTGTTCAGGTGCTCTCGGGTTTCATCGTTTCAAGAAGTATAATATTTTAAAAGGTAGGATATTTTACTTATTCATCTATGTAGAATACACATAATTGTATCATTTGAAAGATTCAGATTTGAATCTTACTCTCATGAGCTTCCTCCTTATGGGCTATAAGTTGGTCTCGCCAACCATATTTCGAGTGTATTTTCTATTTTTACACACTTTTATTCCATGTTTTTTTTCTTTTGCGAAATTTAAAAAATGAGAAAAGATAGCAAGACTTTGTAAAAAAAAAAATAGAGATTTAAAAAAAACAAGGAATTATAACTAAATAAAACAATTCATATTACTTGCTTTCCTTGAATGTTTCATTGTGTTTTATTAGACTAATGATTTTGTTATATGCCTCAATTGTTTGATTGCTATAGGATGAGAAAGTGTTAGTATATGTGTTGCTTTGATTTGACTTGGTGGTTGAAATGAACTTTGGAAATCGAGAGATCAGAATGAATAAAAATTCTTGATTTGTTTTGTCTATTGGCAAGTCTAAGAGTGAATTTGATCCATTTGTTTTTGTACATGCCTCACGAAATGTTTGCTGGACTTGGTAAAGTTGATTGTTGTTTCTTTTTATTGGGGGTTGGTTCTTTCTTTATTGAACTTGGCTGCAATAGTACAACCAAAGATCCATAACGAATGAATGGAACATGGGTAGGTTGAATTTTGTTGGACTTTTAATCTCAGTTGTTAGTGGATCATCTCTTTTAAATGAAATTCAACTAGAATGTAGTTTTTTGTTTTGAATTGTAGTTTTGATATATTATGAGACTAATTTCTTGAAATAACTCCTTAAATTTCTAGGGCACTTAACAAATTTTATGAAATTATTACTATCACTCTTATATGGTACACTTGATGTAGACCAATTTTTTTCTTGCTGCCAAGAGTGAAAAAAGGTATGAATTATTTAGATTTTTCTTTGTGTTGTTGGGTGGAATTTGGTATTCTATTGGTTAGACATGTAGTTTGTTTTGATATATCAATTAGGTTCAAGTTCTATTGGTTAGGCATGTAGACATTAATTAAGGCATTCAATTTGAATTATGAACTTTAAACCATGTTGTTGTTTATAAATCTTGGTGAACTTATTAGGAGCATTTTTTAATCCTATTGGTAAGTTAAGTAGAATTTTGCACAAAGAATTTGGCTTTGAATTCTATGAAAGTTGCTTATACTTTTTTTTTTTAATTAATTATTTTTTTGTTAATTATTCTGCATTATTTATTTTTATGCCTATCACTTTTTCTTTCTTAAGTTTTATGATTTTGAGTTTGTTGATGGTTTCCAAAGTTGGGAGGAGGATATCACTCAACATTTTTAACGTATAATCAAATGAATGCTCATCAATCAGGTTCTTATCTAGTAACTTTAACTTTAATTTTATTGACGAAAGTTTTTAGCATCTATTTCATTTTTAAGCTTCTAATATGCTTCAACCTCATGTTTTGATATGCTTCAACCTCATTTTTAAGCTTCAAATGGACTTTGTTTAAGTTTAGGCTCTAAGTTTTGATATCTAGTGATTATCTTTATAATCCATTTATCAACACTTTTTAGTCATTATTAGGTTGCTTAATAGATTTTGACAAAGACCCTGTTCATCTAAGGTATTTTATTTCTATTTTCATTTTGTTGTTTAGATATTGATACAATGAACTCATATACCTAAATTGAGTTATTGTTTGTTTTGCCTTTTGAACTATTTTTATCTTGACATGGATAATTAACACCTGCAACGTTGTATCAAGTAAGTCTAATTTCTTATTTCTAAAATAATGTCTTACTCATACTTTTGATGTGGGTTTATTTTCTCTTGATGCGGGAAACTGAAGCTTGGAAGAAAGGGAAAATAAAAAGGACTAATTGGAAGAGATAAAAAAATATTGAAGGAAAGGAGAAAAATTGTGTGAAGGTAAGCAATTGGCTCTTAGATTGCAAACTTTGTCTCTCTCGCTAGTGCTGGAAATTGTGGATTTAACAAAAACTAGAGAAACAATACATTTATACAAGATAAAAAGTCCAATTAATTCCTTGTTGAGAATAGAATGAAATGAGTGAAATTGATAGAGTGAGTTTAATTGTATAGGAGGCTCATGAGTACTGGAACTAAGGAAAATTCAAGGGGAGGCGCAACATCAGCAGGTGAGATCTCTTAAGGCTCATTATTTCATTTTCGCGTGTGTATTACCTTGATGATAGAATTTCTTATTTAGTTGGGAAAAGGGTGTGGAAATAATGCGATAATGTGTAGATATGTGGAAAATTAGAGTTTGTAATTTATCTATGCAATGCGTGGGAGTGGAAGAAGCAAGTGTTTTCTGTTATGAGGAGTAAAGTGTTTCTTTTCATGAATTTTAGGAGTGGTGGGTGTTTAGTTGAATGTTGTATGTTGTATGTTGGTTAGAGATTAAATCTTATGATGATTTTTTTTATATGGATATGTTACATTTAGTATTGGAGATATTTGAGTTTGTTGGATGTTTTTCTCTATGTTTAACGTTTAGGTGGCCTCAAGAGAGCAACGGCGATGAGCTTGAGACTGGTGGGCAGGTAGCAGAGCTAGTATTTTTTTAGGTTGCTGGTTTAGAATGTGTATATAAAAAGAATGTATTTAAGTTTTGCATTCTAGACCTTCTATAAAGCTTTTGTAAAGTTAGTTTGTAGCTGTTTGTAAATATTATGGATTCTCTACTATTGTATAGACTTTTGGGTTGTATATTTGCTTAAGAATTATCAATAAAGTAGGGTGTTCCACCAATTGTGAAGTTAGAGTTTCAGGTGACATGGAAATCTAGAAAGACATGGTGTACAATTTGGTTTTTATGTGGATTGTGATATTATTTTTGAAAGGTTCAATTATTAACATATTTAATTGTAATTATAATGAATTAAATGAATAAATTAATAGAATATATTAAATTCTCAGATTAAAAAAAACTGTAATAATATACATTTTATGACAACTTTTGACTATCATGAAATATAAATCATGACTATTACAATTGTCATGAAATCTAATTTATGACAACTTTAAACTATTATCAAGATTATTACAAGAGTCATGTTACCCATTTTATGACAATTTTAAACTATCAAGAAATAGAAATCATGACAGTTTATAATTTAACTTTATTTGGGAAAATAACTCTATTTTATGACATTTAACAACTGTCATGGTAAAAAAAGTTAAAATTACAAAAATAACTTAATTTATGACAATTATAAAATGTCATAAATAGAGATTATAAAGTATATTTTTCATTTATTCATGACAATTTTTAACTGTTGTGAAAAAACATTAATGACAATTTTATAACTGTCATAAATTACATTTTATGACATTGTTATTAAATGTCATAAAAGACTTACCATGACGCAGGATACCATGACAAGGAAGTTTTTGGACATAATTGTCATAGTAAGTCAATTATGACAATTAAAAATTGTCATAGAAAACTAAAATTGTAGTAGTGACTCATCTATCAAAAGTCATCTAAGGATGTCTGAGAATATTGAAATATCGGGTATTATAATATTAGTACGAAAATAACAAGGTAATCAAGATTCACATTTCGTGAGAATTTTGGATTACCGCAAAGTGAACGGCTCCTAAATGTTGTTAAATAAAAAAAAAGTTGAGTTTTTTTTTTCTTAAATTAAAAAAACTCACTTTGGATCCCACACCTCTTTATAGGCAGTGATCTCCAGATTCCTTTAAATATAATAATAAATCGACAATCCGAATTAAATATATAATTAGTTGTCTCAACAATAATATATAAATAACTATTTTTAAAAAGTTAAATAAATTGAAAATGCAAAAGCGTTGGTGGGCAAGATCATACTAACGAACCCACGCAAGAGACAGACTCTGGCCCACCTCCACCACAACTTGCAACGTGGCACATTTCGAATAGATCTCACTGAACCGTCTCCACGTGGCGTTAGGTCAACAGAGGTACAAGTTACGAAATCTGCGCACGGCCGCAGCATATCGGACTTGAGAAATTAAGCAGAAAAGAGAGTGATTGATTAAAATGCGCATAAGATTGACTCGTGCGACTAAAATTGCCGCTTAATTGTCGCGATCAGTCGCAATTATACGGTTAAAAAATCGCGATTTCAACAGGCTTTTGTCGGGAGTAGCCGAGTCAGAAAAATCAGGGTTTGTCGACCTGGACGCCGAGCTTTGCTTTGAATCGCCGATTTGCCCACCAAGCTGTTTGGTTTTTAGATGCACATACACGACAGCCAATTAATTCCTCGTACGAATCCAATGACCAATATTAACAAAGAAAATTCTCCATAATGCTTTGCATTACTAAATTGTTCTGGATTTACTCTTCTTTTTTCCATTGGTTTTTAAATAAGGTGTGTTTGGATGGAAATTTTTTAAAAAACAATAATAATTGTTATAATTAATGGAAATATTTGGCTCCTTAGTAGATTATTTAAATACAACAAGTAAATCTAATAAGATAAAATAATGAATACTAAAAATAATAAGATTAGAGGAGCATTGATTGAAATGAGATGAGGGCCAATTAAATATGAGATGAAAAGATGGTGTCATAGTGCCCAATTGATCATTAAACACAGTAGAAGTGGAAATAACAAAAAATGCAACAAACGGCTTATACCATAATAAATAAAAAATATTTGTTTTTTTAAGCTTCTTTGTTGGGATTATTTACGTAGAAAATTCTAAATCTTAAAATAGAAAAATATAACAACCCTAAAAAAATCTAACTACTCAAATAAGTCTTTGGCTGGTTATGAAGGATTTGTTAAAAAATGAACTTTATTTATTATTAGTGATTGCCACCAACTTTCTTTTGGACAATTTTTTTTTTTTTTGAATAATTATAATAAAAATTTGCTGTTTGTATTGATAAATTATAAGTGGTCATGATATATAAAACTCTCATTTGTACCTATAAAATTTATGAATAGTTTTATTGTGATTTATATAATCTTTTTGGAGTTGTTCCATCCTAATTATGTTGGATAAAACCCTTGAACAAACCTTCTACCTAAACATACCTATAATTTATTTTGTTTAATAATGATTTATTTGGAATATGGAATTCGTAGTGTTTGGGGGACAAATTTAAAGGTATGTTTTATTCAAAATTTAGTGAAGAGGCAATAAATCTGTAATTTTTCCATTAATCATACTTTTGTAATCGACTAATGTGACATATCGACATTGGTTGTTAAGTACTTTTAGCAAAGGTGGTAGATTGTAGCTTATGTCATTGCAAGCCTAGAATATTTTTATTATATATATGGTCCAACCATTCAAATGAACAATCATTTGATCATATTATGTGTGTGACAACCAAAACTATATATACTCAATTGATTAGACATGGTAATATCTATATATTCTTAGACAAGATTGGGACAGGTGATCCATGATATAGACGTACGTGTAATGGTCTTATTTGATTCTGTAGTGACAAAATGGTAGATCTAAACTATAAATCAACCAAATAGTTGAAAATCAAACATAATGAAAAGAGGGATGGAGAAGAGATAGCCACACCGAAAATAAGTAGTTCGGGCTATGGATCCATTGTTAGAATGTGAATCGATCGATACTGATTGAGTTCACTCATAATGTTATTGTCATAGATTTGTACAAGAGCTCATAAAGTGGTTAGGATTTCTAAATCTCTCTCAAAAGAAGAAGATAACTCAATGAGACTTTATATACTAGCACCCAAATACAAACTCTCATGATTACTTAACTAACTCCAATATTAACCCAAGTTACATTTAACTCACCAAGTTGGTTTATCACGTGTAATTTACCTAATAGCATATTCATATGAAAATAGAGCTAAAATTATTTTATTGATCGTAATGTTATACTAGTATACCATTACGACCTTACTTAAGATATGTATAGTTTTTTTTCTAAATATCTTTTTGCGCGCACCTTAATTAATGTCATGAAGTATATTATTTGATTATACAACATTTGAATGTCAAAAAAATTCGTAAAAAATTAATTCTTTTAGGACTCTTTTAACCAGTAAATTATTCCATGATCGTTAGATAAGATATATACACATATATACATACATATACACATATATACATACATACATATATATACATATATAAAAAACTATTATGTATACATATATGTATATATATATATATATATGTGTGTGTGTGTGTTATATACATACAGGTTTAGGGTTTATTCTAGTTTATATATATAGCCTAAGGAGCTGTTTGGTGGAGGGATTTAATTAACTCGAGTTAATTTAATCTCTCAAAAATATGTTTGGTGGAGGGACTACTCAAACTCGGATCAGTGTAACACGGTTTAAATAAATGTTGCAAAAATCGAGGTGAATCTGAGTAACAGTAAAATTGAGAGCATTTCTCTTTTTTTTTTTTTTTTTTTCTTACGACATTTCTCTCTTCAACCCATCTTTCTTTTTCTCTCTCTTCTTTACTCTGTCTCTTTCCTCCGCTCCATCTCATTTTCACCTTCATCTTTCCTTAAACTGTGTATTGGAAAATAATTGAGAACTGAGGAAAGTCCAACAAAAAGGATTTGAATCAATGATGTATTGGAGAGAACCATTCTGAAGACCTAACTCAACAGAATCCACTTTCCATTTTGTTGGATGGTTTAGAGAAATTTTCTCTATAAAATTAATATTTGAATGAAATGTAAAAGCAAATTACAATTTTAAAATCGGTGGGTTTAAAAGGAAAAATAACCAAAACTATTTTTAGTAAAGTAGGAGAGATGATGCCATATAGCAACTTGTTTTTTTTTTTTAAATAAATCTATTGAAAGTTGGAGAAATCACGTTTAATCAACTCATTGAAATTATATTTTTTTTACCAATAATGTTAATTTGTGCTCGTAGAATATTTTTTATACATAGTTTGAAATTTAGATTTAGTTTTAGGTCTTTTATTTTAGTTCATGACTAATTTAAAATTTTGTTGAGATAAAGTAGTTCATTTAGGACATATTTGGGGTGAGTATTAATTTAACTTAGATTAAGGTAATACTCTTAATCTGTGTTTGTTTTGCAATATTTACACGTTTTTAATCCGTATTAATTTAATATGAATTGTGCATAATAAACTATAGCTTAAACTGAGTTCTTTTTTCGTCTAACACCTTGTTTCACGCTCTCTCTTCTCTCTCATTTCAAAGATGACCAAACCTTAATCTCTATGATCTTTTGTTCTATTTATACCTCTAATGGTTCTTTCGCTTTCATTAATGTTGTTCTACTCTCAATTTCGCATCGTTTAACATCTAGTTTGTTGAGTTTCAAATATATTAGTCTATTGTACACATGGCAAATACAAATGGGGGATGATGTCGGTGTTGTTCTCACTAAAGCAGTAATGGACGAATCTTCAATTGAATGGTCATAATTTTGAGATTTAATAGCAGAACGAATATTTTATAAATGGAAAACTTCAATAAATGAGTGAATGACCAATAGAGCAGTAGCTCAAGCGGCATCAATGTATACCTAATGACTTAGAGGTTTTAGGTTCGAGTCTTCCCCACCTCCTAGTTATTGTAATCTAAAAAGAAAAAAAAAGTGAATGAAACAACTTTATAATATACTACGTGTAAGTGAATGATCTTATTAGTAACTCTTATTTGGTTTAACTAAAATTTCATGTATTATATTCAAAAGACATTTTTATATATTGTCAAAGAAATAAGTTGAATAGTCAGAGGATACATATAAGTTGAATAATGTGTAGAATCATTAAAAAAATGTATGAAAATGATAAATATAAATTTAGAAACTCAGCTTAAGTTAATATTCGTACCAAACACAGCTTAATTTAATACCCAGCTTAACTTAATACTCGACTTTAACTTAATTCCTCTACCAAACAACAGTCAGTTTAACTTAATTCAGATTAACTTAATCTCTGCATCAAACACAGATTAACTTAATCTCCAGCTTAACTTAATACTCAGGTTAACTTAATCCCTCTTAACTTAATTCTAATCCCTGCACCAAACACGCCCTAAGGTATGAAACTTGATACAACTAGTATGACGTCGATTGAACCTCACCATTAATTTATTTTATTTTTTTGAAAAGTCACCTTTAATTTCTTAAGAGGTGTATGGATTCCTTTTATTAGAGTGAGTTAGACTAAATAACTATAATAATTGGTAGGTTGGCTTGTGAATTGTATAATAATTTGTACTTCAAACATTGTTATCATAACACATTTATAATAACACGTATTCAAAATGTAGGTTATTATATAATCTCTCTTATTATAATTATAATTCAGCTTTTTTATAATAACTCAATTATCCTTTACAAATGTTTCCGAAGTGAACTTTAATTTCGAAAGGAGCATACTACCAAAGTTCAAAAGCTAAACTATTATGCCTCCACTAGGGTTATTACACTCTTGCTTTTATTTTTCTCAAAAGAATATTAATTTTATATTATCTAGTCGAACTTTTTTCATTAATCTTTTAAATTGGACACTGTATTTGTAAAAACTAATTTGTTAAAAAAAAATAGTTAACAACTCATAAATTTTGAAGGAAAAAAGGAACTCATTAGACATTATTCAATTACATTTTTCTACAAAAACTCACAGCTTTTGCCTGCTTACTTATAAATTGGAGTGGGATCAGAACAGGGCATTATTTTATTTGTATAAGAAAATGAAAAACCCGTACAGTTTTCATGGCCCCGACCACATTTTTAAAGTGGAGAACCTAATGAATGCAATATTAAACAATTGCAACAACAAAGAGGCTGCTTCGGATCCACCACGAAACTACAACAAATCAGCTTTTTGTTGAGAATTCCACTATATAAAGTGAGACTTTTTTTTTTAAACCGAGAAACCGAAGTTTCGCTCCCCTATTCTCAAGGTACCACTAGCCCGTTCGTAGAATGTGACACTGTGATATTTAGAAGGATATTTTAGTTTAAATGTTTTCCAACGACCTAAAACTAAAGATCTCTGAAGAAAGTATGTTTTAAATTCTTTAACTTCAACAGTTGGAGTTATCCTTTAAAGACAGATACTAGAGTAAGATAGAGCCATTAATTAATGTTTGTACTAATTTAATATATATTCAACTAAAGTTCTTTTAACTGAAATAGATATTCGATTTAACAAAATATAAAATCATGATGTAATTTAAGAATGATGAACATACACTATTTTGAGAAAACAGGTTAGAGATTGCAAATTTGAAAGATGAATAAAACTTAAGACATTTATAAATATAGATAAGTCTTTATATAAGAAATTTAATTTTGAGATGACATTTTATTTTATCTGATGAGGAATTAGATTCTATTATATTTAAATAAGCAGTTTAGTAGATAGAAGTTAAAATTCTAAGAATAAATAATGAACTCAAACAAACATTTGTCCAAAAAAAAAACTCAGAGAAACACTGTTGTAAATTCAAAGATCTACCATCTTCGAGAGTATATTAAAATTCACCGTGAAATCTTATCTTTTTTAGTTGCAATTTAAATGAACGGTCCAATTTAGATCAGGAAACCCAACGTCTTTTACTTTAATAAAATCTAAATATTATCTTCTTTTTTTTTTTTTTTTTAATTATAGGGGTGTTTAGATAAGTATTTTCTCATCAAACAAAAATATAATGGAACGGTTGGTTGTTGATTCGATTAATGAGTAATATTACTGACCTATTGTATAACATAATATGATCAAAAGATTATAAGTTTTTTTATATAAAAAATTACGAGTTCTTAATTTCAACTACAAAATGTTGAATAATAACAATAATAATAAAACATAGAACATGCCGATGTGTCGCAATAATCTTTCACAAATATTTATCACATTTTATACTAGCAATTTTGTCTTTCTTTTTTATTTTCTTAAATAATTCAAGGCAGCATGGAGGATAGAAATGTGAATATTTTTCTTTATGATAATGAGGATTTGGAGTATTACTCATTAAAAAATGTTACGAGCAAATTTCGAATCTAACTTACAAGAAAACCTATTTTATAGATTTCAAACTTTTATTAATAAACTTAGCTCTATAAAGATGCGAGCATTTAATCTCTTTATCAATTTGTACATGTTCTAACCAAATAAACTATTAATTTAAATTTATGGAGCAATGGTGTAATATATTATACATTTATATATGTATGAAACAAATAATTAATATTTTTTTGTTGAGTTGAAAATAATCAATATTTTGTTAGTTTCTACACATGGTATTTAATTGTGCTGGTATATGAAGAGGACTTTACACGAAAACTTACGGTCATAAATTTTTCAATATTTTTACAAAAAGAAAAACAATTTTGAGATTTCACATCTAATCTATTTTGCTACACCAAATATATACATTAAGGTAAATGAAAAAAAACCCAGAATTTAGTTCCACTGTTTTTTTTTCACTAAATGAATCAGTGGTGTGATTGGATATTTAATTTGCTGTTAATTCATTTTCATTTTACGGTCACGTTTAGTAGAATCGGTATTTATAATCATTTTTCCTTAACTTGTACTAAAAAAAAGTTAAACTATTTTTATTATTACATATATTTGCTAAACTGAATCGAACTCCGCTCTGATAAATAATAAATTGTAGAGGTGTCTGGGATTTGATGTCGAGGAGAGGGAAGAAAGGAGAAATTTCAACTCTATGTTTGTTTTTAGGACATCATCCTCTCCTTAATTTCTCCTCTAATATCACATCAAATATTTTATTTAATATTTTAATTGTCACATTAAACAATTTTTTTAATTTTTAAGTATATAATATAATATAAAATATTTTTTATTTAATCTTATCAAATATCACATCAAACTTTGTGAAATTTTCAATCACACAATATAAAATAAAATATATTGTATTTATTCATCAATCCAAAATTTACAATTATTACATTATAAAAAATCAACATAAAATAAATACATTTACTACATTTTCTATCCAAAACATCAATTTTCAAACAATTGCCTCGTATCTCCAAATCACTCTGCTTCTCTTTTTCTCCTCTTTTCAACACCAAAATCCAATCACCTCGTGGAATCAAATATTTGAATACTATTTTTTGTTTATGAATAGCCTTTTCCCTTTCTCCAATATTAAATTGAAAAATAGGACGGTAAAATAAACACAAAAAAAAGGAGAAATTTAAATTTCCAGGAAAGAGAAGATTCCATATACGACAAAATGATACACGTGGGCCCCACTCGGTTTCCCACATTCTCTCCCTCTCTTTTCCATTCCAAAAAATACCGTCCTTCTCAAAACTGTAGAATACAAACGGAAGACATCGTACTAGATAATCTCAACCCTAGATCAGCTTCCGATCATCGCGGCTCTCTCCAACCGACGGTCAAGATTCCGCGAAAGTCCAAACTTCGCTGTACAAAGCCGTATATAAATACCTCCCACTCACGGCCCTTTCTCATTCTCATTCTCCCTCGCTTTTGTTCGCCAAATTTTCCAAAACGTAAAAAACCAAACGGACCAACAGTCTCTGCTCCAATTCTTTCGATTATCAGTTCCAGAATTCGCGATATCGTTTCGTTTTTCTCATCGATTTGTTTGTAGAATTTGATCGGTTTCTGTTGAATGCTCGAGCTCCGATCAAGTTTCTGCGAATCTGTTGAATGTTCGAGTTCTTGGTGAGTGAAGTTTTTTCGATTCCATTACTGTAGAACTTGTTACTGTTTCGCCATTTTTCTTTTGCTTTCCTTTTCATTTGCTTTAGGTAGTTTGAAATTTTGAACTGTATTTGGTCATTGCTCTGTTTGCTTGACGAGAAAGCTGATGAAAAAGATAACGGAACTTAGGTTAGATTCTGATTTCTGTTCGTTAGGTTTATTTAGGGTTACGATGCCTCATTTTTCTTCCGAAACCGTTAGATTTATCTTTTGAGAATCTTTCTCTTCATTCTGCTGCTGAAACAGTAGATTCCTGAGGCTAATACTTTGAATTTGTGCTTTTTGGTTCATTTGGAAGATTTTGTTTGAAGGATCAAATGCGAGTTCGGCATTGACGTGAGCTCGAATAGCAGGATTTCGACTTGCTATGGCGCCGGAAATAGTTGTCGAATCAGGCTCGTCGATAGTGGATTTGGGGATGGAGTTAGTTGCGGACCATACTTCGGTTGTTTCTTTGAACTTATTTGTAGCTCTTATTTGCGGTTGCATTGTTATCGGCCATTTGTTAGAGGAAAATCGATGGATTAATGAGTCTATTACGGCCCTTGTCATTGTGAGCTTATGATGTTCTTATTCTTCCTTAATTACTTACTTATGTTAAATGTAATCGAGAATTTAAATATGTTGAAATTATGATAGGGACTGTGTACCGGCATCATAATATTGTTAACAACTAGAGGGAAAAGCTCGCACTTATTTTTGTTCAATGAAGAGCTTTTCTTTATTTATCTCCTTCCGCCCATCATTTTCAATGCCGGGTGAGTACCTTATTCACTTTCCTCCAAATTTCTAAATAAATGGTTCGGTTTTACATCATATGTTGTACTGCATCATCATGTTCATGATGTTTTGAATTGAATTCTCAGTTTTGCTTTCTTGGTTCTTCTGAAATTTCATTAGCAATTGCTTATGTCTGCAATATTATTGTAATCATGTGTCGTTTGTTAGTGGAAGGCATCAAGAGCTTGATTATTTCCTTGTGCTCTTGTCATAGAACAATACTTAAGGAAGCTTGTTAAACACTCACAACTAATCGATTCGATCTTCTTAAACCACAATTTAGCATGATCCCTTTTAGCTGCAAGACAGACACATCACCACAGTTTTGGTGATTAGCATATTGCCCTCTGCCTTAACTAAGCAAACATGATATGCTTTTCTTTCCTCAGGTTTCAGGTCAAGAAGAAGCAGTTTTTCCGCAACATCATGACCATAGTGCTTTTTGGTGCTTTTGGCACTCTCATATCTTTCTGTATTATATCATTAGGTATAAGTTGTACCTGCATATAGTTTTATCTTCTTAATCCTTGCATGTGTTTGAAGGTATAATTGCAGTAATATGTAAAGATGACTAATCAAGTATGTTTAGAAGAAGCATTCGAGTAAAACAAAGTGCTAAAATATAAGTTGTATAGACACTTCTAGAGGACATTGATCTCTTTTCCATTCTCACTTCACTTTCTTTGCTAACACTTGGTCTATGGGGAACCATATTATCGCTTGTAGTGGGAGCAAAGACCTTTATTGTAGCCAAGCTAAAGGTGTTATGTTAAGAGTAACTCAAGGCCCTGTTGTAGGCTAAGGACTGCTATCTTTGAGTAACACCTGTTTAAAAGTAGCGTGTTCAAATCTGAGTGAGCTTATTAAGTAAACTCCTTGATCTCTCTAAAGTTTGAGCGTTCATGTGAACACTAACTTTTGAGAAAAAATGAATTTAGGTTTGTTTTAGTTTTTGGTCTGAGACTATGTCATATAATGGCCTCAAATACTAATGATTGTTTTCTTTCCTTTACTGATTAGGCGCTTTGCACTTCTTCCAGAAAATGAATGTTGGTTCCCTTGATCTTGGAGATTACTTAGGTAAGCTCCAAATTAGTTCTGTTTTCATTTTGTAAATTTAGTTCTACAAAGCTGATTTTGTCTTAATTATCCGATTTTCGCCGTTATGCTCATAGCTATTGGAGCAATTTTTTCTGCAACAGACTCTGTTTGCACCTTACAAGTAAGCGAAACTCTCAGTTGGATTTCCTTTTTTGCATCATCTTAATTCCTATCTTGGAATTAATATTAGAAAAAAAAGATCAATATTGGTTCAGTTTGATTCGTTATGAAATATCAACCTTTAACCTGATGAATTTTTCTCCTTTCTGATTTACGAAGTATTTGGAATTCACTTATTATGCCCTCGTTTGATAAGTATTTAGGTTTTGTTATTTGTATTTGAAATTTAAACTTATTTTTCACACAAATTTTCTTCGAACGGTTTCAGCTTCCCTTAAAGAAGTAATTGGTCCCAACCAAATTCCAAAACCAAAACAAGTTTTTGAAAGCTACTTTTTTTTTAGTTTTCAAATTTTAGTTTGATTTTTAAAAATATAAGTAAAATACAGCTATCAAAGATATAGTTATCAAAGTGGTAAAATTCCTAGGTTGGAGTAGATGTCGTAGGTTAAATTTCAAAAACCAAAAACTATGAACAAAATTGTTATCAAATGGGCCCAAGCCTTTTATTTTCTCTTTTTACTGCAGGTTCTTAATCAGGATGAGACCCCTCTTCTGTATAGCCTGGTTTTTGGGGAGGGTGTTGTTAATGATGCCACATCTGTTGTATTATTCAATGCAATCCAGAACTTCGACCTTTCTCACATGAATTCAAGCATTGTTCTGCAATTCATAGGGAACTTTTTGTACCTATTCATTGCAAGTACTGTGCTAGGAGTTTTAGTAAGTCTCTCAAACTCTGATTGATTTTACCGTTTCTCTTTGTAATTGTCCATAAATCATAACATAATCCTAATATTCTGCAGGTTGGCCTTCTTAGTGCATACATAATTAAGAAGCTCTACTTTGGCAGGTTTGCTAACTCTCTTCCATTTGTATTTTCTACAACTATTACTCATACATAGTTCTGACTTTTGTTCCTTTTTTTATAACTAATTACTGTTTTTTTATAAATAATTTAAACTTTTCAGTGGATGATATTTTTATTTGGCATATTCAGGCATTCTACTGATCGTGAAGTTGCTCTTATGATACTCATGGCGTACTTCTCTTATATGCTAGCTGAAGTAAGTCACTCTGAATTCTTTCACGTTTTTCTTCGATCTTCTTCTTCCTGTACTTTGTGATTTCTTACACTTCGGTCTATGAACTTTCAAATGAAATATTTAATTCCATATACTTTTTTTTTTAAAACTTTAGTCCTTAAAAGAGGTTTAAAGTTAATTTTGGTTGAAATTGGTTCAATTCTATCAATAACTTGAATACATGAAAGGAAAATGTCAACATATTTCTAACATTTACCAAGGGAAAAGCCAGTAGGGAGTAATTTTTTTAAGAAAATAACAAGAAAAGTATAATTTTGAACTTTTTTGAAAGTACAATGACTAAAATTAGACATTTGAAAATTTATGGATCAACCTCCAAGTACAGGGAACAAAATGTTGTTGTACCTTGATTTTATTTTCATCTATGCTGTAGTTGAATAAAGTAGATTTTTATTTGCAGCTCTTCTATTTAAGTGCAATTCTCACTGTATTCTTTTGCGGTATTGTTATGTCTCACTATACATGGCATAACGTGACAGAACGTTCCAGAGTTACTACAAAGTAAGTCATTTACTTAGAAACAAATATTTCATTAATTTTTTTGCAGTTTTTTCGTGCTTAATTTAATTAAACAGCTCTGACGTTTCAATTCTTGTTGCACATTACTGTAGGCATGCTTTTGCCACCCTTTCTTTTATTGCTGAGATATTCATCTTTCTTTACGTTGGCATGGACGCTCTTGATATCGAGAAGTGGAGATTTGTTAGCCACAGGTATTCATATAATATCACATCGTCTAAATAGTAAATTAGCCCATTGAGCAAGCTTCAAATTTATAAAGTTCCCGCTACATCCAACTTTTATATGTGATTCTATATTTTACTGTTTTTAAAAATCAATTTAAAATTTGAAAGCTAAGAGGGTCCATTGGTTTAAAGAATTTGGTTAGAATTTACGTACTTTATTAAAAAAACGATGAAACCATAATTCGATAATTAGAGTAAATAGAAGCTTAACGTAAAACCAAATAGTTAAGGTCCAGGTTTGATAACTATTTCGTTTTTTTACTTTAGTTTTTGAAATTTAAGCTTATTTTACTAAAATTTTCTAAGATATATTCCATATTTCCTATAATGTATATCCATATTTTCTTAAGAAAATAGGTGACTGTTAACTAAATTTCAAAATAAAAAACAATATTTTGGAAGCTACTCTTTTTTTTCCTTCCAAATTTTGGCTTGGTTTCTAAAAATATAGGTAAGGTGTAGACATAGAAAAAAATATATGATAAGATAGTTGTTATAGACTTAAATTTCAAAAACAAATAGCAAAAAACAAAATGGTTATCGAATAGGGGAATCTAAATGTTAACTTGAGAAAATGATGAAGAGAACCCAAAGCATATTTTTTAAAACCAGAAAACTAAAAACAAAAACGTTAATGGAGTCTTACTCTGGCAAAAAAAAAACATAAAATGACACGATACTATGCATGTGTGATTTAATGACCAAGAGATCATGAATTTAATAACGAACAAAGAAAGCTAGTGACGAGAGTTTTATATGTCCGATACCATAATAAGTTCCCTCAACGTGAAGTGTACTATCCAAATACTCAAGACTCTAACAATAAGACCATTTTAACAACCTGCAGTTTACATTAATACTTACTGGATTTTAGTCTTTCTTGTTGAACTAATTCATTACTTTTTTGAAAATTTTATTTATTTATTTATTATTATTTTTTCAATTAGTCCGGGTAAATCAATTGGGGTGAGCTCAATACTGTTGGGACTGGTTCTGGTTGGTAGAGCAGCATTCGTGTTTCCATTATCCTTCTTGTCCAATCTGACCAAGAAGTCCTCGCATGATAAACTAAACCTGGAACAACAAGTAGGACATTTTTCTTTGTGTGTTTTTTGTCTCTAATTTGTACCAACTTATTAATTAGTTGCCTTGGAAAAACTTTCTACTTTCGCAGGTCACTATTTGGTGGGCTGGTCTCATGCGTGGTGCTGTATCGATGGCACTTGCATATAATCAGGTGTGCTAATTCAGCTAATTAAGAATCTTATGTATATTACTTCTTATATAAACCTTTTATTTTACTAAATGATATTTGGATTTTCTTTAAAAAGAACAGTCCATACTGATTTAGAAAAAATAGCATAGTTATTTATGTAGCTTTTTCTCTCATTATTGGTCAATGTTTTTTTGGGAGTGAGGACTACAAACTCTACATAGGGTATTACAACATTCAAATAAAATAGCTAAATATCGATTTTCAAGATCGAACTCGTGATCATGGTGTTGAATTGAATTAAATTATCCCCAACGGTTGAGGCTAAGGACTTATCCCGGTGCCACAGTCTTGGGACGGGCCAGTGGTGCTCCGGATATAAGAGAGCGAAGTTTCGATTTTTTGGTTTTCGAAAAAAAAAAGTGTATTAAATTGGTTGATGATGATAAAATTATATAATATAATGGTAAAAACAAAGAAAAAAAAGATATAAAAGAAGAAAAAAAAGCAAAAAAGGGAGGAATCTTAAAATTTTATCTTATTTAAGTTTTTATCAATCAGTATTATGTTGTGTAAGTTCATCGGTAGTCAATTTTAACATTTGCAAATCTTGGTGATTTAATTGAATTTTTTTAATCAATAGATACTAAATTTAAAATTAAAAAAATCCTAACATTAGAATAAATAACATCCATTGTAGTTTTTTCTTTGGAAGAGGGATTTAGTATTTATTTATTTACTTTTAAAAAAAAATATTTAGAAGTGGATTAAATAATTTCGTTCTATGGTTGTGGTTCATTCTGAAGATTACCTTATTCTTTATTGATTCCTTCACACACAAATGGACCTAGCGTGAGTGGTGTACTTTTGAACTATAATTTTCAACTTTTCCTCTGGCTCTTTTGAACAGAATTATTATGTTTATTTCTTTTTGCTTTAGGGAAGAATAATGAAGTAGGGAAAATTTGTAAAGATGTTTAAGAAATTGTTCATTGTTTAAATGCAGTTCACAAGGTCAGGCCACACCCATTTACCAGGAAATGCAATCATGATTACCAGTACCATAACTGTTGTTCTTTCCAGCACTGTGGTGAGCCACCATCACCTCACTCCTTTTCCCTTTAAATATCATATTAAAAACAGTAATATCCAAGCTTTATATTGATAATATAATTTAATCGAGTCTAAGTTCAAAGTTTAGAGTTTTGTCCTAAGTTCGTGAAGAGTTTAAAAATATACCTAGTATAATTTGAAGTGAAATGGACATGACTTAAATATTAATGTCTAAGTGGCATTCTATTTATCTTTTTATCTTTTGAGTTTAAATTAAAATAGAATGTGGCTCATATGACATCATGTAGGTGGTCATTATTTTTTAGGTCATGCACGAAAAAGACCTAAATATTCCTCTAATTTTAATTCGTGTGAGTTCATAGGTTAGCGTTATGTATTAAGTTCTTGAGACGGTGTTTATTTAGGGTGTGTTTGGAGCATCGATTTGGTTGTTATAGACAGAAGGTTATGATAAACGATAGATTATAATAAAAGATGAGTTATTATAAATGGTGTTTGAGGGGCAAGTTATTATAACATGGATTATGATAAACGGTGTTTAAGGGGTTGGTTATGTAACAAAAAGTAATATATGTAAGGTGTAGATAAACGGGCAGTTTAGATAAACTCGCATGCAGGTTTAGGTAACCATCGTTTATAATAACGGTGGGGCAAACATCGGTTGGATTATTATAACCAACTCGGCCGTTTACATAAACGGGGGCCTAAATACATCATTAGTGTTTTGTACTTCGAAAAAATTAAATTTTATGCCCGTTAAATTTCCACGGTTAATTTGATGAGGCTTAAAATTTGTCAGGAAGCAACCTGCTGAATAATGAATACAGCCACCATGTCTTACATCATAGGCATTGGTTTTGTTAAAAGAAAGATTTAAAAAGTTTAGAAACAAACTTGTAAATTGAACTCAGTAGCAGAGATTAACCATATTTTTTTTATATCTTCGTAAAAATATAGTAGTCAATAAATACATTGGAATTATAAAATGCGAGAGGAACGACCTACAAAAGTCCTAATTTAGAATTTAATATAATAAATTTAAGCCAAGTATCTTACCATATGTATTTTTTTAATTATATATTTACACTCACCTATATTTGTAGAAACCAAATCAAAATTTAGAAAGAAAAAAAACTTTAAAAGTTTGTTTTTGTTTTTAAAGTTGGTTATCATTCACATCTGTCTTACAATTTATCCATATTTTCTTGAAAAACTAAGTGAATACACCAAATTTTAAATCTAAAATAAATTTTTGGAAGCTACTTTTGTTTTCTCCCAAATTTTAGTTTGATTTTTAAAATATAAGTTCTTACAATTTATCCATCTTTTCTTGAAAAACTAAGTGAATACTAACCAAATTTCAAAAACTAAAACAAATTTTTGGAAGATAATTTTTTTTTCTCCCAAATTTGAGTTTGATTTTTAAAATATAGGTATGATGTAGATATCCAACTAAGAAAAAAATTATGATAAAATAGTTATTGTAGGTTTAAATTTAAAAAACTAAAAATAAAATGATCATTAGGCAGGCTCAATGGTTTTGAAGCAGAGCTTTAGTAATGAAGATTATTTTTGGATTATGTCATGTGTTCTATAAAAATAGTGGAAGGGTGTATAATCTGATTTGAACATTCACCCATATAGAAATAGCAACTGACTGGAGAATTGTGGAAGGATGAAAAAAGACATTTTGGTTTTGCAGGTATTTGGAATGATGACAAAGCCCCTGATAGGGGTTTTGCTACCCCAACCAAAATTCAGCATGAGCATGCTCTCCTCCGAACCCTCATCCCCAAAATCCTTCACAGTCCCCCTCCTCAGCAATGGGCCCAACAGCCCATCCACAACACTGGGCCTTTTCCTGCCGGCCCATACGGCCCACCATCATTGGAGAAGATTCGACGACGCCTTCATGCGCCCTGTCTTTGGAGGGCGGGGCTTTGTGCCCTTCGTCCCGGGCTCCCCTACCGAAGGACCACTGGAAGACGCCGTCATGGATGACAACAAAACCCTTCTTATATAAACTCTAAGCGAAACAGAAGAAGAAGACCGGGCCTGGTTTTTGTCCTCCCAAGGGGTATACTTAAAAAGAAGGTAACAAATTAATTATTCATCCTTTTTTTTTTACTTTTTACTTTTTAATTTTTTTTTCTATACTTGTGTGTGATTTGGCTTGGGGTTTTTGTGGGCTTTTGCGAGGTGGTTGAGTTCAAGTTGGTTTGAAAGAGAGATGAGAGGGGAAAAAAGTAGGTTTGGTTGTTGTGTATAGGTTAACAAAAAAGATATGTGGTTTTTTTGGGTGACGTTTTTTTTGGTGGGTTTTTTGTGATTTTCTAAGTTTTTTTTTTTTTTTTTTGGAGATTGGTTTCTGTAAAATTGTACTGATTTCAATCTAATATAAGATATCATTTTTTGTTTTTGTTTTGTTTACCCATTATTATTTGGTACATGCTTTGCAAGCGGAAGAAAAAAAAAGGGTGATGAGCACTGTAAAGGCATTTTTTTTAAGGAAATTTATCCGGCATATTCTACCTCTGTATTATATTTATAGCACAATGTTTTAAATAATTCATCTATAACACATAATTTTCTATGATAGAACTCAACTACGATATACTATAATTTTCTATTACTTATAGAATTCAACCAGTAATAAATTTAATTTAGATTTTTTCTGCTATAAATGATTTTTTTTTTTTTTTTGGACTATATATGAAAATATTTTGCCATTTTTTATTATATATATGCAAAATCCCATTTTTTTTAATATTCTTTAAAAGTTGAGTTAGATCATCTTCCCCGCCTATTATGCTATTATATTAATTTTTTGTTTGGTTCAATTTCGAGTTTAACTTTTCGCTCTTAATTTTTGTTTCTAATTAAATAAATAAATTGCTGAAATAAATAAAGAAGGATGGATGTAACAATTAGAACTCTCAATTTTGGAAGTTTACGGGATAAAACTTTAAAGTAGCCATTATAAATGCAAAATTAAATTCATTTTACTCAATTTCTCTTTCATTCTTTTCTCTCATTAATTTTCATTGTAGTTAACTTACCAACTACTTTGATTTAAAAAACCTACCGACTAGTTTTGCACTTTTAAAGGTAAAATTCAACAAAACGTAATGAATAATAAAACACCCACTTTCCGTGAAAGTTTAAAATGATTTAATTAAATGAATTGTGACTTTTTTGTTAGGGAAAACAATTTGTGATATAAAAGAAGTTAAAACAATTTTGAATATAATTTAATTTTAGGGATGCATTTTCCATTTCACCTTGAACCCAAAATTATAATATATATTTTAACAAGATGTATTTAACTAGTGTGGTTGTCAAAATCTCAAAAAGTGGTGACTTACCGATGAAAATATATATATATATATATATATATATATATATATATATATATATATATGTGTGTGTGTGTGTGTGTGTATGTGTGTATGTTTGTCGTAAATAATAATTTTCTATACAATCTTTAATATAAGTTTTCCGTATTCTACCTTAGTAGATTTAAAGTAACTTTTCATTATAATTAGGAATTGTGTTTGTTGAAATAGTTTTCCGACTCTTGTGCTCATTTGTTAAAATAAGAATGCTTATTTGAGCTTTTGTCATTTAGGTAATCTCTTTCGAGCCATAATCAATCTTAAAAAAAAAACAATTATATGGAAGAAGATAAATACCGATTATCGAGATCAAACCTATGACGTTTGTATTAAAATGATTTACAACTAAATAATGAAATCATTTAATCATAACTTCAGTATAATCAAACTTTATATCATATGTCTAAAAATGCTAAATAAATGAAAGAAAATTAAAATATACATATTTTCAACTTTGTCTATTATACATATCAAATAAAAAAGAAAGTGGATTTTTCATGTATAATAATAATAAATTTTAAAAATACTATGAATATGATTATAAAAAAAGGAAATTTATGTATAACAGAAAATTAGGACAAATCTAATAAAAAAAACTCATGTGTCTATTTCATTCAGTACAACAGTCTTCGATTGGTGCATATATATTTTTCATTCAATGGTACAAACACTATTTAATCAATGCATAAACAATTAATCTTTAACGGCTAGACATCGATCAGTGCACTAATCTTAAATCAAAAGATAATAAACCAGATAATTAGAATATGCAAAAAAAAAAAAAAAAAAAAAAAAAAATTAAAATAGACAATAAAAAACTTTTCATTTTGTAAAAAAGACATTGAAAATAATGCATTTTAGCATGGCTTTTAGTTACTGTACTTCTTTCTCTCATCATTCATCACATTTTAAAATCATTAAAACTTCTTAATTGCAAAAACTCAAATAATCCACGATGAATATGCTGCCGTTGCTCGTACACAACCACATTCGTAAAGATGAGAGTTAATTTGATGAAAAACACGATATAAAACTTAGTTCATAATGATATTTTTGTTTAAATGTAACTTTCACGGATTAGGTCATAATCAATTCTTGATTTGTTATACCGAATGGTTTAGTAGCGTATTAGTTTCATTGTATAGTCGTAAACCAGTTCAACGCCAACGTTACAGGTTTGCAAATATAATATAAGAGATAGAATGTGATACCGATGGTAAATTCTCTAATTTAAAATATAAACTTCTAGTAGAAAAATGAAAAATTCACAAATTGAGCCAAACCGAAATAAAGTTTTAATCATTCGATTCGATTATCATCATAGAGAACCAAATATTAACTGAAAGAGTTGTGCCATGTTGGCTTATTTGATTGACTGTACTTAAATTCAATTCCGCAATCATAATTTCGATTGGGAAATTTGGAATTTGATTATCCTATTGTTCGAAAGTAATAGTACTTCTCTACAAATTTTCAGTTATAAAAATTAATACAAAACTCAATCGAATGTATAAATATACATAAAATTATAAAAATAACTATATGCAATCGAATAGAAAATCAAATGAAAAACATATGAAAATCAATGAAAAACTAAAAATGGAATCCAAATTTAGCACGGAATTAAAAATCGGAAAACTCAAAACCGAACCCAAATCACCTTCATCCCAAGTTTTCACGGAAACCCAAAGAAGGGGGGTTTGTTCAATTCTCATCTAACGTCTTACTATACGTGTAACCAAACAAGCGCAGTGAAACAACACTGAAAGTGGGGGGAAAGAAATCGGCGTATCCAAACAGACTTCGATGTAAACGAAGTCAAAACAAACATCTATAAAATCGTTCTATTCGCGATTGGAGGGCTCACAATCTTTACGATTTCATATTCTTTTTCATTTTTCATCATATTTTATCTCCAAAATCTCAGATCTCTTCTCTGTAATTCTCTCATAAGCGAAGATGTTCTCCATTGCCGGATCTTCTGTTACCTTGCCTTCTCTCTCTGCATCTTTCAAGCACAGCCAGGTAAATCGTTTTTTTCTCTTCATTCTAGGGTTATCTCTTGCAAATTCAACCAACTTTTGCTTTAAACTTTGTTGATTTGGCTCTATGAATCTATGCATTTTCTTTTCTTTACAATTTGAAGTGTTTTCAGGATCTGATTGTCTAATTTTTCCTGGAAATGGTTGAGGAAATGTGTTTTTGTGTTAGTTCACTGCGATTAATGTTGTTTCGGTTTGTTTTTTGAGATTTCTGTTTAAATTGAACGAGATGATTTGAAAATTCTTGAGGATTCGACTAGATTGGATACTGTTCTGGAATTTTGAGCATTGGCGGTGGTAGATCTGATTACTTTTGTTAATAAGCGTCCATGTGATTTTCCGTCGGATTTAATGGTTGAAACCTATTTAGTTTGTTTGATTTGATTATTACATTATTCTGTATTTTAATGGTGGAACTTTCTATTAGGTGTCTAGCGGAAGGATCTCAGGTTCGAAATTAGTTTCGGCGCCTTCAAGTAAGGCTACTTTTCCCTTGAGAAGGAGCTATAAGCAGAGAAGCCTTCAAGTTTTCTGTGCGGTAAGTGTTGATCTTCTCTATTTTTCGTGGTTTAATTTAAGTTTTTCTTCCTCGGTTTTATGGTACTGAGAGTTTCTTGCTTGTTTGATATTGGTACTTGTTGTTTCGAAACTATTTTCATTGGCCCGTATTGGTCTCTCTGAAATTGTTGCTAAATTGACTAGTAATAAATCAAAATCAACTCAGTTAAATGACCTGTAAACATGAAATTCTGATTCTGTTTATGCTCGCATCGATCTTCGTATGGTCGTTTATCGTCTGCTAGTTTTGTAGCTTTCTGTTCTGCTTCTGCAGGTTACGGTTGTGGAAGATAATGAAAATAAAACTTCAAATTCATTGTAGAATAAGTCATAGATTAGATGAAAATTGCTACAAGAATCTGCATAATTATATCTGCCGTTGGTTTCTTTACTTTTTTCTCATGCTCACATTTTCATTAATTCTGCTGATTTATGTTGAAAATCTCACATTGATAAGGTGGGGATGTCTCTTAGGGTGTGTTTGGGATACCGATTTGATTATGATAGTCGGAGGGTTATGATAAGGGGTGGATTATTATAAATGGTGTGGTTATAATAACAGGGTTTATGATAAACGGTGTTTAAGAGACTGGTTATTGTAACAAAAATAATATATTTAAGGTTTAAATAAACGGGTACACACATTTAGGTAACCACTAGACTATAATAAACGGTGGGGCAAATATGGATTAGGTTATTATAACCAACTCGGCGGTTACATAAACGGGCCCAAACACACCCTTAGGGTGCGTTTGGGGCACCGGTTTGGTTATTATAGACGGAAGGTTATGATAAACGGTGGGTTATGATAAACGGTAGGTTATTATAAATGGTGTTTGAGGGGCAAGTTATTATAACAGGGATTATGATAAATGGTGTTTGGGGGGCTGGTTATGTAACAAAAAGTAATATATGTAAGGTGTAGATAAACGGGCACGTAGGTTTAGATAAACTGGCACGCAGGTTTAGGTAACCACCGTTTATAATAAACGGTGGGGCAAACACCGGTTGGGTTATTATAACCAACTCGGCCGTTTACATAAACGGGGGCCCAAACACACCCTAGTGTTTGATAGGTAGGTGGACTACTCTCTCATTGTCAATTGGTTTTGTGATGGATGTCCACATTATCTCTAATATGGTATTAGAGCCATTAAGCCCAAATGATTTTCGGTCCAACAAAAATGAAATATAAAAAATTCATACTATTTTTATATAATTATATAAGGAAAAGTCTTTAAGCTTCGGTGCTTTATCATAGAAGCTTAAGCTTTTTATTAGTTATGATCTAAAGAAGATGCAAAGCTTCAAGGTTAAAAATTGGAATCTTGCCTCTAGATGAGCCTATGCCTCAGTAGTTTTTTAAAATATTGTTTTGAATCATAAAATGCATAGTTCAATCTATAGTGGCCACTGTTTAAGAATTAATTTATCATTGTTTTCCTAACTACCTAGTCTAGTAGAGATGGACAATTGTCCCATGAAATAAGTTGAGGTGCGACTCAGACACCACACAAAAAACAAGAGAAGTTCCATGAAGATGATTTGTCTTAAGAGTTCATTAGATTTTTGCCATCGTCATGCATTATTTGGGAGTTTGTGGTTGGAGTCTTGAAAGTTCCAATGATTAGTATGTTTCTTAGCTCATCTGACATGATTTATGTGGTTATGACCTAAATATTATAGATTCGAATCTCCAACCTTGTTGAACTAAAAAGAAGATTAGTTTGGTTTTGCCCGTAGTGTGTTTGTTTTACTTAGCATTGTACTTCAATGGAGGATTGCCTTCTGTCATTTCTTTCATTTATAGGATAAAGTTAGTAGTTACATTCAACTTGTGTAACTCGTGGACAGGCAAAGCCAGAGACCGTGGAAAAGGTGGTTGGAATTGTGAGGAAACAGCTTGCTCTTCCTCCGGATTCGGAGATCAACGGGGAATCAACGTTTACTGGGCTCGGAGCTGATTCTCTTGATACGGTAACAAATAAATACCTTTGCATGTATTATTAATGCTTGTGCAATATAATATATATTTTGAAATCGTTGACACCATCATAGAGTGGTCTAATGGTCAAGAGAGTCTTAAAGAACTAAGAACAATAAATTCAATTTATGATGACCACTTACCCAAAAAATAATTTCCTGTGAATTTTCTTAACATTTAAATGTTATAGGGTTAAACAATATATTTTGTAACATTAGTTGAGGTGTGTGCGTAACAGTCACTAATATCAAGAATAAATATTATAAAATCATTGTAGGACTTAGTATATAATTGTTAGTTAAATTACCATTTTCATCTTCCATAAAACTTAAAATTGATCCTATGATTGTTGTTTTTGTTGTTTTTGTTCTTATTGTTATTTTTCTTTAAAATACTCTGCACCGGCTTTATCTCTACAAATTTTAGAAATATATTCATATTTGTTTTTTCTTGTATTAAAATCATTAAATTCCGTCTTAATTTAATTCATATCTATCATAGGAACCAATTTTAATATTTATTCATGTAAGTTTTTTTTGGGTGCTGTTTGATTTCATTTGAACCTTATTTATAATTTCCCAATTTCTTCATTTGGTTGCTGTTTGATTTCGTTTTCTGTTTTTATTATTTTAAAAATTTGCACTGATTGTGTTTATTCAATTTTCAAAGGTGTTTTTTGAATGGCAAGTTATTTTTGAAACCGAAAAACAAGTTTTTAAGAATAAATTTCAGTTTTCCAGAATTACATCTTTTCGACACCCAATCTTTTCTTAGAGGAAAGACTATAAATCAGAGAAACGTAAAATTGGTAAAGAGAGGTCTTCAAAGGGTGGCGCAATGCTCGAAGATTTGAACTTTGAGGGTATACTTCCCTCAAAATTTCTGGTTCAAGACTCGCATGTGACATTACTTTTTCGATGTCTTTGGTGCTGGTCGAGGGACGGGCGTGGTTACCATTATTTTAAAAAAAAATTGGGAAAGAGAGAATTTCATGAAGTTTGAGAAAATATTGAAAAAGGAATCATATTTATACATATTTCCTTTTCATCCCTCCTTAAACTCTTAGTTCAACCCTCAAATTTTCTTGTATAGTTCTTGTATTACGCATAATAAACTATTGAAGTCAATAGAGGCAAAACATCCAAAGTTTGAACTTTAGAATAGGAGTACAATTTGTTATAAAAAAAAATCATAAATAATAGTAGAAAATAGGATGAAAAGGAAAATAGGAAGGAAAAAGAGAGAAGAAAGTGGGAGCAGTTTTCCCTTTTTAATAAATATGATTTCATTTTTTTGTTTTTTTTTCCTTAAAATCAACTCTCCAACTTTAAGTCGGCCATTGTCATTTTTTTTAAGAAACATAACATATATATATATATATATTTTTAAAGCGTAACAATTAAATATATAATTTTCCTATTTTTTTTTTAAATTTTTTTACTTTTATAATTACAAGGAAAGAAATGAATTTGGAAAATACATTTGAAACATCAAATTTTCTTGTGTTTTTTTGAGTCTAATGTTCTAAAGTTATTCTATTGAATTTTGACCCAAGTTTTTAGTTCAAGTGTATATTTCAATTGATTTCTTTTTTAGCTCAAACGTGTGTTTGGATTTGGAATTCAAACATATGACCTTTTTTTAAAAAAAAGAGCTTACCATCTTGACTTTTGTTTGGAATGCCAATCCATAAAAGAGTTTTTGAAGTAGTTAAAAAGTTATCCCAAATAATAATTACAGGTTTCTCGTAAAAAATAAAGTGTCTCGAAGTTATGAGTTCGATGATCACTTGCTTAGTAAATACTTTTTAAATAGTTACCTTAAAAACTAAACATAGTAAAGGATTTAATAATTATCATGTGAATAGTTAAAAGTGTGCATAAGTTATTTTATTTTTTATATATGAGATTGTCTGGGGCCAGCTCGTGTGCACATTGACTAATGTTACGGAATATACCGTTTGACCATACAATATTTGGATGTCAAGGAAACTTATAGAAAATGAATTCTTAGATATTCAATCACCATGTCTTTTGACTATTAAGCCAGTTTATGAAGGTTAAGTGTGCACTCAAACAAAAAAAGAGTTATATTTATAGGCTTCATATGAAATTCCCAGCAGTGTATGTGTTTGGAAAAGTTGTTGGGAATTGAAATTGAATTGAATTTGGAATTGTTAGGTGGAGATTGTGATGGGACTGGAAGAGGAATTTGATATCAGCGTGGAAGAAGAGAGCGCCCAAAGCATCGCCACCGTCCAAGAGGCTGCTGATCTCATCGAGACTCTCCTCTCTGCTTAGTTTTAGTTTTAATTTTAATTTTAATTTCCGTCCTTTTATTTTATATTTCATTTTTACATCCCTCTTCTCCATCCTTGGTTCTTTCTTTCCTCTTAAAACTTTCTTTAAATATCTAGAACCCATTATGCATTGTCTCATTCACTCTCTGTTATGTAATTTGTATGATCATATTTTTCTATTTTCTTTTACTTTTTTAATTTAATTTCATAAGCATTTAAAAAAAAAAAATTTAGATTACATTTTGACTTATTGAACAAACATTTTTTAAATTAGATAAAGAAGAAACTAGGAAGTTTCTTTTTAGCTATGTATAATTTTTTTTTTTAAAAGAATAGAATACAAACTGAAAAACTACCCTAATTTCGTACGGAAATCAAATTTGTTGGTTCGATTTTGCGCAAACTTCTCTATCCAAATAGATGTTTAGTTTTAATTTTTTAATAAATTATAACTTTTATTTGTATAACTTAAGTTGCAATGAAGTCTAGGCCTACCTAGCATACTGGTTTGACCTCTTTTATTAAAAATTGCAAAAAAATTTAATTTCATTATTAAATCATATGTTATTTAAGATATACTTCTCTGAATAGAGCCGGGTAATTAGAATTATTTTCTTGTGTTATTTGCATGATTTGTAAATTAAATTTAAATTAGAAAGAGTCACTTTAATAAAGACTAAAGAACATTTTTTTCGAAATTAAGACTAAAGAACATTACAACCATAGAAATATGCTAAAAATGTCTAATGAAATTTGTGTTTGAATCATCACTCAATCTAATAGGTTCGATGACCAATTTCAATTTTTTATCCAAGAGTGATGGTCATTGAGTTTGATTCACCCTCACCCATTGTCCTTGAACTAAAAAATCTATACATAGTAGTATTATTTCAAATTTTATTTTAATATATAATAAAAAAAATTATTAATTCAAAATGACAGGCTAAAAAAATCAAAATGTCAAATTATAGAATTTAATACATCATAAGCTATTAAAAAAATATTTAATAAATTTCAAAAATCGAGCTTAAAAGAGAAATAATTTTACCTTTGACAAAACTTCTCATTAATACCAATTATTTATTTTGACATAAGTTTTAATAGGGGTGAACATGGGTTGGGTTGGGAGGAGAGAGGTTTTCAACCCGACCCAACTTTAAAAACAACACAATCCAACCCTATATTTTTTAGTTGGGTTATCGGGTTCATCAATACATTACAAATATAAATATATTTTATCAAATTAGTCCTATATTATACATAAACAAAATACAATCTCTAATCATTATTATATTAAGGTAATGAAATTAATATAAACAATAAATATTAAAAATATTTAAATAAAAAGTTATCCACTATTAATCCTACAAATAGATAGGTAACATAACAAAATATAATTCGACTTCCATAAAATAAATAGATAATTAAACCAACAAAAATAAATGATATGATTTGACTATATATTTTTAATATGATATATATAGATTATAAAGACTTTAAAAAAACATTAAAAAATATTAGAAAATAAAAAAGTCTAAAAACAATTACTAAATAAAATAAATGTAAGCATATATAATTATGTTTTACGTAAAAAAAAAAAGTTAAACTTAATAATCAATTTGGGTTGGTCGGGTTGGATTCATTTTAGGTCAACCCTTGACCCAATCCAATCCAAAAATGTATTTAACCCAACCTGTTAAATTAGGTTGGGTTGATTCAAGTTATTCTGATTGTTTGAACACCTCTAAGTCTTTTTTTTAGATTACAACAATTGGGGGATGGGGGAGACTCGAACCTAAGACCTCAAGGTAAATAAATGATATGATTTGACTATATATTTTTAATATGATATATATAGATTATAAAGACTAAAAAAAACATTAAAAAATATTAGAAAATAAAAAAGTCTAAAAACAATTACTAAATAAAATAAATGTAAGCATATATAATTATGTTATACGTAAAAAAAAAAGTTTAAACTTCAAAATCAATTTGGATTGGTCGGGTTGGATTCATTTTAGGTCAACCCAATCCAAAAATGTATTTAACCCAACCTGTTAAATTAGGTTGGGTTGATTCAAAAGTCTTTTTTTTTAGATTACAACAATTGGGGGATGTGGGAGACTCGAACCTAAGAGTTCAAGGTTATTAGGTTTACATCGATGCCGCTTGAGCTACTGCTCTATTGGCTTGAACACCCCTAAGTCTTATTCACTTCATTTTTTTGTTTAACCCAAAAGACTCAAATTAATGAAGATAATGGTTTCTAGAATATATACATGAGCCTCCCATTATCTAACTAACACGAAACTATTTTATTTGTATTCTCAAGATTTAGTACCTAAGAAAATTATATATTCCCAAATTTCAAATTGTTTCAGAAAATCATGTTAGCGATTTAATCTCAAAACACAAATATACCTGATAAGAAATCAATAAACAAGATAAAACATAATTGAGTAAATGGAGAAAGAAAGAGACTAGATATATAGTGGTTCGGGAAATTTCTTACTCCACTGTTGTACCAAGAGCCAAATTCCATTACTCACATAAACAAATTGGAGGAGAAGGGAGAGCATTGCCCAAACCCTAAACCTCACCAAATGTTCTACATCTTTAATGTCTCTCTCAAAGAAAAAACTCACCCATAAAGATACTTAGGGTGTTACAACTTGGTTACAAAAAACCCAACCCACAATGCCCAAATGAGAATACAAAATTACCCAAGTAAATAACATTTAACCTATGGTAAAAGGTTAAATACACAGAATTCCCTAATACAAATTTGTGAGTCACAAACCAACAAATCAAGCAGCCAATTAGAAATAAAATTGTTAGGAATGGTTAGGAATCAATTTCAAATTGGTTAGGAATTAAGGAATATTCATAGATTTAATATTTAAATCTCTAGAGTTTGTTAGATATTTTTTTAGAAGATCATCTGATTGAAGAAACTTAACTAAAAGTGGTAAAAACAAACAAACAAACAAAAGTTTTAGTGCCTAAGAAATTAATCTGCAGATAGACTCAAATTAATCGCCCGAGGAAGGCAACAATGGAGCAATGCCGGGGGAGAGTTCTTCAAAAGACGAAGCGGAAGCAGCAAGAAAAGAGGAGGCCATGAAAGCCAAAACGATGAGTCTTGTTGAGCTACGAGTCTCGTTGGATTAACATCAAATCAGATAAATAATCGTGTTATCGACCCGTTCAACTCATTCAGTTACTCTCGTGTGATTTGGTTTGAGGAGTTTTTGTGGTTTTTCTGAGGTGGTTGCATTCAAGTTGGTTTGAAAGATGAAAAAAAAAGTAGGTTCGGTTGTTACGTATAGGTTAACAAAGATGTGGGTTTTTTTTTGGGTTTAGGGTTTATTGTGATTTTGTAACCTCTTTTTTGGAGATTGGTTTCTTTACTGATTTCAATCTAATGTAAGATAGAACATTTTGTTTTTGTTTTTATTTTTTTTATTCGCCGACGCTTAAAACATTTACACAATTTCTTTTTATTCTTGCACGTTTAAAACATTTACACAATTGATTTTTTCGTTTAAAACATGTACACAATTATGTAAAGAAATATTAATTGTGTTTAAACGTGGGAGGATGAAAAAGGGTGATAAACATAATAAAGAAGCTAATTGTTTTTTTTTTTTTGAGATTGTAACAATTGGGAGAGGAGACTCAAACCCACGAGTTCTTGATCAATGGAAATACATTAGTGTTGTTGAATTACTATTTTTGTTGGCAACGATCATTAAGATATTAAAAAGTCATCAACTTTTAAAAAAGTAATATTTTTTTTCAAATTCTAACATACTTTTTAAAATAACAAACATTAAAATGGGATATTTGAAAACGTATACATTAAAGAAAACTCAAAGTATCTACACCAAAATAATATTTTAATATCTTGATAATAACTACTTCAACTTCTATAATATTTATTTGTAATTAATTTAAGTGGGCTTGAACTAATGTAAGTCTTCTTCCCATAGAAATATGGTTGTGTTTCCATAAGTAAATATTTCTTTCGAATCTTTCAATCATGAAATCATAATGTTTAGAGCACCGGTTTGGTTATGATAGACGAAAGATTATAATAAACGTGAGTTATTATAAATGGTGTTTGAGGGGTAAATTATTATAATAGAGATTATGATAAATGGTGTTTGAGAGGTGGTTATGTAACAAAAAGTAATATATGTAAGATTTAGATAAATAAACACGTAGGTTTAAATAAATGAACATTAATAACTACGTCTATAATAAACGATGAATCAAACATTTGTTTGATTTTTATAATCAATCTGACCATTTATATAAACGGACCCAAACACATCCTAAAAATCTTGGATTACCATTAATGAAGAGAAAGAGATAGTGGCGGATTTTATGGAGACGCTTTTGGAAACTTGTTTTGATATAGACTTTGAAATAAATGTGGAAGTTATTTATATTAGTATTTTTGAAGAAGTTTGACTTAAATAATAATATGCATCCATGTGACCAAGAGTCACATTCTAATCTCTTATAAACCAAAGTAGAACATTAAAATAAAGTGGAGTTCATATGACTTAGGTAGGCATTATTATTTAATTCATATTCGAACATAACCTAAATATTTGTATTTTGATGAATGTTTTCTTTTTCTTGACAATATTCAGTAGAGAGTGAATATTGTTATGGGAGCTGAGATGTTTCCATAAGTGGACCCCTCACCCATTTCCCAATTTTGAAGGAAAGTTTATTGATAAAGGATCATCTACTACTTGATTGATCAGAGGTTATTTGTATGTCAACATAGTTTATTTCAATTAGCTTAAAGCTCAATTTTTCATCAAAACTCAACCATTATATTGTTGATTTTCTTGAATCGGTCCTTTATGTTTGACCTTTTCTAATCTGAATTATATAAGAAAGCCAATTCGAGTGGTTTTGTTGATCCCTCTAGATTTTTCTTGATTTTTGGATATTCTATTATTGGTCCATTTTGGTTCGAAATGTGGACCAAAATTATTTTCCTTCAAGGTTCTTTTATGGCTTGTGTTTGCTCCTAATTTGTTGGAAGTGGGTTTATATGCGTTTTTTTTACTATTATTTTTATTAATGAATGATTTTTTTTTTTTTTAAATACCCACTTTTCGTACAAGTTTAAATTTATTTAATTAAATAAATTATGAATTTTCTTGGGGAAAATAATTTGTGATATATAAAAGAAGTCAAAACAATTTGAACATGTTCTCAAAAAAAAAAAAAAAAAAAAATTTGAACATAACTGAATTTTAGGGACGCATTTTTTATTTCACCCTAAACCCAAAATTTTAATATATATATATATATAGTACAAATTGAGAGAATGAGAATATAAATACCAATTTTAGGAATCGAATCTATGATAATAAAGTAAATATTGATTAACACCAAACTAGATAACTCATCAACCAACCAAACCATTTAATATATATATTTTAACCTGATGTATTTAAGGTGGGTGTTTGGCTACAGGTGAGATGAGATGAGATGTTGATGACAGAAAACCTTGTTTGGAGTGGAGGGAGATGAGATGAGATGATAGAAAAACCTTGTTTGGGTGAAAGGAGATGAGATGAGATGTTAAGATATGTTTTTTTTTTATAAAAAAAAATGTTCTTATATTTATTTTTAACAATAAAATTGTTCTTTTTCTTTTTTAAAAAAATAATTATTCACAAATATTTAGCTATTAATATAATAAGTATGTAAATATAACTACTATCATAAATAAAATGCAAGTAATATAAATTTAATATTAAGCACCCTTAATTATATTAATGTTTTAAAAAAACATAATTTAACCATGAGGTTAAAAGTTTCTAATCTTTCATACTTAAATATTGTTTAATTAAAAAAAAATTATGAGAAAAAAAAATTCCACACCACCAAAATAAAGTTTGACTAATCAAAAATATTTGTGCATCGTTAATAACTTTTTTTTAAAAGATTTGTTAGACTTAAATAATAAATTTTTTTAAAAAATACCAAGATTCTATTTATTAAAAAATAAAAATAAAACCATTTGATTAAACTAGTCATTATAAAATCTTGATAGCAATTTTTATTTTATTTAAAAAATTATTTTCTTATACATTTTATACATTCATATTCATAGTTACCCAATGTCAAAGAATTATTAATAAAATACACTAATTAATAGGTAATAATAAATTAAATATATTTATCAAATTAGTCATTCATACTTCTAGGGAACCATAGACACCCCTAAAATTTTTTTTTTTTTTTTTTGTAGTTAAAAGAAAACTCGGTCACATTTTGATAATAATTATTACATGGAAGTAATAAAATATCCCTCAAATTTTGGAATTTATTGTTTTTTTTATTAGGTAGAATGGATCTCAATTCCTATGACTCATACAAGTCTTGAAATTTATAGTTGTTTTTTGTATATACAATCAAGACTCTCAAAATTATTTAAATTAATTTATCCTTTAAAAAAAAATATACACTCGTACTATTATTTCAAAGTACAACGCTGAATACAAGAAGAGTAGAAAATTTGAATCTCATTTTTTTAACAAACAAAATAAGTTTAATAATTTTAAGTTTATTGAAAATAAGTTCATACTTTTAAATTTATTATAAACTATGAATAAAAATTCAATGTGTATAAATTATTTAAATTTAATTTTTATTTTAATAATAAATTGATATATTTATTGTTAATATTAAAAATAAACACATAATTTTTTATTATTAATTTTTAAATATGATATTTATAGTCTATTTTTAAACAATTGAAATTCTATAACTTTTTTTTGTTATTAAAGATGATTAAAAAATGAATAAAAATATCGTCATGTATTAAGAGATAATATATATCTATTTGTTTTAATTTTTAAAATTCAAATATATTTAAATAAACATTTGATATAATAATAGCATAATTATTATAATTATATATTGATATATTAAAATAATAATATTATTATAAAATAAATATATCAAATATAAAATAAATAAATATATAAATAAAAAGATGAAAAAATTTTAAATTAAAAAAAAAAGAGGAGAGAGAAGATGAGATGAGATGAAGAACACCTCAGGCCAAATAAGGTATTAAGTTTCCAACACCTCATCTCATCTCCTCTTAAAACAAACCCCTCGGAACTATTATGGTTGTCAAAATCTCGTCAGATAAATCTCATTCTCATGTGACGTTAAGAATACATTTGTAATTTCGAAAAAGTGGCGATGAAAAGAATTATTTGTCGTAAATAAAAAGATTTCCATGTAAGTGTCGTTATATTTACTTATTTTAGGAATTGTATTTGTTAAAATAGTCTTCCGACTCTTCGACTTATTTATTATTTGAGCTTCTGTCATTTTCAATTTTGTCTATTATATATATATGAAATAAAAAGGAAAATAAATATCGATTAATGAAAGGGGGACTTTTTTTTATGTATAATATATTATATATACTATTTTCTAGAAGAAATTATGTGCATACTAGAAAAAGAAACTTGGAAGATTAGTCCAAGGTAGAAAATAATTATAAATATGGTCATTCTTTTTAAAAAAATAGTAATTATAGTCATTGATATTAATAATAAATATAATGATGTATTAATGAGTATTTGTAATACAATATTGATGACTATGGATACAAATACTTTAAATTTTGCCTACATTTGAAATTATTTTGTATTGATTATAATTTATCTACTAAAAAAGTAACTAAATGAGTCAGTGACGCAATGATTTCATAGTTTGGTTGTAAACCAGTTCAACACTAGCATCAAGGTAATTTAGGATTAAATATATCATCCATTTTATTTAAGGGATATAAATACATCAATTCTTTTTATAAAAGAAAGAGGAGATTAATATAGCTAAAAAAAATCCAATTTTTCTTTTTTGAGTACATAGTGGGAGGAGGGGGACCAACAAACCCTACATACTGATTTTCGGGTTCGAACTCGTGACCGTGGAATTGAAATGGATTAACAACAAACAAGATAATCAACTGCACCACCGACCCTCGATAAAAAAAAGAAAAGAAAAAAAAAGAAAAGAAAATATATATATATATATATACATATAATTAGGTTACTTTAATATATAGGTTGTATGTATTGAATGATTGACCAATCCCAAACTTTGAGTTTGGATCTTAAAAATCCTCCCAAGTCAATCTAACTTGGATCATGTGCATCTCTTAAGACAGACAATCTAAATCACTACCACACATAATTTTCTATTAGTATAGTTTTTAATTAAAATATGGTGAATGACATAATTGGGAATATGAAAAAATACAATTATGAATGAAATATTTTTTTTTAAAAATGTTATAATTAAAATATACAATAAATGGACACATAGAGCAAATTAATCTAACCAATTTCTTTCCATTTGGTAAAAAGGACACGGAGAATAATGCATTTTTAGCATTTCTTTTCTTAATTATCCTTTCTCTTATCATTCATCACATTTTAAAATTATTAAAACTTCATGGTTACGAAACTCAAATCCATGATGAATGTGTTGCCATAACCCGTACACAATCACATGCGAAAGGATGAGAGTTAATTTCATGAAAAATACGATATAAAACCTAGGAAATTTATCCTTAATAGTACATTCTACCTTTATAATTATATTTATAACACAATTTTTAAAATAATTCTATCACTAATAAAACTCAATGCGTGATGAAACATAATTTTCTATTGGTGATAAAATTCAACAAGTAATAAAACATGAATTTTTATCCATGATAGAACCAGTCATAGTAGAATCTACCCTGATTGAATTTTATGATTAATAGAATTGGTTAAAATATCATTTTGGTCCCTCAACTATTAAGGTTGTTACATTTTGGTCCCTAAACTTTTAAAAGTCCAATTTTAGTCCTTCAACTATTAAGTTTGTTCCATTTTGGTCCCTAAACTTTCAAAAGTCAAATTTTAGTCCTTTAACTATTAAGATAGATGAACTTTTTGGTGTTTGTAGAAATATAAGAGATTTTGGAATGGAAAATAAAATTTATTTGCAGAAGTTGAAAGGAAAAATGGGTGAATTAGAAAAGATGAAAAAGAGGAGGAAATGAAGAAGATGAACAGTATTATAATTTTTTTATTATTATTTTTTTGCCAACTCATCATATTTTAATCATGGTTAATTTTTTCTTGACTACAAGGACTATTTTTAAATTTTTTGCAAAGTTGAAGGACTAAAATTGGACTTTTGAAAGTTTAGAGACGAAAATGGAACAAACCTAATAGTTGAAGGACTAAAATTGAACTTTTGAAAGTCTAGGGACCAAAATGGAACAACTTTGATAGTTGAAGGACCAAAATAGTATTTTAACCTATAGAATTCAAACTAGCGAAAACTTAATTTAGATTTTTTTGCTACATATGAATTAGTTTTTATTTTGTGGGAAATATTTTGCCTCTTTTTTTTGTTCCAGAGGCAAAATCCCCTAAAACTTAGTTCATTATAGCAAACGCCCAATAACGATCGAGGGTTCTTAAACACATTAACTTTTAATAAGTTTGCATATTAGTTTATATACACTTTTTATTTTCTTTCACGCATACTATAACTTTTACCCATTGATTTTATTTTACAACCCTCAATAAAAGCAGAGTTCAATCCACCAAACATTAGGTAGAAGTTTTATAGATAATTAAATTTATAATTTGGTGCCAATTAGACATGCATTAAAGTATTGGATATAACTTCTTCCCAAAAAAAAAAGTATTGGATATAACTGAAAATGCCGGCCTACAATTTTTATAATTTTATCGAAAATTATTTGAACAAAATAAGTATAGCTCAAAGATAACTAACATGTATTTTTACTAAGTAGAAGTTTAAATTTCTACGCATATGAATAACTTAAAATATAAACTTCTAGGTGGAAAATTGAAAAATCGACAAATCGAACCAAATCAAAATCAAGTTTCAACAAATCAATTTGATTGTCGTTACAGAAAACCGAATATTAACCTAAAGAGTTATAGAATGTTAACTTATTTGGTTAGTTGTATTCCAATTCAATTCTATTATATCGAGTCAATTAAAATTAGAATTTGACTTTCTCCTTGTTTAGGTGTAGTAGTACCACTCCGGTCAGTTTTTGTTAGCAAAATTAATACAAAACATAATCAAATGTATAGATACATCTAAAACTATATAAAAATACTATATGAAATGAAACGAATTGAACCGAACCAAAAACCAAAATTAAAAATCCAATAAAATCAAAGGAAAACCAAAATCCAAAACAAAATTTAACATTGAGTTAAAAACCAAAAACTCAAAATCAAACCGAAATCACCACATTTCCAAGTTTTCGCAGCAATTCAAAGAAAAGTTTCTTGAATTTTTATCTAACGTCTAACTATACGTGTAACCAAACAAAAGCAATGAAAGTGGAGAAAGGAATCGACCTATCCAAACAGACTTCGATGTAAATGAAGTCAAACAATCATTTAAAAGGTGTTTTGATGAGTGATTTTGGATTGATTAGATAGAATGATTGTATTAATAACTCGTTTGAATATAATTATTTATAGTAAGTTTTGTTGAGTGATTATATTAATATCTCGTTAGGATGTAGTTGTTAAATTGAGTGGTTGCAGATAATATCTCGTTTGATATAGTTTTTATGGAGGGGTTACAGGATTCATTTGTTTTTTTCAAAGAAAAACTTATATACTTGTCCATGTATAGGTAGCACCTACATTTGACTAATGTGACACCATTGATATCATACAAAAATGAATTATATAAACAAAATAATATTAAAAGAAAAGGAAAAAAAATATTGTGTGGCACCAAGTAAGAAAAATGAGTCTCCAACGAATGACCCACTAGTTGAAAACTTAGATTTTGAGGGTATGCTCCTCTCAAGGTGCTAGATTCGAGACTTAGTGACATTATTTTTGTGATGTCTCCAATTTCTAATCTAGAGACGGACGTGGTTACCTTTTTTCAAAATAAAAAGTAAAAAATGTAGGTACCATAAACATATGAACAAGTAGGCAAGCTCTTTTAAATCGCTTGAATCTTTACATACTCTTTTCATTTTTCATCATATTTTATCTCTATAATTCTCTCATACACAAATATGTTTTCCATTGCCGGATCTAATTCTGTTACAATGCCATCTCTGAAGCACACCCAGGTAAATCGTTTTTTTCTTCTTCGAAATGTTGTGGTTGAGGAAATATATATAAATATAGTTGACTGTGATTAAAGTTGCGTAATATTTTTTAGATTTCTGATTATTGAGGATTCAACTAGATTGGGATTCTGTACTCGAAGTTTGAGCATTGGTGGTGGTACATCTGATTGCTTTTGTTATGTGTTCATGACATTTTCGATCCGATTTGATTGTTGAAACTGGGGTGGCAATAAAAATTGAAAACTGACAAAATCGAATTGAAAACAAAACCAATTTTTCGAATTGATTCAGATTTTTCATCGGTTCGATTTCTATTTATAAAACCAATAAAAATCAAACTGAATCAATAACTATTTATTTGCTTTCATTTTTTATATATGTCAGTTTAAATTTTTATTCGTAAATGTCTAATTATTTTTGTTTATAAATTTTTTAGGAAAATAAAATTTAAATAGTGAAATAGTAAAAAAGAATTAAATGAATGGGTACGAAGTCAATAATTGTTTTTTCTTTTATTCGATATTGGTTTCCGTTCCTATTTTTATCAAATGAATTAGATCGGATCAATTTTTGGTTTGACTTAAAAATTGAAGAAAACCGAACCAATACTTTTGTATTTATTGGATATTAATTAAGTTTTTCTTTTTGTCAAATTGATTGAATCAGTTCGGTTATCGATTTAACCTAAAAACAAAAGACACCGAATCAATATCACCCGTAGTTGAAACTTTATCTCTAAGTTTCAAATTTATTACATTATTTGTATTTTAATGCTTGAAGTTTCTATCAGGTGTCTAGCGGCAGGATCTCGGGTTTGAAATTAGTTTTGGCGCCTTCAAGTAAGGCTAGTTTTCCCTTGAGAAGGAGCCTTCAAGTTTGCTGTGCAGTGAGTGTTCTTCTCTATTTTTCAATGGTTTGATTTAAGTTTTATGATACTGAGAGTTTCATGCACATTTGCTAGTCTCATTTTTATTTCTTATTTTTTAAAATACCGACCTATTAGATATCGTATCTCATTTTTTGTTTTAAAAAATTTATAAAAAAAACATTTCTCAAATTAAGTGGAAAAACGAAAAACTAATAAAATTTGTTTATCAAGTTTCGTTCTTTTTTTCCCCCTCCCAGAAAGCTGGTACCTTTTGTCTTTTATTATTAACGTTTGTTAAAGTTATCAAAAGAATGTTGTTCATGGTCCAAGTTTGAATCCTATCTTGGGATTTTCTTTATTTGCAATAATTATATTTTTTTAGTTTTGAATATATTCTCGTGTATGTTTATTTAGTGCTCGTTTCATAATTATTTTATTTTTTATTTTTTGTTTTTATTTTTATTTTTTTAAAAATTGGTTTGTTTGATAACCAATTTGGATTTCTATTTTTAAATTTTTTTAAATATTAAAGAAAATTCAAAACAAAGTTTTTGTTTTTGTTTTAAAAAAAAGTAAGAAAAAAAAATCAAGAATAAATAGTAAAAAATCAAAACAAAATGTGATGTTTGAAAAAAAAAAATTATCAAACATATCTTTTGGTTTTTAATTTTAAAAAACATAAAACTAAAATCAGTTATAAAATACATACCGTTTTTTTTAAACAAAAAATCAAAAACTAAAAATGAAAAACTAGAAACAAAAAATAAAAAACGAAATGGTTATCAAATAATTGTTTCAATTTTCAGTTTTTTATTGTGTAAATTTAATACATTTTTTAGTTTTGTTATTTATAATTTATGGATTGATTTAAAAATTTTGTTATGATATATAAACAAATGAATTTAGTGTAAAATTAATACATTTTCTTTCTCATGATAAAGGATGAATCGTTAATTTTACATTAAAATTCAATTTTGAGTCTTTTATATATACTAGAAATTTAACACGGTCTTGCATGTGATAATTTTTTAAATAATAAATTACATATATATATATTTATAATTATAAATTTTTTTTTTACATTGTTGCACTAAATTTAAATCGTCAAATAATAATTTTAATATAATATTGAATTTTATAACCATTTTTTCACGTCAATTAAATTTATTAAAATTCACATTTATGTTAAAAAATGGTTAATATTTTATTTTGAGCTTAAAAAATAATCGATATTATTATTTAAAAAAAACTTAATAAAATTTATCGCATTAAAATTAAATTTTATCTGATTTTTAAAAATTGATGTTCTTTAGTTTTTTTTCAATTTATCTATTAACAGACCAATTACTCTTGAATTATAAAATATATAAGAATTATATTATTATTAGAATTATAAATATAAATAAGATAAATATATTTATTAGTATACATTGATGAACTTACCTTTAACCTCAAATGATGATTTTATCACACTTCAATTTTTTTTTCCACATCTCCAAGCCAACAATTAAGCAACAAATATCCCTACAAAAATTATTGCAACAAAAGAAAAGTTATATGAAAGTTAGGTAAATAATCTACAAAAATAAGATAACTAAATTTTGTATTATAAAATAAAAAAACAAAAAGAAACCAAGAAAGTAACTTCAAGCAAAGAGAAAGTTTCAAATATGTTTGTAAATAAAATATGGAGAACTATATATATATAGTAGCAAATTGTTACCCGAAACTAAATAATTCATTCATTCACTAACCTCAGATGATATTCTTATCATTCTTCACAGTTTTTTTTCGAGATCTCCAAGTTAAAGGTAACAATTATGAAAAAAGATCCCTACAAAAATTATTCCAACAAAAGAAAAATTAGATGAAAGTAATCCAACAAAAAAAAGATAACTTATTATAAAAAAAAAAAATACAAAAGTAAATTCAAGTATTCAAGTAAAGAGAAAGTGTTGTTGTATACAAAATGTAGAGAACTATTTATAGGATTGAAAATTTAATTTATTATTTTAATTAAAATATAAAATGTCAAATAAAATCTATGAGATTTGGTAAAAATATTTTATTTTCTATGGTGAAAATTTAAATGATATTGTAAATATCTTTATTTGATTGTTGAAATCTCTTATCTTCTAGTTTAGTCATAAAATCTATTATTTGCATTTAAATTTTTTTTATATTTCATATCTTCATTTGATTATTGAAATCTATTGTTTTCTAGCTTAGTTATAAAATCTATGAGATTTGATAAAAAAAAAAATCTTATCTTCTACAGATGAAAATCTAAATGATATGTTCTACATTATTTGCATTTAATTTTTTTATATTCCAATAAATAGTATGTTTGTAATTTAGAGTATGACTTGAGGGGTAAAATCGTCCAAAAATATTTTCCCCCTTAAGCCACATATATATATATATATATATATATATATATATATATATATATATATATAATTTATTATAGTAGAAAAACTTTTGATAATGACTTTTTAAATATTTTAATACATGTTATAATTTTTAAGAAATAAAAAATATTTTATAAAAATAACTTATAAAAAAATAGTTATCGAGTAGGTTTGTTTATGTTTATTACTTTTTTTTTTTTAACTTAAGTTTTGAAACCTAACACATTTTTTAAAAATAATTATCAAAGGTTAAAAAAAACAAAAATAGTTATCAAATAGGGGTTTTTTCATGTATAGCAAAATAGAGTAAAATAATTACATGTATAGCAGATTTTGAAAAATAATTCTTTTGTAGCAGAATCTTCAAACGGGCTGGTGAAATGACGAAAAAGCCCACGTGGAAATAAAAGAAAACAACCCACAATCAAATATAAGAAAACTGCCCACGTCGAAATAAAAGAAAACAGCCCAACACAACCATTTCTCACGATCTCTGCCTTTTCATCTTTTCTTTCTTTGCGATTTCAATCACCTTCGAAAATCTTTTGAAAGAGCTCGTTTCAATCACCTTCTTTTCGATTTTCTATCAAGCAGCGTTCGTTCTCAATCTCCTTCTACAAATCGTCTCAATCGAAACTCTCACTATGTTCTTCACTCTCCTTGGGGTTTTTTTTTACTTTACTTTTTGCTCAAACTATAAATCGATACTTTTCACTTAGTTTTGGGAGAAATTGTGAATCGATGAATGTTGGTAATATGAATCGAACTCCTTCAATCTTCTTCTATCACCTATGCATGTTTAGAAATAAACTTTTGTTTCACCTATGCACAAGCCATCTATCACTTAGGTAGAGACATTCTATCATTTATGCATAAGCCTTCTATCACTTAGGCATAAACCTTCTATCACCTATGCATAAGTTGTCTATCACTTAGGTAGAGACATTTTATCATTTATGCATAAACCTTCTATCACCTATGCATAAGTCTTCTATCACTTATGCATAAGCCGTCTATCACTTAGGTAGAGATATTCTATCATTTATGCATAAACCTTCTATCACCTATGCATAAGTCTTCTATCGCTTATACATAAGTCGTCTTTCACTTAGGTAGAGACATTCTATCATTTATGCAAAAGGCTTCTATCACTTAGGCATAACCCTTCTATCACATATACATAATCCTTCTATCACCAATACATAAGCCTTCTATCACTTAGACATAAACCTTTTATCACCAATACATATGTAAGGGACCGACCCGAATGGGGCACTAAATGGGCCCTTACCCCAATGCATGCATTCAAAGTAAAGGACATTTAAACAGACATGATTTCAGATTCCAATTAAAACAAAACATTCAAAATAACCCCTTTAAAAACTAGACATTTTCCCTGAAACTTGTCCCTGTTTCCAAGCACCTGTTCCAGGATAAATACATTTCCAAAGTTTACTCTGATCAGAGATTTACTAAAAGCCATTCAAAACCTGTTCAGATACAACATGCTGGAATCCACAAATATTTACAAACATCCTAAGGCTCCGTGCCCGGCTACATGCATTCAGGGGAAAACAAAAACACACGAGAGTCATAATACAAAAATCAGAGTTGGAAGATGGGCCCCATGATCACGGCTCCTCCTTCCTTCAGCATCCGGTCGCAAGCCACGATTACTGTGGAAAACCACAGAATAAGGGTGAGTAACGAATTACTCAAGAAGAATCCCCAACGGGGTACAATACGATATACATGGTCATCTCGATGAGCGTATGCAAGCTATGAATATAACACGAATAGAGCACATAGCTTAGCCCACACTTGGGCCTCGGATGCCAACTCGGTGGCTTAGTGCGGAATAATATCATCATACACCCAATACATGAGTCGCCCTATACGAGAAACAAGTCCCGGCCTCGGCTGTCTCATCTGTCGACGAAAGGTACACCGGCTCAAGATCCCGAGGAGCTCTCCGGTCGTACCAGTAATGAGCGTAAACATGCACCGCGTGGCTCTGCGAGACCATGGGGTGTGGGTCCAGAGGCAAGCCGCCCATGTCCATCACCACGCCTAACTAAATCTTTGGATCGGTGTCACCGACATAGGGGTGTGAGACACGGACACGTAAACTATGTCGGCTGAACCACCGCACTGAGGCTAAAGGAACGGTCGTGGTAGGCTTACACCAGAAGCCGCCCTTACCTTAACAGTGGCATCGGGGGCTACGGCCGAACACGCCGAGGCGTGCCGACTATCGAGGGACGAGGCAATGCCAAGTCATCATCCCGACGGTTGGGGCATTTAACGACCGCCACCCTCACCCAAGATTGCGGGGCCTACCGCTCGGGTTAGCTAATCCTCACGGGGTCCAGGGCGGAATGACTTGCTCGACGCCCCCGCCATGGATGCAAGGTACTTTATGCATCGGGCCGGATGATGCTATCTACACCGCAACTTTAAACCGCCCTAGCAAAGCAGCAAACAATTCCATAAAATCCAATACGTGCTCAATAAGAATACAACGAGCCTAGCATGATACTACGAAGCAAGGAAGCAGATACGAGCATGCCGTAAAGGAACAACCTAGCATGGATTAACATGAGAATTAACCAAGAAATCATGCTAAGCGGGAATTCAGATTGAAGCACCTAGCTACACATGTCAATAATCACAAACAAGCAATCAATCAACAATCACATATAATATCGCAGGTCCACACAACTCCGGTAAGAAATCCTTACCTTGGTCTGGGGACGATTTGACACGAAAACCTAAACGGCGAACGAACCCGAACTAGCTACCGAGAACCTATCAATCACAACAAAAATCACACAATAGGCCTAAATATAATAAAATAAACGAGGCTCGGCTCGGGAGCAACTCACGAGGCACGCATTTAACGCACGAACGGCCGATTGCACGAACGGCAAAGAACTGGTTGGTTGGGCGTATTTGGGGGCGCAGAATGGCGTAGCTGGGCGCGACGGCGCGCGGGCGACACGGGCGCGTAGCGGCGCGAAGCGCGCGAGGTTTCGCTTGGCGCTGGCGATGCGACGCGACACGGAGCCTGGCGAGGACGCGCGCGCGCACGCGAGGCGAGCGTGCGTGGCGTGGCTTTCGGCGAGCGCGCTCTGCCTGCTTGCGCGGGGCGAACAGGGGCGAACAGAGAATCGGAGGAAACGAGCTCGATTCCGGGCGATTGGGGAAGATTCGACGCGTGAATTGAAGCTGGACCACTTCCCCTACACCATCTGCACAAAAACCACACGAATCTCCTCACTCCCACGGCCGGCAGAACGAAATCGGAACCAGGGGAAAGAAGATCGGATTTTTGAAGGAAAGGAGGAAGAAGAAGCTTACCTGCTGCTCGGGGATGGAAAACAACTTCGAATTGGAGAAAGGAACTCGGTCGAATCGAGGTCGGCGAGAGAGAAATCGCGAGAGGGAGCTCGGATCGGTCGAGGAAGAAAGGAGAAGGAAGAAGAAGAAAATGGAGAAGGAGCTTCGGCCGGCTCTGTTTTAAACCGACGCACGAAGACAAGCTTATATATTAGATCGCGCGATTAAGATAACAAACGCGTGTGGTGGCTCGGCTGGCTGAGCCCTCCGCCTATCACATGACACGCCCTTGGTTCGATTCCTGCTCGACGCGCTATTTAATTCCCTATTTATTTTTACTCCTTCCCAAGCCCAAATGCCTTCACCAAAAATCCCGATCCTATTCAAATTGACTCATAATTATTCCGGCAATTTTCAACTTCAAAACCGGCCCGACCCAAAATTACCAAAATGCCCCTGGGCCTCCCGGGAAGACCGGGATGAAATTTCCGGGCCGTTACAACATAAGCCTTCTATCACCAATACATAAGCCTTCTATCACCAATACATAAGCCTTCTATCACTTAGGTATAAGCCTTCTATCACCAATACATAAGTCTTCTATCACTTAGGCATAAGCTTTCTATCACCTATGCCTAAACCTTCTATCACCTATGAATAAGTCTTCTATCACCTATGAATAAGCCTTCTGTTACCTATACATAAGTCTTCTATCACTTAGGCATATGTCTTTTATCACTTATGCATAAGTCTTCTATCACCTTTATATTATCCTTTTATCACCTATGCATAAGCTTTCTATCACCTATGCATAAACCTTCTATTACTTGTGCATAAACTTTCTATCATCTATGCATAAACTTTCTATCACTTAGGCATAAACCTTCTATCACCTATGCATAAATCTTCTATTACCTATGCATAAGCCTTCTATCACTTAAGCTGAAACATTTTAGTGTCTGCTTTAAAATGAGTGATATTATATATATATAAACAGAAAGGAAAAATGAGGTAAGAATGACTTGCACTCAAATGAATGATGATTGAAAATATGTTAACTTTGTATAGTTTGAACAATTAGTCCATTTACTTTTGAACAAGTCTTGTATAGTTTTGGTTGTATTTGAACAATTACTTCAAATAGAATTAAATGAAAGCTTTTGTTCTATCAATTTACTTTTTCTTTGTTATGCCTAAGTGATAGAAGGTTTATGCATAAGTGATAAAAAGTTTATGTCTTAGTGATAGAAGGCTTATGCATATGTGATAGAAGGTATATGCATATGTGATATAAAACTTATGCATAAGTGATAGAAGGCTTATGCATATGTGATAGAAGGCTTATGCATATGTGATAGAAGGTATATGCATAGGTGATAGAAGGTTTATGCCTATTTTCAAAATCACTTATGAAATTGCTTATATTTGAATATTTGGGTATTTTTTGTTGCTAAAGCAGTGAAAGAAAAACAAGAACACATAGTAGATAGTTCGCTGGAGATAAAAAAAAATCGATAGTGTTGCCGGCAGCTAGTTTTGTGAATTTCGGTGATATCGAAATTGGAAAATTGGTTATGTGGAATCAATTGTGATTGAATTTCAAATTCGTCGGAGATCAGAAATCGATGGGATAGCGTCGCCGACAGCAAGTTTTGTGAATTTCGGTGAAATCGAAATTGGAAAATCGGTTATGTGAAATCGAGTTCTATGGTATGGATGTGAAATCGATTGAGGCTGCAGGAAAATTGAAAAATAATTGGAAACAATTTCTGAGAAATCTGAAGCCAAATTGAGGAACTGTGAAATGGATTTAAATCTGAAGCAAATTTTTGTGAAATTGAAACCAATTTTTGTGAAATCTGAAGCTAATTTCTGTGAAATCGTTCGAACCTGTGGAAAATTGGAGATTAGCTAACGTTGGAAGAGAAGGGAAAGTGCAAAATTGGAAATAAAAAGACACGCCCAAAATTCTGCTATACCTGTTATTTTAGAAAAAATGTTACAAATGTAAAACACCAAGCAGAATCTGTTATCTGAGATAAATTCTCTATCAAATATGACTGATATCTATTTCTTGATTTTCTAAAAAATAAAAAACATAAATAATTATCAAACATGCATTCTTATTTCTTTGTCTGAAAAATCAAGAAATAGGAAAACGTGTAACAAAACGTTATTCAACGAGACTTTATTGTCAGTGATTTTTGTAATTATATGTTCTGCTTCTGCAAGAGAATGACTATCTCGTCTAGTAAAAGAGACCATGTCAGCATCCGAACCGAGCCTTTTGACGAACTTACTCTATTAGGATAACTTTCTTTCATGTGATCAGTGTGTCTGCATTCCCAACAACTTTTCTTCTTAGAACCTCTACTGGAACCACTACTAGATTCTACTCGATCATCATCATCGCTTAGTCTTTTTATTTCAAAAGCATCTCATCTTGGTCTTATCTTCAAATCATTGTGTAATCAAAATTGTATCAACACATCTTGAACTTGTATCCCTTCATCAAATTTCTCCATGCCAATCTTCACCCCTAACAAAGCAAACAACACTATTCACAAAATTCAGTTAAAAATTTGTTTCAAGGATTATTTTCTGATGTGGAAGCTCAGACAAAACTACAACCATAAAACATACTAAAAAATTAAAATAATATGAACCTAAAGCTCTTATACACTGGAAAAAAAAACCTTCCCTAATTACGGTAGGAATAAGTAGAAAAATAGAGAAATTAAAAGAAAAAACAAAATAGAAAGACACAAGAAGTTACGTGGAAAAACTCCAAGAGAAAAATGTGACAAATTATTACAATCACACAATTCTCTCCCTATCCCCAATTAAAAAAACACTCTCTTTAAAATTTATATTATTCACCAGAATACAAAAAGAATTTAACTAGAGTTAGTACACCAAGTTTTAAGTGCTTCTAACTGAAATTCTTTGAAACCAAAGTAACATGCTCCTCTTATAGTGCTTGGACCACACTACTGTCGTTATATTTTCCGATGTGGGACAGTTCCATTCTAATATTTTTCCAAAAACCCAATTCATTGAACTTCTCTAACTTGTGGACAGGCAAAGCCAGAGACCATGAAAAAGGTGATTAGTGTTGTGAGGGAACAGCTTGATATTCCTAAAGATGAGGAGATCAATGGGGAATCAACATTTGCCGATGATCTCGGAGCTGATTCTCTTGATACGGTAACAAATAAAATACCCTTGCATGTATTATCAATACTTGTGCAATAGATTTTTTGAAATTAATCTTCAATAGAGCTTAAAAATTGGTCCAATGATTGGTTTTTGTTATTTTGTTTCTTAAAAAATTACTCTACATTAGCCTTATCTCAACCAATTTTAGAAATATGTTTATATTCAAATCTTTTCTTGTATTAAATCATTGTTATTGTTGAATTATTTTCAATTGAAGTTCGTTGTTAGTGTAGCCATAATTAGCATTATTTTCGACTTAAAGATCGTAAGTTTGAATCTTTCAATCTTCAAATATTGTTATTGTACTGAATAAATTGATTATTTTTTGTTCGAACCTGTGTGTTTAGATTTGAGATTCAAACCTACAAACCATCTTAATTTATGTTTGGAAAAATTTCCAATCCATTTAAAAAACGGTTTTGAAACGGCTTAGTTAAATAAAGGTTCTATAAAAAAAATGTGTTTAGAAGTTAGGAGTTAAATAGTGTTCACTTAGGTTCTTTTGATAATAATTTGGTTTTTAAAATTTAAGTTTATTATTCAAATTTTTTTTAATATATTTCATCTTTCATACAATGTAATCATTTAAAAAAAAAAAAAAAAAACTCAAAAACAAAACAAACTTATGGATTTTTTTTTTTTAATTGATTTGATTTCTATAAATATGGGTAAGATGTAGATACTCAAATAAAAAAAACATATGATAAGCTAATTGTTGTAGATTTAAATTTTAAAAACCAAAAGCTAAAAACAAAAGTTTCATTTAATAACCATTTTGTTTTTGAAATTATTTAAGTCTATCTAAACTGTTTTACCATATGTTTTTCTTACTTAGATATCTATACCTTAACTGTATTTGTATAAATCAAACAAAAAATATAAAAAAGTAGGTTCAAAAAGCTTGTTTTCGTTTTTTAATTTTGGCTAGTATTCACCTACCTTTTTAAGAAAAGATGGAGCACATTGTAAGAAAATCCGAATAAAAATAAGTTTAAATTTCAAAAACCAAGAATAAAAAATCAAATAGTTATCAAACAAGACTAAATGATTATCAAACAGAGACTTAATGATTAATTTCTTTTGAGTTACATCCGAAAACCAAACCTAATTGGTTGTTCCTTAAAATTAGTTAAAATGTACCTAGCTAAGTTGTGGGGGTGAGACAATCACTTATTGTTAAATAGGTTCTTAGTAATGGTGATTTTGAATTGAATTTGAAATGGTGTAGGTTGAGATTATGTTGGGACTGGAAGAGGCGTTTGGTATCGACGTGGCAGACGAGGCCGCCCAAAAAATCACCACCGTCCAAGAGGCTGCTGATCTCGTCCAGACTCTCATTTCTGAGGAATAATAATTTTTTATTTTAATTTTAATTTTAAATTCCGTCCTTTTATTTTTAAAATTTCATTTTAAATTCCTTCCCTCCATGTTTCTTCTTTTCTTTTAAAACTTTTTTTAAATATCTACAAGAACCCATTATGCTTGGTTTCATTCATTTTATTTTCTTTTATTTATTAAATTAATCTCACAAGCCTTTTTTTACACATTTTTTAAATTAGATTAGAAGAAACTATGACAGTTTATTTTTAAGAAATTAATTTTTAGGATCATTATGAATTGAATCCATAACTTTAAACATTTTAAAATCTTCTTTGATCACTTGAGCTAATTTTAAGCATAGTTGTTGACTTCTTTACTAAAATTATTGTCGTTTTCAGTATTTTTAATTGAATAGGATTGAATAATCTTATGATTATTGAGTTCATTCGAGCTATACTTCTTTTGGCGTCTAAGCCAACGATTAAAATGATTTCCTTGGTTATATGCCTGATTTGGAAACTAAAGCTAAACTAGAAAGACACATTAATATAGGCTATACAACCATACAAATACGCTAAATGTCTAATTACAACAAATTTGTGTTTGAGGCATCACTTAATCTAATCGATAGTTTTTATCCAAGAGTGATGGTTCATCAAATATAATTATAAACGGGAAGAAAATATAAATAACCAACTAGCTATTTTCAAAATTTGGGAAGTTCTCCGGGCCAGCCCCACGATTAACGTTAATGACTTCAAAGCATACTTCCTTGAGAGGTTATTGGTTCAAGACCGCTGGTAAAACTTAAATTAGAATACCGTTAGAAGTATAATTATAAATGGGAAGAAAATATAAAAAACCAACTAGCTATTTTCAAAGCAGTTGAAGCTAAAAACTTCAAGATATATTTTTTTTAGAGATCACTCGTTCAAGACAGGGATTTATTAAAAATCTCTAACTTTAGACACTAATTTTGTTATTTAATCTTTAAAAAATAAAATTAAAAGTCGATACTAAATTCATGTCAATTGAGCTATACTAGACAATATTCTCATTCTAACAGCTGTGTGAACATAACTCAATCAACTTAGGTTAATAATGAAGGTATATCTATGTTTTAATTTCGATTGTACTTAAAAAAAAAAAAAAAAAACCTCTGCTATCTATCACGTGAGGGAGCTTATTCTATTTAATTCCCCTAAAGCAAGAAATGGCATGAACATTTTAAATACTCATATTGTTTTTCACCCACCTAACCTAAACTCAAACACCAATAGCTATAAATGCTTTCTGGCAAGTTGTCATAAAATGGTAAAACTATACATACAAAAATAAAATGAACAGAGGTATGAGGGAAATGACAAGGAAGGCTTACCTAAACAGCACTATTGAAAAAACATATTGATTAGTGTACATGTGACTCAAAATTTCAAAATCTCAATCAAGACAAACTAATTCACACTTAGTGTACATCACATGCACAAAGAATCAAATTTCATTTTTGCCCATATTCCAATTTGTAGAATCTAACCCATGTGCCACCAAAATTACCCTCCTACTCACAGTAACAAAATCCAAGCTGGGATCAGCTAATTAAAAGAACTATATTTTTAACCTTTTCCTCTATAGTTTTTACCCATTGTAACTCTTGGAATTGATGTAATTTTTGTCACTGGTTATATGAAAACTAGCTCTGCCTGAAAAGGAAATTACACTAGACAGAAAAAGAAGCAGATATGGACTTCTATCCCCCATCAAACTTTACTAATAATGCGAGTTTAAAATAGGAACTAACGATCTTCAGCAGAATTTCACATTAGTACCAACTATCTATTTTGATCATAAATCAACTTCATTTTTTTTGTTTAGCCCAAAAGATTCAAATTAATGGAGATAAATGTCTCTAGAATATATAAATGATCTTCCATTATCTAACCAACATGAATTATTTGTATCCTCAAGGTTTAGCACCTAAGAAAATTACATATCCCCAAATTTCAAATTGTTGCAGAAAATCAAGCAGCCAATTAGAAATCATCAATGGTATATATGCCTGCAGGTAGTACTAATGTTTGCTAGGAATTAAGAAATATAATTCATAGATTTAATATTTAAACATCTAGAGTTTGTTAAGAGATTTGTTAGATATTTTTTTAGGATTTATTAGGACATTATCTATGATTGAAGAAATTTAACTAAAAGTGGTAAATACAAAAAAAAGAAAAGAAAAACAAAAACATAAGTTTCAGTGCCAAAGAAATCTGCAGATATTCCCAAATTCAAAATGATGGCAGAAAATCAAGCAGCTCATAAAAAATGAGTGAAACAGACTATGCTATATATGCATTATATCTTGTACTAAAAGTAGAAAATAAGAAAAATGAAATAAAGAAATACAAGTACAAAGGGGAAACTCAATGTAAGAGTAGAGAGAAGGCATAGTACAGTGTTGAGCCAAACAGGAGAAGAATAATCCAACTAGAAGAGCAAGGGAGGTGTTTGGGAGCTGTAAAGGAACCTGGTAGGGGGAATGGGGGATTGGGGCCGGGTGCCTCGAGGTCGTCTGGATTTGGAGGGCTCGGGTTCGAGGGAATGGTTGCGGGACCACCGCCCGAGGAAGGCAGCAGCGGAGCAATGTCGGGGGAGAGTTCTTCGAAAGACGAAGCAGCCGAGCCCGAGGCGGGAAGGAAAGAGGAGGCCATGAAAGCCATAATGATGAGTGCTGATGAGAAAGAATACCAAAAGGAGAAGGAGGAAGAGGAGGAAGAGGAGGCCATTCTAAATTCCAATGATGATGAAATTAGTGGAATCTCTATCACTCTAGGATGTGAAATCAGTATATATATTATTATTATTTTTTTAAATCAAGATCTATTTTTAGTTTTCAAATGTCAATTATATAATTCATATACTCTAAAAAAAAGTTTAAAATTGATATTTCTTTACAAAAAAAAAAGAGTCGTAGATTAGTTTTTTCATTGTAAATTATAGAAATATGTTCACATAATTTAATCTATCATATTAAGATTATTAGAGTAAATTATAAATTCGATTAATACATTAAAAAAAGAAAAATTTTACATCATATAATTTTAAAATTTCTGATTTATTTATTTAGATTGGAAAAAAAATTAGAATTTAATCTATAAAATCCTAAAAACTTTAATTTAATTTTTATAGTTTTGTTTAACTTAAAAGATCATTCATATTGTTCGTAATAGCTAGATAATTAGGTACGAAGAAATAACTAATCATACATTTAATTTACATTGTGCATACTAAAATAAACTTACACCATGCAAATATTATTTTGTAAATTTTATCAAATCAAAACTAAATATTAACATTTTTCTAAATTTCTATTTTTTTTTAATTTTAGAGATCAAATTTAGTTTATTTAAAGAGAAAAACTGTCATACATGAATGTACAAACGAACTCTACATTCGTCATGTGTGACACCATTTTATGTCATACAAATAATTTTATTTTCTAATATTTTTTATTATAACATAAATTTATGTGACATTACTACAAGATAAATGTAAGGCTTCTCTGTGTATATATGAATTTTTCTCTTATCTAAATTATTATTAATAATAAATTAATTTAAACATGTCATATTTTAGTTGAAAACACGTAGATCCAAATGAAATAATTTTCATCGTAAAAAGAAAAGAAATCATTTTCAAAAAAAGGAAAATCCAAATGAAATAAAAATAGAAAGTATAAGCACAAAATAGTATTTTAAATTTAAATTTTAAAAGAAGTATTCCAGAGCTGAGGATGATGGTTTTTGAGAATTTAGTTTGAAATGATGAGGTGGGGCTAAGAAGAGACAGGTGGGGCATATTCCACGTGGCGAGCGGTGAGTGGGTGTGGGGGGTGGGGAGGGGAATACAGGTTGTCATGTTTGGGAACGGGACAAAAGATTTGGAGTTTATTGGAATGGCTTTGTTTGGTAGCTGACCGATTCCTCTTTTTCTTTAACCCGTGATGCTGTGTTGCCTGTTTGGTTCTCCCCTTAATTTACGTTCATGTCATTTATCCAATTCAACTTTACCAAAATATGAATTCAACTTTAACAATATTTGAAATGAAAAAATTCGAATCTATGATCTTTTAATTATTGGGCTACATATTATATCACATATATAAACAAGGTTTAGTATCTTCGATCTTCACCCTTATAAGTAAGTTCAATTGATTTTGCTACACTTTATAGGAGTTTCAGATGAGGACTTCTTTATTTGATGTAACTATTTGAGTGAGTTGTAGAGGGGCTTTTACTACTTGACCACAAAGAGAGATAAATGGAATAAGCTACATAAACTAACGATATGCTTCTCTTCGATGCAAAATAGCTTCTATTCTTTATCGTCACGTGTTTAGTGAAGCAAACATATTAACTTTGTTTTCCTTTCATTTTCCCACCTTAAGACAAAATTTCACTATTGTTAATAGGATGTCTCCTTGTTGAATCTATCTGATCCACACCTTATTTGTTCACCAAGAGAAATACAATATAAGCTTTGCACCTATAATAGAAATCTAGAGAGAAAAAAAAAAAAGTAAACTCAACTTTCGTTTTGTGCACTTCTCCCAAAGCTTCTAATGCACCTTTTCAATACATAATGTTAAGAATGTTCGTTGAGGTGGAAGGAATAAGTTCGCCAGTGGACTACAAAATACTCTAATTAAATTCTCAGTGCCATGACGAACGAGTGGTGCCCCTGGTATAGGGGTGATAAGCTACAATTTTTCATTTTTTTAAAAAAAAATCAAATTAAACTTTTTTTTAGTACAAGCTATAATTTCCCTATTGCACGAAACTATTAGGCTACCATTCTTTTCTGTAAATTAAATTCTTTCTTTGTATATTCTCTTGTCTGAGAGTGGAGAAACATGTGAGTGACATAAAGTGTAGGTAGAGTATTTTTGTAATTTTAAGATCAAGAAAAGAATTATGTCGTAAGAATTTGTCGTGTTTTTTTCAAACTTAAATTTTGTGTGTTTTTTTTAAACTTAAATTTTGTGTTCTTATTGTATTGTTTATTTATGAGAGGGGTTTCCTTTTCTCTTTACTCTGAATTTCAATTATTAATCCTATTTGGGCTCCTTTAGAATGAATAAAGGGACATGGAAAGATAAGATAGATGCCATAACTTTTCCAAATTAAAACTGATGAAAGTAATTAGTTTGGATCAATATAAACTTTTAACTATATTTGATTCTGATTATAAGAAATTAATTTTTAAGTAAAAAATTAAAAAGTATATTAAAAATATGAAAAATTATATTTGATGTACTACTCTCACAAAATAATTATAAATATAGACAAAGTTAAAAGTATTTATATTCATAATTTTTAATACTTTAGAATAAATACTCTATTAATATATTATCATGTATTATCAATATAATATTTTAAGAATGCATTATTAATATCAATGACTATAATTGTTAATGATTTAAAAAGTGATCGGATTTATATTTATTTTCTGCTTGCACTAATCTTGCCAGTTCCTAAAAGTAAAGTTAATGAACCTCAATATCTGCTGAAATTATTCTCAATATCTGTTGAAAATTTTGTAATAATTTCTAAATTTCTAAGTTTTCACCTAATTTCAAAATCTGCATAAGTAATTTTATGAGCTTTAGTTCTTTTTTTGTGTGATTATATATTATATAAAACTTAGTATATGATAGTGTTAATGTTAGAGCCCCAGTTGTCAAACAAAAAAAGAGTTAATGTTGAGCGATTGGGCCTTATTCTTAGTAGTAGCCTATATATGAGGTGATTGGATTTGGAATTTGGGAGAGTAGAAGCTGAGAAAATGGAGCGATTGAGAAGGATGAAATATTTATTTGAGAATTGCTCTTTTGAAGAGGAGATATTAGAAATATTTTTTGAGGATTTGTGTTATAAAAAGAGATGTTGGATTTTTTTTGGGAATTGATATTTAAGAGAGAAGATTTTTTATTTTATATTAATTTATATTATAATAAGGTTTGATTGGAAATTTGATAGGATTAAATGTGTTTGATATGAGTGGGGGGTATTAGGGTTGTTTTGGGTTGATTGCACTAGTTGATTTTTTACCTTTTATAGGTCCCTACAAAAAAATAAAAAAATTACATCTAAAACGATAATCATTTGGTTTTTAAAATTTAAGCGTATTGTTACTCAATGACAAATACCGATTCTCTTGCTCGAATATGATGTTGGTGTTGAACTGATTTACAACTAAACACTGAAATCATTGCGCCATTAACCAATTCGATACTATTCTATAATTAATACTTTCATGTGATAGAATATAGAATTAATAACTAGACTAGTATTAACTATATTAAGTTAATTATTTTAACATCTTGACCTACATCAATTTATATCATTGTTAATTAATGGTCAAATTATAAACATGCATCCCCTAAATTTTAAAATTCACATCTATTTGATCCCCATGTTTTAGAAACTCTAAAAAAGAACAAAAAAATCTACTATGCCCCTAACTTTTAATTTTGTGTTTAGTATGTCATTGACTTTCAAAATGTATAACCACTCAATATAGGCCAATATGTTAAGTTAATTGAAAATTTAATAACATTACATACAATTGTCGTAAATTTTTGGAACTAAATAGACACAAATTTGAAATGTCAATAATTAACGAGAGTTGCAATCAACCTCTTATAAGATGATGTTAAATTATCGTTTAATTATGTTTTACATGTTTGACTCGTATGTTATTAAGGGAGAGGAAACTTGTAATGGATAGCGCAACATACCCACACCGCTTTATGAATTATAGGCATTGGACATCATCACTGATTAATTTGGTGATGGTTGTAGCGACTATCAATTTTCTTGTCCCTAAAACTACCTATAACTAACTTTCTTATTTGTGAAATTAAATTTCAAATCAAAATATGTTATTAAGTTATATGAAAATTATAAATTCCAAATTTCTAACATTTTGTTTTTTTTTCATTTGATTTAGCAAATAATAGACTTAAAATCCATTTCTACCAAGTTGCCAACATCTTCTTCATTCGACAAAAACCATCAATTGTCTACAACTATTTTTGAAAATTGCAAGAAATTAAAAAAAAAAAAAAAAGAAATCAACAACTCAATGGTACATATTTAAACACATGGTCAATATATTGTACTCGTAGGTATATATTAAAAAATCAAAATACATTAAATATGCATAAATATAGTACATTCAATGCATACGACATATATACCAAGTTTAAATCTAGTCGGATAGGAATAGATATGTCAATCTATTGATATCATACATATATGTACATCCACCCTCACAATACATATAGATCAACATGTAAATTTAGATTGTAACACATTATATGTACACTGTAGTACTCATATTCGAACACGATATACATACACAATACATACTATACTAAAATTAAGGTACATGTACATATAAAAAAAGATATATAATAGTTAATGTACAAGAAAAATACGGCAGGTAAAGGAATCATTTTTTCTCATCCACTATCATTTTAAAATATATTAACGAAGTTGAATTAAAGTTAGTGTAAAAAGAAACAAAAATGATAGAAAACATAAACCCTACAAAGTAGGGATTTGATTTATCGGGGAAGGAAAGATTTAAATCCAAGTCTAACGACATTTGCTCGAGTGTTAAGTTTTTCATGAAAACAAAGCTTTCATCTCCATTATTAAACCGATTAATTGATTTAGGTTTACCCTTGCGTTGTTGACCAACCGTTGTTGTTATCAACCCATATTTGTCACCGTCAATCAATGTTATCACAATATTCAATTCGCTGGTACTTTAATTCCTTTTTTCTTTTTGGTACAATATATTGGAGGAAGGGAGGATTCGAATTTAATCTAATTGAATTTCAAACTTAGACTATTAGATTAATTTCACATGTTTTTTGGTAGATTTAAATTTAAAAAACGGTTGGTTTTAGTTTAACTTTTGTGTTTCTTTAATTATCGCATAAAGTATTTCAAATAATGTTAGTATAATCATGTTATTATGTAATCATCTGGAGGTTTTTTCTTAGTTCAATCATCTTTGAATAATATTTGAAGTGGTTATTCCAATGTGCATTCGTTTTCATTAACACCTTAAAATGTATATGAATGTAAATATTTGAATAAATTTCAATTTTTCATTTCAATTTTTTTTTAATTTTTTAATTGTTAAATAAACAATATTTTATATCTTTTTAATTTTACCTTTGAAAATTATTTTTTTTTAAAATTTGGTCCGACATTTTTTTACAATTTTTGTAATTATATGACTAAGTATAAATGGATAGATTTGTTACGATAGATAATTTAATATTTAAATAATTGAAAAAAAGTAAAATAATGATCCATTATAATTTAACTGATCAATTGTGTTTAGAAAATAAAATCAAACATTTATTAATTTTAAAATAATTTAGCAATTTTCTTAATAATTAATATATATATATATATTTTTTAGAATCACTTAATAATTAAATCTAAACATTTGCCTAATTAATTTTAATAATTATTCAAAATTTATGTCGTCTAAACTATAAATATATGTTTATATTTTTGATAGCATGTGAACTTGAAACTTTGCTCTTTTTTTTAAAAAAAAAAAAAAAGAGTTAATGACCTGATAATTTCATTATTTTGTGGAAATACAGTTTAATATCGTGATCACAGGTTTGATTCTTGGAATTGATATTAGGTATGTGGTCCCCTCCAACTTGTGGGTTATAAGGTTGAATATATAATATAGAGAATTTATCATCAGCAGCACATTTTACCTCTTGTATTACATTTGCAGCACAATTTCTAAAATAATTTCATCTATGTCATATTAATTTCTATCAATGATAAAGCTTAACTAGTGATAGAACTCAATTTGAAATTCTATCGCTAGTAGAAAATTCAAGCAGTGATAGAAGAAGTTTTTCATTGATTGAATTCTATCACTAATAGAATTCAGCTAGTGATAGAATTTAATTTGATTTTTTTGCTACAAATGAATTAGTTTTGATTTTATGCTATAGATGAAAATATTTTGTCTTTTTTTGTTATACATGCAAAATCCCCATATATATATATATAAGGTTGAATATATATATACATAAATACATATATATACATTAGAATTTTAACACAGCGTTGCACGTGATAATTTTTTAAATAATAAATTATATATTTATTTATTTATAATTATAAATTGTTTTTTACATTTTTTCACTAAATTTAAATCGTCAAATAGTAATTTCAATCTAATATTGAATATTATAACCAATTTTCACGTCAGATAAATTTATTAAAATTCACATTTATGTTAAAAAACAGCTAATATTTTATTTTGAGCTTAAAAAATAATAGATGTTATTATTTTAAAAAAAAACTTAATAAAATTTATTGCATTAAAATTAAATTTTATCTCTGATTTTTAAAAATCGATACTCTTTAGTTTTTTCTCAATTTATTTATTAATAGACTAATTACTCTTGAATTATAAAATTTATAAGAGTTATATCCTTATTATAATTATAAATATAAATAAGGTAAATATATTTATTAGAATACATTGATGAACTTACTTTTAACCTCAAATGATAATTTTATCATTCTTCAAAAAAAAATTCCACGTCTCCAAGTCAACAATTAAGCAACAAAATATCTCTACATAAATTATTGCAAGAAAAGAAAAGTTATATGAAAGTTAATAATCCAACAAAAATAAGATAACTAAATTTTGTTTATAATACAAAAAACAAAAAGAAACCAAGAAAGTTAACCTCAAGCAATGAGAAAGTTTCAAATATGTTTGTAAATAAAACATAGAGAACTTTTGAAACTGATGAATTCATTCATGCACTAACCTCAAATGATAATCTTATCATTCTTCACATTTTTTTTTTCCAGATTTCCAAGTCAAAAGCAACAATTATGAAAAAAGATTCCTACAAAAATTATTCCAACAAAAGAAAAATTAGATGAAAGTTAAGGTAAATAATCCAACAAAAATAAGATAACTTATTATAAAACAAAAATAAATCCAAGCAAAGAGAAAGTGTTCTTGTAAACAAACTCGAGAGAACTATTATAGGATTGGAAATTTAATTTATTATTTTAATTAAAATATAAAATGTCAAATAAAATCTATGAGATTTGGTAAAAATATTTTATTTTCTACTCTATAAAGAATAAAGATGATGAAAATTTAAATGATATTGTAAATATCTTTATTTGATTGTTGAAATCTCTTATCTTCTAGCTTAGTCATAAAATCTATGAATTTGATAAAGATATTTATCTCTACGGATGAAACTAAATGATATTGTAAATATCTTTTACGTTATTTGTATTTTTTTTTTTATAATCTATTTCTTCATTTGATTGTTGAAATCTCTTATCTTCTAGCTTAGTCATAAAATCTATGAGATTTGATAAAAAAAATATCTTATCTTCTACGAATGAAAATCTAAATGATATTATAAATATCTTCTACTTATTTGCATTTTTTTTTTCAATAAATGATATGTTTGTAATTTAGAGTATGACTTAAGGGGTAAAATCGTCCAAAAATGATTTCTCCCTTAAGCCACACTTTATGGTAGTAATATATAATATATATGGTGCATCATGGCTTTTCATGGACGTAAGTTGTCAGATCATATTCTATGACTCTCACATTCTCCCCCACTTAAAATGGTCATCGTCCTCGATGACTCAACACGGGGCATAACCATGCCGGTTATGATATTCTCCCCCACTTAAACTCGGCATCGCCCCTATGACGATCCTCCACTTTGTTTGGGGCATAACCATGTCCGTTATGACATATATATGTACGTATATATTTTTTGAGGAATCTATATTCTTTAGAACTTAAGATTAAACTTAGGTTGGCTGTTTGGAGGATTTAAATTGAGAATTTACTAACTTTCCTTAAAAATTTACATTCAAATAAGTTTTTGTAACTTCTCAAAATAGCTCGTCATATTTTCTATTAAAAATAATTGATCATTTCTAATCATTAATTTATAACTATTAGAGATTATGAGATTACACTTCAAAATCAATTGACTTACATGCCTCCTCAAGATGATGCCTCTTTTTGGGCTTACCAATCTTGAATCAGATCTCAATTTCATTTTATTGAACCGATGGCCGTTTAGACTTTATGGACTCTCATACCATATTAAAGAATATGAGGTTCCACCTCAAAACCAATTGGTAATGAGGCAAGTAACTTATATCTCTTTTACATTGATATTGGACTCCCCACTTTCTAATGTGGGATATTTGTGAGATCCTAACAACAACTACTCAATCACTTCTAACCACTCATTTTTATATCATTCGTTTATAATCATTCAAAATAATTCATTTTTAATCACTTATTTCTAATCATTTATTTTTTAACTATTCAAAATAACTACTCATTTTAAATCTACATCCAAACAAGTTTTTGACACTAACTCATCTACAAAAAAAAAATTACATCCAAAGAATATTTGATTATAACTCTCACTTTTTAACTTCTCAAAATAAGGTGTGTTTGGGCCTCCGTTTTTGTAAACGACTGGGTTGGTTATAATAACTCAACCGATGTTTGCCCCACATTTATTTTAAACAATAGTTTCCTAAACTTGCGTGCCCGTTTATCTAAACCTTACGTATATTACTTTTTGTTCCATAACCAGTCCCTCAAACACTATTTATCATAGTAAACCGTTTATCATAACCTTCCATCTATTATAACCAAATCGGTGCTCCAAACACACTCTTAACAAAACATCATCCAAACACCACCTACAATTTAACCAGATTTAAGGGCTATTTTTGCAATCTAACATCTAAACACAAAGGATGTTTTGGTAATTTCATGTCGAAAACAATAATTTATATTCATCATCTGATAGAAGAATCGCGAGTGAAAGCCATCAATACCGTAGAATTTGCATCGAAACTCTCAGGGGAAGAACCCTCACTATCAACGTTAATTACAATTAATCATTTTCAAAAATCACCAAACAAAATTCACTCCTTCTCTGCAAAATCGCTCTGGTTTTCTCTTCCGATTCCAAAAACACTGCGCTGTGCCTTCAATCTTCCCTTCTCCGTCAACTCTCAGCTCTCCGGCTTTGCTGCTTTTCAACCGACAAATTGAATGAGTAAGCAACTATCGTGATTCATTGAGATTTCTATTTATGAAACATTTTTGGGGTTTTGTTTGAATCTGTCTCTAACTTCTGCAAATTTTGAGGTTCTGTTTCTGTTTGTGCTTGTTGACTATAATGGCTTTCTATGGCGTTTTTGAAGACTGTTTGTTTGTTTAAATGTGGGGTTTACCTAGTTTCGGCGGAGTTAGGGTTTTACTGCGTTGGTTTTGCTAAGGGTTTCATCATCTCTCTGTTTTTTTTTTTTTTGAAGAACTCTTGAAATTTGAGAATCGTGGCCGTAGTGGATTTTGGCCCTGTTGATGGGTTTTGCGATGAATGCGTAAAAGGGGTTTTGCATTTGTCACCATTCCAAGTGCGTAAAGCTTTAAAATGGTTTACATGCATTCCTCTTTTACTCTAATGGAGTGATGCTGGGTTGTTCTAAACCGATTTTTTTAACATGCCCTTTATTTTTTGAAATCATTTGAGGGCTACTAAATAGGTTTTCTTTTTTTTTTAGCAACATTAGTTGTGTTTGTTCGCTACTCAACTCATTTTACGAGACAACTATCTATAAAACTTTTAGGATTTTAGTATTCTAAGAGTTGGGCATGCTTAGAGTGAACAAGGATCGGAAAGAATGAGTTAGTCAAGAAATAGTTGTGGCGTTTGGGAGAGGATCAAACAACTTGATAGTTTGGTAAACTTGTATGCATGTCTTCACATCACTAGCAAGTAGTAATTGTCATAACGGAAGGAGATACATATAGATATATTTGTAACCACTTCTTCACACTCCAATTGCGCACAATTTAAAGTCCCAAGGTTCAAATTTCCCCCCTCTTCACATTATTATAGTTTTGCCTCATTTATTTATTTTTTTTAATTGGAGTGTCCTTTTGTAACTCGTTTAGGGTAAGGGGTTTCTCCCTTCTTTAGTAATTTCATTTCATACCAATGATGGAATCGTTTCTCTTAGAAAAAAATTTAAAGTTATTTATGAAAGACTCCATCCTCATGTTGATTTTGATTGGTGTTAGACTATCTCCCTAGGCAAGTGAATGAAAAAGAAAGTTGAAAATGGAAGCCATTGTGTGGTAGCATGATCGAGTGTAGTGGTGACGAAGCAACTCTAGAAAATGCCAACATCTGTGAAGCACAAACACAGATACATGACATGAGCACGACACGACATAATTTTTTAAGAAACTAGTACACGTATACATTTTTTAACTATTTATTTTTTAGGAGGCATGACAATTTATCATAAAATAGTAGAGGTATTTCATTAAAAAACATTAATGATTTATTTTGTGACTAGGAGCAATGGGCGTGGGGAAGTTTTCGTGCGATTGGGAGGGGCGGGCATGGGAGAGTTTTTGTGCGGAAAGGAGCAATGAGCTTGGGGAAGTTTCTAGGGGTGACAGAGTGTTAGGAGTTCTTTAGTGCAACTGAGAGCAGTAACATGAGGAAACTTTTTGTGAAAGGGATAGGTTTCTTTTGTTTTCCCTTTGATTTTTTAGTTAATTATAAAATGAATTATTTGGGTTTGGATCTTTAATGTTTGGGTTGGCAGATGAGTTCATTTATTTTGGCTTAATACAAGTTGATGGAAAGTAGGAAATCAATTAGAATTTGAATGGAGTTCAAATTTGCCTACTTAGGTGCCTTTGGAATTGTTTAGAAACTATGTTTAGGGTGATTATTGGGTGGAGTAAGAAAGCCCTTTGCCTCATATAGTACCGTCTTTGACATGGGTTGCATAATTTGTGGCTTCAATTTTGTTGCCCATGAAGATTTAAGCTATCTGGAAAAAGAACTTTCTTTCAATATCGTTTTTCATTCTTTTTTATGAGGTCGTGCCTTGTACAACAACCTTAACCGCACAAGCCCGGGCTGGGCCTACCTCCATTCCTAGAGGAGCCGTATGAGGCGGAAGCTCCACGTACGGTTTTGAAGCCGAGCCTTTCCAGCAATGGGGCCTAGGGACCGATATGATGATTGGTTTAGGTAGGGCGGCCGGCCTACTACGGACACCTGTAGGGATTAGTGCGTGAGACCGTTTCATAAAGCTGTGCATATTAATTACTGATTGCCATCGTCGACTATTGCTGGTGACTCCCCTCATCAAAAGCTTTTTCAAAAGATTCCAGACTATTCCTATTTCAAAGCCTTTGGATGTCTCTGTTTTCCTCATATTGATGCTTCACAAAGAAAGAAGTTTTTTCAAAATAAAATAGTCGGATATAGTAACATAAAGGGCAGTTTTGTTTTATTTTTGATTCAAGTCGATTTTTCTTGTCATCTGCAATCATGTTGCACCCTTTGTTGGATAGGGAGTTGTTTGAGGGAGAAACCTCTTTTACAATATATGTATCGTCTTCTGATATGGGGTTGCATAACTTTTTACTTCAATTTTGTTGCCACGAGAAAGTCTTGTTGTCTTTCTCAATCATGTTGCGGTTCCATTGTTGGATAGGTAGTTGTTTGAGGTAGTTGTTTGTAGTTGAGGGATTCCACGTTTGTTAAGGAGAAGGGACATTCATATTTGGAACCCTAGGCTTTCTTGAGCCTTTTCTTGTCATTTTCCTTTCACCTCTTATGTGTACGGTGTACACCACTGCTCCCTGAGATGTGAGACCCTTTGTTTTCTTTGCATGGGAAGCTTAAAACCCATAGAAGATCAACTTCTTTGTTTTCTTTGCACGGGGAGCTCAAAATCCCCAAGGAGATCAAATTCTTTGTTTGGTAATACCTTAAATTGCATGCATAAGAACTTTTTGTTCTTTTTATGGTTTTAGTGGTGTCATCATTCGTGAAGGAGTGTCAATCAAAGGACCTTGACCATAATATTTGGAGCTATCGATTTGCTTAGTTAATTTGGTATTAGACTATTAGTGTTTGATGTCTTTTATAGTTCGGGAGAAATGCTCCCAAAATGTTGGCTTTTGCAAGTATTTTGGTTGTTTATCAAGCTATATCCGTATATCTATGATATGATCCAGGATCTAGATTATATCAAAAGATAAAGGATTACAAGATAAATTAAGATTTGATAGGTTTTGGAACCTCCCCTCTCAAGAGAATCTCTTGAGCCCTACAATAAATCACTCAATAACTCATTCAATAATTTGGATGCCTAAACTCTAACCTAACCCCCTCTATTTATAACAAAATACTAACTTATTCGCTAAGTAATGGCTAAATAGAGCTCTAGGCCCAATCGAGCCTTAGGCCCAACCTTATCAATCTACTTCTTGACCTTTTCCCATCTATTTTGATTTCCCACTTCGAGAAAAGATGGTATTTCATTAGATCTAATACCTTCATGTGGGCTTTGGTTTCTAAGGTTTTTTGTAATTATCAATTAGACGTTATTCTTCTGGCTGGAGTCCCTTGTAGTTGGATGGCTGTTCTTTTTAGTTTTTTTACATGTCCCTGTATAACCTTTCCCTTTTTTTTCCTCAATAAAAGTTTGGTTTCTTATGAAACATGATACAACTTCTTATTGATACAATAATTGACGAAAAGAAATAATTTAAGTTTACAAACTCCAAGGAGTAAAAGACGGTAAAATTTCTAACCAAAAACCAAAAGAAAGAGATAAGCATAGATAATAAGAAACTAAGATTATCATATAAAGAGGAAAAGTCTGAATGCCTTAAACCAAGACATCAAGATGTTAAGAAACTATCTATCTCAGCTGGACTAAAAAAGAAAGCTGAAAAGACAGCTCCATATGCACAAGAATCTGAAAAAGTTTTCTTGGTGTATGGCTTAGGGATGGGCATGATTACCCCGGGTATAGTGGAGAGAAGCTCTAATTTCCCGGTTTCAAAAAAAAAAAATCTGAAAACGTTTGGCTTCTTATGAAAGAAATTTAATCTTGTCAGCCAATTTCATTATCATAAACAAAGGACCTTGTATGAAAGGCTATGCACGTTAAGACAAGAGTATAATGTAAATTGCCGGCCATTTGAATGGTGTAGCCTCCCCTACAGGATCTCTTAAATGAAGTGTTAGGGCGAAAGGAACAATGAATTCTTTGACAAGAAGCTATATCTGTTTCCTTGTAGCTCTATCTTGATGTAAATTGGTTTATCTTTTGATATCTATAGTCTAAATTCACTTTTGGCCTGTTGGAAGAGCCTGTTGTATTCTTCTTTTGCTGGAGGCTTCACTTTCCTTCCATCTTTTTAAATTTCCTATTATTATTGTTATTCATTCTTTTGTAAGACTACCAGACGACTTCTATAAAAGTGAAAGTGCGAACTTTTTCAGCATTTCCTTAAGGATGCTTTGCTATCTATCTTTCTAATACGAAAAGGGAGATAGATATGATTTATTTTCTTGACAATTTGGTGAATACTCCGAATAATTTGTCCCTCAAATTGATTTGCATGCTTATAAAGTATTGAACACGTCTCCACTTACTCGACATTATTTATTTAATTGACCGATCTTCCATGTCCTTAAAATTTGTTTGCTGGTCTTACTCTGTTTCAAACTGTAGCAACCAACTAGATTTGAGGTCAATGTTCTTTTGGCATGGTTTGGAAGCATCAGTGGTTTGCCCGAAGTTGCAGCGTAACTTAGCAAGGAGAATAATACAAGCATCATGCTGTTATGTAGAATTTAATTTGCACTGCATATTTTTTATTCGAGTCATCTGAGTACGGCTGGAGTTATGGATTGCAACAGAGATGAAGCCGTTAGAGCAAGGGAGATTGCTGAGAAAAAAATGGAAAGCAAAGATTTCACAGAGGCTCGTAAGTTTGTTCTCAAGGCGCAACAGCTAAATCCCGATGCAGAGAATATTTCACAAATGCTTACGGTTTGTGATGTGCATTGTGCGGCAGAGAAGAAACTATTCGGGAATGAGATAGATTGGTATGCTATCCTTCAAATTGAGCAAACTGCAAATGAGGCAACCATTAGGAAGCAGTACCGGAAGTATGCTCTTCTACTTCATCCTGATAAAAACAAATTTCTCGGTGCAGAAGCTGCTTTTAAGTTGGTTGGTGAAGCTCAGAGAGTTTTGTTGGACCAAGAGAAACGTCGATTGCATGATCTGAGACGCAAACCGGCAGTACCATATCGACCCCCACATAGAGCTGCTTCAACCTTTAATGTTGGGGTTCAAGCTAACCACCGAAACAACTTTACAAATTTCATTCCTCAACATCATCCGCCTCAACAACAAGGACATTCAGGGTTTGATCCTAATCGTGCAACTTTTTGGACTGTCTGTCCATTTTGTTTAGTGAGGTACCAATACTTTAAAGAAGTGGTTAATAGATCACTTTGTTGTCAGAATTGCAAGAAGCCATTTGTTGCATATGATATGGAAGTACAGGGGGCGCGCCCTCAACCCATGTCTAACTTGAACCAGACATCATTTTCCCAGCAACACAGTTCTTTCAATCACGGGGCTGAGAAGGGATGCCCGGGAAACTCTCCGTTTGACAAGCGTAGAGCAGAATCTTTTCGGAGGGCACGCAACACTTCCGGTGGTGCTTCAGAAAAGTCCAATGGTAAGAAAAGAAGGAAGCATTCCGAATCCAGCGAGAGTTGTGATACTGGAAGCAGCTCTGATGCTGAAGGAAATGTTGTTACTGATGAAGATAGTAAAAGAGATGTTGGAGGCCCCAGTGAGCACCACCCTAGAAGATCTAGTCGACGAAGGCAGAAAATTTCTTACCATGAGAATGGAAGTGATGATGACTTTGAGGTCACTCCAAAAAAATCTAAGGCTCCAAAAAAATCAAAGGGAAGGAAACCATCTGACATTTCAGATGACGATGTTGATGAAGTATATGCAGATGAAGCCTCTAAAATTGATAACCAATCTGAAAAGAATCAGGTTGAAACAAATGAGACAGACAATAATGGGGATGAAGGGAGTTCATCATGGGAAAGCAAGAGAAGAAAGAAGGAGAACCATAAAGAAACAGCAGAGAAGGATGTTTCTCGGGGAGGCATGGAGTCAACTCGTGATCCCGGGCCTAATTTGCTCTCATGTCATGATCCTGACTTCAATGATTTTGATAAACTGCGGAACCGGGAGTGTTTTTCTCCTGGGCAGATTTGGGCTATGTATGATGATGTTGATACCATGCCTAGATTCTATGCTTGGATCAAGAAAGTGTTTCTTTCTGGATTCAAGGTTCAAATCACTTGGCTGGAGCCAGTACCAGAAGATGATGATGGTCCAAGAAAACGTGTTGATAAAAAAATGCCAATTACCTGTGGCGATTTTGTATTAGGAGCAACTGAAACCATGACAGAATGTGGTTCAATGTTTTCTCATGTTGTTTCTTGGGACAAAGGCTGCGGTAAAGACAGTTTCGAGATTTTTCCAAGGAAAGGGGAAATTTGGGCTCTCTTCAAGAACTGGGACAAGAATAGTAACCATGATTCCAATAACCAATATGAATATGAGTTTGTTGAGACATTGTCGGAATATACCAAAGAAGCTGGTATTGATGTTGCACTCTTAGCTAAAGTGAAAGGCTTTTCGAGTCTCTTTTGTCGAAGGGTCAAGGAAGGTGAAAAATCGTTTGAAGTCCCAACAGCTGAATTATTGAGATTTTCTCACAAGATTCCTTCGTTTCCTCTCACTGGCGATGAAAGGGAGGACGTTCCAAAAGGTTCTTTTGAACTTGATCCAGCTGCTCTCCCCCCCAATGTTCCCGAGATTACCATCCTCGAGCATTCAAAAGAGATGGGGCCTAATGGAGATGATGCAGCCATTCATGAAGCTGTTGCTGATATTGAGAATTATCTTCGAACTGAGTGCGCTGATGCTAATGCACCGATAGCTTCGTCGGGTGAAGTTTATGAGATTCCAGATCCTGAATTTTACAACTTCGATGTCGAAAAATCTTCTGACAGTGACAAGTTTAGGATTGGTCAAGTTTGGGCACTGTACAGCGATGAGGATGCCTTGCCGAGGTATTATGGCCTGATCAAGAAAATAACTCGTGAACCGGAGTTCGAAGTGAAGCTGACGTGGCTGGAGTCCTCTGCACTGCCAACAAACACTATCAAATGGCAGGACAAAAGTATGTTGATTTCTTGTGGGAAATTTAGACCTCAAAAGAGGACTGCCATGCACTGCTGCAATACCACTGGCTCCTTTTCACATTTGGTTAGAATTGATCATGCACTCAAGAATGAGTTCTCTATCTATCCTAGAAAGGGTGAGGTCTGGGCATTGTTTAAGAACTGGACTCCAGAAATCAGATGTTCAGATTTGGATAAATGTGTATATGATGTAGTAGAAGTCATCGACGAGAACAATTTGCAAAAAGAAGTTACAGTCTTGGAACGCGTCGAAGGCTATAACTCGGTCTTCAAACCCGGAGCCAAAAATGATGGCTCGACACTGACCATGGTAATTACCCAAGCTGAACTTCTACGATTCTCCCATCAAATTCCTGCTTTTCGGTTGACGAATGAGAAGGGTGGTAGCTTGAGAGGCTGCTTTGAACTTGATCCTGCTGCTTTACCTGTATATCTTTTCCCTCGATCTGACTAAGCAGGACGATAAACAGTATAGGCCAGGATGCCATTGTATACCTCTGTATTTAATAGTCCCAACCGAATATTCGTGTGAAAAACCAAACCCTCATTGGAGAAGCCTTACCAAACTACAACTTGTTTAAATGAGTCTGTACACTGGAACAGCAAGTTTTTATGTGTTCACTGTTTGAAAGTGAAGAACTTCAAAAGGTGTTGTTGGATCTTGATCTGTCTGGCTTTGGGAGAAAGAGAAGTTTCTCACTCATAATATTAGGTTTGTCCAAAACTTTCAATTATGGTTGTGAATTTACCCTTAATTTGCTATGTAGCTGGACTCATTTGGGAAGGGAAAAATGATGAATATCTTCACTATCTAATGAAGTTCAAATTTTGTCCATTTCCCTTTTCTTCTGATGGATGGACGTCTAAATTTGCTGAAGAATTTCTAGAAATTTGCACTTCCATTCTATACTTTTGAATAAAGTCCAGAATTGAACTTATATTTGAAGCCTTACAATATTCTTTGAGGTCTATATTCAATTTTCTGAAGTCTCGTTTGATAACTATTTGGTTTTTTGTTTTTGGTTTATGAAATTTAAATTTATTTTTATTCAAATTTCCTATCATATGCTTCATATTTTTTACAATGTATCGATATTTCTTTAAGAAAGCAGGTGAATACTAACCAAATTTCAAAAACAAAAACAAACTTTTGAAAACTACGTTTTTTTGTTTCCAAATTTTGGTTTTGTTTGTTAAAATATAAGTAAGATGTAAGTATTCAAATAAGGAAAAAGGTATAGTATGGTAGTTGTAGGCTTAAATTTCATAAACAAAAAATGAAAAATAAAATAGTTATTAAACGGGGCTTGAATTTTCTCTTCTTTTTTTTTTTAAGTAGTTTTCTCAATTTTTTCATTAAATGATTGTCTTGTAAAAATAGTTGAGTCCAATTTTACGCTTCTAAGTACAAAAAAAAAATGGTCGGTGTCAACTTGTGTATATCATTTAACTTCAAAAAAGATGTTCTACAGGATTATAAGTTTGAATTATTCTAATTGCTTGTCAATCCAAGTATTTTGGGCTTCAAAAGGATGCTTGATTCTTGGAGGGAGTTTCAGTTTTGATAAATTATTTTCAGTTTCAAATTTCTGGATCCCTTTAAACGAAGAACTGTGTTATTTTTTGTTTGAAAACAAAGAAAAAATTAACATATTTCTTTAGTGCAACGACATTTAAGGATGGAGAGTCTAAAACCTATAACCATTTTTTACTAGGTTGTAGATAATGCAACTAGAACTCTATTTTTTTGTTTTTTTTGACAAAGAAATTAATTTGTTACATCATTATCACAAGTTAAATTCAATAAATTTTACAATTCTTAAGGTAAAATTTGCATTTATGTTTTTATATTTTTTCTTTTTCTTTTTTTAAACATGTTAATAAAAAAAAAACCCCAAAGTCGCTTCTTAATAAGGGAAATTGTGTTAGATAGTCCAATTTCACAAAATAATTGTAGATTTAGGCAAATTTGAATTTTTTTGTATCCATAGTCAAATGTACGGTATAATTAATATTCAACATACGATATGATTTAGGGTATTAATATATTATTTTATATTATTAATACAATATTATATGTTATTAGTATAATATTATATATTAATTATATCATATACTTTGAGCACGATATGACTATAATGGCTAACATTTTTTTTGCCTCGTATCGTAAATATTTTTCTAATTTAGCCTATTCCTCGAAATACCCCTGTTAATAATTCAAAGTTTTAGTAATAAGTTTCAATAATTCTTGAAATGAAATATCCTAGAAAGTTGCATACAAGTTTTGCAAGAAAAAAAAAACAGAATAGAATTCATGGGGCTGGTTTTCTAATCGTGTTATTGGGCCAGTTTATTGGGCCCTATATCTCCAATTGCAGCAGTGGCTGAGTTTACTCAAAAGGGTAATTTCAAGAACAAAACCCAACGGTTCGTTTCACTGAAAACCTCTGGACGACGCAGCTCTTTTCAAAGCTTCAGCTCTGTAAGTTAGGTCTGAAATTTCAAGCAGTAATCACTTCTTTGGAAGAGAAATATAGATTCTGTTCTACATTGCATCATTATGTTCTTTCGTTTGTTTTTGGATTCTCAGTTGAAATGAAGTTTCTAGGTTGGTATGTGAAGATCGGTGCCGTTTCGGCTTTGGTTGGAGCTTCCATGGAAGTGTTCATGATCAAAACCGGCTTCTGTGAGAGAACCATCCTTCTTCTTCTTCTTCTTCTTCTTCCTTCTTCTTCAATTTATCTTTTTCAATTCCTTTTGGTTTCCTGTAATTAGTGGTAATGGCTTCTTCGTCTTCGAATTGGTCTGTGTTTCTATCGATCTTTGAGAATTTGATTCGCCGTTACAGAATTGGAGGAGCTTTTTGAATGGTTCTTTGATATACTTATATGTTCTGTTTAGGTAGATTGAAGAAATTTTGCTTTTCAGCAAAAATTAAAACAATTTTGGTTTTTCGTGTTTAGGTATCGCGAAGTAAATAAGTTGAATCGAGCGGAAATTGTAATGAGCTAGAATTTCTTGGGAAATTGGATTTTATAATTTTGTAGTGTAATATAATGGATGCTGGAGCTGGTCCAAAATCCCTATGGTATCTGCTCTGCTATTATTCTAACTAATGATGATAAAATTCATTGGAAACCTGGGAGTGCTTACTTTAACTGTTTTATTGCTCTCTTGGTGGCTTGTTGGCTTAGTTGATTGGTTGTAATCCAATTCAACTCCACGGTCACTGGTTCGATCTTGGAAATTGGTATTTGACACTTATCTTATTTGAGCTCGGTAGCACTCTTTATGTAGGGTTTGTAGTCCCCCTCCCCCAATTTTAACTAAAATAATTAAAAAAAAAAAGCTCTCCTAATTCTGTCCTCTTCCTTGTCTAAATTTTTCTTCATTTGTCCAAGTTTTTATTTATTTTTATTATTTTTAAGAAACAATTTCATTGAATGGATAATCCATGATAATTGCAAAAACTTCCCAATTGATTAGTAGGGGGAAGCATATGTATTAGGGGCCAATAGAATAAACATTTTACTCAAAGATGTAGCATAATAGACTATAATTTATTTATTGTGACACACGAAAAGGATATGCAAAAAAGGGAAATACAAACTGGGGGCCAAGGGTAGAGGGCACCCCCTCCCACAGAAACTACATAATAAGTGCCTGCCCATCATTATTAGTCATTTATTGACCATATTTGCAAAAGATATTTTGTGTAAGGAGATCCACTAAGAAGCTTTATATTGTACATAGATTAAAAAAAAATCGAAGCTTAGTGACTTATCTTTGAATGGTCTAGCATTTCTTTCTTTCAACAGAAGCCACATAAGCTCTTTTAATGCACAACTGCCAAATACCATAAGTTTTCCTTCCAAGTTCCAGTTATGTAAATTGTAATCCTTCCATAAAGCTACCATCCACTCTTTTAGGGACGTAAAAAAACATCCCCAAACGCCCAAATAAGAACTTACACGCATGGTAGGTGAAATCACAGTGGATGAAAAGGTGGTCGATAGCCATAATGGAGAGAGCCATAGATGAACCATTGGATTTTTTAAAAACTTTCTTAGGACTTTGGTGCCTCCAAATTAATCTTGTCAAAAGTCAAAACCGTATTGGCCTTTAGTAGTTCAATGAGAGAGATTTTGGAATCCCGACTTACTAAAATACCTTCACAAGCTTTCAAAATTTCAAAGGGTTTGTCAATATCATATCCAGATGAATTATGCTAAGCGTTTCCACCAAAGCTACCCAACTGCTAAGCTCTCTATGAAAGAACATGTACTTATAGTTCTAAAAACTATTTTCTTCCTTCGAAAAAGTGAAGGTGTTGCCAACTTGAGAGTAACTTAAACCATTAAGATATTATCTTTGACAAAAGGTTAGAGGTTTGTATCTCTACTTCTGCGCTTTCTTTTCGGACTCTATCCACACATTAGTGTATCGTATGGAAGAAAAATGCAGAAAGTTAGAACCACCTATTTACCCCTTGATCTACAATAATAGAGGCATTTGGGTGGGCCATGACCCTGATAAACAGAGCCTCCTTTTGGGTTCTTATTACTGATTTTAACTGGTGTAAATGCATGCATGCTTTCAAAAACTACAGCCTTACATACGTTGTTGCTAGGTGGAAAAGTTTCAAGTTGGAACTTGGGAGGCCTTTTCCTTTTTTTTCTTTCTTTTTTTTTTTTTTTGGAATATTTCATTTGATCAATGAAATCCATATTTCCCCTAAAGGAAAACCCCATCTCCACATGTTTTTTTAACTGAAGAAAAAGGTAAACTAGTCTTTGATATGGTGACTTTGTTGCAGATCGACTAACCTTATGCCAAAGTGTAAGAAGATATTTGCGTATTTATTTATATTCTGCGAAAAGGATGGTGATTAAGGATCTAGTTTTTGACGGAAATTCTATGGCTAGGCTTTTAATAGATTCTTAAATATACGGAAGTACTGATTCAGTGGTGTTTGCAGTCACACAAGTAGTGGTGTTTTCAGTCACACAAGTTGAAATTTCTTCAACTGAAAACACCGAGAAGTGGAAATGTTAGTTTAATGAAGTAATAGATTCAATTTCTCTAAAGAAGTTAGTTTTCTTGTTTGATGGTCTGTTGAATTCACTCTACTTTGGCTTTTGCACCGCACAGACGATAAAGTAACAGTTTTGGAATCGGAGAAGCTGGCTTGGGAGAACTCGCCGGAGGCTCAAGCAGTTAGAGAAGCCCTCAATCCTTGGAGAAATCATGGTGCTTCAGAGGCCAGCAAAGACACCTGATGCTTCAACTACTGATTGGAGTAGCTGCTTTGCAAGGTTTGTCTATCTTCATAATCAGCATAATAGAACATAGAACTGATCATATAGAAAAATTTGACTAATATTGACAGATGTCTGTGCTTTGACTTAAGAGAGTAAGCCGGTCGTCTTGAGTTAATTTTGTCATCAATCAACCGTTGGGATAACTTTTAAGATGTAAATTTAAGTATAACAACCAATATTATTCTCGCTTGTGGGCTTAAAAATTTTGAAAATGTTGAACAAGTCAAATCAGTATTAGTTAGGGAGGAATGTCTCCGAGGGGTTGCACTATGGTCGAAGGTTTGAGCTCTGAAGGTGTGTTTCCCTCAAGGTTCCAAGTTCGAGACTCACATACGACATTAATTTGTAGACACCTTCCATGTCTCCATTCTTTCGATGTCTCCCAGTGTCTGGCCTAGGGACGGGCGTGGTTACCCCGGATATAGTGGAGCGAAACTCCAATTTTCCGGTTTTCAAAAAAATATTTATTAAGGAGGAATCAACTTCATAGGAGTTTGAATGAACACAAGACCTAAGATAAAGATTTGGGTCGTGCCAAGACATGACCTAAACTTTCATACCCACTTATATGGCTCAATTTGAGCATATTTTATTTTATTTTTATTTTCTGACCTAAACTTTTCTCCTTCTCTAATACCATGTAGATCAATATTCAATTTTCTTTAGGTTTTGATGACACACTCGGACTCTCTTTGTTTACATCAATATGCAAGAACTCAAATTTTAGGAAAACCTCGGACACCAAAAGATTTAGCGGTTTCTTCTGATTGGTTTTTCAGGTAAAGAACAATAATTACGGACCAAGAGGATTGAGAGATATGCAAGTGCACAGTCTTTCAAGTTTCAACAAATAAGAGAGGATTTTTTAGAGCTGTCTCTTTATGACATTGGAGGTATTCTTATTATTGGTTCCATGTTAAAATTGAATGATATCATGTTAAATGACTGTTTATTCACTTCATTTGCTAGTTTTCTCTTGGTAGAAATTTGGAAGATTTTCAAATAGGCTCATACCATATTTTAGGGGCTGTTTGTTTGTTGAATTTATGGAGGATTTAAAATGATTATTTATAGACTACTTTTTAAGAAACTACATCCAAATGAGGTTCAAGACCCACCTGTTAGTCTATGACTTAATTTGTAGACATCTCTCATATCTTTATTCCTTCGATGTCTCCCGATGCTTGGCCTAGGGACGAGCATGGTTACTTCGGGTATAGTGGAGTGAAACTTCAATTTCTCGGTTTCAACAAAAAAAACTACATCCAAATGAGTTCTTATAACTACTCAAAACAACTCATTTTTATTACTAAAAATAATTCCTCATTTCTTAACCGTTCATTTCTAATCATTCTTTTATAACTCTTCATTTCTAATAATTCATTTCTAACTCTTCAAAATAACTTATTTTTAATAATTCTTTTTTAACTACTCATTTTAAATGCCTCTAACTCTACAAAAAAAAATCACATCTGATAAGGGATGACAAATTTATCCGGATCTTCACATTGGTATAGCATTGTCTATTTTGGACATAAGCTTTCATGGTTTTGTTCTTGGGCATCTCCCAAAAGGCCCCATATCAATAGAGATGTTTGGCTTTCGTTATAAACTCAAGATCTATCCCTTATTTAACTAATGCAGGATTATTACATCACTTTGTTTGTATTTCCAACTACGTCCCAACAACTTTTTGGGTAAATTCTCAATTTTGAACTATTCAAAATAAATTTTCAAACTGACCCCTCATCCAAACCCTTTGAGAGTGAATGATATTTTTTTTGAATTTAGGACTGCCATTCTAGTTCACGTGAAAAATCATTCCTCATGGACTATAGCCCTTAGGTTGTTTTACTTGAGTCAAACCTACCAGATGGTTTGACTATGAAGCACACCATTGTTGAAAATAATTCTTTTGGTGAAAGAAAAAGGTTGATTGTTTAACGGCCAATTGGAATCTTATTTTGGTCAAACTTTCACACTATCCAAATTTGTTCTTTTTTACTTTCAAATATTGTCTGTTCTTGGATTGATCACTGAAATCTCGTTTTGGTGTTTGTTTAAGTTTTACGTGTTATTAAGTGGGCTCGGACATCTCCAAGGAGTGGCACAGTGGTTGAAGACTTGGGTTTTGAGGGTATGCTCCCTTCAAGGTTTTGAATTCAAAACTCACCTGTAACATTATTCTTTCGATGTCTTTAGTGATTGGCCTATGGACGGGCATGGTTACCATTGTTTAGAAAAAAAAAAAGTGGGCTCGGAGACTTGTATCATATACTTGTTATGTATACGTAGGAATAAGAGTAGGTTGTCTTGAAAGTGGTGTAGCGGATGAAAACAAAATTAATACGGAAGTTTTGGGGTCAAAATTAATATGAAAGTCTTGAAAATGTAGCAACAATAAGAAAAGTTAGCAATAATAGCCTAGGCTATAGTGACATTTGATATGACTTAGTTATGACTTAGTAATCGTGAGGTTACCGATTCGAATCTCCTCTCTCAAATGGTGTGGAATAAAGAAAGTAACTTAGGAAAAGAATTATAACAAAAATTCGAATTTATTAGATAACATGGTTCTATTTCAATCAAAATTAATTAACAATAAGAAGAGTAGCATCTTATAAATGCTATGAGACTTCTTTACCTTTTTAATATGGCATTCTCAACGTGTTCTTTTAAGATAATGTTTTTATGAATTTTCCATCTAAATTTCTTTTTTATAAGCTCGCTGTTGACGTAAAATACTTATTATCTACGCGTAGAGTTTGGAAAGGAATAGATGCCAAAGTTTTGGGGGGAAGAGAAGTGGAAGATTTGGGAAAGAATGAGGAAGAAAAATTGAACCACACCAAATGTATATCCAATGATGGCTAAGTGGATCCTAAGATCATTATAAGGATGAAGTGGGTGAAATCTTGACTCCCAAATTCAACTCTCTCACTCTACAACTTGAAATTTTGAACTTACTTTCACACCGTTTCTTTGTAATGAATTTCATATTTATTTGAGAAATAATTGAATTCTCAATTACATTTCAAAACAAAACATGTTTTTACGGTCATGTTTGATCATTTTGGTTGATTTTTCAAAAAAAAAAAAGTAAAAATTAAGTAACAAACAAGGAAACTGATACATAAAAATAATTGAGATGTGTATAAGTTGGTTTGAATACTCACAGCTATAAAAAAAAAGAAAATAATATTTATGACCTTTAATTTTCTATCTTTTTGTTGTTGTTGTCAATATTAGGTTGGATTTCGAAAACATGATGATAACCCAGAATAGCCACCCAACTAAAATTTAGAGGTAGTATTTAGAAGCTAAACTTAAAAAAACCAAGTAATTTGATATGAGTCTTTTTCGACGTAGGCTTTTGATTTATGTTGTTGTCTTTACTGGTGAAATTTTCTTTTGAAGGGGACAATTGGGTGGATTGTTGGTGTTCTTGTAGCTAAAGGCTGGTTATGTTTTCAATTATTGAACGTAAATCTATGAATGGATGAATACAAACACCATTTTTGTTTCAAATAAATAAATAAAATACAAACACGATTTAAAAACTATGCGTATGAAAGGAGGGAAATTCGTGGAATTCCATTTGAGTTTTTTCTATTAAAAAGGGACAAAGAAGAAAGTTGAATCCATTGAAATTTTGCCGAAAGGTTGCAATATATTGCTTTTTTCGAAAGCATTTTTTTGACATTGTTAGCAACTACCCGTAAATTATGCCAAATCTAACTAAGCACATCCCTAATTTACAGTAAAAGGCTTCAAATTTGATTCAAATATTATTGTTGTATTGAATAATCATCCACTAAAAGAATTAGTGACCCGTTAATTTCATTAATTCTTCATTCAGTTGAATATTTTCTCTATGTAAAGTTTGTAATCCTCCGAATCTGTACTAAAAATAAACAAATAAATAATAATGTGTTAGTTGTGCACATAGCTTTTAATATAATAACTTTCCTACGAGAAAAGACAAATTGCAAACGTATTTGCAAATTTTGTATAGGGAATGACTAATAGAGAGGGCATTTTTTTTTTAATAAAAGTTAACATCTTAAAAATGTTTTTATTTTAATTTAACATCTAAAAATCAATTTTAAGCTTGGTATAAATTAAAATAAAACATTTTTAAAGTATTAAAATAAGCATGATGATGAAAGTGATATTTTAGGCAATAAAAAAATGGTCATTTTAAACATAATAGAAAGATATCGAAAGTGCAACAACTCTTTGAAAGCTGCCTTCGTCGGCAAACTAAAGTTGTTTAGGTTCTTGAAATTGTAACCTTTAACCAAAAGAAACTTTGAACAAAGAAGAAAAAAAGAAAAAAAAGAAGCATTAATTGGGAGATTTTGGATCGACTGTCTAATTCTTGACCTTTTTTGTTTGTTTGATGGGTTGTTTTGAGGGAAGATGGAAAAAGGGGGGGTTTTTATTTCTTAATATATCATTGATGGACCTAATTTCACATTAAGTTTTATGATGAATTTGGAATTTTGAGTTTGATTGATGAATAAAGTCAACATCAGCCGATTGAAGTAGAGTTCTTGATTCAAGGAAATGATGAAGATTTGAGAGTATTTTTAAAAAAAAATTAATTTATCTACTTTTGAGATTTTAGAGTTTTTAGATTTTATTTGATAACTATTTGCATTTTTAAAATTCATGTTTCTTTTCATGCATTTTTTATGACAAAAGGGAGAAATTTTGAGATAAATCTAGTAAATTTATAGGCTTAATTAAAAAAAAATATATGAACAATTATCAATATGATCTTACATTTATATTTTATATGCCTATCATAGAAGAGTTGGTAACACTAAATATATAATTTGAAATTTTAACCTAATGTGAAAACTTACTAAAGAGTAATTTGTATAATTTAGCTTAATTTATACATATTTAAACCAACAAAAAAAAAGTAGCTTGCTATCTCTAGCAAAGAAAAGATAAATGGAGTGGATAGGTGACTTGAAACCCACCATCAAATTAATATGTTAAGCAAAACCCAATCTACCACATTTTTCAAAACCACAAATATTTCCATAAAAAAGAAAAAAAGAAAACTTTAGTGAAAGTCTTGTCACCAATATCTATATGATGACCTCCACATTAAACCCTTACATTTGAGCAACCATACAATATAAAAGCATTCACAAAATTAAATCAAACTTCCTCCACAAATCATCACAACATCAACTAACCCCACCTCCAAAAAAAAAAAAAGGAACCATTACCTTTTTCCCATATATTATTCCAAATAAGTCCACCAAAATTGATCTTGTTTATTTATAATATCAAGCTGCCTCATTTATGAACAAGATCAAAGACTCTTCTTCTTTCTTTTTGTGGGAGGACAGTGGAGATTCTGAGGTGGATAAATTATCATCTCATCCTTATGAATTAGAGTCTAATGTGGATGATGATCAAGATGATGCTCTATCTTGCACCTGTGATGGTTATGCTAGTGAGCTCAGAGCCCTTGATTTTCAAGAGGATGGCGACGACGATTTAGTTGTTGGCTTGATTGGCGATCGTCGGTCCGATCAGCTCGAGGGAAGGGGGCGGAGCGGAGCGGGGTTGGATCGGTATACCTCGGATGAGGAGGAGGAGGAGGAAGAAGAAGAGTCGAGTAATAATGTGGGCACGATTCGAAACATGAATGAATTGGAAGACAAGGTCTTTTGGGAAACTTGCATGGCCGGAGGGTATCCGTAAATTTGTTTTTTAATTATTTTTATTTTCACACTTGTGACGGAGAAGATTTGAAACCTGTAATCTCTTATTTAGTAAGTTGTATAAGATAGCAGTAGAAATATATTCTGGTTAACGTTAGACGTAGGTTGTTAATGTTCTTAAGTTTTTTTTTTTTTTTAAACAAGGGTAACTATACTCGTCTTTAGGCAAGGCAACAGAGACATCGAATGAATAATATGACAGGTGAATTTCGAACTTGAACTTTGAAAGAAACATACCCTTATCTTCAATCATTGCGCCACCCCTTAGGAATTTAATGTTCTTAAATATAGAACCAAAGATCCCAATTTTGATTGTTGCTATTTATTTTGTCTTAGTTATTCAGTAGATAGGACCAAGAAAATAACTTTAAAGTATATGTATATTATCATGTGGTGATTGCTATAAAATGAAAAAGTAGTACCAAACGTTTAAAGTATTTATTCAAATTAAAGTTTAGCAACTAATATAATTATTAGCTAAGTATATGTTTAATCCTTTCCGAACTTGTAACTTTTTAATTACTATATGCTAAATCGTGGATTTAAAAATCAATAAATGAGAGATACGGTTTTAATTTTTTTTTTGTTTTTTCTTTTTAATCTAATGACTACCTACTGTACTATTTTAACTCAAATTATAAAAGTAATAAATTTATTAGAAGGAAAAAAAAAATTACCTCTCTAAGTAATTTACACTATTATTGGTTGTAGATTAGTGATTTTCTAAAAAAATTTAATAATAATTGAGAAGGAGATTGAAACCAATAATCTTGTTCAAAGACTTTCTTCTCTTTATATGATTATACTCATTCATTATTGTTTAAAAAAAATTATAAATCAACTACTTACAACATACACACATAATCTTTGGCATATTATCGTATGGATCAGTGGCGCAATGATTTTATTGTTTTGTTGTAAATCACAATGTTAATATCACATGTTCAATCTTGAGCATCTGTATTTGTCCCTCTCCTCCAATATATATACTTAAAAAAATAATCTTTGGCATAAAATAATACCATTTTAATTTATGAAAATGCTCATAATAAATGTAAATATATATGAAGAAAACATAAATAATTCAGGCAGTTAGAACACGCGGCTGTTCAAAATTCAGAGAAAATTAAATTACCGTTAATACCGAAATTGTCTGACGAGGCGTCTTTTTTTTTTTTTTTTTTTTTGAGAAAGTCTGACGAGGCGTCTTTATTTCGTCTAAATCGCCGTTATTATCAGCAACCAGACCACTTATTATATATTTTTTATTTTTTAAAGAAAAAGGCCACTGTAATTTTTTTATTTTTTTTTTCATTTTTTTGTGCAACATTTTGCTCTTGTTTTCTTTGAATTTCAATGGGGAAGAAGAAGAAAACAGAGGAAATTAAAGTAAGTTGTCCCATCCTTTTTCATTTTTTTTCAAAAACCAACGACGTCGTTTTGTTAATATTATTAAATATCGTCTTCTCGAATTCAGCCATTAACTGCAGAATACAAAGTCTCAATGCATTGTAAAGCATGCGAAAGATCTGTGGCCAAGGCCATTTCCAAATTCAAAGGCAAGTGTATTTCTTTTTTTCTTTTTCTTTTTTAAATAAATTATTATTTGATTAAAAATTTTATTTTGGATTTGTTCTATTTACTCCTTGACCTATCCAACGTCTAATTTTAATCGTTTTACTTCAAAAAAAAAGGATTTAAAATGGGTTCTTAATGACTTTTTGTTCATTTTTCTGAAAAATATAGTACATTAATTTTTACTGTATAAATTTAAAAAATATATTCACATTTTGACCTTTTGTATTAAAATTATCTTAAACCAATTGGATTGATTATTTTAAAGCTAGATTAGCTTTTATTTTTTTTTTTTTTTTTTTTTTGAAATCAAGATTAGCTTTTATTAAAGTAAATGAACTGAATTAAAATTTTAAACATTTAAAATAAATGAAAATAAATTCAAAAGTATAAGAAGTATTTTAATCGTAATATTTTTATTTATTAAGATTTTAAAATACTTTTAAAGACTTAAATCATGAATTGCTTATAGAAAAAGTGATATGTATATATACACACATTAAAATTATATTTTATTCTTTAAGTTCTGTTTTGTCTAATTATGATGATGATAATATTGAAGGGGTGGAGAAGTTTATGACAGATATGAGAAAGAACAAAGTTACACTAATAGGGAAGTTTGATCCTCAAAAAGTTATGAAGAAACTAAGAAAAAAGACGGGAAAGGTAATCGAGATGATCGTCGACAAAGGTACTATGACAAAAGATGCAACCGTAGCCAAGGACACAACAAAAGATGCAGTCGTAGCCAACGACTTAGAGCGATCGGCCCCAAATAGTTCCGATCAAATGATAATGTTCAATTGTTGCAAGGAGAGTGCTCAGTTACTGGTTTTGTTCAGTGATGAGAATCCAAATGCTTGTTGCATCATGTAGAGAGTTATTGATTCTTAATCCTTTTTTCTTTTTCAAAATATTACAGCAGTTATTAAGCTCAATATTCATCTACAAGAGCAAATATATTACTAAACTTTCTGTAATTGAAATGGCTTATTCATTCAGACCACATCTAATGACTTAAAAAATAGGTGTTAATCATGTTTTAAATTTATATTTTTTTAAAAATAGTACAAATAGGTATTTGGGAATTTGAACCCACGACCTCTAGGACAAAGATACATCAGGTTAACTTATATAATCTTATAATAGAATACTGCAAATGTCCATAAAAATGTGGGATTTTGGTCACCAAAAAGAACTAAGAATCCTGCATAAAAGCATAAGGCTAGAAATATTTATTTATACAGCCTAGACAGATTTTTTTTTTTTTTTTTTTGTTGAAATGCTGATAGTGTATAGTTAAAACTTTATATGCTAGTGTGACAGAAATATTTAGATTTTGAATTTGTAATTACATGGAAGGAAAATGTTTAGAATCATCTATGACATGACTTCAAGAGCTTCCCTAGTTTGTCCAAGCATATTGAACACTGTAGCAGCAATGTGAGATGGAGTAAGACCTGCTTCGGCCAGCTGGTCTGCTGGCGATCCGTGATCAATGTATCGGTCGGGAAGGACTATCGGCCTCCACTGAAAGCATACATTAAGAGATAGATTAGTTGAAAATTTCATAAAACAATATTTTGATCATTTTGGCATTTTGTACTTGGGATAAAGTGATACAAATGTACCGAAGTTAGGGGAGACCAAAGATGTGCAAGCACAAAATCTGGACAAAATAAAATCCTCAAAACTAAGGGAATCAATATATGCCTCCAGAACATAGCCATCAAGAAACCGATCAAAATATCTCAGAGCTTGAAGCTGAAAGGAGAGGCGCCTATTTTGGCGTTTTGTAATTATCATATAGGTTTTATTCTTGATGTGTGTTTGATTATTTCTTTTATAACGAAAGAATATAGTGCACAAAATAAAAAAATCTTAGAAGCATAGATTTAGCATGGTATGTATGAGATTAGTACCTTCAAGGTGCCATCAAGAAGACCATCAAGAGCCAAGAACTGGATGACATGAGACCCAAATCCCCCGATTGATCCTTCTTCTACTGTGATTAAAATCTCGTGCGATTTAGCAAGACTTCGGATAAGGGCTCGATCAAGTGGCTTACAAAAACGTGCATCTGCAACGGTTATTTGTAAGTCATGTCGTTTAACCACAGATGCAGCAGCCAAACAGTTTTGAACCGCTGTTCCATAGCCCAAGAGTGCCACTCTTTCGCCTTCAAGTAAAATTCGACCTTTCCCAACCTATAAAAGAATTGCTAATTAGATTGTTGGTGAGATAAGAGACTACACGAGGTTGCAACCTTGAGATTTTATGAACAGGTACCTCAAGGGGAATGCCTTTGTTCCCTGCTGGCAGCTCTACACCGATACCGTTACCTCGTGGATACCGGAAACAACTAGGTCGGTCATCTATGGCCGCAGCCGTGGCAACCATGTTAAAGAGATCAGCCTCATCGGATGGGGCCATCACCACCATGTTAGGTAGGCATGCCATAAATGTAACATCGAAAGAACCAGAATGAGTCGGGCCATCTGCTCCAACCAAGCCTGCTCTATCCATAGCAAATCTCACCGGCAACTTTTGCAAATCAACATCATGAACTACCTGCAATTTGAACACAATAAATCTTTTTAAAATTTAAACAAAAATCAAACTTAATTTGCCTTGGTAATGGAATATCAAAGAGGATATGACGCTAATGCTTGCCTGGTCATACGCCCTTTGCATAAACGACGAGTAGATTGCACAGAACGGTTTAAGTCCTTCAGTGGCCAGACCAGCAGCAAATGTAACAGCATGTTGCTCAGCAATACCAACATCAAAGCATCTTGTGGGAAAGCGTCTTTGAAAGAGATTTAAGCCTGTGCCTCCTCCCATTGCAGCATGGATTGCAATAATATCTTTATCCACTTCAGCTTCTGCAATCAATGCCTCTGCAAAGTACGTTGTATATGATTGTGTTGCGGCCTTGGTTTTCTGTTGTTTACCGGTCGCAGGATCAAACTTTGTGACTCCTGCATAAGCAAGCAACAATCGTAAGTAATAAACCAGTTTCCAAAACAATGCAAATGACAAAAAAAAATTCGAAACAATGATAATTTTTCTTGAATCTTTGGTTTACCATGGTACTTGTCATCAGCTTTTTCGGCATATGGATAGCCTCGTCCTTTCTCAGTGACAACATGGATAAGGACTGGACCTGTGGTTTTCGTACTCTTAACTTCCTTGAGAATAGAAACAAGATCATCCATGTTATGACCATCAACAGGGCCGATATAATAGAGCCCAAGTTCCTCAAATAACGTTGATCCAGAACCACTAATCATCCCACGAGCATATTCATCAACTTTTGCAGCCAATTCATGCATAGGACCACCAATTTGTTTCGTGACACCCTAAAACGTCATTGTATAAGGATAATTAAACTCAAACTCGATAAGATTGAAAGATCAAGGCATGATGGTCTAATTTGGTTCACTATTTCTTACCTTAGCTACCTCTCTCAATTCTCTAAGAGGCCTATTTGACTGCAGCCTACTAAGAGCACTGCTCAAAGCTCCCACGGGCGCTGCAGGCCCATCAAGAGTCGCAGTTGGTAAAGAGACTTGTTTGTTGTCATTAAGAATAACGATCATGTCCGAGTCAAGGTACCCGGCGTTGTTCATGGCTTCATAAGCTTGCCCTGCCGTCATGGCACCATCACCTATAACTGCAACCACATTGTTCTTCCTTCCCTTAAGATCCCTTCCCACAGCCATTCCTGTTGAGGTACAAGGTACAACATATGAATTTCAGTGAAATTTCTCGCTGAAGTAAATTGTTTATGAGTAGTCATCACAAAATTTTGAAATCTTATGCAAAGAGTAAGAATCTGAAAATTATTCATTTTTTCTTTATATATAATAGTTCAAATTATTGTTTTTTTTTTTCTTCTAGAAACTATATTACAAAACAAATCAATTAATTTTTAGAAACAAAAGCAAACACTTGTGTCGTTATCAAACAGAATTGTCAACAACTTCGACACCTTTCTACTTTCCTGAAAAACGCTACTCCAAAATATTAATAGGATAGGAAAATCACAAATAGTGGTTAAGATTGTGTTCTGAACATATCACTCTCTCACAAATGACAAAACCATATTTCTTAAGCTCACAATTGGAGCTTAAAGTAAAAGACAATTACCTAAGCCTGCGGAGATGGTGGTAGAGCTGTGACCCGCACCGAAGCAATCAAATTCACTCTCCGAGCGTTTCGTGAATCCTGACAACCCATTTGTCTGTCTAATAGTAGGCATTTTATCCCGCCTCCCGGTTAGAATTTTGTGTGGATAAGACTGCAATCACCACATAATTCAAAATATATTAAAATCAAAAGCCAATCAACATCTCTGGAAACACAGCAGGAGAGAAGGCAAGAAGAAAGGCTACCTGATGGCCAACGTCCCACAGAATCCTGTCCTGTGGGGTATTGAAGACATAGTGAAGAGCCACCGTGAGCTCCACCACGCCAAGGCTGGAACCCAAGTGGCCTCCAGTTTTTGACACGTTGAAGATGACATCAGACCTTACTTCATCAGCTAGTTGATACAGCTCCTGAGTCAAATATATCCAAGTGTAAAAGTTAAAACAGGTTTAAAATCAACAATTAGTCATAAGCTACCCAAGAACAAACCAATCATTTCCAAAGAGTGTTGAGCGGATTAAGAGTTACAAAATCAGAACAAAAAAAACCCAACAAAATCAGAAAGAAAAACAAACAAACAAAATCAGAGCAAGACCCAACAAGTGAATTGCCAATATTAATTGAGCAAAAGATAATATTGCAGGTGTAATGTCCCGTGAAAATAGTCGAAAGTTGGCATGTACACTTGCGGATATCAAAACATATATATATTTTTTGTCAGGAATCAATATCATGTATGTTAAACTATCACAAAATTTAAGGGTTTCAAAGTCAAAAAGGTTAGGATATTTTAATATATACACTATTGACAAAGAGAATGAAGCTTTTCCCGTCAGAAAAAAAGGTGGAAAGCTTGATTTTATGATTGAGAATTGTGGGTTTTAGGTTTTACCTTGATGGATAGATTTTTCATATGAATTGGATAGTTTATTGTGTCCAAAAGAGGAGTTGGTGGCCTTTGTGAAGGATACTCCCCAGTCTCTGAAAGTGATGCACAGATCCCGCCAGACCTTTTCTTGACCTACCTCAAACAAAAGCAAACGGCCACACCACATCTTTCAAAAACATAATAATCAAAATTATCTCGATTCTGAGTTTAAAATAATCAAAACAATAGGTCAAATTCCATATAATAATAATAATAACAAAACAAAAAGTGAAAGGAACATTTAGTCGTAACCCTCCTCGAGGACAAAAACAACACAAAAGGCGAAGAAAAGCCACAATTTTCAATTGTCAATTGAAATAAACTAGAAAAGATTCTTTTCTTCTCACTTGGGAATTTCATCAAACACTTCGTGGGCATGTTTTTCATCGTATTTAAACAAAATACCTGATTGACCCTTTTCTGTAATCGAAACACCAGATCCGTTCCCGGTAAGAACCGAGAAGAAACAGCACTCAAACCATCATGGTCTTTGACTGCAACTGGGCTGACATAAGCGGGAAAAGTTAGAGCACAGAGCGCCATTAGAGCTCAAAAAACCCACCCAAAATGGCGAATCAAACAAACAGCTCAAATAGCAACAAGCAAAACCCAAAAATCAAAAGGGGGAAACAATGCTCCGATCTTGTGAATCACGCATCCACTTTGTACGTGTCTTATAGCGATGAACACAGAAGAAGAAATTGAACAAAGTTAGCACTGAGGGAATGGAAGTGGGAGAATTAATTTAATGGAAAACCCAATGAGAAATGGAAGCGTGTGATGAATTGAATTGAAGGTGGGATGGGCGATGAGAGGGACAAATTGAAGCCGCACTCGCGCTTTGTCTGTGCCGATACCTTTGGAATTTGGTGTCTTTTGTTCTTTACTGTGAAGTAGTAAGCAGCGCATTTGCTCTGTGACGGAGAAGGTAGATCCTTTTTCTATTGGGCCACGTCAACGGAAATCACATAATGGATATGTGGATAAGCAGATTTCCTTTCATTTTTCTCCCTAAATTATATATTAAAAAAAAAAAAAAAAAAAAAACCTAAACTTTTCTTTTAAAAAAAATTAGGGTAGAATTTTTTTTTTTTTTTGAGTATATAGTGGGAGAAGGAGGACCAACAAACCCTATATAGGGGGTACAAGTCAAATGGCTCGAACTCGTGACCGTGAAGTTGAAATGGATTAACACCAGACAAGATAACCAACTGCGTCACTAACTCTCGGTGGGTAGAATAATATTTTTGATCTCTCCACTTTACAATAATCATTTTTTACTTTGATTTGTCGGGTTTTTTTTTCAAATTTTATGGTCTACCATGATATCAAGAAGAAAAAGAAAGAGAATTAAAGAAGAAAAAAAAGACCCCCCACTGTGTACTCAAAAAGAAGAAGAAAAAGGAAAGAAGAGAAGTGGATCGAAGAAAAGGTAAAATTTTGGAATAGAAATGATGAAAAATGGAAGAGAAAGGAAAATAATCTAGTTGTGAGAAAAAAAAAATATTTTACTTGGAGGGACTTTTTTACTTGATGAAAGATGGTTTACCTTTTTCGAACTTTTTTTTTATAGTTTTGGGACCAAATTTGGACATTTGAAAATTGAAAGACTAAAATTTGACAAAAAATAAAATCGAGAGACTAAAATTATACATTTGAAGGTTGAAGGATTAAAATGGAACAAATTCCAAAGTTGAGAAACTAAAAAAAAAAATTGTTGACAAAAAGAAGTATTACAATTGTAGGGGGCGTGTTTGGGAAGTTTACACAAGTGGGAGACTTGGTTACAATCATTCAACCCATGTTTGATTTATTGATTATAATAATTGATAGGTTAGTCCACCTCAAAAAACTATTTCGCACCGAGGGTCAGTAGCGCAGTTGGTTATCTTGTTAGCAGTTGTACCCTCTATGCAAGCTATTTCGCATAACTTATATCCTAGATTAATGATTTCCACTTCCTTTGTATAATAACACACGCATACAAAAAAAATGTTTTAAAAATTGGTTATCATCTAAAAACATAATTTATAATAATCGACTGTTTAAAATAATTTACCGTTTATAATAATTTATAATAATCGACTGTTTAAAATAATTTTCCTTTGTACTTTTTTTTTAGTACATAGTGGGGGAGGGGACCAACAAACTCTATATAGATGACATAACTACTCTCAAATAATATGAGAGCCAGATACCGATTTTCAAGTTCGAACTCGTGATCGTGGAGTTGAAATGGATTAACACCAAACAAGATAACCAACTACTGACCCTCGCTAAAAAAAAAAAAAAGTCTTGAATTTGATTCCCTTTCCCATAAAAATAGGCTATTGTCAAGAAATAAAGAGTCAAGTAAAGAATCCTAAGGTTGAACTTTTTTATGAGATATTTCACTAGGGAAAGAAACTTGCCAAAGAATGAATTTTTTAGGCCTATATCGATTTTTTTTAATACAACAATAATAATTAGGAATTAGAGGATTCCAACCTACAATCTCTAAATTATATAGTTAAATATATATATGATCTAATTTCTTCCGTACATCAATGTAAGATGATAAATCTCACACCATCTATGGTCAATTTGCATTGGACAAAGTAATAAAAATAAGAGAGTAATTTAGCTCATGTATTAACACGACCCACGACTCATCTTTTTATACTAATATATGTAGTTCAATTTGCATCACACTTTATTGCTATTTAATCCATAAAAATAGATGAAAAAAAAAGTGACCTAAATGGAGGGAACATAGGCAGGAAAATAATTGAAGGGGGGGAGTATAACGTGAAAAACGTGGGAAAGGATGAAGAGAAAATACATTGTTTACAAAATAAAAATAAAAGTGTTTTTTTTTAAAGCAAAGTACATTGTATTTTTTGAAATAAAAAAGTACATTGTAATTTTTAGTACAACGTGATGTAGGGAAAATGCCGCAACATTTAATTTTATTACTGCCTTAACAGACGGTTTGAAATAATTTTCTTTTGACGATTTTGTTTTAGCCAAAATTATAAATTTACAAATATACTATAAATATTGTATTAAATTAAATTATTAAAAAGCTGCCAAAATGGGTTTGAAGTTGAAAAATCTCCACGTATGGGTTTTTACCTTTTATCATTTATTTTTAGAGTTGCTATACCCCTTTATTATTATATACCATTAATCATCTTTAGCAAAAAAAAAAAAAATTATTAGGTAACTCTTGTTTTTTGGAAATAATTAGGTAACTTTGAGTTTGAAAAGTTTTATAACTTTTCAATTGCCTTCAACTATAAAAAATAGATTTACATCATGTTCGGGCATGATGTATAAAATCATGCCTACCTATGTGGTTGACCATAATCTATTTTTGTTTATTCTATTTCTTTTATTTCTTACTTTAAAATCAAATAACTTGTGACCCCATATTGAATCATATGGGTGGACATTATTTTATACTATCATGTCGGGCATGATGTAAATATTTCTCTAAAAAATATAGGATATAAATTGAAATATTTTAAAGAGAGAAAAATAAAGCTATGGAATTGCTTGCTTCAAATATATTCGACGATGAGGTTTCGGGATCTTTTAACTTGAAGTCGAACAAAATTTCACCATATTCTTCCATTACTTTTTTTTACCATTTTTATTTGGTTGATCTTTTAACTTTTCTGCTTCTTTTATTTTAAAATTGCCTTGAAAATTACGCATGAAATGTATAAATATACAAAAGGTGAAGAAATTATTATTATTATTATTATTTAAGGATAAGTAGGGAAAATGGACCACAAATTCTAAAGAGAGTATTACTATTCTTAAATAAATGAATGTAAATTACCGATACTCAAAATTGAACTCATAATTATAATATTAAACCGAATTACCATTGAACAATAAAAATATTAAATTGCCATCTCATTCGATTGAAAGGGAGCTTTTAAACTAGGGACTAATTTGAAATTTTGATCCAAGAAAATGGACTACAAACAAGAGAAGGGGAACTTTCAAACACTTTTGCAAGCCCTTTTTTAGGGAAACAATTTTGTAATTTAACGTACTTAAACGACATAAATACCTCTTCTTGTCTTCCTCGAGTTCGTGGGTAAATTTCATTTCCAGTCGGAATATTAGAAGTGATAATGAAAATCGAAAGACAAAATCGAACCGAACTAAATCAATTGATTGTCAGATTTTTCATATGATATTAGACATATTAGTTTTTATTTAGAGAAAATTGAAATTTATTGGATTTGATCGGATTTTATTTGTAAAGGCCAATAAAAGTGAATCGTATTTACTTTCATTTTTCTTTTTATGTGTTAATTAAACTTTTTATTGGTAGATGACTAACTATTTTTGTTTAATTTAATTATAAATTATGAGATTTTTTTAGAAAAATAATATTAAAATATGAATTTGAAGTAAAATAGCAAATAAAATAAAATAAAAAAGAAATCGCAAGGAACCTAATCGAAGAAAATCGAGGTAATAATTTTATAAATCAATGAGATTGGATGGTTTGGTCTAAAATTGAAAAAAAATTGAACTAATAATTTTGTCATTGATTCTGCTGCTCTATTTATCAAATTGATTTGATCGATTCGATTATTTATTTGACCTAAATTCAAAGAAAACCGAACTAATATCACCTCCACCAAACACTTCGAAATCTCATCACTCGGTCTGGTCTGCATTTCTCTCAGATTCTCACTCGTAGTTCACGGAGCTCGACCCAGTGGATCGAAAGGTTTGAACAAATTCGAATTCTGGAACGAAATTTCTTTCTATTTGTTGGATTTTCTTTCTGAAACGAGAGCGATTCGTTTGGTTGGCGAGGAGAAAATGAAAATTGATATATGAACAATTTTTGTTCGCGATGATGCGACGCTAAATCATATCTCTTCTGTTGATTTGTTCTTGAAGAAATTTTGAATTGATCGAATTGGAGATGGCGAGCGCGTTAGATGGTGCAGGAGATCCGATTCCGACGTCGGCGGTGCTAATGTCCTCTTCGAAGCACATTGCGGAGATGTGTCGATCGGAGAATTTGGCATATCTTCAGTGCAAAAAGAAAGATTCGAACCCGGAGAAATGCCTCGATAAAGGCCATCAAGTCACTCGCTGCGTCCTCTCATTGTAAGTGAATCACGTTTTGTTGTTTTCGTAGCTAAATGATCGATTCGCTATTTGGTTCTGGTTTATATTTTCTGGAAATTTTCTTGTGTTTTTTTTTGGTAGAAATGAGTGCAGTGGAGAGGAGTGGAAGGGTTAATGGTAGTTAGAGTAATTAATTAATAGTTTGTAGATTGGTGTTAAGGGTGTGTTTGGGCCCGTTTATATAAACGGTGAAGTTGGTTATAATAACACAACCGATGTTTGCCTCACTGTTTATTATAAACGGTGTTTAACTAAACCTGCGTGCCAGTTTATCTAAACCTACGTGCCAGTTTATCTACACCTTACATATATTACTTTTTGTTACATAACCAGCCCTTCAAATACCGTTTATCATAATCCCTATTATAATAACTTGCCCCTCAAACACCATTTATAATAACCTACTGTTTATCATAACCCACCGTTTATCATAACCTTTCGTCTATAATAACCAAACCGGTGCTCCAAACGCAAGTTGGAGTACTTAACTACTCTTTTGGAGATTGGTGTTAGTAGTGATCGGCTAATCAAGTACTCGTTTGTATATTGATATAGTAGTAGTCTGAGTGATAGGTTTGATGTGATATAGAGTTTGATATAGGGTTTGATGAGTGATTAAGAGTGATTGTTTACACTCAAACACAAACAAGGGTTCTTGAGGAGTTGTAATACCACTCTTCTTCTACAAAAAAAAAAAAAAACCCAAATCGTCTTCAGAATCAGATCAGCTAGCAGCGAGACCCCGTATTAGTCATTCGAAGTGCAACATAAATGATTCAAGATATTTCAATACCTTAAATAACTTAGTTCTTCAACTCACAAGGACAACATTCACTTAAAATGAAAAGGTTAATAGTTGAATCTTATGTATGTTTAGTATAGATTCTTAGTTAAACTTCATTTCTATCCATGGAATGAAGGTTAATAGTTAAATGTAATGTATGTTTTATACATTATTCTTGGTTAAAACTTCATTTATATCTATGGAAATGTTTTTATTGTGTATGCACACATATATATAATTTTTTTTGTTTTTTCATATAGTGCGCCTTATGTAAAAAAGCCCGCGCCTTTTGGTGTACCTTGAGCTTTTTAAAACACTGCGCTAGTCAATGGATAACTAGGAAACTAGGGAAGAAAATAAGGGATATTTCTTAGTTTTGATATGAAAATGATCAATACAGGTGCTGGTAAAGTTTTTAGGCTGATATACAGGCATGGCCATCAATCTCCAAGGTTACCCATTCACAGTTAAGAACTTAAGTCCTTTTAGCTTTGGTGCATGGTGGAAACTGGAAATAATGGACTACGGGGTTTTCCACATTTAGAAGGCACAATTACTTACATCTTTCTATGAGATTCTAAAATGTCCACCATGGGTTGACTTAGTGGTCATTGGTGCTGGTGAAAAATGGGTTCTAACCAATGACACTTATGATTTAAAACCCAATGAGTGCTCTTGGTAGCCAAAGGGTGCATGGTTAAGCGGTTATCCTGTGAGATTAATTCAGGTTCCCTTGAGCTGAATTGGTACACACATACAATCATGCATACACAAACAAATAATTGCAGTAGAGTCAGATATAGATTCTGACTTCACTATCAGCAGTATTGATTATGATTCAACTCTTACGAACAATAACAAAGCCATCATGGAACAGTCATACGAAGATGCTCTATGTTTTTTGTTCTATGAAGATAATATTCATCTTCACTTGCAACCTCTAACAAGACATTCAAGCCCCATCTGATTCGTACCTTTCTTTCCAGTGTCTGCGGTGGCAAACACGACTCGAGTTGGATGGTGGGATGGGTTCTTTGTCTGCATTGTATCTTCACTCCTAATCCAATGGGACACACGAGCTCCACCTTTCCTTGGAGGTTTTGGTGATAAACAAGTGTAGATTTGACCAAATGCACTCTCTCTCTCTTTGGTGTCTGCCATGGCCAGTGTGTTTTTTCTTCCTCCTCAGTTGACGATCTTCTTCTTTCTTCTTGGATGCACAAGTTTTGAGTTAATAAGTTGCCATGGTTTCATCCACCATCGCCTTTGCGGTATCGATGTGCTTCAGATAGGGCTTTTTCGTATGGTCCGGTGCATGACCATCACTTTGCTCTTTCGACTCCATCAACCATAGAATATCTACCCCTGTAGCTGGGAACATAGGCGTCGGGCCTTACTTCGTTGGATCGAGAGAACAAATCACTCGACCGTGGCTTTATTTCAACAACTTGCAGTGCGGTGTGTCCCTTCTCCTTTCGTTCTTCACATGCTTTGGCAATTCCCCTTCCTCTTTGGCCATATCTGATGGAAACTGCCCTTGGCACACGAGATACATCTTTTGGGTCTGCAAACAAATGCGAAGGAATTTCTGGCTACATCGACTATGACATACAAGCTCCACCTCTTGTTTCATTTTCATCACTATTAGCTTGTAACTTATTGTTATTCCTCTACAGTTTTCTCATTGATCGGCCCTTATCGATGTTTTGATAGGTCTCTATGCGACACTTTTACCTTATTAATGAAACTGTTTTCATTTCCTTAAAAAAAAAGATTTATAAATTGTTGATAACAACAACCAGTTAGTCCATTCTTCTCGTAGGTCTGTATTTGACAAAATAGGTTTTTCTAAATTCCTGAATGATTGTAGAATCGTGTATCTAAGATTACTTCAAGGATACCTGCCGAGGAAGTCTTGCAGCCTATTAATAGCCAGACCATACAGGTTAAGCAAATTTCTCTCTATAGAATTAGTTTTATTTAATGAAGATCATTTCGTGGGCCACAAGAGGATTGCATGCTTTTCTTCCTGATTCTTATCGAAGTTCGTGAGATTTAGAAGAAAATGGGAATTTCCTTTGGAAAAGGATTATAGTGATAGAATCTACCACACTATTTTATTAAACTACGATAATTCTTTTGAGAGGATCTCTCAAAGAGCCAAAGTACAAAGACGATAATTCAATAGCTGATTGACAATGACCTAACAACTTCTATTTATAGCTCTAAACCCTAATTTGACCTAATTAATAAAAGACTAATAATAGGCCCAAGCCTAATACATTTAAAATAAGAATTAACTAATAATTAATAAATACTAATATTCCTAAAATGCCAAGGCCGGATCGTATCATATAGTTGGCGAGCTAATTCCCCAACAGCGATTTGAGTTATAAATAATTAGGTTATGATGGTCTAGGGTTTGGAGGATTTAATTATAAGCTTATCACCATTCTTCATGGCGGTTCTTCCACTTGTTGGACAAAGTGATGGCAAGCATTCATGATTTAGATCTCTGCAGTCCATGGTGTTCAGCATTTCTAATCTTTGGAAGTGTGTGGAAGGGAGACTTCTAAAGGATGATGAATTCTATGAACTCAACTTTCAGTTGGTTGAGCTAGAATTTGCTAGAACCATCATCTTGGAATGGAAAGACCCAAGAGGTTATGACTTCCATCCATGGTGGCTACCTACCTAAAAAATAATTTCCTATAAATTTTATTTACATCCAAATGCATGTTGTTGGGTCAGAGAGTATGTTCCACAAGAATTGTTGAGGTATGTATAAGTAGTGTTTTAAAAAGCGCAAGGCGCACTAAGGCGCAATGGCCCTCTCGAGCCTGAGGCGCAAGGCGCACCAAAAGGCGAGGGTTTTTTTACTTAAGGCGCACTATATAAAAAAACACAAAAAATTTATATATATGTGTATATACACAATAAAAATACTTTACATGGACATAAATGAAGTTTTAACCAAGAATAATATATAAAAACATACATAATATTCAATTACTAACCTTCACACGTTTTGAATGACCTAGTACGTGGATCTGAAATACAAAAAACGCAAAGGAAAATGAAAAAGCCCACAAGCCCGAGGTTTCACGTAAGGCGCCATAAGGCGCGCGCCTTATTACACACGCCTGGCCTGGGACAAGCGAGGCGCAAAAGGTGGGACTTGAGCCCAAGCGCTCTCGCCTAGGCGTGCCGTTTAAAACATTGTGTATCAGTGTCGTGTATAAGCTGGCCCAGACATTCATGGATAGAGAAAAAAAGATGGAATTTGCTAGATTAGGATAATTTGTATTTTTGAGAGGCTAGATAATTGAATTTTTTGGGTTTTCTTAAAGTCAAATTTCGATTGAGAAAGCGTTCATGGACAATGTTGGTCTGGGCGGCTTGAGTTTGCCGGATTGAGATTCCAATTGATTTGAGATGGAATCCTTATTAATCTAAATATGGTATAGAACTTGATCTAAAAGTTTGCCGGATTGAGAGCTTCACAACGGTGTTCTCTGTCAGAATTTATGGGTGATTTCTCTTTTTAGAATATTTGCTTGAATTGGGATGATTTCATACTCCCAAATTAGTATTTTACTTTCTCTTTCCTTTTCCTTCACTCCATTTGGGAGTTTGTATCGTTGAACATTTGTTATTTTTTTTGTTTCATCTATGAAAAGTTTCATATATTGTTCAAAGTTCAAACAAATAATGATGAAATGTAGTAGAAGAATGTTGGAAGGTAAATTACATAAAAGAAAAACAAAAGTTTGTTTGTAGAATGAGTTGTAATCCCTTGAGGCCTAAACTGATATATCATGTACAAAAACTATAATGTGTGCAATTTCAGTATAAATACCCAGTTTTATTGATTTGCAAGTTATTGTTTCAATAATCATCATATTACAGATTACAGATTTGTATCAATGCCACTGAGTAGGTATTAACAATGCATTCAATAGTTTATTGAAAAAGTGTAGGCTATCGGCTTTTAGTTGGTTGATATCCTGAAATCTTTGACTCTATTTGGCCTTGGGATGGGCACAGGTGCTCCGGTTATGTAGTGTGGGGCAAACCTCCGATTTCGGTTATAAAAAAAAAATTATGTGACTGATTCTCCCCTCCTTTGTTGGCTGTGTGTACTACCAAGTACCGTTCTCTGTTTTCTTGTCTTGTACAATCTTACACGTTTCTTTTTCCATTTTTTAGCTGAATATTTAGTGAGTGAGACTGAAACATATATTCTAATGAAACTTACAAGACAGTTTTGATAGGTATTTGGAACACTCTCTCAAGATCTAAACTATTTTCCAAAATATTCTTTACCTCTGCCTTTCCCACTACCTCTATTTATAACTGAATTCTTAGACTCCGTTTGATAACCATTTTATTTTTAGTTTTTGGTTTTTGAAATTTAAGCCTACAACAACTATTTCATCATGTATGTTTTCTTACTTGAATGCCTATTTCTTACTTATATTTTTACAAACCAAATTAAAATTTGGAAACAATAAAAAGCAGCTTTCAATAATTTGTTTTTGTTTTTGAAATTTGGTTAGCATTTACATGTTTTCTTAAAGAAAGATGGAGCACATGGTAAAAAAGATGAAGTATATTATAGAAAATTTGTGTGAAAATAAACTTAAATTTCTAAAACTAAATAGTTATCGAACGGAACTTAACTATTTGCTAACATACCCTAAAACACACGTTACCAATTACCATAAAACCACTTATTGTGTGAGTGCGATATCCTTTCATTTCATCTTTGTGTAGTCTTGCCCATGTCTATTTTATCATAAAATCACTTGCCCATGTCAATCTCATCAGTTTCATATTTGTACAGCCATACTTATTTAAATAATTAACCTAGAAGCTGTTTCTGTCTGCAGGCTTAAAGATCTTCATCAGAGGTGCACGAAAGAGATGGACGCTTATGTCGGTTGCATGTACTACAACACGAACGAGTTCGACTTTTGTCGCAAAGAGCAGGAAGCATTCGAGAAATCGTGCCCCTTGTAACGATTTTCTCCATATATACAAACTGATTCGAATAAAAAATGTTATTGTTTGCAATGAGCAAGTACTGTTGTTCCCGTTTTAAACCTGTTTGTTCATAACATTGCTTCTTATGTCCAGAAGATAAAACCAATCATCTCTATTGCTTCTTAAATCAAGATATTTTGGTGATTTTTTTCATGCCAAATGTTAAATGTGAAATGGAAAATTGATATAGCATGCACGTTCAATATCACGATCTCTGATTCAGTTCTTCGTTATGTTAATTTATTCGAGAACAATGATACGTTTTGGGCATGTTTGGCTAGGGCGGGAAGGGAAAGGAAGGGAAAGGAAGGGAAGTTGGAGTAAATTAGTGTTTGGTGGAAAGAGAAAAAAAGTAATGTAATAATAAATTTATGTTTGGTGGGAAGGGAAAGGAAGTGATGTAAATTTTTTTTAAATAATAGATATTTATTGTTTTTAATGTAATATTCATAAAATATCATTTTTGAAATTTATTTTATTTATTATTTAAATAAAATTTAAAATTAAGTTTAAAAATTCAAATCAAAATGAGTTACACCAAAAGAAATATATATTAATTTAATTATTTCAAGTGTTTATATCTTTAAATCATATGGATATGTATTTTCATATATTTATTAAAAAACATGCACGAGTTAGAAAAAATTGATAAATAATACGATAAATATTTATTAATATATATTTTTATATAGCAAATTTCAAATGCATGATAAAAATCGAATGTATAAACACTAACAAATATTATTTAAAGAACCATATATATTTAAAAAAATGATAAATATTACACTTTAAAATAAATAAATATACACAGAATAAATAAATATAATCAATTAAATTAAATTAATTAATGGTTCAAAGTTAACAACTTTAATTCTTGATTCAAGGAAAACTAAGGTTCGAAACTTAATTTTGACTATTTAATTTGAATAATAATATACCAAAATATAATTATAAAAACATTACAAAAATTAAAATAAACACTCAGTTTCAATTTAAAAGATGGCTCATTTTATTTTAACTATTACTTAATGAAAATTTAATTTTTATATATTTAGATCTTTATTATTATCCAATAATTAAATTTGATAATCAGATAAAAACAATCAAATTACTATAAATTTAAATTGATAAGCATTACTAAAAAGTTGAAGGCAAAATTCAAAATATATATATATACAAAATAAATTTGATTAGATACAAAAAAATGGAGGTAATAAACTCTGTGTATAAAAATTTAAAAAGTAAGAAAATGGACTAAAAAACAAAAATTGACAAAAAACAAAAAAGAGGGTGGGTTATCCCTTCCCTTCCCAGCTGGGAAGAAATAACCCAGGTGACCAAACACTAGGGGTGATTTCGGTTCGGTTTTTGTCGGTTTTGTACCAAACCGACAACCGAACCAATTTCTTCGGTTTTCAAAAAATGGATCCGATCCAATGTCCAATAAAGTATAGAACCATTGGTTCGGTTTTTCAATGTCCAAAAATGGATCCGATCCGATCCAATGTCCAATTTTTTTTAATATATCAAAAATAATATTTCTCATATAAAAACAACATTCTCGTAAACAACTATTTTTTAAAATGTTAGAAGTATTTTTAACTTATTTAAAATTATTTAAGGATATTTTTTACTTGAAATAGGGGTGAATTAAAGAAATATTAATGGAAAGAAGATTACTCTATATGAATTATTGACTATATATATATATATATATCGGTTTGGATCGGTTTTTTAAAATGAAAACCGGAACCGATCCAATATTTTCGGTTTTTTCAAATTACAAACCGATATGTCCAATTTTGAGGTAAAAAACCGATCCGATCCATTGGTTCGGTTCGGTTCGGTTCGGTTTTTCGGTTTTTTGTTGCACCCCTACCAAACACTGACATAAAATTTCTCTTTCCTTCTCATTGATAAGTAAGGGGGCCAAACATGCCCTTTATGTAGAGTTTGTGATTTCTCTCTCAAAATTATTTATTTAATTCACCCATAATTAAGAACAACAATATCAATTATTTAAGTTTTATAGAAAATTATATAAACTAAAATTATAACTTACCTAAAATCATAAACCATAAATTATATCTTTTTAAATCAATGAATGAAATTATAATTTTTTTAGTACATAAATTATAAAATTTTGTAGAAAAACATAGCATCACTTTTATAATTTATCCTCGATAGTCAATCGTCTAAAATAGAAAAATAATCTCTTCTAAAAAAAATAATGAAATAGAAAAAATAAAAATCAAACCAAAGTAAGGCAATTTAGCCAAATCATTATATTTGCCTAATTTTAACCGACAACCAACATAAGACCAAAAAAAAAAAAAGAAGAAATATATATTAAAATGAAAAAGATCTATAAATAAATATCGAGGGGAAGTCCCAGAGGTTTACTTCTTATTTCCAGATCGAAAAATTTCAACTCAGAATCTCTGAGCTCTGATTGTTTCTCTCTGCAAGAGAAATTCACCGGAAACAATGGCGTCGTCGACGGCTAGGGTTACGTTTCGCGTTGTCATGGTGGTGGCCATCTTCCTCGTCCTTTTCTACGTCGGCCGTCCGCTGTACTGGAAGATTTCCGCCACTGTTCATGACATTCGCCAGAACAAACAGACCGTCAAAGAAGGTGCGTTTCATTTGATGATAGATTTGTGTGTTTATGGCCGCCTGAGCTTTGAATAGAGTTTGAATTCTTTGTTGTTGTTCTGCATTTCAGGTCTCTCTCAGATCGTTCTGGAAGCTCAGAAATCGGTGGGATGGTACCACGACGAGTCGGACTCTGGCCTACTTTATGGAACCGACGCAAAGAAGGCTGGATCTGTTGCTTCTCGGAGGCTGCTTCATCAGGTTTCGTGAAAATCTCTCAGTTATTTGAATTGTGATTAGTCGATGTGAATTGAATGGTTTCATATGCATAAGCAAGGTTTAATCACCGGATCTGGATTCTTTTTGCCCTAATAACGTGTTATAATGACTGAATTAAAAAGTAAAGAAATCGATAATGCTTCATCGTTTAGCCTTTAGTGTTGCCATTATGAATTGTAGGCAATCGGATGTTGTGTATAGTGATAATTCTGAACTACTACTTCTGAATTACAGAATTAGATACTGCTAGTTTTTAACCTTTGCCTTCCCAATGAACAAGTCCAGATATGTATCTTGAATGAGCGAAGTTGGCTGATATTGTGAATGAGAATTTCTAGTTCATCAAGATTTATTTTGTAGAGGTCGATAAGATTCTAAAAAAAACTAGAAAGGGCAGCAGTTTTTGTAACAATAACTTGAAAGTTGGACATTCTAGTGCTGAATAAGCTATTTCGAACGAAATCAGTCAATTGAAGTACAATGGACAAAGCTTCAATAAGCTAATGATATCTCAGGCACCTGCATTCAAAACTTTCCTTGTTTTATAAGCTAATTTTATTCAACATCGCATGTATATTGATGAGGAGCCCTACAGGAAAATCTTGATTTTGTTTAAATAACAATACATTTTTTTCGAAACCGGAAAATGGGAGCTTTGCTCGACTATACCTAGGGTAACCACGTCTGTCCCTAGGCCTGGGATTGGGAGATATTGAAGGAATGAAGACACAGGAGGTGTCTACAAATTAATGTGAGTTTAAATAACAATACATTAATACCCTTGTTTCTTATAGGGCTTTGAAGGTATGCTTCCCTCAAGGTCTCAGGTTCGAGATTCACCTGTGACATTACTTCTTAGATGTTTCCCGGTGCCTAATCTAGAGACAGGCGTGGTTACCCTTGTTCAAAAAAAAAAAAAAAAAAAAAAAAAAAAAAAAAAAAAAAAAAAAAAAAAAATATATATATATATATATATATATATATAACTTGGGGGTTAATGTAATGATAAAAATTGATTGGAGTCTTGGAGATCGTATGGTCTCCCTCTTTTGTATGCTTATTCTTTTTCAATGAAAGCTTGGTTTATCATAAAGTAATGATAAAATATGAGGTTTTAGATGATAAAAGATTGAAATAAGTTCTTGTTCTTGTACCAAAACCAAACTTCAAAAAAAAAAAAAGTGGGACCAACAGATAAAATTCAAGAACTAAAACCGTACTTGAATTTAAGCATCACAACACAACCCAGCTTAGGCTTCAAAAGATAGAAACTCACCCTTCAATGTTCTGCCCTCACAAAAGCTGCTGATGGTAATACAGACATTTTAAACTCTCTGTGCACCAACCAATGCTGTTAACCACAAAAGTCACAAAATCCTTCATTCAGTGGAATTTTCAGTTCTAAATTGATGAGTTTTTTTAGAGAGAAAGAAAACTATTTAATTCTGATTTAGAGTTTGTAATCGGCTCTTAGAGAGACTGAGAGAGCCCATGGCCCCAGCGGAAGCTGCCAATGAAAACTTTATTCACCAATGGTTTAAATTAGAGGAAAAAATGGCTATTTGGGAGCTTGCAAACTAGCCTTCTTTTGAGACAAAAAATTTAGTATAAACATGTTTAAGTACCTGTTTCCTTAAATATCTAAACTTTTACAAACAAATCCATAAACTACGCTAAATAATAGCTCACAAAAGCCTTGGTTAACTCAAGGATCCGAGGAAAAGCAGATATAAGAGGCTTCCTCGACAGAGAAGAAAGGTTTGTGCATACCTAGAGCTGTTTCCTTTAAGGTCCACATCTGGCTCATCTCTGTAAAAAAGTAAGGATAAGAAAGAAAAAAAAACACTAGTGAATTCTAGAAAAAGCGCATATCAAAACGAAGAAAAGCCGCAAAATGCTCTGGTGAGATCATTTAGAATTCTCTCAGAAGATCTGATAAGGTTTACATTAGGGGTATATTAGTAATTACCTAAGAAAGTTTGTTAGACATTTAGTTAGAAATGGAGGGGATGAGTATGGAAGAGGATATCAAGTATTTTGGCCACTTTGGTGTATTAGGCATAGGCTTGAAAGAGTATTCTCATTCTTTGCCTATTGGCCTCTGCAACAATCCCACATCCATGCAAGAAGAAAACACTCTTTTTTTTTTTGTAAAAGAAAGAAGAAAACTCTGTTATCACAACTGCAACCCAACAAAGAACCTACCTTAGATTGTAGATCTTGAGCAATCATTGCTTCAGAAAAAGGGTTTAAGTTTAAGAAAACCTTACAAAATTATTGGTGTGAGATGATTCTTAACGAAGGTGCACCAATGCAAGGCTTTCCCCTTACTTTTTGGTAATATTGGTTGCATTTAAACTAGCAGCCAACCCAACCTTTTCATCTTCTCTGGATTTGTGCACTGATAATTATTTATGCCCCCAACCTCCACAAATTCCTCTCTTTTTAGGGGTGTAGGGAGATGTTTGGGGCAGGTGAGGGTAAGAATATGGACAGAGTGACTATCTCGGAACAATAATTATCTATGTTTATGTTTGAGGTGGAGGGAATCTGTTTAGAGTAAAAAAAATGATTATGAGGAGAATGAAATAGTGAGCATGGAGATAATGAAAAGTTGTTATTGAGAAGAATGAACAGTGGTTATAGAGGATGAAAATTTATTATAAGGGAACGATTCTCTGTGACCCAAATGTAGATAACAAGAGAATTATTTTCTTCATAATCATTCACATTTTTCTTGTCCTAAACACTTCTTTAGGGTGCGTTTGTTTTGGTAGAAGAACAATCACTTTTCTAGAACCTCTTGTGGTAAACAACTACCCTAACCCCACTCATCAAACCCTTTATCAAATCTCGCATCAAACTTATCACTCAACCACTACTATTACCAATTCACAAATGAGTAATTAATTATCTCAATCACTACCAACACCAATTTTCAAACGATAAATCAATTACTTTAATCATTATTAACACCAATCAACAGTAGTTAACTATTCCAAACTACTACTAACACTAATTCTCAAACAAGTAGTTAATTACTCAAACCACTATAACATCAATGTACTGAGGAGTATTTAATTGCCCCAACTAATGTTGACCTTTCCACTTCACTTCACTATTCTCTATCAAATTCGAACACACCAGGGTGTGTTTGGAGCACCGGTTTGGTTATAATAGACGGAAGGTTATAATAAACTGTGGGTTATGATAAATGGTAGGTTGTTATAAATGATGTTTGAGAGGAAAGTTATTTTGAATTATGTTAAACCACCAATCAATCCAAAAGCCTAAGCTGATGGATTGGGGTAAATTTAATTATATCAACCAACACTCCCCCTCACTTGTGGGCTTTGAAATTTGAGAAATGCCCTACAAGTGGACTTTTAATTTTAATTGGGGATGAAATGACTTGGCAGGGATTCGAACTCATGACCTCCTGCTTTGTTACCATGTTGAATTATGTTAAACCACCAATCAATCTAAAAGCCTAAGCTGATGGATTGGGGTAAATTTAATTATATCAACCAACAGTTATTATAACAGGGATTATGATAAACGGTGTTTGAGGGGCCGGTTATGTAACAAAAAGTAATACATGTAAGGTTTAAATAAACGAGCACGTAGGTTTAGATAACCACCGTTTATAATAAACGGTGGGGCAAACATCGGTTGGGTTATTATAACCAATCCGGCCGTTTACATAAATGGGGGCCCAAACATATCCTTAAAAACTATCATCCCTTTATTGCTTGCTGTATCAGAGCTGACATTGTTTTCTCTGTACTGGGTTATAATATTCCTTTTTGCTAATCTTTTTTTTTCCTGTAGAAACTATTGGTTGTAGTGTTAATCGTCAAGTTAAGCTTCATGATCTTTGATTAAAGACTTAATTTTGCATAGGCATTGTCATTGGTTGAGGGGTAAAATCAGGAGTGTTGAAGAAAAAAAAATAGTCCATATAGCCCAACTAATAACAATGTGCCACGTAGTTAAGATTCCCAAGCCAAACTTGAATGCAGCCATGTTTTGCTCCTCTTTCAATGAATTTGGTAAAATCAGTGGTCGAAGACCTGGGCTTTGAGGGTATGTTCCCTTCAAGGTCTCGAGTTCGAGACTCACTTGTGGCATTTTTCCTTTGATGTCTCCAGTGTCTGGCTTAGAGACGGGCGTGGTTACCTTATTTAAAAAAAAAATTGGTAAAATGAGTGCAACATTTTAGCTAGCCAAAGGTGTCCATGTGCCATTTCTATTGCTCCTTGAACTATTACCATATTCTGTTCTTTCTTTCTTGAATCGTCGTTGAGGCTAAATTTATGCACACATTGACTACTTTGACTATCACCTCTTAGTTAGTTAAAATACCATATTCCATATTTTGCTTTCTAGTCTTTGGTCATGGAACTTTTAACCATTTCTTATGTCACTGTATTGGTCTTTGTATGATGTATCAAATGATTTCTTATCATGTTTTGAATATTTTAGTTCTATTTTGATTCCTTACCTTCTAAATATATATATATATTTTTAGTACAAGTTTGGAGAGGGGGATTATAGATACCGATTTTAGGGTTCGAATCCATAACCGTGGAGTGGAAATAGATTAACACCAAACTAGATAACTAACTCGTCTAAATATTCAATTCTAATCTAAATTTGAGTCTTATGATATGATTCTTGTTGATTTTTCATTAAAAAAACACACACCTAATTATTGTCATGGAACATATAGTTTGATCTTATAATATTTGGATGTCGAGAAAACCTCTCTATCCTAACTTCAAGGATGTGGCCATAGACTAAATTCATCACCTCTTAATTTAACGAATCTTATTGATATGGTTCTCTATTAACTTTTTCTCTATAAAATTTTAAAGCGGAAGTTATTGGGAAGCTATAAGAAGACTAGATTGAGCAAATTGTACAACTGTTGTTTGATTTGTTTTAGTTGGGTTTCATTAAAGGAATTTAATAAGTGGCTGAAAGTTGGACAAAACTAATGCCATTGAAAATTCCTATTTGCTTTGTGAGGTAAAAGATAAGGTGCCTTAGCATTTTGGTTGGCTGACATTTCTTTCTTTGAGAGACGTCAGTGACGTAGATAGGTAATCCTTGTCTTTTTTCTCAATCTTCTTTTTTTTTATAACTTTTTCTTTTCAATCTCGTAATATTATATTTTTCTTTTAAAAAATCACGTTATGATGGGATGGAACCATGTTCTCATAGTTATAGTAAAAAGAATATATTATCCATTTTGAACGTGTGAGAGCTCTATTGGTGTCATATGTACGACTGAATTACTAAAATGTCACGAGAGTCCCTCATCCTTGAATTTTAAAAATATATAATTAAACTGAGGTTGAATTTAATCCTATTAAAAATGCACCCTTCTCTTTTACTGGCTTGCTTTTGATGCGAAATCTCACTTTTGTATATTTGTCGTCTAGTGATTAAATAATTGTCTGTTTTTTTTTTTTTTGAAAACAATAATTGTCTGTTTATTATGCATTTCTTTAAATCATATTGTTAATTTGAGCATAATTACAGGAATTGCTCGTGCAAATGATTAAAAATGTAAGTCTTTTTGCTCCTACTAATGTGCAATCATCGACATATTCTCTTAAAACAGTCTCTTTTTATACATCATTTCTAATGAGATCTCTCTTTCTTTTACTTTATACCCATTTGAGCGTCATAGATTTTGATATTATAATGTATACATTTATGATTTTATTTCAATTTCAAAACTGAAAGTAGCTCGGTCATTTTATTAAGAATGAGATGGTCCTCCATCGTTTTATTAGGGATCTTTTACGCTTCGCTAGTGTAAACATCGTAATATTGGACATAGAATAAAGATTAGAATTTATATTTTCATATATTGTTGAACTTAAAAAAGAAAACATTTTTCATATCTTTTTCAGTTTTTTTTTTTTTTCAATCTTTAAAACTAGTGTAAGAATAGCTAAAATGTGCATAAACTTAAAATAGTTTAGATGTATATAAGTTTGTCTAGACATCAAAAGATATGGACTAATTTTGATAAATTTTAAAAAATAAAAGAAAAAAAGTCTTCAAATTGAATGGGGTGACTAAATTTAAGATTTTTTTTTTTTTTTTTTTTATTGAGGGTTAGTGGCGTAGCTGGTTATCTTGCAACTCTATGGTCTCTCAACAATCATGCGTTCGAGCTCAAAAATCGGTTTGTTGGTCCCCTTTCCCCACTTTGTCCTTTTTGGAAATGGACAAAATTTAAGAATTGTTGAAGTACATAAGTTAAAAGTCTCACATTTGAGAGAACCAAAATGAAATAACTCTAAATAAAATAGTATATAAATCATCAGACATTTTATCAAAGTAGTTATCTAGATTTGAGAGAGTTTACATTGACTGCATGTAAATGAACTCATTTTTTTCGATTCAAAAGAAATTATTAAAACTCATTTCTACCAGAGAGATATTCCTATTGAAAGGTTATACTCCCTAACCACTTCATTGCCACCTCAGCATAATTACTTCCGTAATGTATATAAGGATAAACTCTAGCTTTTAAACTACAATATTCATTAAAGAAGAAAGAAAAAAAAACTACCAAAATAAAGATAATAGAGATACTCTTTAAAAAAAAATGGTTATAATTGACCAACGGCTACTGCTTCATTCACCCGTGTGCTTTTCATTTCACATATTGACTGCCAAATGACAAAGAAAAAAGAAAAGATAAAAAAGAAATTCATGACTGAGTGACAAAACTTGAAAATGGATCCTGAACATATTTATAAAATTTATAGAGAAGAAGCTACTCAAGAAGATTTTTTTAAAGACAAGTTGACGACAGTGGGCTGGACATTTGAAAATACGACCTTACGGTCTCGTTAGATTTGCGGGTTGAGATCCAGATTCTCCAGAATCCACTACCGTAATCAAATTCCCCAGAATTTTGATCACAATGTTTGGTTTGTTGTATTGATACTCCAAAATAAAGAATGTTGTTTGGTTTGTTTAGATTTCTAAATCCCTGGATTCTAAACTCTCAGAATCAAATTCCACAATTTTTTTATTTACCAAACAACGATTTCAAATTCTTTGGATTCTAAATCCAAACCCCCAGATTCCAAACAGCAAACCAAACCAGGCCTAAATGATATCTTAATCCATTTTAAAATTATTGGCTATTTCCTTCTGAGTTGCACTTTGTTTTGCTTCTCATGCATTCTTCTAAAAAGAAATATATAATGCTTCTAAAACGAAAAAGTCCATGTTGAAAGTTAATTTATAAGAGGGTACATGGTCCGACTTAGATTAGGTTAGGGGAACTTTTTGGACTAACCTAATATTCGGGTTGGTCAATCCGCAAACATGTCTAACCCTATGTGTTAGAGCAACTCAATTCAACCCTTTATTTCTACTTTGGTACTTGGATTGTGTTTATCTCATTTTTTCTCTCTAAAATTCAACTCATAATCCCTAAATATGTAAATAATAAAGGAAAAAATGCACGATACTAACTTAAATCTATTTTATCTATCTTATTGGTGTATATTTCTTACAAGTATTGCAAAGAACCTATCTTGTTAATTAATCTTACACCTACATGTTATATAATATAACATTATTCTTAGTTTGGATTGGATTGGGATGAACGAGCCAATTGGTCAACCCGAGAACCAATGGAATCCAACGAAACCGTATTAATTTGAGTGGGGAGAAGAGGACATACCGTAGAGATCAACAGATCCTGCAACTGCTCCTACAGTAGCCGGGAAGTTCGGGAGACCCGACCATATACTCCGGGTTCTTGGTGCATTCGCCTAAGGCAGCCCATCTTTCACAGCTCTCATTTAGATCAGTACAGGTCCCAATGTTGGCTAGGTTTTTGGTGAAAGAGTCCACGTGAATCCACTTTGTTGCCGACCATTTTTCTCCTTCAAGAACAGGGCAACCTCCATGCAGACTGTTGCTGTCTGGGATAGCGTTTGGTTCAAGACTAAAGAAAAGTAGCGCATCCCCTTTCTTTGGTTTCACTGCACAGTTCTCCAAGGGTAAATCAAGTCACATTAAAAGCAAATTGATTTCGTGCGAGTTCTATAGTTTAAGTCCCGTTTAATAACCATTTCGTTTTTTGTTTTTTTTTTTTGAAACAAGGGTAACCACGCCCGTCCATAGGTCAGGCACCGGAAGACATTGAAGGAGTAATGTCACAACTGAATTTTAAACCTAGGACCTTGAGGCGAGTATACCTTTAAAGCCCAAGTTTTCAACTATTGTGCCACCCCTTGGGATTGGTTTTTTGTTTTAAAAAATAAAAACTGTATATGTTTGATAACTTATTTTAGTTTTATGTTTTTAAAAATTAAAAACCAAAAAACATGTTCGATAACTGGGTTTTGTTTTCAAACATCACATTTTGTTTTGATTTTTTTAGTTTTTTACTCTTTATTCTTGATATATTCATGCTTTTTTAAAAACAAAAATAAAAATCTTTTTTTAAAAGCTACTTTTTTTAGCTTTTAGAATTTCTTTAATATTTTAAAAACTTTTTTAAAATTTTAAAAACAACAACCAAAATTGATTATCAAACGAATCTATTTTTTAAATATCGAAATGGTTATCAAACATGACTTTAATGTTCCGACCAGCTTATGCATGTTTCGACTATTCAATTAATTGTCGAAGAAACACGTACGAAATTAATTCTTAGATAAGTAATCATTATAGATTAATTCCATAACTCTTATTTGACGATTAGGTCAATTTACGATGATTTAGTTTAATAAATACGAAAGAAGCAATTAATTTGTGTTATAACAAACTCACCTGCAATTCCTTTCCTTGCACACTCGGAGAGATCCTCGTCGGTTTCGGATGCCATCCGATGGGGAGATTTCTGCTCACAGAGGTTATATAACAAGTTCAATCAGATCTTCCGTTGATTAGAGCCATCTCTCTTAACCAGATTCATTTCCAATCTAAATGTGATGTAACTTAAATGCCAATTTATTTCTGAGATGAAGAATTTCAATAACCCTAAGGGGTCGTTTGGATGAGTAGTTGCATGAGAAGTTATTTTGAGATATTAAATGAAAAGTTATAATAATAGCTCGTTAGGATGTAAATTTTTATAGTGGAATTACAGCCAAGTAAATGAAAGTACTGGGATATATATATATACAAACTATGTTAAAAAAGAGGTGGGATCAAACATAAAGAGTTGTTTAAATAACTACTAAGCTGTGGAAAGTAAGTTTTACATCAGAAGACTATGCACCAAGGTTCATAAGTAGTGAAGTCTTAGAAGAGGTAATCTTACAATTGCAAGGGAGAAATATAATGGTGTAGTTCTAGCTAGTAAAGTAGTTAGTTTCTGAAATCGACATTCGAACTAACCTCTGCCAATGGGAAAACCGTTTCGCCGCCTTTGGTCACATCGGATAGATACATGAGGACAGTAGCCAAACGATGTCCTCCCCGGGCAATGTTCACTTTGTCAACAAAGTAATCATAATGTGATTCATATTTCTGCCCATGCTCATACCTTAATACCTGAATGTCTTCTCCATTCTCTGTGAAAACCAGAAATACAAATAACATTTATCATTTTCCCCATCATGAATGTTACTTATGGAAAATCGGCCAGTGATTCAAATATATAAAACAAAACGTGTTAATGGTGAAATATGTTATTTGACTGTGAACAGAACGTGTACCTTTAGGAAGAAAAGTCCATGCAGCAATTTTGTCCTCTATGCCACTAACAATAGGATCCTAAATATCAAATAAAAATGTAAATGTCCAAAACAAACACATGGGGTAATAAGAGATCTCAACTAGTGATACCCAATAGAAAGAAAGTAAATATTTATTGGCATACCATAAATTAATTTTAAGACACGATTGGGAAGAACACCACAAAGTACACTCGGGTATAGACAATATTTTTTTAGAATTCACGTTAATAAGGTAAGGAGGTTGTTCGACCTTTATAAGATAAGTGAACTACTACACTTATTATCAATATCAGTTGGCTTCGAGATGGATCTACATGTTATCTAAAAATTTTCCTACTAGACAATCTGTTAGATTTATTATACCTAACTGCTCAAGCTTTTTAATCTAGTCCTAATTTAACAATAATGGAGAATGAGATTTTAAGTTTTCATTCCTGCAAGCTTGTGCTCTCTTTTCCGCCTGTGTAACTTTTTTATTTTATCAAAGTCAACTTCGTTTCCTAAAAAAGAAAAAAGGCAAGAACAAAAAACCTAGACCAATTTGATAATTTTTTTTTTTCGTTTTTGATTTTTAGTTTTTGGTTTTTAAAAATAAAAATCATACATATTTGATAATCATTTTTTGTTTTGTTTTTAGATACTAAAAACTAAAAATACGTTCGAAAATGGATTTTGGTTTTTAAAAAAATAAAAAATTATTATTTTTAATATTTAGAAAAATAAAATAAAATTATTCTATAATATTATTGATTCAATAAACCTCCGATTTGTGGATTCCAACTTTATTTGTAGTGTGTTTTATCACTTTTTAAAATCTACATCGTTTTCGATTTTAAAAATCTACTTTTTTTAGTTTTTAAAATCCCTTTAACATTTTAAAAAGGTTTTAAATTTTTAAAAACAAAAATTAAAATTGGTTATAAAAAAACTTGTTTTTAAAAAAGTTAAAAACAAAAAATGAAATAGTTATAGTTTTGTCTCTATTTTGTCTTAGTAATCCACATAATGGACCTTGTGAATCAAACTAACATCAAAAGGTAAGCAGAAGAAGCAAGATTGATTACTGATTTATGCTTTGAGGAACACTCCTATAATTGTTTTTTCAGTTCAGCAACAATCACGACGAGTGAGAGATTCGAATTCATAAATCAACATCCAAGTTTCTTCCATTTAGTTTTTAGTTCATCAAATAGCTACTAACAGAAGTTTATTTCCAATCAAAAACAAAAATCAAGAAAAAATGGAAGATAAGTTTGTAATGAAAATCAAACCTAACCTTGCTCTTGGGAATGAACATTCCAGAGCTGGTTCGAACAGTACTGAGCATGCCTTCTCCAGACTCATTATCAGCAACCTCAGATCTCCTTAGCTCCGATCTCGCCTATCGCACAACAAAAGCAAAGATTCACAAAAACGCCATCTCTTCCACATGAATATCACTAAACCTAAACTTACTAAAGAAATCAGACGCTCGCATTCTAGATCCGTGAGAAAACCTTCGTAGACAAAAGCTCTGCAACATCAGTGAAATCATCTCATCAAAAATTTCAAGAACAAAAACTGTATGCCTAATTTGCTATCAGGCGAGCAGTTATTGGACTAAACCTAGACGATCGCGAAAACAATCGAGAGAGTTCGATTCTTTCAGTTTCGCAACTTTCTCAGCAAACAAACGCAATAGAACGAAAATGATAGTGCATTTGCTTGAAATCGATTGCGGTACAAACCTCGGTTTCCATGAAATCTGCTTCACTTTACTTGGATCTACGGTGGAGCCAGCCGAACCAGCATATGAACTTTTGGATTCTCGAAAAACCGATGCGATCGAAACGAAGAAGATGAATAACAGATTGCCAAATTTCCACATTGTTTTGCTCGGATCAAAGTAGAAACAGAGAAGGAGAAAATTGATTCCAAGTCTGGAAATACAGAATTTCTGAGCGGAGGTTTTTTCAATGTGGAGCAGCCAGTGACGACCAACCAACAAGAACTAAAATAGCTACGCCAAATTGTACTCTTTTTTTAATCAAGTACTAAAATACTCCTAACTTTTAAAAACCAAAAAAAAAAAAAAAACTTTATGATATAATTTTAATATGAAAAATATTAAAAGCTTTGTCTCAATGTTATAGTAGACATTTAATTGTATTTATAAAATAAAAAATTTTCTTTATAGTCTTAATTTACAAATTATTTCGACACCAATATTAGTTCAGTTTCAAATATATTTCTTCCATTTATGGTTTATATGTTTTTATCATTTGTAGTTTTGTTTTTTTGGTATATATAGAGAAAGCTATTAAATGTTAATTTCAATTAACTAGTATTTTTTTACTAATTGTATTGTTAGGATGAACTGCATTTTAAATTTTGAAGTTATTTGTTATATTAACCATTACTAAAAAGAATTCAGAGGCTTAAATAAATCATAGTCACAAATAAACAATTAATTTTTGTGTTTACGACATCAAATAAATAAATAAATTTGAGTGTTTATTAAAATGCAATGATAAACATTAAATTGAACTTAGAATTGGTAGGTTGACTGTGGAGAATTTATCTTTCATCTCTAAAATGTGGCATCAAATTTAAATATTTGGATAGTTGAATTAATTAAACGAATGCTCTAAGTTTAGAATGAAATTCATACAATAAAATAATTATTAATTATCCTTCTACTTTAAAGAATAGAATAAATTTTAAGGTTTAGTTGGAAACTCCAATTCCTAATTATTAAAAAAAAAATTAAGATTTATAATATAAACTACAATGCTAATAGGGTGGGGTTTTGTTGAGAAATTGGAGCTTTTGTTACATAATATTCATTTTTTGACAAAGAGATCAAATAGGATAGGAAAATAACTTTTTTTTTTTTTTTTTTAGTATATAGTGTGGGGAGGGGAACAACAAACTCAACTACTCTCAAACAATATGAGAGTCAAATACCGATTTTCGGGCTCGAACACGTGACCATAGAATTGAAATGGATTAACACCAAATAAGATAATCAACTGCGCCACTGACCGGAAAGCATTTCCTTTACTTTACGATCGAGACCACGCACCTTCACCTCTACAACAAGGTCTGACGTTATATACCCTATGGGTCGCGCTGCTTAGCTTCTTCTCCTCAGAAACTCTTGATGAACTTCTCGCTACTCCCATACTTTATTCTTATCGAATTTACTATTCTCAATTGTAGAAAAAGTTGACCGAGAGATCGATTTCGGTGAAAATAACTTTCTCTTACCTATATTTAAGCCTCTTATGTGTATTCAATAACTAAAAAGTCAATAGAAAAAAATATAAATATAGTTTGTCCCCAACTAACACCTACAAATTATAAATGAAATTGTAGGTTGGGTACGTTTTTTTTTTTTCTTTTTCTTTTTTTATTGTAGGTTAGGTAAGCTAAAATAAAAAGAATTAATAATTTCTTCCCCAAAAAAGTGTAAATTCTTTAATAATTGCTTCCAAAATCTTCCAAAGCAAACAGAGCCTTAATCTAAATTATTCTGGTAGTTAAACTTATTCACTGATTATTGAGTTGGAATTATTTGTCCCACATTTTTTTTAGTAAAAATTGGAGGAAAAGAATCTGCAAACCTTATATAGAAGATACAATTATTTTCAAATAATAGGAGAGTTAGCTATCGATTTTTAAAATTAACATAAAAAAAGATAATTGACTGCGTCACCAACTCATTCGATATTTATCTACATTTTGAATTAAGAAAAAAACTACGTTAAAATTCATAAACTATATCGTTTCTAACTTTTTTTAATGCATTAGTGTCGGTCAAATTTTTAATTTATTTTAAAAGTTAATTGTTTTAAATTATAATCATTTCTTCTGGATTAAATTTAAATTCTAACGCCAACAAATGAAGTCAAACAAAGCATGGAATTCCAACCAATGGGCAAACAAAGTATCCCACATCCTTAACTTAGGAATAAAATTTTAAATATATAAGAAAGGAACAACCACCTCCATTAATGTGAGTTGCGAAATATTTTGAATGATGATAAAAAACTGAAGTCATAAGGAATGATTTCCAAAGTTGACGATGTCATATGAATGTGGATGATTTGTGGTTGTTTGTTGTAATTATCATAACTCAAAATCAAAGTTTATGTTTCTCCTTATAAAAATTGTGAGGTTTCTTCCTCCTTTTTCGTAAAATTTATTACTAGTGGGTGGAATATCTTTTTTATTGAATATCAATATAAGTTTGAAAGATTTTGATACCATATTAAATAATCACAAGATTTCAATCCAAAATTAATTGACAATGAATAACTTAACATATGTATCTTATAAAAGTTGTGATGGTCTAAGATCCTAACCATAATAATATAAACATCATATTTAAAACATCTAAGTGAGTTTTTTTTTTTTTTTCTAGCAAAGTAATTTTCATGTGAATGATAATAAATCTAAACATCAATGTGACAGGTTCCTAAAACAACTTCCAAATGTCGATCCATATCATTTAAATACTTGGTAGAATTATACTCTTCTGCATCCAAAAGCTCCTCAGAGTATGTCCTCTGAAGTTTTGACTTCTGTCTTTTTACAAGCTCCCAACCAACTTCATCCCCTTTTAGAATCTGAACAATCTGCATATAATATCCACACATGTTCCAAAATGCTCTCTTTTAATCAACCATTTCAAAACCAACATACAAAAATATAAAATATACATATATTCTACTTGTGAAGATTAATTTCAATGTTTAGGGGTGACGTGGAGTTTCTTTTTTCTTTCTTTTTTTTCGAAGATGATGATAAAGAAGAGGAAGAAAATTGGTTAAAATATATTTGAGATTCATTCCATTTTAGTTTATGCATTTTCAAAGGATTAATAATTTAGTTTGGGATTTATTCAAGTTTTGGACATTCACTTAATATTAAATCTAGTCCTTATAGTTAGTTTGAAGTTCACTTTTGCCAAACTTGACAAAATAATAAGAGAAAAACTTGCCTCCTTATAGCTAAGGAGGCAAGTCCTCCTTAGTGGGATGGTGTCACAAATTTTTTCTTATTTTAAAAATAATATTGTTTAAAGAAAATTTTGTGACATCAACATATTAAGGAGGGCCTTAGTCATAAGGAAGCAAATTTTTCTCGAATAATAATAATTTCCGTTCAAGAAAAAGACACATTTTGAATGTATTTTTCAAAGTTTATGGAGGGAAACTAATAGAGGGGTTTTTTTTAATTGAAAAATTTACAATATAACAACAAGAACTAATTTTTATGTTTATTGAACATACGAAGATTAAATTTTCGACATCCGAAAGTACAAAATCAAAATATATAAAGTCTTAAAGTACATGAACAAATGGCATTTTGAAAAGAAAATTTTCATCTTCTCTAGGAAATTTATCGAGATTGAATGAAAAAAAAGGGCACAATTTCAATGTTTAGAAATGAAAGGCAATTATAGGAATGCCTTGCTTACTTGGGTTCTATTGTAGAGCATAATTCTTTTATATATCAATTACTATTTTGGATCTTATCAAGCAATCTTCAGTGAAGATGTAGGGATGACATCGAGGTAGGCTAGAATCATAGATGCAATAATATCCATAAGCATTTTTGTTTGGGTTGCAAACAAACTCTCACATTGGCTGGGGAAGGGAGTGACCATGGTGTTGAAATTTTTGAACATAGTAGAAGTTGGCATTTCTACATCGAAAAGGTGCAAGGAAGTGGTGGACTATTGGTTGCAAAGCATCTCAATTAGAAACGCTTTAAGTTTTGTGCACTAACTTTAGTCAAATTTTCTATTGTATTCTTTTTCAAATATGTGATGTTTGGATAAGCTTACGCGCACTTCAATCATTCTTACGAAACAAACCACTGGGCCAAATTTAGAATGGAAAAAATGGTTAGAGTGGCATACTAATGAAGGCATCTCTTTTTGGAATGATTCATGGTTAAATAGAAGTCCCCTCATAGTGCAACTAAGAAGCAGAGACACTTTACTTTTTTAACATAGTATTGGTGTGCGACACTGATACTTTAAACGCTCTTCAAACACATGCATGATATTCAAATTATATGTCCTTTATTATTATTATTATTATTATTTTTGGACACTTAATGGACATGCCATGAACACCTAAGAGACACACCATTTAAGGTTTATTTGTTTTAAATGGTCGATGACATAACAACAAGGTAGAGTGTTGGTGGAGGCCGTCGACGGCGACGTCCATCGAAGGTAGATGGGCTAAAATAGAAAAGGGAAAGAAATGCTGGTAAAGGAGTTTGGGACCACACTGATGGCTACTGGAATTTAGGCCTGAGAACACATCTTAAAGAAGAAGAAATTTCAGAATTTTGCAGCTTATCCCCTATTTTGTGTAGGTTCAACTTGACAAGTCATAAAGAAAATACAAGAAAACCTACGCGTAAGGCACCTAGAACCTCTCTCTCTAAAGAATTCTCTCTTGAGCCCAAAGAAACTACTCAATATTTGCATACCCTATCACTACCAATCCCCTCTTATTTATAACCATAATGCTCAAACCAACTCCTTAAACTAATTGCTTATAGACCCCTCTATTATTACGACTAAGGCCTAAACCTATTTGACTGGCTCATTCACTGCTCATTCGGCAATGAGAGAGCTCCCAACGGCCTCAACCGATCTCAAACCGTTCATATTTGAAGCCATTTGGAAAGACATATCCTAAGAAGGTTAAATTCCACATATGGGAAATCTTGAAATGAGCTATCAACACAGGCAAAGCTTCAAATGAGGTTGACAACTATGAATTTTCCCCCCCACTGGTGTGTACTATGCAAAAACAACTCAGAGTCTCTCAACCATATGTTGATTAGTTGTCCCTTTACCCAGGTCTTCTTGGATTTCATTCAAAAAAAAAAATCTTGGAGCATCATCCTCATCCCAAGAGACCACTCTTCCATGATCAATTTGACCATCATTGAACATCTCTTCAAGAAAAAAAGTAGAAACTACTTTGGGAGAACTTCATCAGGACATTCTGCTGGACTATATGAACTGAAAGGAACATAAGAATATTCCAAGACAAAGGCCAATCGATTCATTGATAATATCCTTTATCTTGCTACTATTACTTGGTGTAAACAATTCCATGCTTCGATAATTATATGTTGAAAGATGAAATTCAAACTTTTCATTTAATAATGAACTCAATATTAAGTTTAAATAGACTACGAGAGATGACCTAATCATAAAAGAAAAAGATGATCTAATCATAAAAGAAAAATATAATATCTAATCATAAAAGGAAAAGATAGAAAATAATGTTTAATCAATCCTAAAACAAAAAAAAAATTAAGAAGATAAAAATAATAAAATAAACATAAACCAACACACTATAGTTATGACACAATGTTATATAGCTGGAGATTTTTTTGTAATCTCCTCGAGGAACCCTTTTAATTTCATATATTAATGAAATTATTTCTTGTTCAAGAAAAAAGATTATCTGGATAAAGTGCATACCTGACTCATTTCTGGCCGTTGAATTGAAGATTGATTTATGCACATTGAAGCTACCGATACCATACGGTTCATCTGTTTGAGGTCATATGCATCGACAAGAGATGGATCGACAAGCGTCTTGAGATCATGCTTTAAAAGTATAGGTTTAGCCTGCAAATGGTTTTAAAACAGACCAGTGTTAATAAACAAAATTGTCCCGAAGATCACCAAAACTAAGGTTGAAGTAGTGGACGTACCCACATCACAAGGCTTTTCTGTGAGCTATCTATTGCCCGTCGTCCCGTAATAATTTCCAATAACAATACTCCATAGGCATAGACATCAGTTTTTTCATCAACAATGCCATGCATAAAGAACTCAGGAGGAAGGTACCTATAATCAACAAAAGAGACAGAAGAGAAGGATCAGGCCGCTTGGAGCAGGATTTAAAAATTTCTTAAGTATAAGTTCCAATCGACATACCCGAATGTTCCTTCAAAATTTGTCACAATATGGTGAGTCCATTGATCTGGAAGCCACTTTGCAAGCCCGAAATCGGATATCTGGGTTCATTTTCAAACATTCACCAAACCAAAATTTGAAACATATAATCTCTTTTGGCTTCAGCAGTATGAAAGCTTTTGAAACTGCATTTTTATGTTGGATATCCAGAAATGTATTTATACAAAACAAAGGTCATTTATGTTTGCACATTGAGTTCAACTTTCCTGTATTTCTTATGCTACAATGCATTACTGAGACTAATGAGGCAATACTCGGATAGCTGTCAAAACATAAAGCATACCTGAGGCTCAAAATCATCTCTAAGCAATACATTAGCGGCCTTAATATCTCTGTGGATTATTCTTCTTTGGCAGCCTTCATGAAGATACAAAAGGCCTTCAGCAGTTCCTAGAGAAATCTTATACCTGGTTGCCCAATCCAGTCTCTCCTTTGATTCTAGATTATACTGGTCGAATTAGCGATAGATTAAATGGTTAGAAATGCAAAAGCTTGGCAATGAGTAACAAACCATAAAGTATGGATGCCAGGCTCCCATGGGGTGATAAATGAAGTATAAGGTGCATTCCCCCATCAACCCCGTACCCAAGTACACTCGCGATATTAGGATGATCAACATGAACGATAATTCCAAGCTCAGACAAGAAATCTGCAGTCATCTCTTCTTGGTTACCTCTTGTAAGCCGCTTGATAGCAACAAATTGCCCATCTTCCAGCTTCCCCTTGTAAACTTCAGAATAACCACCCTCACCAATCAAGTTTTCTTTAGAAAAGAGAAAAATGGTATTTATCAGCATACGAACTAGATACTTAGATCGACTGACTATAAGATAAAGAGGAATGGCATTATCAAAGTTTCTCATCGACAAGGCTAATTCGGAGTTTAGAAATATACCTTGGCTGAAATTATTGGTTGCAGTTTCCAGTTCTGAAAGTGTGAAATTCTTCCAAGAAGATTTGAAGTAGCCAAACTCAGTCTCTATAGAAGAATCCATCAATACTGGTGATACTACCGGAAGCATATCATCTCTAATTCTTCTGCTCTTTCTTCTGGTGAGTTTTGGAACATTAACAGTTCTAAGAGGAGGAAAGCTCTGAAATCGCATTTGAGGTCCTTTCTTCAATAAGCGAATGAAACCTTTCCAATGACTCGGATTTCTCGAGTCTGGATGACCTTCCCAATCGGAAGTGCAGGCAGCGGAAACAGTTGTTTCGGAATCTAGGCTTCTCGAGCAGTCCTCAAGCACCCCTCTGGGAGATGACTCAACTTTGCTTTCATCTTCCAAATCTAATAATCTAAACTCTGCCAAACATAGAATCATAACATCAGTATGTCATCAATGATCAAATGCTTGAAGGAGCTTAGAAATTCTCACCATGAGTATCAACAGTGTCAGAGAACCCACGCAGTCTTCTGCTCCCTAAGTTGGGAGCACCCTCAAGTTGATTTGTCGGATCATTTAATTGATTTTGACTAGCATTGTCGCCAGAATCATTGCTGCTCAACAAATCCCCACATAAAAAACGCATGTTTATATAAAACAGTCATTGACAAAGAGGGAATGTGAAAAATGGATAATAGTAAATTGCAGAAAGTATAAGCCGGATAAGGAAGAAGCAACAAAACAAAATAACCTTCAAACAAATACTGCAGGTGGCAAAACACGACCCAAACAAGCCAGTTTCGTGTTTTTCATTTTCGTTTTTTTCTCTCTTTTCTTGCCTTATTTATGTTCAAACAGGACCAAACCAATTGTTAAGTCCATCAAATTTTCTTGTTCAGATATGCCTGCCTTGAGTTGTTTGATGTCTCTCGATTACTTAGTCGAGGGTCTCGCTACCTGCTCAGCGAACTGTAATTAGGTTTCTATTTCCGTATTCAAGCTTTTATGTATTTGGGTCTATTTTGTAATTGGATTTTATAGGAGTGCACTATATAAACTCTCTTAAAATCCTAGCCTCAGTCGATCAAAATTTTGTATTCGCACTTTCTTTAATAAAATCGTTCTCTCTTTTGCCCGTGGATGTAGCTAACCACGTAAATATTGTGTGCCTCTCTTTTACGTTTTTTACAGTTTTCGTGTGATTGTTGATTGTCGTTTCATAACATTTCTTTTATGTTCAAACTTAACCGATGAAGTCCTAAAAAAAGTACATTCAGAACATCATCCTGCTAAGAACAGGAACCGATAGAGATTGAAAAAAACAAGGCTAAATATACAATCTAAGTAGAGAGGGAAACAACCTTTCAGACGATTGAGGCTCAATCGGATCACACCTAGCCGACTGGGCAGATTCTCGCTGTTTCAATTTCTCTATGATTGAAGCTTCAAACATCTTAAGTCGTTGGAACGTTCGCTCGAACGGTCTACTACTTCAGAAAACAACAACAACAACAACAAATCGTCAAGCTCACGCACACCCAATCGTATGGATCCTTGCTTCTAAACTTGATTAATCATCGCACTACTATTAAAATCTGCAGATAGCAATCACATCTTCCCCCAATTTCTTATTTTTAAAAAAAATTCAAATGCAAACAGAAACCTAACCATAGCAATTACGAAATCAATACAGCAATCAATCCTACATACTTGTCAATCGCAACCACACTCAAATCCTTTCAATCCTGTTCTAACCTCGATGCATTATTGCGCAGCAATCAAAATCTGGAGAAAACAATCATATCGCTCGCAAACAGAAACTTAACCATAGCCATTGCGAAATCGAAGTTTCGAACGCGACAATCAGCAAGCATACAGAACAATGCATCGCAAAATCTGGAAAAAGAAGCAAATGCAAAAATGAAGACATATATGAATAACCTGGAAGCAGAAGAAGAAGAAGATGAAGAAGCTGGAGATTCTTGGCCATTTTCCATGAAACTTTGAAGAATCGCTGAAATGAAAAAAATGGATTGGGAAAGCAATTTTGTAATGGAGGAGAGAGGAGAGAGGGAGAGGAACGTAGTGGTCCGCATGAATTCAAATCGCCATTTCCAACATAGTTTCCTATTATTGATTGATCTCTCCGAAATTTGATGCTCCAAAATCGGATTTCGATTTGCAGATTCTCTCAAGTTGTAGGTTATTCCGTAATCAACAACGGCGAACAAAGGAGGAAAAACTAAGTATAAACATTGGGAATTCAAAATATGTTTGAAAGAAAGGGATTTCAATGCAATGCACGTTGAGGTGCTGTGATTTTCCCGGGAAATTCGGTCCTTGTATTGGAACTTTTAAAGCCTCCAATTTCAAATTCATCTATTCTTTTATAAATATTTTGTAATAAACGCATTCTATTTCTTGTATTATATTTACATCAGAATTTTTTAAATAATTCATCATATTTATTTTTATCCTCCAAATAGTGATAGAAAACTCAAGCAGTGATAGAATTAGTCTATCACTTATTGAATTCTATCACTAATAAAACTCAACCGGTGATAGAACTCAATTTAAATTTTATGTTATAAATGAATTAATTTTGATTTTGTACTATAGATGAAAATATTCTACACTTTTTTGTTATACCTGCAAAATCCCCTATTATTTTACGAAAATTTTCATGAATAAGGAAAAAAAAAAGTTATAGTTATCAAAAAAAAAATTAAAAAAAGACAAATATAGAAGAAAAAAAACTGATTAATCAAGTTAATTGATGCTCACAAAATTGATCATTTTAATTAAATAGACAACTATCAAAATTATTTAAAAACAATAAAAATTAAAATATTTTAACATGCCTGAAATATTTTTAAAATTTTAGTATAATTAAAATAGCAATACTATAATTTGTTATCTATCAAATTCTTTTTATTTTATTTTATTTTGATTATGTACGTATTTAAAATTATCATATACTATAAATTTCTTGTTATTTCCTTTACTAATTTTAGAAATTTTGTTATTTTTGACATTTTATATTAAGATTGTTACTTCTTTTTTTTTTTTTTTTTGAGATATTAAGATTGTTACTACTATCATTATCGAACTCATTTCGAGGCTAATTTTAAACTTTAATGATAGTGTATCAGTAAAATCAGACTTTTGAAGACATGTGTTAGTATTTTAAAAGATGCATGTAAAAATAATATTTTATGAATTTGATGAAAATTATGGTTATCAAACTACTTACTTTGTAGGGATATGTAAGTGAAACAACTATTAACCCTAGCTGTAGTGTTGGCGCAATGACATGATATATAATTCAATAATAAAAAAGTTATGGATAAAAATTCATACCTAAATGTTGTTGAATTTTTAAATAAAAAATAAAAAGTTTGTGTTTGGTAGGTTAATTTTAAGATTTATGGTCAAGAAGAACAATGGCTCAATATGGCTCAATACATTAGTCTATTCTCATAATTAAGAAGTCATGAATTTAAATCTACTATTTCAGTTATCATGACCCTCATTATTTTTATTTTTATTTTATTTTATTTTTTTTACCTAAAAAAAAAAACTAAAAAAAATGAGGGCCATGATAAATGTAAATTTGATAAGTAAGATGGGTTTTTAGGTTGAGTTTAAAATAAGATAATAATAAACCTCAACATTGAAAATGAAGTATAAAAGTAAGATTTAAACCATTATTTGTTTTAGGCTTCTATAACCATTAATCATATATACACACGTTTGCTTGTCCCCCTTCAACATATGCAGAGGGGGGAGCCAGAGTTCGATGAATGCCCATTTGTGAAACCTAGAATGAGTGGTTGGAAGCTCAATTCAGATGTATCCTAGTTGGACACCTTTGCTCGTAAGGTCTTGGTCGGGTTGTTCGAGACTGAAAATGACATCTTATCCTGGCTAGCTTTGAACTAGCAACGAGGAAGTCGTCGTTTAAATAGCTAGGGAGTCTGACTATCTCGAGAAAGGTCTTCTTAGCTTGCTCAAAAGAGGCTCCTTCTCCCATCTATTTTGGTCGAATCAGTTTCTTTATAAATGATTAACATCATCGAGAAGTGTTTGTCTTTGATCGAACCTAGACTTTGTAATAGAGCAATTTTTTTTTTTGCCTCCTCTAGGGGGTGATTCTCCCTATCAGTTGAGGATAATTCTTTTTTGTGGGAGAAAACTCTTTTATAAGTATCTGAAGCAAAGAGAGAAAAAATGATTATAGAGAACATAAAAACTAGAGAAAGAATATAAAGAAAAATCATTGTCGAAAAAAATGATTAACCGTATTTAGAGAGGAAAAAAATGATTAAGGAGAAAATTATTATTTGTGTTTGAGATAAAAATAATAATTATTAATAAAATAAAATGATAAATATAATATGAATGAGAAATAATTATGGGATGAATAAAAAATAGTTATAAGAATGAATAAAAAATAGTTAGGAAGAAAAAAAAAATTATAATCTCAAACAACCAAAATCATCATCCTCATTCTCTTCATTTACCTTTTTTGCTCCAACACCCACTTAGTGTGTCCTCTGCTCTTTTGAGGATCTTTGTAGTGGTTTTCTAGTGTAGTTGATTTTCAAATATATTTCTTTTAAAAAGAGGTAATATACCAACACATGATGAAAAATGATGGCTACTCTCAAATACACCAATTTGGTATTTGATTCAAGGCTTTTCTTAAAGATTGTGAAAAAAGGGCTACCATAGAGGGAGACATTTGCTTCAAAAAGTTATCCCTTTCCTAAGTAATGGCTTCTAGTTAATACCAAATTCTCAAAAGATTGTTCACAAAATTAAACATATGAAGTTTAAGAGAAACACATGGGCATATAAATTATAAACATTATACAAATGTAAACAAAAAAATGGTTATCAATCACAATCACCAAACTACTCCTTTTGAAATATGCATGTTAACATATATAATAAAGCAAAAACGAATATCATCTACACGAATTGCAAAGCCGAATCGGGTCTGTTCAAGTCCTGATAAATATCATTCATTTCCTCTCATAACTAAGGTCTCTAGAATAATGCTACCAAGTTCAAAATTTTATTTCAGTGAAGTCAAAATGAATATATATATATATATATATATGTAATAGATACAAAAGGCTTAAATAGAAGTTGACAGGTGCGAGCACCAATGCTTATGAACGCTACATACATTATATCCAAAGTATTTTCAGTGGACATTGCGAGTAATCAACCCTTCAAATATAGTAAACAGATCCTTGTTATCTGGGCCAAATATCTCATCTGCCTTCCGAAGTGTCTCCTGATAAATTCAAAGATGGTTCGTGAATGTTTAACTGTGTACGTGTGTATGTCTGTGCGTGAGTCGAGATCGAGATCGAGATGGAGAGAAAGAACCATACCTCTTTTGTTTGCTTATGGGCATTCAACTCCTTAACATTTGTTAGGAATGCACTGAACTGCTCGTACGACAATCGACTCCTACAGAAGAGGGGTAAATTAGAAAACTTTGTAAATCATATTGACCAAATGCATATATTTTATATATATATACACATAGATATATCTATATATCTACATGTATGTATGTATTTGAGAAATATATTCACATTATGCATTTTTAATGGATTTTTTTCCAAATGAATAAAAATTAACTTCTAACTAACCATAAGAACACATTCTAAGATTTAGTTAAATTATAGACTAGATTCGAACATCTAAAATTATAGGGACTAGGACTAAAATAGAACGAGTTTCAAAGTAAAAAATGGTACTTTAACCTATTTCAAAGATCTGCCAGATAATTTTCCAAAATTACTTGATGTTCAAGCTCTATGCCTCTACCAGTTCTTACCTCACTTGGCGGAAGAATTCTTTTCCATCGACTCGAGTTCGTCCTAAAAACGATTAATAAACGTGATTAGAAAGACTAAGTAAAGCCAGTCAGTTTAATTTCTTATCAGAGATATAGATGTGCTTGTTCAGACTCAAAATTTCAATCCCACCCCTTCTGTTTGCTGATAAGAAATGAAATTTAGATAGGCATATTGCCACTTAAAAGAAAAACTATTACTGGCTCTATTGAACAAAAGCTATTCAAAAGGCTCTTTATACTGTTCATTAACTAGTTCAATCATTAATGCATAATATGCAGAGTAAACCCATATTTTTAATGATATCCCTTAGTAGTATCTAACTATTCTCACGTGACATACTACATGACCCTACAAAATTTGAATGTTAAGAAAATTCATAGTAAATTAATTCCTATGTAGATGGTCATGGGTGGACCCACGATCTTTTGATTTCTCATTGTTCTTTTGACCATCCTACCCATATTAACATAATATATACAATCCTGTAGGATCATTGAAATGAAATTTAAGCACGTGATCCTATTTTCAGCACATGACAAAAAACTTTCATTTTATGCAAGTAAAAACTAATGTAGTTTCAAGAATCTTAACAAAAGGTAGTTTAACTTGATGGCAAGAAGATTAATATAGACAATATACTTGGATTGTTTTCTTTAAGAACTATTAACCAAATTAGTCTTTCTAAAAAACAATGTCTGCAGTTTGAATTATTTTGAAACCAACTCCTTTATGGGATTTTTTAAAAATTTAAAACCACATCAGATGCACTACTACACAACTATAACGGTTAAATTAAATCACGATCAATAGGTTGGGACAAATTTAATTATATCAACTAAGACTCCCCACACTCGTGATCTTAGAAACTTGAAAATGCCTAATAAGTAAGAAAAAGTTTTAATTGGAGAAATAACAGAGGTTTGAACACAAGACTTCTTGCTATAATACCATGTTGGATCATGTTAAATCACCAATCAACCTAAAAGCTTAAATTGATATATTGAAGAAAATTTAAAAATACTAACCAACAATAATGATCCAGAGTTCTTTTCTTCAACCTACATGATTCTAAACAATGAATTTGCAAGGGAGAGAGTTCTAGAGCAAACCAGTATGAGCTCCAACATGAGGGCTGGAAACTGAACTGTGATTGCTGGATGCAGGCGAATACATTGAGGATCTATCAAACATCCCCCTTGAGACAGAGAATGACATTGACTGTCGCTTTGGGGAAGTAGGCTTAGATGTTCTGGTAGGCGAAACAGATGCAGAAGATATAGGAGGAGAACCGGGAGGTGTCAGCCGAGGTGTGCTAGTCTGTGAAGCTAACAGAAGGTGGTTTGATATACGAGGTCTTGAAGTTGCCACTGCAACAGAGGGATAAATAAAAGAGCAAAACAACATGAACGGGGCTGAGAGATTGAAACATGTCCCATTGGTATTTGCAATATGCATTAGCATTAGTAATTTGCTACAGTTATTAATTCGTTTCATGTATTACATGAAAGAAAGAACTATCAAATCATAACTGGTTCTGGTAGGTACTTACAATCTGCCTCAGGCTCTACTTTTACAGGATTCACTGTTTCAGAAATGTTACTCTGGATTGATGAGTATTTAGATGGTGGCAATGGTAGATCATCTTCTGAGACAAATTAAAAAAGAATGAACAAGTTAGAACCAAAGGCATCATTGAGAAAAGTTAGGAAACTCCGTACAAAAGTAATCAATTTGGTTATCAATAATAAGATCATTTATGTGTTTTCAACTACAAGTGGGCCATGAAACATCAAGTTACGGACAACTACGTTGTTCAAAGTTTTAAGTTTAAAAACAAAGAACCTGATTTCAAGGAACTTGTATTCCCTCCAACTTGAGGAGCAGATGGCAAACTTTCCTGACTCTCTACTTTAACAGCAGCCACTGAACCTCCTGCCTGTGAGCACAAAGAGGGTCGGAATCAGAATTGGGAATTTGATGGATTCTAGAATCTCACAATCGAAGAAGCACGAACACTTTAGTTTGGATAACATGTCCCCGTCCAACTTATGTTAAACATATATTGAAAACTGCTTAGGCATAATAAAATGGACCTAAATAGTAACATATGAAGTAAAAAAAGAAACTTGAGAGTGAAATGCATCAAATTCATTTTTAAGGCATAAAAATTTGAATTTTCTTCTCACAAAAAGATGTACATAGTTTCAAAATTCATGTTTTTATTAAATATATATCTCTTGTGTGTCTTGTGACATAGATTATAAAAAATGTGAACTTATTGGGTGACGTCCTTAGAAAATACGCCACTATCATCCATAATTATACAACTTACGGGATTCTCTTCCTCGTGTAGGGACTGCATAAGCGTCTTTCTGAAGACCTCCAACTGCAAACAATACACCAAAGTCAATTCTCTTATTGCAGTGATGACATAACAATGTACTTTTACTCGCTATTTTCAAAACGTTCCACCATTTCCTTCCACAGATAAAACTAAAATTGTGAAATTTTTACCTTGCAAAACGATGTCAAAGAACACCACTACTTCAAGCGACTTAACAAAAATTCGGAAGTCCATATCTCATGATTAACAGTACTATATTCTAAAATGAACAAATCATACTTCGCACTGTAATTAATCCAATTACTAATAGTAATCACAAAATCGACTTCGTTCATTGTAATTTCCTAAATCAACACATGCATCGTAATTAACTTGAAAGTTGAAACGCTATTACGGTAACATATCGTTGAATTTTGTTCAAAATAAACTAACAACAAACAAGAAAAAGAATTAGAAACTGCGAATATATATACCTTGGAGACATCTCGAGTGAGCTTCTTCACAGTGTTGGAAAGCGATGCATTCTCTTGCAACAACGTCTCCTGCAAATTACAACGAGCACAAACGCACAATCCGAATCAAGAACAAACAACAAACATCAGTGAAAGAGGGGAAGAAAACGATACGGACCTTTTCCTGATCGGCGCGGGCGAGGATTTCAGATTTGTCGGACAAGGCGGCGTCGAGCGATTCGATCTGCGATTGCAACTCGGCGATGAGCGCATCCTTGTCGGAGAGCTGAGCGGCGAGGGCGGCGGATTCGGATTCGAGAGCGGAAACACGGGTTGAGAGCGCGATGGAGGTGATTTTGCGAGCCACATCGAGTTGTTCGAATGGATCCGACGGTAGAACTTCGAGTAGTTCATCGGGAAGGCCGAAATTGGGAACACCAGATTCCGCCTCCCGCATTTCTCTCTCTTTTTCTTTTTCTTTTTCGTTTTTCTTTTTCTTTTTTCTTTTTGTTTTTTTATTTCTCTTATCGAGTATTGTGTGGCGACAATTGTGAGAATGTAAGGAAGGCAACGGAATGTCTTGTCCTAAGCCTTCCAACTTTATTTTATGTCTTTCTTATGGCGTTTGGATGGAGAGGATGACATTAAAGTAGTTTAAATGTAGGGTAGATTAAAAATGTTCATTTTTCTTGCAGAGACATGTCTTTAACGAGGCGGTGAATTCCTAAGTAGATGGGGAATGGGGCCAAAGACGAGGGAAGAAATTCCTCATGGGAAAAATCGGGATGAGAAATGTATTCCCCATCTCCTTTTTTCGATTCCCATCCCGCTTACCATATATTTTTATTATTATTAACATTTATTTTTAGATAAAATAAAATATATTTTAATGAAATTATATAATCAAATAAATATTTTTTCTTCATAGTTAGCTATGTAATTGAAACTTTAGATATTTTATAAAAAAAAAAGTTAATTATTTAACATTATAATCCAACAAATACTAAAAGAAAAAAAATTGAACAAGGAAAAATTATCCACGGGAAAACTAATCCACGCGAATTCCTCGTAGGGAATCCCCGCCTCGATCCTAAAAAAAAAGAAAGATAAATTTAGCAGGGACGAAGATTGGTTTTGGTGACAGGGATGGGAAGTCATTCCCCAACCCCGCCCCGTAGACATCTCTAGTGTGGATGAATAAGTGGAGGAAATGTATGTTTGGATGAAGTTGTTTGAAGGAAATGTTGTAGAAAAAATATTTATTTGAATAAAGGTGTAAGAATTAGTGATTACATGGCAACTATGTTTTAATAAAGTTGTTTGTAGAAGTGTAGTAAGAAAATTAACAAAATATATATATATATGTATATATATTATTTTATTTTTTTAAGAAGAAGAAGATTTAAAATGTAGGGTTGAGAAGAAAAAAAAACTATAACCCAAATAAATATCGGATAAATTTTACCTTCATTTTCTCATGTAGACCGGCCTTTAACCGGACCATGAATCCCTAGAGAATGAAGATTGAAAATGTTTTTTTTCATCTTCGATTTTTTTATCTTTTCCGTTTAATTTATCTTATTATTCTTAAAAAAATAATCTTTTTTATAAATTTAATTATTTTTTATATAAATAAAAATATTTAAATGAATGTTTTACCTTTAATGATTAATTATGTAATTGAAATTAATTAATTTTCCATACAAAATTAACTATTTGAAAACATTATTTTTAAAATACTTGTTATGAAAGCGCCAATCAACAATCGTAAAAGGAAGAATAATGATAAACGTGAGAGAAGAAAAGAAACAAACATAGTAGTTTACGTGGTTCACTAATTGTATTGAAAGAGACGAAAATTTGCCGATGCATAGATTATGTCATTTTACGGCTAGGGTTTCATTCGAATTTATAGAATGTGTAAGCATTAAACAAGTGCTAAAAACATGATGCTTTGTGAGTGTGGTTAGCGGATGCGAAATGCACTTGTTCATATAAATGCGTTCACGCAACAAAATGTTAAATGCACAAATGCGTTTTTCGCAACGGGGGCATTGTCCCTGCACCGACTACTAATCGCAGGTCATTAATGCGTTCAAGGCATAACACAACAATATTTATAATAATTTATACAAATTAAGATTAGGAAAATAAAAAAGAAATGTCTTTGAATGGTGGTACGGTAATCGAAGGCTTCAGATTTGAACATGTACTTCATTCAAGGTTTCAAGTTCGAGATCTAACTATAATATTAATGTGTAGACATCTCTCATACCTCTATTCGGTGTCGTGTCTTATGGACAAACTGGCGATGCCTCAAATTTTCAAATTTCTGTAAAATTTATAGGGAAATAGAAATCATTTTCCACTCATGGATATACTTACATCCATTTTCCAACTTCCCTCTCGCCTATGTATCTCCTTAGAGCAGTATATTACTTGTTGGAATATTATTTTATTTTAATCTTTATACTTTCAAATGCTTAATTTTAATTTATATTATATCTAATAAATTTTAAAACATGTTGGTTTATTGCTAATTTTTCTCTTTAAAGTGGGTCAATATAAATTTTATTCCATACATTTTGAAAATAAGTTTATGAGTGTCTTTCTTAGTATTAAAGTTATTATAGTTAATTGTTGTTGAACTCTGAACAAAAAAAAAACGCAAGTGGGATGAATTCTTAATGCTACTAACCATTTAAAGAACCTACAAACTATTCCAATACAAAAATGAAATGTCATGGTTCCTTTAAAATAAAAATTTAAGAGAAATATTTAAATTATCCCAGACCATGATCTAAATTAATATTCACTTATGTGGTTCAATATAAATCATATTCTTTATTATTATTATTGTTCTACTATTTTGATTTGATATAAAATAAAATGTGCAGCACATTTTAGCTTATGTATTACATTTGCAGCACAATTTTTTAAAATAATTTAATCTATAACATATTAATTTCTATCAATGATAAAACTCAGCTAGTGATAAAATTCAATTTGAAATTCTATCACTAATAGAAAATTCAAGAGGGGATAGAAGAAGTCTTTCATTGATTGAATTCTATCACTAATAGAACTCAGCTAGTGATAGAATTCAATTTGATTTTTTTGTTACAAATGAATTAGTTTTGATTTTATGCTATAAATGAAAATATTTTGATTTTTTTTGTTATACATGCAAAATCCCCTAACTTATATCAGAGCACATATATAAACATTATTATTTAGGTTATCTTCGGGATCTAAATATTTCTCAAATTTTAATTTAGTATATAATTGGCAAGTCTTTAACCTACTAAATTTTGTAAATTTTATATTTCTTGTGCACACCAAATTTGAATAAAATTCAAATGATTTTAGTACCATAAAATACTTATCTTGTTGAATAGGCGTATTTGAAGAAAATATGTGGTTTTTGATAAAAGAATGTATGGATAGGTATATAAAATGAGACAAAATCCTTCGTGTGGTGGTCGTGAGTTTTCATTGTCTATCACACATCCACGTATTTCTAGGATGGGTCCGTGGCCTGGGACCTGTTTTTGTGATGTGACATTTCCCATTCGTAGGCCCATGTTTAATTCAATGGGCCTTGGCCCACTTTATTAATGGGCTTTAAATCTCATACCAGACAAAAGATTGGTAGAGAATCCGATGCGGGTGAGAAATTATTGTATTTTTTTATGATTAATTACAGGGACTCAAATCAAAAAAATAATTATAAATATGGTGTTTAAAAAATTTAGCAATTATAGTTATTGATTTGTTTTTAGAAATTATAATTATTGGTATTAATGAGTATTGTCATATAGTTTTTTTTTTTTTTTTTGCCTTTGTCACATAGTTTTTATAATATATATATATATATATTATACATTGATATTGAGGTTAGGAAATTCGAACTTATAACCTCATTATTACTCCATTATACAAGATGTCGATAGAGTTATTCTCTTATTGACTAAAACTTATTAATAATACATAATATTGTATTAATAATTATTTATAATACAATATTAAAATATATTAATGACTATTAATATAAATATTTTAGCCAACATGAGAATTTGAAGTCATAGGTTCGAATTCTCCCACCCCAAATTATTTTATTCTGAAAATAAATAATAATGTAAATATTTTAAAATTTACATATAGGAGATATGGTTTAACCAAACAACTTATATGGAATTTATTATTAGATATATTATAACCATAGATTAAATCTGTAATCTCATTTCTTAAAAAACAAAAAAAATTGTAATCTCGTCCCTTAAAACCTTCTTTAACGATTAAATCATCTCATCATGATTGTATAAGTATTATTGTATAGTATACCATAGTTTTAGGACATATAATATTATAAATTTAACAACATTCAAGGTAGGCTATTAAATTATATTTATACACCAATAGAGCAGTAGCTCAAACGGTATCGATGTATACCTAATGACTTAGAAGTCTTTGGTTCGAGTCTCTTCCACCCTCAATTGTTGTAATCTCAAATATATATATATATATATATATATATTTTAGACTCATTCAAAAAAAAAAAAAAAAGATTAATGTTCATATGGACTGGTTGCATCACTATTTAAGATGAAAAATAAGGTAAAGTATCGGTCAAGATTACTAAATAAGTAGTAAATTACTATGATGAAATATTAATATCATCCAGTGTCAAGTAGTTTTATAAGTTATTATTTTATATTCTCTATATTTACTTAGTTTGGATTGCAACCATGATCCACGTCAATTAGATTGAAAGAAATCATTGGTATATAAATAACAAATAATATCTCAAATAGTATAAGATCTTTCAGTTAAATCGAAAAAATAAAGTGACATCATATCAATATATAAAAAGACCACCATCCAAAACACCATTAACATTTTTAGTATTTTTTTTGAAATCGAGGGTTGAGTCATTGATCTTCAAGATTATAACAATTATTATATAGTGATTGGATGTTTTTTTAGTTTAATAACAATTGAGAATAAGTATTTAAACACATACCTTCTTCTTTTCTTTTCTTTTTTCACAAAAAAAAAACATATACACTTGAAAAGAAAGATATAGCTTATTAAATCATATGCAACTTCTTCTAAAAAAAAAAACATATACCCACTTATTTTTCACCCATTACTTATTTTTTAATATAAATTGAGTGAGGGAACCATAAATCCTATTGAAAAAAAATCCTATTGAAAAAATTATTGTTACTCTCAAATAAATTAAGATTAAATATTGATTCACGATTATGATGTTGAGCTTAATAAACACTAAGCCATCAACTCATTTATATCATTAACGATTATTATTGAACATTTGTGGACGAAACTATCACCCATCCATGAAAAAAAAAATTTGATGCGAAAGGAGAATGCATATAGAGAGAGAAATTGAGATATAAGAGGTTTTTTATTGATAAATGTTACACCGTTTTTTATAAAAATTGAAATTTTATCTATATAATTTTAAAGTTAATGAATTTAATTTTTATGATTTGGAAAAAAAAATTAAAATTTAGTTTAAGGTGATCAACTATTTAATTTATGTACTAAAAAAAGCTATTTAATTTATACATCACTATTAATACATAAATAACTAAAACTCACATATTTTAGAACTCTTTTTTAGTACATATTTGGAGAAGGGGACAAATACCGATTCTCGGGGTCGAATTTCTGATGCTCGTATTGAACTAGTTTACAACCAAAGAATGAATAACTCACTCATTCATATTTTAAATTTGTTAGCCATTATTAATGATAATAACAACTTTTTAGCTTAAATTTAAAATGTTAAAATCATAGAACTAAATTTAATTTTGTCCAAATTATATAAACTAAATTTCATATTTTGAAAATATGGAAACTAATTTTAATTTTGATTAAGAATCAAATTTATAAATTATTTTTTTACGTGGATGAGATCCGATGAATCGGAAGCCACTGGCCCAAATCTATGGCTTTGAAGGGCAACATATGGAAAGTCCGTCCACCACAACATGCACCAGATTTTTTCCCCCAATTACTATTGAATTGTTCATTTAATAATTAGCAACTTTGGGAGGTTGAGAGAAAAAAGTAAAATTGATGGATGAGATATTATGGGGGATGAGGAATTGATGTGACTAATTTTTAGGATCACCTAATTTCTTCAATTATACATTCATATTCCATTAGTGTTGTGTTGTGTTTTTTCTTTTTGTAAAAAAAAAAAAAAAACTAAGGAATTGAAGTTAATTGAATTTGGTGGTAAACAATTGTTTTTAATTATCCAACAAATCCCCTATCAAATCAATTAATTTTCTCCACCGATATAACCATCATTTCTTAGTTATTAAATCTCAATTACTATTAACATGATCAACAATAACAGAATTCTACCGACATCTTATATAACTTAATAATTATGAGATTACAAGTTTGAATTTTCCTCCTCCCAACTTGTTGTATCAAACAAAAAAAATTACTATTAACATTAATTTCGAGACGAATAGTTAATTATTTTAACTACTATTAACTTTTCTTATTTATTTTTACTCCACTTTTTCTATCAAATCCAAGCACGGCATTACAGTCTATCATATAAATGTCGTCTATCATAATGTATTTTATAATTATTTACCTATCAAATATACCTTTTAAAATAATTTATCATTTATAATAACCAATATAATAACTTAATAATGGCCCAAACATATTTCATGGGTTGTTTAAGGTAAGTAGAACATTTGAAGGAGATAGGAAGGGAACCATTCTTCCCATTTGGGCCTTCTAAAATAATTATAATCTTACTTATAATTATTGCTATTCAATTTATTGTAGTCACTATTCATCTTTTTTTCATAATCACGTGTATTTTTTTTATTTTGTATGAATTTAACATTTGGCGAAACTTTAGTTTTAGGTGTCATTGATTCCGGCTATTAATGGAATTGGGTTATGATCATCGAACTTATTTAGATTATAAATTGTGAAATATATTTATTTAGATCAAATGATTTTTGTTGCAAAAAAAAAAAAAATCAAATGATTTTAATTTATAATTTAGAGCTTCATACTTTAACTAACATAATAAAACAAAATATCATTTTAAAATCAATTACTTCAATAGTTAAAGCTTCATTCGATAACAATTTTGTTTTTTTGAAATTTATGTTTACAACTACTATTTTATCCTATATTTTTCTTACTTGGTCTATGTCTTATATATAGTTTTAGAAATCAAATAAAAATTTAGAAATAAAAAAAGTAGTTCAAAAAATTTGTTTTTATTTTTAAAATTTAAGTAGCATTCAAATACTTTATTAAAGAAAAATGATATAGTGTAGAAACGATATAGTGTATGTTTGATAACCAATTTTGGTTTTTGTTTATAAAAATTTAAAAATATTTTTAAAATATTAACAATTTTCTAGCAAAAAAAAAATAATTTAAAAACCTTTTTTTAAGTGTTATAAAAATGGTAAAATACACCACAAATAAAGTTCCAACTCACAAATTTGAGTTTAAAAAAAATAATGTTCTAAAATTATTTTATTTTATTAAATATTAAAAATAATAATTTTTTATTTTTTAAAAATCCAAAACCTGCTATTAGACATGTTTTTAGTTTTAAATTTTTAGAAAGAAAATACAAAAAATAGTTAACATATATAATTTTTATTTTTTAAAATAAAAAATAAAAATAAAAAATGATTATTAAACGATACCCAAATAATTATTAAACGGAGTCTAAAATTTCCCCAAAATTATTGTTTATATCACAAACAAATATAATGTTTTTCCCATAATCAAATGATTACCTCCAACAATTGTTGATCACCGTAATACCACTCGCCTTAAATAATGGTTTTTTAAGATATAAGTGGGGAGAAGGGGACCACAAACCATACAAAGAAGTTACTATTTGCTCTCGAATAAATGAGAGTCAAACACCCATTATTAGGATCGAACATGTGATCATAGTGTTAAACTTAATTCCCACAAAAAAAATAATAATGAGACTACCAATCTTTGATTTTCTTCTCTACTTCAAAGGCCACTCATGACCTCTTCTCACGATGACACATTTATGTGATTTAATTTTTTTAAAAAAATTCATTAATGGTTAGAGTACAAAATTGAAATATATACATGAGTGCATGGTGCGATTGGTTATCTGATTTGGTGTTAATAGATTTACATTCTATGGTTACAAATTATAATCCCCTTCCCATTTTGTAATTTATAATCATTTATTTATAACTATTTAAAATAACTTCTTATTTCTAAACACTCATTTATAATCTTTTATTTATAATTATTCAAAATAATTACTTATTTGAAATTCTATGCACAAAAAAATCACATCCAATTTTTTTTTTTTTAAATTATTATTATTTCTCAATTTCTATCTAGTTAAAATAACTCTTCATTCATAATTTAATCACAATGGTTATTCTGTCAACTATCAATTAGTTACTTGAACATACATAATGTTTACTGTCATAGAATGACCTAGTTGTTAGAGGAATTAAAAGAAGATGAGTTCAATTAATGACCACTTACTTAAGAATTAATTTTCTATTATGTGCATCTAAGTACCACTACTAGAAAAATGGGATACAATGACACCCATTTTAATTCATTTTTCAAGAAAGAAGGAAAAAATGTGTCATCAAAGGCTGGCAAACACGTTTTAGGTGGGAAAATAGAAATTTACCATTTTTTTGGTCATAAATGACTAATGTTTAGAGTCATTAAAACTTGGCTTTATGAGATTTTGGGTTCGAGTTGAGAATTACACATTTTTACGTTTTTTAATCCATTTAAGCTCGTGGACAATTTCTAGGGCTCACTCCAAAACAAAATCCACAAGTTAATCCTCCTCTCAACTACGTCTTCCTCCTAAAAATTCTTAACCCTTTTCCCTTGTCCATGTCTTCTTCATCATCTTCCACCCTGCCTTCACCATCATCGGTATCGTCTCCGACTGCTCCATGGCCTCTGTCAAAATCGATCGCAGGTTTGGTGTCCACACAATCCTCACTGTATGATCCAAAAAAAAAAAATAATAATAAGGCAAAATAACAACGTTTGAAAGAAAATGGAGAAGGTCATATGAGGCCAACTGGATGGGGGTGTGTGGCGTGGAGGAATTTGGGTGAAGAGAGGAAAAGCTGGGCAAAACGACACTTTCTCTAGTTTGCAAAGGGAGGCTGAAAAAGGGAGGGTTTGTTCTGGAAGGGAGAAGTCAATGATCAAGGATGGGTTTTCTTCGCGATCAACGACGGAGAAAGAGCGAGTTTGGGTTCGAGTTTGGCGCTCATTGTCAAGGCCAGAGCTTCACAAAGAGGTGAGTGGCGTTATTCTTATGTTTTTTTACACTATAGTGAAAAAGGAATGTTATTTTGGGTGATTCTTACATTGTAAATGCTTAAGGTGAAAGGGATTACTATTAGAGCGATGACTGATTGTAAACTCGTGGGGATGACTAGAGATGCAAAATTGAGGCCACACATTGGAAGAGAGATGGCGAATCAAGCGTATTTGGGACCGGGCAGCAGTTCGTGAGTTACTAAACCTTTAAGTGGGTTGTCTTTTTAAATTTCAACCACTCATAATGCTGCTATTTTATGATTTAATCTTGAAGAGAAGCCATTCCTTAGCTGGGAAGTTGGGGGGTTGTCAAGTGTGTGCAATTTTGGTCGTGGTTGTGTGTGGTTATGTTGTGGAATTATTAATTATGGATAAAATCCTTCTGTGTGAGTAATGATATAAACCAAAGGTGGAAAAATTGTATGGGATGCTTGAGGGAAATGTTGAGGGAAGATTGGGTTGGGTAAAGATGAAATGTCATTATATCTGTGAGCTACACTACATTGAATATGAATTTAAATGTTATATAAGAAATGGATGATGACTAGGTGATGAAATAATGTAGTTGGGTGATTTCTCTTGTAATATTTTGAATGTTTTCTTTTCATTGTTTTGCCTTCTGTTTCACAGGATACAGACTAAGTAGGTGTATAAGGAGATCAAGTTGTAGACTCTAATTGAATTAAAATGAGTGTGGCTAGTGTGAGAAGTGAAATGTATGCTTGTTGATGTGCAAGTAACTAATGTTTTTGGCATCAAGGGAAGAAAGATTACAATGTCAAGGTATATAAGGTGTATACCGAATGGGGATTGAAAAATGGAGGTCGAGTTTAGAGTGAGAAATTGTATTGGTTTGTAGGTGGGTTTGAGTGCAGCTATGGTGAGAACTAAGTATGGCAGGTTAGTTTAGTTTTATTATCTTTGGTTGATGATTAGTAGTCAAAAGTGATTTATTTTTAAAGGATTGCCTCTGATTTAGGGAGATTGCTAATTTTGTTAAAATGATTACTATCTTTTCTAGAGGTTTCCTCTGATTCTTGGAATTTCTTGTTATTGAGTTTTGTGTAATGTAGGTTTTTTAATTGGGTTTTTGTATCTAAGAAATGAGTTTTGGAGTATTTAAAGATATGGTATCTACTAGTTGATATAATTAAATTTACCCCAACTCTTTAGCTTAATATTGACTTTTGGATTGTTTGGTGATTTAACATAGTTCAATAGTTTATTATATGACTGAGATTTGAAAGTCGTAAGTGGGAGATTTCTGGTTGTTTGGTTTCTAAGAATATCAATTTGGAAAATTATTCTCATTCCAATATAGTGTCTTTGACCAACCCTTACCCAATTATTCAATGGAGATTTTGAGGTTTGGGAAAGAATTACAATAAATTTGTACTGTGCGTGTAAGAATGGAGCCCTACTTATGCCCATTTCTGTGATTGAGAGAATGCTTTTTCACTTGAAACGGCTTGCAATTTGAATGATTTTAACAAGTTTTGCTTTTGTGTACTCCACTTCTAAAATTCTCTCTTTCATCCCCATTTATGGATATTAAGTTGTTGAATTTTGATTACATCAATATTTTAAGTTCTGTACATCTTTTATTGTAGTCAGAGTGCTGGTTTTTGTTGTTTTTCCATGGCTGACTTTACTATTGTTTGTTAAAAAGGTTGAATCTCTCAAATCTTCTTCTCCATTTAGCTTTGCCTTTAGCTTTTATAACGCCTCCACTATCTAGTGTTTCTTCTTTGCACTTATATGGTAGATTTTAATCCCATTATCAAAATTGATAAAATTAAAGCTTAGCTAGACTTTACTCTTGGACATTTAAAGCAGAATTTTTGCTTCATATCATTGGAGAAAGTATTTGAGTTAGAGCACTGAAACTCCAAATCTGTCAATGGGGAGTCTTCCATCATGGAGAAGAGAAAGATTTATGCTAAGAAGTTCATCGACAAGGATGGTGCGAAACCGTGTCGGGACGCCATCGACGAGGATAACTTCCATTATTTCTAGTTCTTCTGAGATAAATCTTCTCATTTATGTTGATGACATTCCCTATTAACTTAACTCAAAATTAGGATAAGCAATTGCAATCCTAATTATCCTCTTCCAATTTTCAATAATCCAAGGATCGAGATTTATTTATTTATTTTCCTAAAAATGTTTCTGATTTTTTTTTTCTTTTAATTGTTTTGCAGGATTTGAGAGCTTATTGCAAACCCTTTTGCCACATATTCAAGATCAAATATGCAGCCAACAATGTCAAGACATTGCTACACTTTCATCCTTAATTTTCATTTGTGGAAAGATGTTATGGTGTGTGTTTTATCTTAACTATCAAGAATTAGACCTTTGTCTACACCTCTTTAAATATGTCTATATTCATATTTGATTTAACTCTATAATTGTTTTTAATTTGGAAACTATTCTAAATTTTTTGGGACCAATGTATCTTCCTCTAAGTTTTTAGGTTCGATCTCATGAAATGAAAATTTTGACATGCTCATATAACCTTTTGTTTTAGTGATTACAAAGTTTAGTGGCATCCAAATGAAACATTTTAAGTAAGTTTCATTACTAAAAATTTCCAGTACTTTTTCATCTAATCAAATTGGATATCCAGGTTTTGAATAGAAAATGGTTTCATGTTGTAGGTTTTCTATTGCTTTTTCCCTTCTTTGATTTGAAAATGTAGTTTCTATAAGTTTTTAAATTCCGTATATATTTAATTATAAAGAACTAAGAGGTGATGAGTTCATTTCATGGTGACCATTTACTCATGAATTTATTTTCTACAAATTTTATTCACATCCAAATATTAAACTTCTTTAAAAATCACCTAGTAACATGTTATTGCACTCTTACAAATCTTAGTTTTTGTCCTCTTTGATTTCAGATATTGAATGTCGGTTGAGAAAATAATGAGGAAAGCCAGCTGCTATGGAATAACCTTTGTTGTTGTTGATGAAAATATACCATGGTATGGTTGGTGATTTATGTCATGGCCCTGTAGCTATTGACTTAAGTTTTTTGTAAGTGTTGCAATTAAATACTTGGTTTAAATTTGAGTAATATAAGAGACGACAAATTTGTCATTAAAAAATAATTCTGTAGATTTGCCATGGCCTGTAGCTGTTGACTTATATTTTGTAAGTGATATACATTAGTTTCATTATGATTCTGTAGAGTATGTAAATGGTTCCCTTGAGTAATGCATACGTTCTTTATTTGGTAAACATCACCATAAAGAATTTTTATTATCAATTGAGTTAATTTGGTTTCTTCTAGTGCATTCATATTTTGCCATTCACCAAATCACACCCATTCTCTTAATGCAGATGCTCAATCAAAAGCTAGAACCCCAACCATTGATGGAGAATTCTTGTAGGAACTTCTACATGTTAATGTTGTAACCACGATTGCTCGGACTAAATATGAGCAATGTAAATATTTGTATATATTTAAAATGCCATGAAAATCGTGCATAGCCTTTATGAAGAATATGATGTTTCCTATTTCTTGATTTGGAGTTAAGTAATCAATTTATTCTTGATTTTGTAGGTTGGTAACTTGTTTCATACGATTTTGTGTAGTTGGATGTTTGCATCTGCTTTGCAATTGTTTTTCTTTTGTTTAATTGGAATCTCACTGTAATTGGTGTAATTTATGGACAATATGTTCATTCTTTTGTGATTTCGATTGCAAGGATGGCCAAATAAGGAGGTGAGGTTTGTTTTTTTTTTTTTTTTCAATTGAGTTTCTAAACTTCTTGTTGATTCTTAATGTTTTGAGGACTTAGTTGGTGTTTTATTTTCTTGTGGATACTTTATTAGCTCATCTTTTGTGATGCTGATTTATGTGAAACTAACGATTTTCGGTTATTTTTCAAGTGAGATTTTCTCTTTGTGATTTTTTTTCTTTATATTTTTCATTCTCTATTTTAACTTGTTGCTTTTGTGTAATTATTTGTGGGACTTGCAACTTGGGAATGGTTCGGCTGCTATAGGGAAGAGTGTTTCATTGTCAACTAAAGGCTCAACGGTAAATTAGTTTTATTTATTTAGTTTTTGCGTTTTTTTTAAAAAAGTATTTGGTTTTTGCGTTAAACTCCATGGTTTTTTCAACAAACATTAGATTTCTTAAAATGGCTTTGAACCTTCATCAGTTTCTTATTTTCTTGTTTTTGGTGTACTAACAATTTTAAGATTATTGATTGAGAGACAAGAGGTGAAACATGCATTTCATATACTTATTTTACCATCCCGTTGGTTCTTTGTAGGTTCTTGCCTCTTAGGGTTTTCTTCCATCCATTTTATTTTTAAGGTACTTTTTACTAGGACTCGAATTACTATCTAGATATTTTAAGGGTTTTCAAGATGTTCAAGGAGAGGATCTCCCATTGTAGAACAAAGAAGGCAAGGTCACTTTAGACATGATCCTCCTTTTGATTTTAGCTTGTAATTTTTTTTCTTATGAAAGTTTCTTAGATTTTGAACTTATTTTTGCATCCATTTCTTGAGATAATTTTTTATGTCTGCTTGTGTTGAACGTCTTTTTTTATGCTTGCTTGTGTTGCTATTTACTTCAACTATTCAAATTCTCCCTTTTAAATGAAAGTTAACTTTCATTATTTCTTGTACGGTTTTAGCCTCAAAAGAGAAATATTCCTTATGAACTTGGTAATTTTTTTATACCTTATGTGCCTCATCCACTAGTGTTTTGATTTATTAGATATATGTGAGTTATACTTTATATTCTCTAATGCAACTTCTAATTCAAAGATTTATTACTACATTGGGCAGGTACTTTGTTCAAGGTGGGGATCGCTGCATCTCTGATTTATCGTGCAACTTGTCAATCCACGTGTCTTTCGCACAAGGAATAATAGACCATGCTTCTTTGTTATATTGTAAACTTTCTAGTTTTCAAACTTCTTGTAGACGTTTTAAGAATTATAAATTTATTGATATTGATTTTTTTTTTGTTTAAGTGTAATATACAAATTATTTAGTCATATATGAAATAATATTTCTTTGAATAAGATTTGTGAAATTTGCATATTATAAATCTTTCTTGACAGTAAAGACGCAAACACAACAAGTTGTAAATAAGCATAAAAGTGTCATGAAAACTTATAAATTGACATAAATAAATAGTCATATTACATAAATTGACGACTACAAAAAAGTGTCAATATATAAGCAATGATGACAATATTAACATGTCGTTAATATTACTTCAATGACTATATATATGTGTCATTAATGGTTCAACCATGACTAAAATAAAATGTCATAAATGGTTCGATCATGACTATATATATGTGTCATTAATTGATCAATTGTGACTATAATAAAATGTCATAGCTGGTTCTATGATGACACTTGTAAATTGTCGTTATTACTTCATCAATGACTCTGTATATGTGTCATTAATGATTCATCTATGACTATAATATAGTGTCATAATTGATTTTACCATGACACTTTTATTATAGTGTCATAGTTAAACCTTTCGTGACAGCGGATACAATGACTCTTGATTTTAGTCATGGAAGGTGTTTATGACTATAAATTATAGTAATGAAATGTGCTTTTTCTAGCAGTGTACATTCAAACAATATGAATACAAAAAAAAACATATATGTCAATATGAAGGTGTTTGGACGATGTTTTGGTTGAGGAGTTAATTTGAGAAGTTAAATTCGAGAGTTGTAGTCAAATATTCGTTTGGATGTAGTTTTTATGTGGAAAAGCTTATATTAAAATCTTGTTTGGATGTGAATTTAAATGAGTAGTTTTTTTAGCAATTAAAAATAATGAGTAAAAATGAGTAACAAAAATGAATTATTTTGAGTGAGAAATAAATGATTAGAAATGAATAATTATTTGAGTAGTTAGAAATAAATAATTATTTTGAATAGTAAAAAAAATTAGTTATTTAGAATAGTTACAAAAAACTCATTTGAATAATTTAGTGCATTCTTAATCTAAATATTATTTAAATAGGGCAAACAAACATGGCTAAAACTATACCAGAAAAAAAAAAACTATAGTTTAGAACTTATGTACTTTTTAGATCCCATTTGATAATTATTTTCTTTCTTTTTTTTTTTTTTTTATTGTTTTTTGAAATTTAGACCTACAACAATTATCTTACATATGTTTTTCATTATTTTGATATCTATTTCTCACATATTTTTATAGAAACCAAGTGTCTCTGAGGTCCAGTAGTTGAAGCAAATGATTTCAAGCATGCGTTCTTAGAAATCTCTAGTTCGAGGCTACTCGAAAGTGCGGGAGCTAACCTCTAATTTTTCGATTTCAAAAAAAGAAAAATAGAAACTCAACCAAAACTTAAAAACAAAAAATAAAGACCCCGTTTGATAACCATTTTATTTTTCGTTTATTGTTTATGAAATTTAAGCTTACAACAACTAATTTACTATATATTTTTCCTTATTTGGATATCTACATCTTACCTATATTTTAATAAACAAAACCAAAATTTGGAAATAAAAAAAAAAGTAGAGCTCGTTTGATAACGTTCTTGTTTCCTGTTTCTTGTTTCTTGTTCCTAATTCTTGTTTCTTGTTCATGTTTTTAATTAGAACAAAAAACTATAATGTGTTTGATAACTATTTTTTTTTCTTGTTTCTAAAAAAAATAGAAACGGAAACAAAACTTGTTTGATAACTCTTTTTAGTTTCTAGTTTTTTTTTTGTCTTAAATAAACATTTCATACATTAAAAATCATGAAAAATAAGAATTTGTTGTTGACATATTTATAATAAAATTATGAAATAAAAAAAAACAGTTATATATAAATACTACATTTAAATTAATCAAGATAGTTTATAAATATAAAATTTGATTTTTTTTAAAAATAAAAAATAGAAATTTGTTATCAATAGTAAATTATAGCATAATATTTAACTAGATTGAAATCTAGTAATTTTGTGACAATCACTTTAATGTGATTGAATTAATTTTTTCTATAGTTTATTCTTTTTTTCTAAATTTTTTTATATTTGTTGATTTGTTATTTTTTTCCATTTTTTTACTCAAAAAAATCATCTATAAAATTAGTATAATTTAAATTAGTAATATAGAATCATAAATATTACTATTTATAGAAATTAAGTTTAAAAATAAGTATATATTGTTCCTAAAAAAAGTATATATTAAAATTAAAATAACAAATTGTTTATATAAAAAAGAAGTATAATAGTTATTACATATTGAAAATAAAATAATATAATACAAGAATATTAATACTGTGGTTTAGAAATTAAAATAATATATAAATATATATATTTGACAAAATGTCAAATGAAATGTTATTAAAATAAACATAAGAAATAATAAAATATTATTTAAAAAAAATCAAACTAAATTTTTTTTCTTCTAAGAATCGAATCATGGTTGGAGAAGTTAATACAAAAAAATTACTACAACACTTGGCACTATGCCACGGTCCAACATTGTAAACATTAATGACTTGTATTTAAAAGAATAAAAACAAATTTGAAGAAACACATACAAAAAATCAGAAACAGAAACTAGAGAGACTTTAATTTTGGAGCTAAATATCGGAAACGTTTATTTTAATTTTGGGAACAAGAAAGGAGAACAGTTACCAAACAAGTCTGTTTCTAAAAAAGTAAAAACATAAACGAGAAACAAGAAACAAAAACGTTATCAAACGGGCCCGTAGTTTCCAAAAACTTGTTTTTATTTTTGAAATTTGGTTAGTATTCACCTACTTTATTAAAGAAATATGAATACATAGTAGGGAAAGATGAAGCACATAATAAAAAATTTGAATAACAATAAACTTAAATTTTATAAACAAAAAATAAAATAATTATCAAACGGAATCACCATAATTTTAAAGATTTGTTTTTGTTTTCAAAACACGTTAAAGATCGATATACTTTCAAAGAAAATACCGATAAGTTAGTAGAAAATGTAGGAGGTCTTGGTCATAAATAACATATATTTATTTATTTATTTTGTTTGAAATGATGAATCTGACACGTGTTCACCGGACAAAGGAGGGCGCTTGTGACTTTCCTATATGGGTGTTTTTAGGGCATTTTTCGACACGTCAGATTCAATTCTCTCTTCATTTTATTTCTTTAATTATTAAAACAGTTTTCTATTAAACTTACGTAATAAAAATTATTTAATTCCATCTCACTCGTCGTTCTCATTTGTGGATGAAACTTCGGTGAAGGAGATTTTTTCCCTTTTCTTTTTAGGATATGTATTTTTTTTAAAATGCATTTTTCTCGCATGGACTGAAAGTTTCGTGGCACAATGAATTAAAAAAAAAAAAAAAAAAAAGTACAGAGACAATGACTTGGACTCGAAAGGTTGACTTTGTAAATTACACATCTACATTTTTTTATAGTTAGAAATGCTAACTCTGTCATTTTTTTTGTGCTTAAATTGGTAAAATTATTATGGTTTGAAAAGTCCACGTTTACTTGAAATAAAAGTTGATAAAACTGTTTATCCATAGATTTTGAAAATACCATCTATTTAGTTTTTTATTACTTTAAAAATTATAAATTTAGTTTTAGACTTTTAAATATTTAAAAATTCACAAGTCTAAGAAACACAAAAATAAATTTTAGAATGAATCAAATCTCAGTTTTTAAAAATTTTACTTAATTTTCAATAACAATAAATTTCTTCGTTAAAATGAAATAGCTCAATTAACCTAAGATTTGTACTAACCACTTCAAACATTAGAAATTTCAATCTCAAAACCTACATCTCGTCTCTCTCTAATGATAATAATAGTAATAATAAGTTTCATCACCTTAAAATTATATTTTTAGTCAAATCCAAAATCTACTTTTACCTTTGAAATCTTTGCTTCGTTTGTTAAAATAAATGCAAAGAAGCAGATAACGTAATATATTAGTCTAAACAAAAAAACGAAATATACAAGATTATTGAAATAGGTATGCATGTTTTAATAAACATAAAATTTATATTTATATATAATAAACAATTAATTTTTAAAAATTTTCATTTTTTTAATATAAAATTTTTCAATTTGATACTGACATACAACACCAAATTAAAAGTATATAAATTTACATCGTTATGTTCTAAGATAAATCTCGATAATTTTTTTTTTTTTAATGTTCAAAATGGTAGATGTTCGAAATTTCAAATGTTTATCATCCTAGAGTACTATATTTATTTTTTTAAGAATATTTTTTAGGAAGATTTAGTAATATTTGTTTTTGTCATAATTGCACTCGAGATAACATAAATTTATCTAATGTTCGTTTCTATATTAATTTAATATAATTTTAATTTTATATAATATACTTGTCTTTATAGACTTAATTAGTATGTATTTAAATGAATTTAGTTTCTTGTTAAAACAAATTATTGTATTCTTATCTATATTATCTTGTTCAATTGACTCGTTCAACTTTTTTTTAAGAATGTTAGCTTCAATATAAATATAAATATATTTTTTTAATAAACATATATTTAACTCTAGTTTTAATTATATACGATTAGATTCAATGTAAAATTTATATGTTTGGTAAGTTTTGATAAATGTAATTTAAAAAAAAAAAACTTAAACAAACATTAATTAAAAGATTTTATCGACAAAATCGATGTATAATATACGAAATTGGGTAAGAGCGAAAAATGTCTTTAATTGATGCCCTCCACAAATAAGAATTTATAAACTCATGTTTTAAAAGAGTATCCGATCAGATGTTATCCATATGAATATGAAAGGATGCCCTATAATCTTTAAATGATAGACTATCTCACATTCCTATAAAAACAAATGAGATAATCCATATGCAAATTTTATGTTAATTTCGAATTGCCTCGAAATAAACAAAGCTTTGGTTGTGTTCAATTATATTTCCCAATGGTTTTTTTTAGTACACACAATTTTATTTTTTATTTTTAAAATTTTAAAATCTAAACATTGCTTCGACATTCGCAAAGATGTTAAAAATACTTTGAAATAACTTTTTTTAAAAAATGGTTAAAATATTGAACAAAAAGTTGGCTTCTTAAATATTATTTTGAGATTTAGCTCCTTTTTATTTTATTTTTAATTCAACTAATTTGTAGACTTGACCTAAGCTTTAACCACTTTGATTATCATTATATATATTTTGAAAAAAAGGTAACTCCGCCCATTTTTAAATTACGTACTAGAAACATTAAAAAAGTAATATCATAAATAAGATTTAAGGTAGGACTTTGACACCAATATACTTTTAGAATCCAAAAATATATTTTCAAAATCTAAAACTTTAATTATTGTATCATCAACTACAGTTTGGATGTTGCGACAAAAAATAAAGTGGTTTCTATTAGGAAAGCAGTTAAAAAGGGTCAAAATTTGTTATTATAAAAAATTTGCCAGTATTTTAAAAATAAAAGGTAAGTATTCGGTATTAATTGTATATAAAAACAAATCCTAACTTGTATATTAAAAAATTAGTTTTTTTCAAATAAAAAAAAAGTGAATCAAATAAAAATAAGTTTTGTTAAAAAAAAATTTAATATCAAAATGGTATCTTCATGCTAAAAAAAGTGTTTAAAATCACTTAAACTTTTTCTCTCTCCTAATTAAGGTTCAATGTCTCGATTCCCAATTTGAGAAGAAGGGTATATGCTTTCAATACAAATTTCCAATGGGCCTTACTTTAATTTTGTATTAAAATTAAATAAATAAGAGGGAGAAATGGTCCATAGGAGACAAGAAAGAATTATTGCTTGCTTGCATTTCACTTCTTACTTTTTCCCCACCACCAATAAAAGCTCCATAGATTTGTTCCCTCTTTCCTCTTTAATAATCTCTCTCCTTTAAAGTTTTTATTTTTTTTTTCTTCACATTTTATTGTCATTATTATTATTTAATTTTAATTTTTTTGGAATATCAAAACTCAATGTCCACTCACCTTTTACTTTTACTTTTACGTTACTTCTACTTTATTTATTTGGAGAAATTGCTTGCTTTATTTCTCTAATGCTCATCTTTATCCTTCAATCATTCATAATAAACATAACTCAAAGTGATATAAAAATTATATCACAAATTTTAGGTACTATTACAGTTTGAAATTAGATGCTCGATTCTTACACCCATTCAAAGCAATTATGCAATCTATTAACAGATTATATCTTTAACTAGATTACAAATTCAAATATTTCCCACAAATATTCTTAAATAATAATATAGGTATTGTTGATTAATATTTTTATATTTAATTTGATTTTCTCTACTTTGAACTTGGATACATTATCATTTTTTTTCTCATGAAATTATAAATTTAGATAGAATTATATGGTAGTAAATTTCTAGTTCTTATCAAATTTGTTTTTCCTTATATATTAGTTGAACTACTCAGGTAATTAATGATAAAGTGGTTATTTTGGAACAATCACTTTAACCGATAAATTTGCTTCATACTCATTAATATATTTTAATATTGTATTATAAATATTGTCTTCGTATTTGATATATATATATATATATAACTTGTATGTGTAATGATGTTGGTAGGCAACCTAATCCCTTTAAATGGTTGAAAGTAAAGTTTGGAAATTTTATTTTGTTTTATTTATTTATTTATTGAAGGAGGAATATTTAAAACTACCTAAACCAAGTTACTTATTTCTTCGCATGTAAACAAATGAGTCAGCTTGTGTCCAACAAGGGAAGGAGACAAGTCTTTGCATGTTGGATTGGTTCCGATCACGCCAAAACAACATTACCTTCAATAACATAATACGCATTAACCAAATTGATTTTATATAGTTTCTATATTTTTAAGTTATTTTTATTTAAAAATTATAGTAAATGAAATATGACGGTAATTATTCGATTCTCAAATTGTTAGGGATGAAGTCGGTAGGTGTCTTAATGATTAAGTTACTCATACGTGGGTTCAATTAATTACTTATATCTCATTTCGTAATTTTTTTAAAATTTAGTTCTCAACCATGATTACATACTCTAACAGGGTAGGGTAGTAGTGATGTTGGTTTCATTGTTCGCTAGTAATTTAGTATTAATACTTCATAAAAATTGATATTTGATTCTTATTTTATTAAAAATAATGATATCATTTATAATTCTCCTTCCAAATAATTTGAAAAATAAAAAAGCATAATTTATAAATACTTATTTTGGTTTATTTTGTTAAAATCTACCCACCTCTTGCAAAAAGGAATCATGCCTAGATAATTAATTAAATAGAAGTTTAAATTTAAAAAAAAAACAGAAAACAAAATATTATAAAACCAAAGCCTTTGTTATTGGCTTAAAAAACTCTTATTCATTGTTCGTGAGTAAAATAAAATAACTTTTTGGGTTGGTCACTTTTCCAACTCAATTTAAATCAATCTTATATTTTTGGGTTAAGTTAAATTGAGTTATTAAATTCATCAATATATTGAAATATAAATATATTTTTGTCAAATTAGTCTTAGGCTATGTACAAACAAAATACATTCTCTCCAATCATGATAATATTAAAGATAATGAAATTAATATAAATATTAAATATACAAAATATTCAAATTAAAAGTCATTCTCCATTAATCTTCTAATAATGGTTAAGATCACATCTATAGAACATAAAAAAATAGATAATTAACATAACAAAACTAGTTGACATAATTCCACTTTCATAAAATAAATAAATAATTAAATCAATAAAAATAAATAATATGATTCGACTATATATTTTTAACATGATATATAAATTATAAAGATTTTAAAAAGAATATTGAAAAGTGAAAAGTCGAAAAACAATAATTAAATAAAATAAATATACGTATATATAATTTATATTATAGGTAAAAAATATTTTTTAAACTTAATATATTATACGTAAAAACTTAATAATCATATATATAATTATGATATTAAAGTGAATTATCACATAATAATGAAATCAACCTATCACAATCATTTCTATCTATTAAAAAAATATTTTAAACTTTATTCTAAATATATAAGCTTAAATTAACATTTGGAAATAAAAATCTAAAGGAACTCAGAAAATAAAAAAAAGGAATATAAATATAAATAAAATATATTTATGTGGGGTCCAATTAGATAATTTAACCTTTTTTAAACAAAAAAAAGAAGAAGTAATTTAACCTTGATTTACAATTGAAGGAATGGTTCCAATTAGATTAGATTAAATCGAGGGGACGATGACTCGGCGTGTAATAATAAAGATATACAGATTACCGTGTCTGCCAGCCCAACCATATCACGTGGGGCCCACTCAAAATAATTTCCACGTAAAGAGATCGCAAAACGACAACTAACACCCCTGTGCCCAACGGCGTGATTCAACAAACAGCCGAAGACAGCGACGAGAAAGCGATCTGACGGTTCCCGTTAAAACGGGGTACGTGTGAGTTGGGACCGCCCTCAAAGACCGAGTCGCCTTCCGCCACGTAACCCCCCCCCCCCACTCCGCTTCAAACAAGGCGGCCAATCGCTTTCTGCTTCACGCGCCAGTTTGCAAAGGGTCGGTGAGATTACGATTACCCCCAACGCTCTTTTTACTTATTTCACCCTTCCACGAAACGACGCCGTTTACTGATTCTTCATTTCCCTATATATCCACTATCTCACGCCTTGTGAACATCAAACAAAGCCTAAGCAGAGCAGAAAAATATTAATATATTTCTGAAAAGACGATAATACCCTTCTTCTTCCTCCTCCTCCTCGTTTTGTTTCAGTAACCCAGAATTGTTCATCTTTGATTCTTGATTTTTTTTTGTTTTTCGAGATTTCTTAGAGATTTTCACTTTTTTCATCCATGGGGACTGAGATCTTACGGCCTCAGGATTGTCTGATTCAAAGAATCAGAGCTCCACCGGCGGCGTTTTCTCGCCGGAAAAGTTCTTACGGAAGCTCCGATTCGTATGTTCATAGCTATAATCCTAGATCTAACAGGAAATCGGCGGTTCGGCCTGAGCAGCAGAGGAAGCGATTCGTTGTTTCGAATCACTCGGAGCCGTCGGTCCCGAAGAGATCGAGCTCCGATGATTTGAAAGCGATGAAAAGTAGTTTGGTTATTGAGAAGGTTACGATCTTGAGGCGAGGAGAATCGCTCGATTCGAAGATCAAGAGCGAAGCTCTGAAGAAGGAAGGCGATAAACTGGTCGTGTGCGGGACTGAGAGGTTGGGACCGGCGCCGGAAATGGTGCAGAAACAGATCCGGATCGTCGACGGTAGGCGTTCGACCGCCGGAAGAGGCGACGTCTACGCCGGATCGGCGTTTTCGATGTCGCCGTCTCCAAGTTCTCTTCCATTACCGTCGTTCTCGAAGAAGAAACATGCATCCGCCATCGTCGACGACTCGGCCACAAGAGATCTGAGACGTTTGCTTCGAATCGACGCCTGAGAGATCTTTCTCCAGATCTTGAATTTGGATCTGAAAACCATCAACAAATCTCAACCTCTCGTCCATCTCCTCATCTCTCTCATCTTTCTAACGTCTCTCTCGGTCTGTTCCAGATCTGAACCGCCGTGATTTTTTTAAACGGCGGTGGATCGGAAAATCGAGATAGGTAAATCAGAGATATTCAACAAGGATATCTCATATATATATATAATCATATATTATGGTGTATTTATGGTGATCCAGGTTTGGTTTTAGGGGAAGAAATTCTGTGTATTTGTAAGTTTTTTAGCTTTAATCTAGGTCGGAACAACAGTAATTTGGATGGGTATGGGGGGTTTGATTTCTGCAAATATTGGGAATTAAAGTAGTTTGCGCTTTGAAAGATTTATTTTCTGCTCTGTTGTGAATTTCTTGTGAGTTCAAGGGCTTTGTTAGTGTTTTTTCTTTATTTTTCTGTATGATATTATGAAGTTTAATATAATAAGAAAACAAATCTGATGAGGATTTCATAGATCTGTTCGCCATAGCCATGGTTGTTCTATCAGTTCTTCTTCCCTTTGGCTTTAATTTTCGCCATTGAAGATAATTTCTGGAGCTCGAATCATTACTAGAAACAAGAATTGATAATATGTTGTTACAGTCAGATTTAGATTCAATACAGAAATTGAAGAGATGAATTTGTTTTGTTTCCTTGAAATGAAGTCACCGCCATGACTTTTTTGCTTTGAGGATGGGAATCGGCGGCACATGGGAGACATGGGAAAGAATAGTTGGTGGACGGTCTAATCGTAGAAAAATTGTCTATTTGTAATTTTGATCACCAATCGCAGAGATAAATTAAATTTCAAGTAATCCTCATATATAGGTGGTTTTGCATTTATGCTAAAAAGAATATCAAAATATTTTCAATCTTGCCTTAAAATCAAAATTATTTTATTTGTAGAAAAATATACAGAAAATTCCAAATTGAGTATAAGTTAAGTTAGGGGGAGGGAGATTATGAATATTGATTATAAAATTGAACTTAGTAAAAATTAATTAACATTCCATTAGATAAATAATCGTCCTATTTGGTATTACTGCTTGAATTTTATGAGTGATAAAAATTTATTAAAAGTAGATTCATTCTATCAGATAAAATATTATATGCTATTAAAAAAATATTTTAGAAATTGAGTTGTAAATAGAAAAACTGTGTTGTAAAGAATAAATTTCCTTTTTTGATGTTCGCATATAAATTGACTTTGTCAAAAAAAAAAAAAAATCTATATAGATTGATGATTTTTTGTGTAAAAAAACAAGAAAAAGAAATTGATGAGTCGTTTAAAATTGTTAGAACTTAAAAATTGAGGATAGTTGGATAAATTTTGAGGAGTGTAAAAATCTTATTAGATCTAATTGGGTGGCTTTTGATGACAGATGTTTGTTAGCCTCTAATTCCCTTATTCGTATTTTGCGTGTTTAAAAGAGTTAAGTAGTTGGAACAAAAGTAGGTTGAATGGTTTTATAAAAAGGCTATTGGGAATAAAGAGAAAGAGATTCTTCAGCTGAATGAAGTTGGAGGAAGGAGATCTGGTTTAGAAAGCTGAAGAAGATCTTGAAAAATTGCTGGAGGAGGAAGAGATTTTTTGGAAACAAAGGTCGAGAGAGGATTGGCTTAAATGGGGGATCGTAACACTAAATGGTTTAACATGAGAGCCTCCCATCGCAAGAAAAGAAACAGAATTGATAAGCTGTTAGACCCCATGGTAGGTGGTGTAGTAAGGAAGTGGATATTGCTCGTGTGGCTAAAAATTATTTCGCTAATTTTTTTAGAGCTCAGCCTTGTGTTGACTGGGCAATGAATAGAATTCTCGGGGGTGTTAATAGAAAAATTAGTATTGATGAAGCGAGTGAGTTGGATAAGAGTTTTACTAGGAGGGAGATTGAGATTGCGTTGAAAAGTATGAATTCATGTAAGGCTCTCGGCCCTGATGGAACGAATGCTTTATTCTTTCAAAGATACTGGGAAATTGTAGGGGATGAGGTGGTGAAATTTTGTCTGGGGGTATCAAACGAAGGTCTTGAGATTGGTCCTATTAATAATACTTTCATTGCTCTTATTCCTAACGTGCAGACTCCGTGTAAAATGGAGGAGTTTAAGCCTACTAGCCTGTGTAACACAGTTTATAAAATCATTGCAAAAGTGATGCTAATAGACTAAAAACTGTGCTTGACAAGATTATTTCTCCTAATCAGTCGACCTTTGTTCTTGGTAGGCTTATTACTGACAATGTTGCTATTGGTTTTGAGCACATTCATTCTATACAAAAAAGAAAGACAGGTAAACAGGCGTGGGCGACCCTTAAGCTGGACATGAGCAAAGCTTATGACAGAGTGGAGTGGAAATCTCTGTTTGGAATGATGGATAAGCTTGGGTTTAGTCATAATTGGATCAAAAGGGTGAAAATGTGCATTTCTTCGATTAATTATGTGGTGCTGGTTAATGGTACTCCTTACGGAGATATTACTCCTGAAAGAGGCCTGAGGCAGGGTGATCCCTTGTCCCCTTATTTATTCCTCATCTGTGCGGATGGGCTTTCGGCTTTACTTGTCAGGGAAGAAAAAATCTATCAGTCTAAAAATTTTAAAATTAATAATTATTGCCCCCGATTTCTCATCTTTTTTTCGTCGGTGACAATTTACTTTTTTTCAGAGCTGATGAAGGGGAATGTGGAAAAATCAAAGATATATTATCGTGTTATAAAGAGGCTTCAGGGCAAATTGTTAATTATAATAAGTCTGCTATTCTTTTCAGTGGAAATATTAGTTATGGGTTAAAGGATAAGCTGAACAATCTTCTGGGTGTGAAAGTTAGTGATAATCTGAGGGTCCACTTGCGTATGCCTTCTCAGAATAGTAAAAACAAGAAGGCACTTTTCCAGTCGATTAAAGGGAGGCTGGAGTAGGGGTGTACAAAAAAATTGGTAACCCGAGCTACCCGGACTACCCAACCCAAACCGTAAGGGTTGGATTATGTTTTTTAAAATTTGGGTTGGGTTAGATTTTTAGTAAACACGGATTTTTGGGTGGGTTCGTGGGTTCACGGGTTTTGGGTTGGGTTCAACCCAGAACCCGGATATAAATATATATTTCTTAACATATCTTTGTAGTGTAAAGTCGTTGATATCCTAGTGGTGGTACATCTTTTCTTACTTTATGTTTTCTTTTTATTTTTTTGCTTTTTTTTCCTTTCTATGAGCAAGTAAACTTCAATCTTTCTCAAACATTTTTTCCCTCAAGAATTTATCCAATCTTTTTGTCTCTTATTAGGTTAAATATAATATTTTTTAAAATTTAAAATTAATTCTTATCTTTTTTAAAAAAATCTCATACTCTTTACAAAATTAGCTTTATATTTAGTCAAATTTTATACCGATATTTGACTTTCAAATATTGAAATAATTAGTGTTTTCATCGAATTTGTAATCTCGCCTTCAACTTTTAATTCTTTTGAACCGATGAACCCAACCCAAAAATATAGGGTTGGGTTGGGTTAAAAAGTTGATCGACCCAAATTTTTTGGTTGGTCCAAAAATTACCCTTAACCCTACCCAACCCAACCCATGTACTCCCCTAGGTTGGAGAAGTGTTTGCAGTCTTGTAAAGGGAAGATGTTATCGAAAGGAGGTAAATAAGTGTTAATTAAGGCTGTTGGGCAGGCCATCCCTACTTATATAATGAGTTGTTTAAGACTTTCTAGATTCTTTAACGAGGACTTGGAGAGGCTTTGTGCTAGATTCTGGTAGGGGGAAAATTCTATGAACAAGAATAGGATGCATTAGATGAGTTGGAAGAAGTTGGGGATTAGTAAAGATAGAGGGGGCCTGAGGTTCAGTGATCTTAATCTCTTCAATCAAGCTTTGCTTGCAAAGCACAGTTGGAGAATTCTTCGGAATCCGGATGGTCTTTTGAGTAAGGTTTTGAGGGGAAAGTATTTTGTTAATGAAAATTTTCTCTGTGCTGATCTTGGAAGCAACCCGTCCTTGGCCTGAAGGAGCTTCTTTGGGGAAGAAATCTTTTTATGAAAGGCTTTCAATGGAAGGTGGGTAGTGGTAGAAGAATCTCTATTGGTCGTGACCCTTGGTTAAATAGAATTGGGAACCCATTGGCTCACGGGGTGAGATCGGATTGGAAGGATAAATATGTGGCTGAGCTTATGTGTAATGGCAACAATTGGAACACTGAGTTAATTGATAATTTATTTTGCCCTGAAGATGCCGCAATCATTGTTAATACTCCTTTGAGTGTTGTGGATATGCCTGATGAAATCATTTGGAATTGTGATCCTAAGGGATCATTTTCTGTGAAAAGTATGTATCATCTAGCTTTAAATTTGGCTAATGCACATATGGAGTCTTCTTCAGACTCTAATGCTTGTGCGAAAGTTTGGAAAAGCTTTTGGAAGATTAACATGTCTCCCAAGTCGGTGCTTGTTAATGCTATCCCCTCTAAGTGTAATATTTATAGTCGTGGGGTTGATACCAATGTGAACTGTGTGTTGTGTGGGAAACATAGAGAATCCAACTTGCATGTTCTTAAAAGCTGTAAAATTTCTGTCCGTGCTTGAAAGTATATTTTTCCTTGGTTTACTGACTTTGAATATTTTTTCAAGAAGGTGGATAATGGCGTTGAATTTTGGGAGGAAGGTATTGCCCACAAAATCCCAAAGGATGAGTTTTTTAAGGCTGTGATTATCATATGGAGTTTATGGAACTATAGAAACTTGGGCTTAAATGAAAAAGTAGCTTTGAGTTTTAATACCTTATGTCAGATTATTAACAAGGCTATTAATTCACATTGCTTGACTTTTGTTGATTATTCTAAGGTTGGATCGCATCAAAGGGCTATTAAGGTGGATAAATGGGAGGCTCCTCCAAGAGGCTGTTGGAAGGTGAATGTTGATGCCACATTATCTCTTGAAAATGGGATTGGGGGAATTGGATGGATTGTTCGAGACTGGAAAGGTTTTCCCTTGTTGGCGGGTTGGAAGATAGGATTCAAGAACATGTCTGTCAAGTTTTTGGAAGGGGAAGCTCTTCGTGAAGGGCTTAAGTGCATTGCTAAAGCCAATATCCCTTGGATCCCCCCTATTTTGGTGAAGTCTGATGCCTTAGAGGTTGTTAAGGCCATTCAGGGTGATGAGACCGATTTGTCTGAATTCTACAATATTATTGTTGATATTAAAGGGTTGATCTTTCATTTGAGGATTGTGAACATTTCTCATTGTAGTAGGTATTGTAATAGTGTGGCTGATGCTCTAGCAAAAAATTTCGCTTTGTTAGATTTCTTTTGGATTTCCTCTTTCTCGTCAGTGGAGAAAAGAGGTGGTTTTTGGAGGGGGATTCTCCCCCCTGTTGTTGGCTCTATGCTGGATTGCTATTGTAGGAGGTTGTCGTTTGGTGGTTGATTAATGAATTTCCTTTCAAAAAAAAAAAAAAAATTGATGTGCTTGACAATATTTTAATTCACAGAATATAGAGTGCATTAGAATCAAAAAAATGTTTTTAAAAATCTATTGAGCATAATTTTTGTAAGTCCAAAGATTTAAAAATTTCTGATTTGATATCATTTCTTTTCTAAATAATTATATTTCGAAGGGAAAATTGATGAGTTTATTAGATATTTTATTTTTATATTTGTTATTATTACTATTATTTAATTTAACATATTGGGGATTATGAACCACTAAAATAATTATATTTGTTCTTATAATCCATCATTTTTTTGGTATAATAATTTATTAATTACAACAGTTAGAAATTTAGAGTTCAGTTACTTTTAATATTTGTAAAATAAACTATAACTATTTTTCTTTTTAGTTCACCAATTTAATTTATAATCTTTAAATCGTAAATAAACATCTACAATTCACATACACGCGGTATTAGTTTTGTTTTTAGCTTCTAATTCTAGGTCACTCATCTTTTTTTTTTAAACAAATTTTTTATCAATGGGTAAAAAAAGGCCTAATTTTGTGGGAGTTGGATATAAGTTAATGAGGGTTGAAAAGAATTTGAAGGAATGCATTTTGGAGAAAATACATCTTATTTGAAGGAGATAAAAGTTTGGAGCATTTTTCTTGATGTTGCTTCGTTTGCAACTTGCTTGCAATCTGATCGAGATCATCTTGTTATTTGGTGGAGTCTTGATCAATATTTACTAAACAGACTTGTGTTTAGATCCATGTTCTCTAGTTATTTGTTCAACAAAGTTGTTGCTCGAAAAACTGATGCAAAAAAGTGTAGTTATTATGACATAGATGTTACCACTCAAGCCCATGATGAAGTGTTCAATCTTGTTTGCCTCAGAGTAAATCTCCTTGGACTTGATACAAGAGGTTTTAAGTGTTAGAAATTTTGGTTGATGTGAGGAGTTTGGATAATTGAAAGTCGAGATTGTACAAAATATTATTTGACATGAAAAGAAGTAAGGGGTTCATGTTTTAGGGATACCATTTATACCTTCTACAAAATAAGTAAGAAAAGAAATTTCTATCCAAACTCCTTTCCACTCATACCAAACACCCTAGTGAAAGCCAATTATTTTATTTTTTAAATTTTAATTTAAATTTTTTAAAAAGTATTTGAATTGCTACTTAATTATAAACATAAAAAATAAGTTTTTTAAAACTATTTTTATTTTTAAAATTTTGGACCTATGATCATGCTTTAGCCTTTTTAGTTAAATTTTTTTTTTGGGTTGAAATTTTTATACTATGCCAAAATAAGTCTCTACTCACATTAATTTTGTACTAAAGCCAGGAGTATACTCTAAAAACACTCTTAAATTATATCAAGGTACAATTTTATTTATTTATTTTTAAAATAAAGATCTATATACGATGCAGTCTTTTAACTGTCTACATGGAGTAAGGACGATGAAAGATTATTAGAAAGTGTGAACATTTAACTTAAAATTAATTGGCAATGAAAGAAGTATTTTATATATCTAATGTGAAACAATAATGAGATCATGATACATATGAAATCTTTAAATTGTGTTTTTTTCCTTCTCAATTTTATAAATGAGCAGCCTCAAACCAATTCAACCTAAAGATATTATATTGTTAGATATTATTTAAGTTTTGAGTATTAGTAACCATAATAATACAATAGTTGTTGGAAAAAGTTTCAACTCAATAAGTTTACTGATTCATTAAAAAAAAACGCAATAAGTTGATTGGGTCAAAGTCATAACTTTAAGTTAAATAAATCAATCTTTGAACACTTTTTTAAAAATAACATTTTTATTATTTTAGTTTTCTATAATTTTAATATGAAAACTTATGATATAGTCCAACCATAAATTAATTTGAGTAATTCTCAAAAAAAGAAAAAGAAAAAGAAAAAAAAGAGATTTAAGTAATTTTAATATAAATATAAAAACAAAGGATTTTATTATTATATGAAATAAATGGATTATATATATATATATATATTGAAATTAAATGGATTATATTTAGTAACTTTTTAGTTCACCAGATTAATTAAATTGAAGATTATTTAGGTTATGTTCGAAGCGTAATATATATTTATATGATTCATTTTTTTTAATCTTTTAAATTTAAAATTAAATAGATTATTGCGGGATATTATTTTATATAGGTTAAAATACCATGTTGGTCCCTTGACTTTGGAATTTGTTCCATTTTGGTCCCTCGACTTTTAAATGTTCAATTTTAGTCTTTCAACTTTGTTGTTTGTCCAATTTTGGTCCCTCAACTTTCAAATGTTTTCAAATTTGGTCCTTAGACTGTAAAAAAAGTTCAAAAATTGTCCTTTGGTCAAATGAATTTTTTATCACTCCTAAATTATTTTCTCTCTCTTTCATCTTTCATAATTTCTCTCCCTATAAATTTTACCTCTCTTCTCCTCTTTTCTTTTCTTTTTTTCTTCTTTATTTTCTTTCTTTTTCTTTTTTGTTCCATGGTAGACTATGAATTTTAGAAAACAAAAAATGACAAATAAAGTAGAAAAATTATTATTTAGAAAAATTATCTCATATTAAATAATTTGATAAGATGGATTAAGGAGAGAATAAGAGAATAAGAGAAAAAAAGAAGAGAAGAGAATTAGAGAGGTGGATTTAAGAGAGATAAAACTTTTAGAAGAATAAATGATGAAAGATGGAAGAGAGAGAAAATAATTTAGGAGTGAGAAAAAAATTTATTTGACGAAAGAACTATTTTTGAACTTTTTTTATAGTCTAGGGACTAAATTTAGACATTTGAAAGTTGAGAGACCAAAATTGGACAAATAACAAAGTCAAGAGACCAAAATTGAACAAACTACAAAGTCAAGGAACTAAAAATGAACATTTGAAATTCTAGGGATCAAAATGGAACAAACCACAAAATTGAGAGACCAAAATGGTATTTTAACATTTTATATATCATGCCTAAATATTTCTCGATTAAATTTATATTAAGAGAAAACAGATACTTACCACCGCGGATCCTTTCTGTAAAATTCGCGTCGGACCTGAACGAAGAAAAATGGGGGAACCGCCGATTTCACCGGAGAATCAGCCACCTCTTCACCGGAGCGACGCCGACGAAGCCGACGAGAACGTCAAACAGCTTAATGAATGCTCAGTACTCTACTTATCGTTACAGGTTCGTTAATCTTTTTAAAAAAAAATTCTTAAACCCTAAGCGCCGAAATGCGTATCCATGTTTACTGTTTTGATTTTCATAAATTTCAGGAATGCCTCAACGAAACTAACAGGAACTGGAAAGCTTGCCAACCTGGTATGCCGCTCATTTCTCTCTGTGATCCTCGTTTCACCAATTTAATCGTTGTTTCTTGTTCTTAACTCTATTTTGTATATGCTGATGTTTTTTTTTTAAATTCTGTTGATGGTTTTAGCATTTATCCCCTTAGATTGAACTAGAATTTGTTATGACAATTTGCCAAGATCTTGTCTGTAACCATTTTGAATCTTCAATTTTCAGTCTATATGAACAATTCTGTAGATGTTTACACATAAAATGACTGTTGTAATGTGCCGTTGGTACTGTGGTCGAAGGTTTGAGATTTGAAAGTATACTAGCCCAAAGTGTTTGAGAAGTGTTTGAGACTTATATGCGACATTAATTTGCAGACACTTTCCGTGTTTCTATTCATTTGATGTCTCTCCCGGTACCCAGCTTAGGAACGGACATATTTATTCCAGTTATAGTGAAGAAAACCTCTGATTTTCTGGTTTTTTTTTAAAAAAATTGACTCTTGTAATTCATTTACTCTTTACTCACCACTTGTTTGCCTGGCAGAAGTTCAAGCTTTGAGGTCTTGCAATGAGAGAAGGAAGACTGGTAAAGACAAGTGAAGTTCAAGAAAAAAGTAGAGTGTTCTAGATAATAATACACAGATTTGCTGTTTTAACATGCACTGCCGGAGATCTGAGAATTTGAAAGATGAAACAACATTTCAATGAGAATATGCCTTGAATTTATTGATGTTTTCAGTCACAAGTTTGTTGGATTAATATGTACTGTCTGAGATCTGGGGATTTGACTGATAAAAACAACATTGATAGGAGAAAATGCATTGAATTTATAGATGGTTTTCAGGGTCCCTGTGGGATGTTTGTGATAATCAGCCTTAAGTTTACTTCACAACAACTAGATCTACCTAATAAGCAACAAAGGAAGAAAATGGGTGTTTCTTTTTCACTCTCAATTATCTACCATGCCAGCCATAATGGAAGAGACAAGGTAACAAAAGTGGGGTCTAAAATTTGTTTATGATTGAGGTTTGAAGTTAACCCACTTCATTAAATTCCTCGTTTGTCTTGTCCATTCAGTTGAACTGTAGATTTACACTTTCAATCTCCATCATCACCACCCTACAAACATGAATTTGCAAGCATCCAGCAAAAAGAACATCCCTCCATTTTTCCATGTCTGAGTCTGATACCAACTCTTTTCCTCTCTCTGTCAACTTGGTCCATTGCTAAGCTGGAAGATGAGCTTTTGTTTCTCCTATAGGTATAAAACGAGGTCTGGAAACTACGGGGTTATTGTTTATTTTTTCTATAACCGGACTCAAAGCTTTGCCCCCCACACTATAAGAGATAGCAAGAGATTTTACAATTAAGTTCATTAATGAGTTTCAAACCTGGAGGCTAGAACCTCCAAGTAAGTACACTTTGGAGACTCCAAGCCTCAACCAACAAGAGACTGGGGGCCGAGGTTATTGCGTCTAAGCTAAATTTTGAATATTGTGTTTGTAAAAGTCAATATTACATGCTTTGCAAGTCTCTTCTGCTGGTGGGTGAATGTTACATGCTTACAGCAACACTAGAGACTCTGAACTAACTGGTTTTTCTCCATGAAAAAAGAAACATTAACTTTGAAGATTTAGCTTTAGCAGCAAAATGATATATAGAGCAGGAGAGACTACCATGATAAGGTCTCTCTTTCTTTAGGGGTGGAACCATGATTGCTGGGTTCCGATTCGCTGCAACAAAGTGTCAACTTTTCGGTACTCGAAGAAGCAGTCTCCAACCCAATGCTTACAGAATTCTCAGCGCCTGGCTAAAGCCACCACTCACACAAGAGATGAAGAAGGTTCACAGGCTAATGAGTTGATAGAGATGAGAAAACTAAGCATGGAGCCGCCACTAATTTCCAAATCAAAATATAGGCTAATATGAAGAATATTAGATATAACAATAAAATGTGCCATAGCTTATTTTTTTCATTTTCCTGCCAAACACAATACTGCATTCTGCCGGGGAAAATTATATTATCATCATATACAAGGGCATGAAAATCTAGCCAAGAAAATTCTGGTAACTTCATACATTAGACAAGCCTTTGATATGAACAATAATAATCGTTATATCATCAGTACGATTTTCATGTTCCATCCATAGTTTATACGACTCGGCAGCAATGGCGGTACAAGCATCCTGTGGATCTGCATAACTTGAAGCCTATATGGAGAAAAAACATCATAAAAAATGTTATGTAGAAAGTATTAACATAAGATCCCCAGTTATCATGCTTAACAAAGAAAAAAAGAAAAAAGCAACACTAAAAAGGAAAAAAAAACTAATTCTAAACTTATCTAAGATATGTAGTTACGGTTAAAAAGTAGCTTAAATACATGTTTATTTTGATATCTTTTGATGTATGAACAACCTTATGCACACCTCAACTAACATATAGCAGATAAACAACTAACTCTTCTATGCTTAGTAATTAAGATCACTCATGAGAAATTAATTTAATTAGGTGGCCACCATAAATTGAATCTATTATCTTTAAGCACCTTATGATTTTAAAGGCTCTTATAAACCGATCACTAGGTCAACCCACGACGTTAACTGACTAGATATAAATTCACAATTTGGCTGGTAGAAATCTTGTTCATTGAGTTCAGCAGTTAAGAGGTAATGAACAGGAAGTAAACAGATAAAACAGCTAATCAGTATCTTAACAAGTAGTACATGTTTACAAAATTTTGACAGGACAATCAAGATATCATGACCAAGAAGAATTCATCAAAGAACGAAATAATTGAAATGTGGTTTGCTAAATAACGCCTGAAGTCTATTGCATTACATACCATATCAACAACAGTTTGACTTGGAAGGAACTCGAAAACTCCATCACTAGCAACCACAAAGAACAGATGATTCGGGTGAAGCCGAAGTACTAAAACCTCAGGAACGGCATACACACCGATCTTCTCTGCAGTGCTATCACCTATACTCCTGGTAAATGCAGTCCCAGGATACAACCCATTCGGAACCCACAGTCGAGGCGGATCGCCACCCTGAGTTTCTTCATCACCCCAGCATTGTATATCAGGATCCACAAGTCCTTCCACTTGATCAACACTCAAAACTCTAGCCCCACAAAGCTTAACTCTCTCATACTCATCCTTCCTAAATGGTGTTTGATCATTGGACAAGTCCTTGGCAAGGACAGAACTCCCTTCTCTAACTGCAATTACAGCTCTTGAATCACCCACATTGGCCACATAGAGGGTATCCCCAACAACAAGGACTGTAATTGCAGTTGTTCCACTCATGGAATCATCAATCTCACTCGAATGCAGCTCATCGTTAGTGGATAAAAATGCAGAATTATAAGCTTGAACAGGATCATCTAACAAAGTGGAATCATTGCATAGCTTGTCTATTAGCCTATCCTTGACAAAATTTGAACACTCCATCCCAAATTGGCCATGCCCATCAAAAACACCAAAGAAATGAACATCTGGGTTACCTTGTAAATTGGTTCTAATGCAGAAACTGTCTTGGTTTTCTTTATCAGGAGATTCAGGGTAGAATCCACGCTGAGCCAGAACCAAGAATTCCAAATGATAGTTGTGAGAAGCCACAGGAATGAACTCCAATGATCTCTCAATCACAGTGTTCTTATCTTGAAGACAATAAGGAAGCCCTTGTCGGAAGTCTTGGGATTCTCCGGCCAACGATTTCGGGTAGCGACAGCAACATTTCGTATGGATACAACCCATGTTTTCTCAAATGAGAAAACCCAGAAAACAAAAGAGCTCGAAGTTGCCCACAAGGTGTTCGACGAAAGTCCTGAGAGAAGAAGTCGCAAAATCGAAGGTAAACTAAAGAAAGACTCAAGCGTTGGAGCAAAACCCGGATGTTTCTGACATTATACAACAAAACCCCTCAAAATTTTGAAGGGGAAAAGCCATATTCTCAGAAGAAAAGCTGAGAAAATCCCGTTTTTTACTCCGTAGAAAAGGATTGCGCAAAGAATCAGAAATTAAACAAAACAGAGCAGAAATAACAAAGAAACTTAGAGAAATGGAGTAAAAACCAGCGGAGAGAGAGAGAGAAAGGGGGCATGGGAGATTGGACATGGAAGAAGTGACCCAAAAAACAGTAACAAAGTTTTGTTCACTGCAACCTTTTTCTGGTAATGAAAAATACTGCTCATTTGGAATTTGGATTACATTTTCAAGAACTTAATTCTATAATAGCTTCCCGTGAACTCTGTAAAACTCTTTTTCACTTTTTCCCTTTTGTTTTTGTTTTTAATTCTTATCGTTTAAATTATGTACACACAAAAAAAAAAAAGTTGTTGGGATGTTTGTACTAATAGTTGAATGATGACTTATTTTGAATTGTTAAAAATTGAGATAGGAATAATATTCTATTTGTACGTAGAGAAGTTAGCCCAAAAATGAATAACTGATTAAAAATGTGTAATTATTTTGAGTGGTTATAATAATTTGTTTTGATGTGATTTTTGTTTGAGGAATTGTAAATATTTATTTATAATTTTACATAATCAAAAATCAAACACCATGTTGTGTCCAATATGCTTGGTTAGGATATGTCAAAAGATTGATTTAAGTTTGTTTTTCACTCGATATTTCAATAATTTTTTATACACATTTTTTGGAAAAAAAAGTATTTTAAAAATACTAAATTACATAAACTTAGATTTGAGGTTTGGATGGGGAAATATGAGTAGAGGGAAAAATTAAATAGTTTGGATGTGGTGTTTAAATAGATAATGATATAAAAATTATATTTGGATAAAGTTATTTGAAAGAAAATCAGATAAGATTATTTGTAGAATATCGTTTTGAGGAAGAATTATAATAAAAGTTGTATGAAAAATGTTTGGAGTGAAATATGAAAAGTTGGAATGAGAGGTCGTAAATTATAATATGGTGTTTAAGAATGTTTTCTGCCCTAAACAAACATTGATGAAACTTATCTCACCTTCCTTTTTCCATATTTTTCCCTTTATCCATCCACCCCTTATTGTGAAAGATCAAGAATAATTTTGGAACTTTTGTAAAAATAAATATATTTTGAACAATTCCATTCTTCTGTTTTCTATTTGTAGTCCGTGCTAGACATTGTGTTTTGTGATATTATTTAATGGTTTATAACAATATCAAATGAGCCAAGAAGATAATTTTTGGGCATAAATTATAAACTAAGGATTGTGAAGTTATGTGTCAAATCTATATTACTTGTTGAATTGATTTAAAACCAAACAATGAAATTATTGTGCCACTGACCTATTTAATTACTTTCGATTGTTGTTCAATTATAAATAATGGTTAGGTTTTTTTATTCAACAATATTTAAAATGAGAGAACTGAAATATGTAACATCTTAATTATTAAATTGTATAAGATATCATTATAGTTATGCTCTAGTTAGCAAATAATGGTTAGTTGTTAAAATATTAGTGAATAATTTAAACCATATTTTAATTATAGAGGATAAATAATGAGAGAAATATCCATGAGGGATTAGATTGTGGTCTCTAAATCACATGATTGATAAATATCTATTTGAAAATTTGCAATGTATTGTTTGGCAAATCATAGCTGAAAGATAGACGAAATATATGATCCAAAATAAAATCCCACAAAAGATACTAATCAAAGTTTGCCTTTTCAATTCTCTTTTATCCAAATCTTAAATTGTCCCCCTCTTTTGAATCAAAGGGTTCATAAAACCATGTTTTCCTACTCCAATTATTTTAAAAAGTGCTTGGAGGAAGAGTTTATTTGAATAGCTAACAAGTTGAGTATTTTTTAACCATTTATTTGGATAAAGAATTTTAGCAGCAAAAAAATCATATGAATGTTATTTTTTTTAGAAAAATTAGAGATAATAACTTGTTTAGTTTGAGATTTAAAATGATGAATTATTTTCGAGTAGCTAAAAATGAATGATTAAAAATGAGTTATTTTGAATAATTAAAAACAAGTGGTTAAAATTGAAGAATTATTTTGATTAGTTAGAAATGAATAATTAGAAATAAGTTATTAAAAATAAAAAGTCATTTTGTGTAGTTAAGATGATAAGTTTTTTTAAAATAGTTATGATAACTAATTTGTATATGATTTTTTGGCTTCTTAAAAATTTGACAAACAAGCCAATAGAGCAATAACTCCAGTGACATCAATGTACACCTAATGACTTAGAGGTTTTAGGTTCGAGTCTCTCCCACCCCCCATTATTATAATCTCAAAAAAAAAAAAAAAAATTGACAAACAAACACAACCTTATTGTCTTATGTTTGATTCGCTACAATTATTCATTGAAAATGTATTGTAGGTACAAAAATAGTACAATTTCAACCTTTTGATGTCTAAAATTTCCGTGATTCGAAACGTTACAGTTTGCATTATTCTTGTAGCTTTATTATTCTTTTCCACTAGAAATAGATCAAAACCCAATATCTTGATTATAAAAAAATCATACGAAAATTAATCAAATCGACTTGAAAATTGCTCAACAGATAAAATATATTTAGTTTTAAACTTCAATCCTCCCTCCCTAATTTTAGTATTGAACTAAAAAATACTGTTTCAAAAAAAAAAAAAAAAAAAACTAAAAAGACAAAATGAAAACTTTGAACAACTTATTCCGGTATTAATCTTTTATATTGTAAAGTCGCAATAATTAAGACATTCTTAGTATAGGTGATCATGTATGTTAAATTCTCAATTCAACAATATAAAAGTGAAATTCGAATGAAATTTGGTCCTAAATTAAACATCATGCTAAGTCAAATATGCTATTATTTTAATTCATGTTTAAAAATTGAAATGCAGGGTTTTTTTTAAAAAAATTTTAAAATGATATTTATTTATTAATAATCAAAACTTTTTTTTTTTAATACAAATTATTTTAATGCGTTACTCATGATGATGGCGTTGAACTGGATTGTCACCAAATAATGAAACTACTAGGCTATTAATGTATAATAAAAAAAAATCAACCATATATCATTACGTTAAAATAATTTTAGTTCTTTATAAGATTACCTTGAATTAATTTTATTCATATAAAGCACAATTTCCCTTGTAAAATTGGGGTGGTTTACTGATTAGGTTAGCTGATTGGGCCAAGCCCACTTACTCTCATTTGCTCGAGGTCGTTTGGGCCCACTAAAGTATAGAATACCCAATAATAAAGCCCAACAAGAAGGCCTACGAAGTGTGACAGAATGAAATGAAGGCTTTTTAGGGGGCGTTTGGGCTTGGGGTTTGGAGGAGAAAGCCCAACACGGTGTTTGGACTTTGGGGTACTTTGATTGGGCCGAAGCTGACTGCCCCTTTTAGTTCTATAAAGAGGCTACTTTTATGTGTGAATCAAACCCACCATATACCTTAAGCGAATAACATTTTGATATTACTAGAATTTTAAGACGGTGTTGCACGTGATAATTTTTTAGATAGTAAAATATATATATATATATATATATATATTAATAATTATAAATTGTTTCGTACATTTTTATATTAATTTAAATTATCAAATAATGATTTCAATCTAATATTGAATTTTATATCTATTTTTTCATGTTTCTATAAATTTATTAAAATTCACATTTATGTTAAAAAATAGTTAATATTTTATTTTGAACTTAGAAAATAATAGGTGTTATTATTTAAAAAAAAACTTAATAAAATTTATCGCATTAAAATTAAATTTTATTTATGATTTTTAAAAATCGATGCTCTTTATCGAATTATAAAATTTATAAGAGTTATATTATTATTATAATTATACATATAAATAAGCTAAATATATTTATTAATATACATAAAAACTTACCTTTAACCTCAAATGATAATTTTATCATTCTTCAAAAAAAAAAAAATCACATCTCCAAGTCAACAATTAAGTAACAAAACATCCCTACAAAAATTATTACAACAAAAGAAAATTTAAATGAAAGTTAAGGTAAATAATCCAACAAAAATAAGATAACTAAATTTTTTATTATAAAACAAAAAAAAAAAAACAAAAAGAAACCAAGCAAAGAGAGTTTTTTGTAAACAAAATATAGAGAAATATATATATATATATATATATATATATAGTAATAGTACGAAATCATTGTTACCAAACTTTTGAAACTAAAGAATTCATGCATTTTACCCTCATATGATAATCTTATCAGTCTTCAAACTTTTTTTCGAGATCTTCAAGTGTTTTTTTGAAAGGAACAATTAAGTAAAAAAGATCCCTACAAAAATTATTGATTAAATGAAAGTTAAGGTAAATAATTCAAAGAAAATAAGATCACTTATTAAAAAAAACGAAGAAAAGTAAATTCAAACGAATATAAACCGTTCTTGTAAAGGTAGATAACTATTTATAGGATTGGAAAATTCAATTTATTATTTTAATTAGAAAAATTGTCAAATAAAATCTATGAAATGTGGTAAAAATATCTTATTTTCTATGTTATAAAAATGATGAAAATCTAAATGATATTGTAAATATCTTCTACATTATTTGAATTAATTTTTTTATTTTATATTCCAATAGATGACATATTTGTAATTTAGAGTATGTCTTAAGGGGTAAAATCGTCCAAAAATGATTTTTTCCTTAAGCCACACTTTTAAGGTTGTATGATTAAATATATACACTTATTATATTTTTATGATTAAGTTAAAAATTGGAAATTTTCTTTTGGTAGCAATTTTCTGCTATCTATTATAATTATAACTTTTTTAAAGAAATATTTCATTTTGAAAAATTTTAATTTTAATTTTTTATTTTTTATAAAAGCTTTATTTTCCTTCACTGTTTATTGATTAAAGACTATTCATCATATTGATTGAAGATTTTTGTAGCATTAATTGAAGACTCTCATTGTGACATTGACTAGAGAATTTTTTTTCATTCACCATTTCTTTATTGAAGACAATCTGCCGCAATGGTTGATATGTGACTCTAAAGATTATATATGACATTGATTGAAGATTATACTGATTGAAGACTGTTTGTGACACTTATTGAAAGTTATTTATGAATTTGATTGAAAACTATTTGTTGTACTGTTAAAAGTTTTTTAAATGTAGTTTCTGAATTTAAAAAAATTAGCTAATAATTTAAATGCATATATTAGGAATATGATTTTTTTTTATAGAAAACATTAGCTATACTCGGGTGTACATGGTGTGAGTTGGACTATGGGATTTTTTATGACCAACATAATGTTTCAGGTTGGTCAATCCTTCAACCCGTTGAACCTTATTTATTACAACAACCTAATTCAACTCTATATTTTTTATTTGGGTTAGGTCGAGTTCTCGATTTTGTTAATCTTCTTTTTCTTTTATAAAACAAATCTATTCATACCTCTTCATCATATAAATGAATGAATAAAAGATGACTGATTTTGTATTCAAGCATAAATTAACTATTTTATTAGTACATGTTATTTATCAATATGCTAAAAACCTATCTTATTAATGATTTTCTCTTCTCGCACATAAATACATATTTATATGTGTCAAACCCTAGAACTAACCCAACGAGAATTAGAAAATCATAACTCAATTTAACCCAAGTAGAATTATTACCTAACTTCTACGGTTTGGTTTTCGTTGGATAGTCCGAGTTTCTTGGATTTTTGGTTCTTTTGTATACCCGTAAGATACACGGTTCCTCATCTATAATTTCCTTCTCAACCCTACATCGAAATAAAGTTTTCGTGATATTTCTTCTTCTAATCATGCGACACAAACAAAGTTTTTATTACCTTTTCCTTCTCAGCTTGTTAGGAATAAATATATTAATAAATCAACAAAAATATCGAATAATATCAAATGTTAAATCTAACAAAATACTAAAAAATATCTAATGATATTCATTTATAATCCAATTTTTCACTTAGAACAACCTCCACTCAAAATATTTCTTTCATTTCTCACCTTCTTCTCCAAATCCATTGAGGTCCTTTAAGAGTTCAAGTAACATTAGTCTAAAAAACAAAAATATCAATAACGTTGGAACAACGTAACATCAATATTTGAATCAAATTATAGTCGATAATATTTCAACTATATACTTCAAGAACTAAGTCAATAGATAACACACCATATAAACCGATCGAGCAAATCCAATTAAGTTTGCAACATCGATATTTTTTCGATTGTGACTCGCAACATGATGTCGGGTTTTGAGACTTAACACAACCCCATGTTTGTTTAGGGGTTTTTAAGCAAATGGACGTTATTGGGGAATGTCAAAGTGGAGTAGGCATTAGAGAGGAATAATGGGCACGTGCAGAATCTATCTGCCCCCCTCTCTCTCCATCATCATGTACTGCCGTGGATGGGTGCCTTCCACGCCAGCCCTCATCATCCAAACATTTTCAAATTCATCATCAAAATTATAAGAACCAAACAAATTCTTCTCCTCAAAATTTTAAACTATTTTATAGGGCAATTTGACATGAATATTAAATTTGACATTCAAATGTTGTAGGATTAAACGATATATATTATGATAATAATTGAAGAGTGCTCAAATTGACTCAGATAGTGACAAATATAAAAGAAAACAATTTTTTCTATGGAATGAGCTTGTTAGAAAATGGAATTTAGAGAAAGTTATAGGGAAAGAAAACTAAAAAGATTTGCACTTTTGAATCTCAAGTTTCTAACTTTTTATCCCACTACTACACAAAATGCTTCAAAAATTCTAGGCGTGACAAGCCTAAGTGGGGTGCATTATCATGATATTTAAGATCTCTTTGTTTTATGTTTTTATTATTATTGTTTTTTTTTTCTTTTCATGCCCCCCAAGCTTCTTGGTACTTCCACGTCAGCATCCCTACATCTCTCCTTTTGAACCACCCTTCCTTTTTTGGATTTTCTATTTTTTTTTTCTTAAATTGAAAAAGAGAAGAAATTAAAAAGAAAACAAGTCAACCCCACATTCATCAATCTCATTACCCAATTGAATTTCTCCACATCATCACTTCTTGCCACGTGGCCCATAATAATTAAATTTCGTCTAACTCCTCACTAGAAGCAAAAAAAAGAAAACCGCCGTCTCCGACTCACTTATCTACCGCCGCCGCATTCCATTGTCTTTTTCCGGCGAGCAGCAAACGTCTGAAACACGACGGTCCCCGCCGCCGGAAACTCATCCGCCGTACAACTCCGGCACTTCAACCCAAGCCGCTCCATCGCTCCGGCGACCCTTGCCCAGACCCGATTCGACCCGGCGTCCGTGGACATCGAAACCGCGACCGACAGCTTCGCCGGCCGGAAAACCTGCACCGCCCTCTGCAACATCCGGAGCAAATCGGCGGCGCCGTCGTGATCGGCGGCGCACTCAAAACTGGCGTAACTAAACCCATCCTCCGGCGTAACATGAATGGTGGAGTAGCGATCGCCGTCGATCCCATTCATGGAGTACCCACAAGGGTCAAACGCGAAATCGCAAACAATGGCGTGGGGATTAATCAAATCAATTCCGGAAATGTCCGTCATGTCCTTCCCGGCGGAGTGACCGGTCCGACCGTCGTCAGTGAAGCGGTAGAATCTGCTGGCCAGAGAGCGGTCGAGGTCCGTCATGCAGATTTCGACGGTACAGAAATCGGGCAAGAAAGTGCCATCGGAGGCAGAGAACACGTGCCAGGCACGTGCGGGGTGATCGGAAGGCATAACAGAGGCCTTGCGGAAGCAGAGGAAATCGGGGAGGGAATTTTGCAAGTAAACGACCTCGTTTTGGAAGGTGGTGTGGGGGAAGGGCTGTGAGAGGGGAAAGATAAAGTCACCGCGGGTGTAGCGGCAGGAGGAGATCGTGTGGCCGAGGTTGAGGGCGAGGTGGAGCAATGGAGGGATGGATTTGAGGAGGAGGGTGGTGCCGCAGGTCTTGATGATGATTTTGGAAGGGTACACGAAGAGGGAGGATTCGGAGAGGACGTAGGCGTCGAAGTGGTGGTTGCCGACGGCGGAGACGACGGAGCACTGGACCTCGTCCAGGACTTGCTGGATGGAGTCGAAGGGGAGGCGCCGGAGGCCGAGGGGGTCGTCCCCCGAGAAATGGAGCTCTAGGCGCTTCTCGAATCCTTCGAAACCGGAGACGGCCATATCGGGGAAATGGGAATGGAGAATGAAAGGGATTGTATTGTATTGTATTGGATTGTGAGAGACAAAGGGAAATGGGGGGGAAATTTATAGGAGGAGGGGATTGAGAAAGCATGCGGATGAGGGAACCAACAATAATGATTGTGAGCATTACCATTGCCATATTGCCACTGCCACTGCCACTACAATGAATCAAACTTTCTATAATCCCAAACACACACTATTCACTCTCTATACAACCACACAGGAACATCGCCAACTGATCAAACACTCACTCAACCCTTCGCATTTCACTTCTAAACTTAGGTTACTCAATTCATCAACACTCTCCTAACAATTTTGTCCTTCATTTGTTATTTTTAATCTACAACAACAACTTTATCCTATCTTTTTATTTACTTATATGTTATCTAAACTAAACCAAAATTTGAAAACTAAAAAAAACTAGCTCCCAAAATCTTTTTATGTTTTTTAAATTTTGTTTGCATTCACCTATTTTCTCAAGGAAATATGATATTATAGATAAAATGGAACACGTTCTAAAAAAATTGAGTTTAAATTCCAAAAATAAAAATAAAAAACAAAATAGACATAAGTTAATGAATTAGTGTAAATTTAACCATATTAACCTACATTTTTTGTAGGCTTTGAAATTTACTGCTCTCATAACGTGTGAATTATGTTAAATCATCAATCTAATTAAAAAGATTAAATTAATGGAGTGTGGTAAATTTAATATATTAACTAACAAACTATATTAAGCATCTTTTTCATATTTCAATTTTGTCTGATCCCAATCATGATTGGTTCAGTGCCGATCTTTTGAAAGAGATGTCGAGCCATGGATGGTCGGGAGGGATCAACAATGACACCAAGCCACGGAGGGTTAGGCACCTTGGAGGGATCGATTGGCATCGCTCAACCTTGGGTGGTCTAGCGACGATCCCTCTTAAGGAATCAACGACATTGCACGACCATGGATGGCAGGACACTAATCTTTCTTAAGGGATCAGGCAAAATCGCCCGATAAGATATCAATCTCTTTTGAAGGGTTTGGAGTGTTCTTCAAGAACTCATAAACTTCTCCCTTCTTGAGCCTTTCTTTTGTGCTCATGGTGGATTTTTGGATTCCATCTTTGTTACCTAAAATTCTAAGTGCAATTTTTTTTAAGATTGTACTTGAGAGTAATTAATATGATTTTTCTTATTAGGAGATTGTGTCTTTATGAGATTTGTTCTTTTCTATCCATGACAAGTACACTTCTCCTTTATTCTATGGATAAATTTGTGTTTGGTCCTCATGTTAGGAAGGTCAATATAGTTGATATCCTAGTCGTTTTGTCAGAAGATTATTGGTGAGATTTATTCATAGAGGGATTCTCTCGTAGATGGATAATTTTGATAACGTGAGGGTTCATCTTGATATTGTGAAAATTCTTTTCGAAAATATGAAAGTTTATCTTGACGTCGTGAATGTTCTACTAGACACAAAATTGAAAGTTTCGAACCTGTTATATAATTTTAATGTTCAAACACTTCATGTCAAAAAATTCAGATTACACACCTAATTTTAACCACATATGTATTCAAACAAAATACAGTAAATATTCATGTTTATGTCAAATGTCAAATGTCAAATGTTGAACTAGTAGGTATAATATTGTCATTTGCTAAATTGAAAAAAAAAAGGATTTTCTGGGAGCAATATAATGCAAAAACCATCCATTAATGATTGATGTTACATCAAAGTGGACGGTCTAAACTAAACTAATCACTCGATTAGTTTCTCTGATTGGTATTTAATTTAAACTCTTGTTAAATAACATCCCATCCACATTTGGCAATAAGTTAATTTATTTAAATTTGATTATTTATTCACTTTTTGGGGTTTGTTTGTTTGTTTTTTTTTAAATGAAGGCAATTAGATGGACTCAATCATATTTCTCAACGGAAACATGTTTTTTCCAATACCCAACAACTAATTTACATTATAATTATTTAATGTGTGTAGTGTAGTTATGATAATGGTTTATAAGTAATTTCCTTCCATTAGAAAGATTTATTGTTCAAACTAGTGTAAAGGAAAAAAATTGATGATTAATTTGACAATATCATGCATATTCTTCCTTTTCTATATCAATGCCCTAGAAATTAGGATCTTGTTTATATATTAAAAAATTGCTTGACAATTGATGTACTTGAGAGATAAAAACATTGATAATTTAAGGAAATAGAACTGAATTGATATTTATGTGCCTAAAATAATAATGATCAAATCGTTTAGAAGTGAATTTATATCTATACTGTATTTTAATTTTAGAGACGGAGATTTTCTTTAGTTATAATGTAAAGAATCACAAAATAACAACTCCTACAAACACACCTTTCTTTTTTAGGGGTGTTTGTTTGTCGAGAATTTATAGAAGATTTAAAATTAGTATTTACGTACTCAAAAAAAAAAAAAAATTACAAGTCACTCTTCGAAAAATTATATCCAAACAATTTTTTGTAGCTACCTAAAATAATTTCTCATTTTTATTATTAAAAATAATTATTCATTCCTAACCGCTCATTTCTAATCATTCATATATAACTACTCAAAATAACTCTTTATTTTTAATTATTCATTTCTCACTCTTCAAAACAACCCATTTTTAACTATTTATTTCTAATAATTCTTTTTTAACAAGTCAAAATAATTATTTATTTTAAATTCACATCAAACAAATTATTGTCTCTAACTCCTCTACAAAAAAAAGACCACGTCAAAACGAATTTTTTTTTACTATAACTCTCAATTTTAACTATTCAAAATAACTCTTCATCTAATATCTCATTCAAACACATTTAAGGTTGTTGAATTTTCCAAAGTAAAAAAAAAAAAAGGTGGTTGAATTTTCTTCTATTTTAAAGTAAATTGAGAATAGTTGATTCGACAATAAAAAGAAAAATCGCACTCATGTCTAATAATTAATGAATTACTAAGAGAAAATGAAAAAAAAAACCAACGAATTTGAATTTTCTTTGGGTTTTTAGAATACTATTTATCAATCAATTTGATATTTTGATATTTTAGAAAATGGAAATATATTGGTTCAAACTATTTTTTTTTAATAAAAGAACTAATGTAAAACTGAATCGGATTGAGTGTATAAATAGGAAGAAAAACCAAAATATATTAGTATGGAAATTTAATGGAAGAACTAACTTAGATGTGAAATATGAACAAAAGTACTATAAAATATAATGTTATTAATGTGAATGATTGTTTTAGCTAGTAAAAAAAATGAAAATCAAATTAAAAATGAGACAAAAATAAAATAAAAAAAGAATAAAATTCTCATTGAATAAAAAAGGCGAACTAAAACCGAACCAAAATAAATGAAAATCTGACAAACTATTTTTTCTTTTATTGGACATCCATTCAAAACCAGTTATTGAAAAACCAAAAATATATTGGTTCGGTTGTCGTTTTAGCACAAAATCAACAAAATCCAAACCGAAATCACTCATACAAACTATACTAATAAATAGATTTAGTTGGATTTGATGGAGTGAATTTCCGATTGTTACTATTATCCTTAGCGTCTTCAATATAGATATTTATCAACAAATTTAAAAGTTTATTTTCCTCATTTTTCTTTAATTCAACAATTGGGGTAGATCTCAAAAAAAAAAAAAAACCAATATATAAAATAAAAAATTTCCAAACTATAACTTCTTGATAACTAAATTATTAATAAAGACCCTAGCCATTCTTACTATAGCCACACATTTTTTGACTTAAGAAAAAAATATATATGATTAAAGAAATAGGTTTTTTTTTTTTGAGAAAGAAATAGGTTATTTTTATATATAGAAATGAACATCACCATATAAGATGGTGACATTTCTTCAAACCTTAATTAGAAATAAAAAATGTAAATCTCACTTATATTTTAATATTATTTATGCCGGTTGGATGAGATAAAATGTGTTTGGAGCACCAATTTGGTTATGATAGATGGAAGGTTATGATAAACAGTGAGTTATTATAAATGATGTTTGAGGGACAAGTTATTACAGGAGACATTATCATAAATGGTATTTGAAGAGCTGGTTTTATGTAACAAAAAGTAATATATGTAAGGTTTAGATAAACGAGTACGTAGATTTAAATAAATGGACACGTAAGTTTAGGCAACCACCATTTATAATGAAGGATGGAGCAAACATTAGTTGACTTATTATAACCAACTCGGCCGTTTAAATAAACCAGTATTCTTCCTAAATTTTGAAGTTTTTCTTTTGTTTAATGTATAAAAGTGAGCTCACCCACATATTGTCGAAAAAAGAAAAAAGAAAAAAGAAAGTAGGTAATGCCTTTTGAGAGGGATGAGGGAGGGACAAGGTGATGAAGGAACAGTAAAAATCCATGAAAGGAACCTAAGTTCAGAGGGACAACATATGTTTGTCTATTCCTAAGATAACAAAGAGAAAATATATATTATGAATTGAGAAATAAAGTAACCAACAAAAAAAAGGAAAAAAAAAAATCCAAACAAGACGTGCCCAAAAACATTATCAAAATTATGCATGCCCTTTCTCTCTTTTTATATAAATATATATCTCCCCACAAGAAATAACATAACAAACCCACAAAAAGGGAAACATAAAAACAACATTAATCAGTTAGTTAATTAAAATATCAGCTTAATTCTTATAGTTTTACAGAGAGTTTTTTTTATTTTGATTTGTATTATGTTCAATTTTAGTATGTATATATATATATTATTAAAGTATAAAATTGGTCACACGTGATATGTATAAAGCCGAATTGAATTAGAATTGACTTAGTAATAATATAAAAAAAATAGTAAATTTAATTTTAATACAAGAAAAAAAAAAGTCAATTCCAACACATTTCAAATGTATGAAGTAAAGAGTATTTTTTTTAATGACAAAAAAAATTTAACATAAAAATCAATTTTAAATTTATTAAAAATACATGAACTAAAAGCTAACGTTTGAAAGTATAAGAATCAAGATTTCTCATTGGTACGATATTGTCAATTTTGGATATAAGCCTTTTTATCTTTATTTTTTGTTTCACCTAAAAAGATTATAATTACTAATGAAAATAGTTGTCATATCTCTTATATACACATGATTTACTTTTTATATACCGAATGTGAGACTACTTTGTTTACATTTCAACAATCTCCCCTCAAACACAAGACCACTAATTACCGAAGAGCCTTCAAAACGAATGGTAATCCCTCCAAATGACACTTAGCACACCAAAGCTCAACCAAAAGGTTGTTTCGGATTACACTAGAGAGTCTATCAAAAATTTCAACCACAAATCTATCTGAATTATGTTTCAGCACACACAATAGCTACCATTCATGGAAACAACAATTCATATGCATTTCACTAGAATACTTCCACATAGGTACATTTCATCGAAGAATTAATCTCAACACAATGGAGTCAACTATGACTAACTATGATTTATCTCATTTAAATAAGCCCACATATTCTTTGTTCTACCCTAAAAAATTGTACAAACATGGCTAGGGTCAGAGGCACTGCTATGATACCACTTTTAAAGACATCAACCTACTATCAATCTCCACATTGTTATAATATTATTTAATAAATTGGGCATAAATCATCATAACTTTGCTTTGGTTTTACCCAAAAAGCTTTATATCAATGAATATGGTTTTCATCACTCATATACTCATGATCTACCATTTATCTACCTAATTCAAGACTACTTTGTTTATGTTTCCAACAATCCACCTATCGAATAAAGTGTCGCTCCAAATTACACTTGGCAGTACATTAAAGCTCAACCACAAATCCTTTTAAATTACACTTGAGTTCATCGAAGAACTCTAACCATAGATTCATTTTGAACTACATGCCCTTCATCGGAGCAACATTTCATAAACATCCCTTATCTGAGCACTTTGTTAGGTTCATCCCATTTTTTTTATATTCCACACTTAAAAAATTCTCATGACTAGGTCAGAGGTACGCTCTGATGCCACTACTTTTTAAAGACGAAAACGCTTGAGAGATCTTTAGATTAATTGCTATATATTGTTTCTGTTCGGCATAAACTTCAATGATTTTGTTTTATTTATTTATTTTTGTTTTACCCAAAATCTCCCACACAAATGGAAAATGGTTGTTACCTCTCCTTTATATACACATGATCAAGTCCTTATCTAACTAATATGAGACTCCCTTTTTTTTGTTTGTATCTCAACAAACACATACCTTAAAGTATAGAAATGAAAACAATATAACTTTATTCATTAATTTAATTAGCATCCACTTAATTAGATCAAATGGAAGTAGATTATCACAAAAAAAAAAGATCAAATGAAAGTAGGGGGAAAATAATTTTCTCTCTTTGTTCCCCCTACAATCCAAACACACATGATATATATTATTTTGGGCAAAAGGGTGGTTTCTAAAAGCAAGACTGATGGGGTAAGTTAAAGGTTGGGAAGATTTTTCATTAATTAAGCAATCAGTTTAATGATTTAAAAAAGGTGATTAAATAAGTTGGAATATTACTGTTATAATTAAGGAGAGTTAACCAACAGTGTAAATGAGAAGGGAGAGAGGAAAATAAAAGGGAGCAAAATGAGTGTGTTTTTTTAAGAGCCTTTTGGAACAAGATTGAATGCCGTCAAAGCTTATGCTCATCAGATTTCATTTTCGCATTAATTCTTAGCTTTTAATTTAAGACTATAGCATATAAGATTAGATCAATAATATTGAATTCTCCATCATCATCATCATAAGTAAACAAAGCTTCTTTTCCCTTCATTATTGCCATGGCATGACAAGTTTATAAGCACAAATCTAGAGGGAGGGACAATGGAAACGTATAAGGAGAGAGATCAAGAATGGGTGCCAAAAAGAAATCAATTACAACTATATTAGGAAACTATATTGATTTTAAAAAGAACAAGATCAATTGTAACGATTGAGCTCGAGAAGTATACATGAATAAAATACGACCTCGTCTGAATTAGATGAGAGGAAACTTGTGAGAATGTGCTAACCGCCCTTAATAATTGTTTAAAGAATGGATAGTTACTTGTCAGAATATTTAATCTATGCTCAATGGCTTAGAAATTTTTTCAAGACGAGATGCTGAAAATTCTGAATTGATTTGCGGTAGCAATCTTTACTCTTAGAAGTAATTTAAGATATGTAGGTAGTATGGTGATGTCATAAGAGATGCATGAAAATATCAAACAGTTAGGTAATAAATCCATATTCGGAATCCTATGCTCGAGATGTTACAATAACAATTCATTTAATTAGGATAAATATAGGTTTAATTTTAGGAACAAAAAGAGATTATAAGAAAATAAAGTCAAATTTTAAAGAGAGACCAGTTTATTTTTTGTTTTTTTTAAGTTCAACTACAATGAAGAAAGGGAGATTCAAACTTATAACTTTACGGTTATAGGGAACACACTGATGTTGTTGAAGTAGTGCACTTTTTGACAAAAAATAAGTCTATTAAAAGGTGGGTGATTTAGCCAACATGAACAGTTGCTCAGCGGCACTAGTGTATGCCTAATGACCGGTAAGGGAGATTAAAATAATTTAATTATTTTCATTTTTTTTATGGAATTACCTTTAAAAGATATTAAATTGTATTAGTGTGTTGATTTTGATAGAATAATTGTAGGTTAGGGAAAGAAGGGGGAATGATGCAAAATGGTATGGGAGTGATGAATAGGGTGAGATGGCATATTATTCCATTATGACCACAAATTCCAACTATTTCAAATTGCATGCGCACCCACCAAACTCAAATGTCAAAATACTTCAAATCTTCTCAAATTCAACTTCAACCATTTTTTATTTCAATCTATCCTTCTTCTTCTTTTTTTTCATAATCAAACACCCATTAAATGAATAAATTAGAATTCATTTCATGATTGGTTTTATTTTTTTTCATTATGTATAAACCTAATTTACTTCAACCTACTTTGAGATTAATTTTAAGTTTTATTGAAATTGCAAAGACTATAATCAAACACCACTTTAAACTTAAAAGACTATAATTAAACATACATATATTAATATAAAATATATGGACCAAAATGATTTTTTAACCGATTAACACTATTTGTTTGTTAAAAGTCAAAACAAATATTAAATCATGTAAATCACTTTTGAGTGATCTTATTATTTTTCATCCTTACAACTTTTGAAGTTGCATTATGTTTTACTCAATAATTAAAATGTTACGAGTTTAAATTTTCTACCTTAATTTTTTTTTTAATTATTTTATTTTTTTTAAAGAAATGTTGTCAACCAAATACCAATTTCAATTATCTATAAAAACAAAAAAAAATCACCTTTTACAAAAGAAAAAAAAACTCTAACAATTTTCATAAAAATCTATATATTTTCAACCTTTTGTAAAGTTAATTTTTTTTTTTGAATAATTTTAGAAATTTAAAAGCAACTTTTCATTAATTTTTTTTAATTCAATAACAATTAAAGAAAGAAGATGCGGAATTATGATCTTCTGATTCATGAGTTATACCAATATCGGTGAGTTATTGATGTAATTTTTAATCAAACTTAAAATAAGATCGTAACTTTGAAAATTTTAATTTTTTAAAGTTCGAAGGTTATTTTTTTACACAAAACTCATAACTGTTGAGAAATATTTTCTATAATTTATTTATTTTTAATTAAAAAAATAAAATTAATATAACCTTTTTGTGTATTAGGGGGAAAAAGAAAATCGGTGGGTCCCAGAAAGCATCCTTTTGGAAGCCTTTAGCACACCCAACAATCATGGATCTCCCTTCTCCAACTCTATGATTGGGCCCCACAAATCGGCCGTATGTACCCCCGACAACCACCCCACGTGGGGCCCACCGAACCACACACCATCCTACGTGTCCCCCCAACACCTCAATTCTGCGGGCCCACACAGGCCCCTGTTTTGTCTTTTTGCAGTTCGACATGTCGTCCCCACTTGTTTGTGCGACAATCGGCACAGTGCTGCAAAATTTTTAGCTGGTAGCCGCCATACATGTATTTGGGTTTAGCACGCCTTAAAACACACTTAAATAACACGTGGCGATATGCTGCCTATGAAAAAAGTAAAAACAAAAAAAACAAAAGTCATTTTTTTTTATTGTTCTATTGAACTCTTAATTTGATAAACTAGGTTTACAATTATAATTAGAACTTTTAATTCTATGAATTAAATTTAAGAATTTCATTAAATGTTGCAAATAAGTCATTATTTATGGAAAATTGTCCTAACTTGAAAAGATAGGAATATGTTGCAGTTTCTCGCACTACACCAAAGAAATTGGACAATGCCTTTAGGGACTCGTTTAAAGTTAAATGTAGATGTATAGTGCCACATTAGTGAGCGGAAGATGAGATTAACACAATCATTAGAGATGGTGAATGTAACTTTCTCGTGGAGTGACAACTTATGTGGATGAGAGTGTGGACATTCTTCGGATTGAAACAATGACAATATTATCGAGTATGAAGATAACAAGAGAATAGGTACATAGATTTTTGGATCAAATCTTACACAAATAATCTTGTAAGAGCTATAAACTTATAAGGTTCGAGGAAGCCAGCATCTCAAGGTGTCCTGGTATAATGAAACTAGGAGGCTTTTGTTCTGTTTCATTTTTCAAATGGTTAGCTCCTAGAATTTGTAATAGAATAGTATCGGTCAATGAAAAAATGCACTTTACAAACTCATCTCAACATTGAATTTATTATTTTGGATGACATGACTTTTATCTACAAGATATTAAAATAAATAATATCTGATGAACATAAATGTGGCGTGCAGAACAACCCTATCAAGAAGGTAGGTCAATTTTCACTACCTACTTAAAAGAAAATCTTTATATAATCTTTATCACTCATAGATTTTATCTATTTCAACTATTTTTTTTTATCATAGTTTTTTTATTAGATACACACCTAAAAATAAGGATATATATATATATATATATGCATGTACAATAGAATAATTAGCTTTGAAGAATTATTCAATACAATAATCATCTCCATAGTGACAAAATCTTGGGGCCATTCCCTGTATATTTTTTTCTTCAAATTTGCAGCCAATTGTTATCGAGTGTCTTGTTTTTCAAAAGATTAATTAATTAAATTATTTTGAGTTTATCCATACACTATATACGCCCTAGAATATCCTACGTGGGGAAAACGACAAAACCAAGAAACATGCATGTATCTTATGATTACCTTGTTGGATAGCAAAAGATTTTGAAAGCCGAACCAAAGATATCACATGTCAGTGAGATTTAATTTATATTGGTTGCCACAAATCTTGCATGCCTTGCCCAATTTAGTTCCCACCTTAATTAAACACAACTAAACAATTAGAACTAAAAAGGCTAAATAAATATTCTTGTCAAAATTCATAAAATACTTTTAACACAAAAATTAGCTATGATATCGCTCTTATCTAAACTACGATCGTTATTATTTTGTCACGTTAATGTTTTATAATCCAATAAACGCATATGAGATTACTTTTTTCAATGATATTGAAAATAAGAACTTACAAAAAAAGAAGGTTCAAACTTCAACACTATCTATCTATATATATATATATATTAAGTTTAAGCTTAAGAGTGTAACACTTTGTATATGTAAATTACAATTATAGTGCAAACATTAATATATATATATATATCTTCAAATTTGAGGGGATTTTAATGTTTTAAGAACTTTTCAATGTGGAATCCTTTTTAATTTTAGGGGATTTTAATGGACTATGATATTGTATTAGATAATGTGGATATTCACCTCGAAACTAATTAACTATGAGAGAAGCTGCTCGAATGAAAGAGATACAGATGATAGATAATTCATGTTTAATATATGATTAAAAAAAACTAAAATAAAACCAGCTCTCTCTATATATACTATTATATAGTAACCTTAGTTAAATGTTTATATGTCACGTCTATTTTTTGTTTATGTAATTGTTAAAAAGAGAATGAAATTAAGTCAATTGCATATATATATAAAAGTATATATGTAATCGTAGCTCAAGCGAGATCAGTAAACATCTACTAATCAAGTAATTTTAGATTTGATATATATATATATATATATATATATATATAAGTATATATGTAATCGTAGCTCAAGCGAGATCAGTAAACATCTACTAATCAAGTAATTTTAGATTTGAGTTCTACACTCTTAATTATTATAATATCAAAATATGTATATATATATATAAGTCAATTACTCCACGCAAAGATGTATGATTTTGTAATGCCAAAAAAAGAGAAAAAGATGTATGATTTTGGTGGGACTTTTGGAAGGACAGCCCCTTATCCGTTGGGGTTTGGAAGGCCATGCCTTCAACAGCGTGCCTTCTCTCTCTATAATCCCTCCACTCCCAATTCATATTCCTTTTTTCAAAAAAAAAAAAAAAAATCTATTTTAATGGAAATTCGCGTTCTGTCTCTTTCTTATAACCAATCATTAATACGTACTTCGTTTTCCTTTTTTTTTTCATTAATATTTTTGGAAGGAAAAAATAACTTTTTAGTTCATAAATTTAATCCATTATTTTTAATTTTTGATATTTTAATAATGATTCACTTTTATTCATTTTTTTTTATGTATTTTAAAAAAATTAAGTTTATTTGTAAGACCAAAAAAATTATTTTATGGATATATTAAAATTTAACATTACTGTAGTAATTAATTTAGTCAATATTTAATTACGAAACTGATGCTCTTGTTATATTATAAACTAAAATTGAATGTTATTAAAATGTTATGAATCAAATATATAAACAGCTAGAAATTATAAGTTCGGCTTCAAGAACATATATAACAGTATTTTGTTTTAAAAGATGGGATTAAATAACAACTAAAAAACAATTGTCTCCAGAGCTTACGACTAAGAACACGTCTGCAAATACTAGCAATTTAAATTGACCTAATTTAAACCGTCCATGTATAGTTTCTCAACTTAGATTTATAAAATTCTTGTGATTTAATTTATTTCATTTAAAGTTCTTGAACTTTCAAATGTCCATTTTTAATTTATATTAGTTTTAAGAAAGATCAAAAGCAATTCATATGATGAATTTGAAGTCCATATTATTGAAATTTGTTCAATAATACTAATAACTTGAGTACAAGAACAAAATGTGAACATTGATAGATAATATAAAATTTCACTTCAAAATCAATTGGCAATGAAAGGAGTATAACATATTTCTTATAAAAGATTCCTCACATTTCTAACGTAAGTCAAACACCACAAAGTAATTATCTCCAAAATGCTCCTTCAAGATGGTGTCATATAGAGAAAAGTATCTCGAATTAGATTCGTATTTGTGAATCGAAATACTTGCTCGAGGGTCAGATCTAAATTTTTTAAGATCAAATATCCAACTAAACTTATCCCCGTTTGGGTGGGGTCCAAATCATTCGTTTAATTTTTTTAAGCATTTGGGTTGGATCGAAATTTAGAGATCATTACCCACATGGTGTTATGATAGCATATTAAATAATATAAGGTGGTTTTGAAGTGTGTTCTTATATTATCTAATAAACACATTTTTAAAAATTATAGAGAAAGATTATAAATTTTTTTAAGAAAAAAATTAACAATATTTACCTTAAGAGCCAATTTTGAAAATTTGAAGATATTGAAATCAAAATAAAGATTAAATGAAACAAACTTTAAAATACATAAATCACGGAAATTGTGTTGTATAGTCCAATTTCACAAAATAATTGCAAATCTATGCAAATTTGAATTTTTTTTGCATCCATAATCAAATATACGGTATAATTTAAGGTATTAATACAATATTTTGTATTATTAATACAATATTATATGTTATTAGTACAATATTGTATATTAATACAATATTATGTATTATACCATTTAATTTGTATACGGTAGGACTATGATCACTAAATATATATTTTTTTGCCTATTATTGTGAATATTTTTTCAATTTGACCTACTCCTAAAAATACCCATAAATCAAAATGACATTTTAACTCTATATATATTTTAAAGTTTGTTTTTCGAATCATGACATCTTGCTCCTAACTTAGTTGTTGGTTTTATATATTCCCTTTTAATACCATACACAAAACTAATGTTGGATTTGACATTCTATTGGCTAAATGAATCCAAGATTGATATTAGAGTATAATATGGACAAGATTACAGCCAACAACATCATATTAATTATGAGAATCTTTCCCCATAATGAGGCCAATTAGGCCATGGTTCAAAATCCTTTCACGTGAATGCTTGGGAGATTAAACCCAAGAAAATGCCCTACTTATACGATCAGGACCATGCTATTTATAAATATATCCATTATATTTTAATTAAGCCCATTATCCATTCTCTAATCAAAAAAATTAATAATAAATGCAAGTCTAATTCTTACTTATACTAATCGATTGTGTGCTAAAATGTTGGACCATTTGGTGCATATATATATAGGTCTACTTTTTCGACATTAGATTTGTGAGACTTGCCTTTTATACACCCACGTTCTAGACACCAATTATTCAGATCCAAATTTCTAAAAAGTTGCAGCTCCACTAAATCTAAACCAAAATTTTATAAACTCATATTAAATCTACGAGACAAATATCCATTTTATTCTATCATTAGAGAGAAAGCGAGGATCAATAGCTCGAATTAGGTTCACAATAAGCCTAGAGAATATATAAATATTTATTTGGGGGCATATTAAACATAATAATTACGAGGAAAATGAGAATATAGAAAAATATGAAAAAATACGGGAGAATATGGAGGGACCTGTTACCTATGTTTTGGGAGTGATTGCTATGGAAGGAATCATTACTTATATTTAGAATGCAAAACAATAATTAAGGTAAAATATAAATTTAGTTCATAATATTTGAAAAAAGTTAAAGCTTAGCTCTCATTATGGTTTTATGAAACCTAAAATATAGTTCTTATTATACGTAATCGCTAACATATTAAATACATGAAAATTCACTATTCATGTATAAATGATATGATTTAATTGTTATACGAGTCACTTAAAATTATAGGGACTAAATTTTATATTTTTTTTCAAATCATAGAGACTAAATTCTAGTTTTTTTTTACAAATTACGGGGTTAAATTTATATTAGGAAAATGAAAAAGTAGTTATAAAAAAAATGATTTACTCAAATGTGTGAAGAGAATTGAATGATTTTCCTTCACTTGTTTGGGTTTGGTCTCCTTACCCAAAACACCCTTCATGTAGAGTATAGCATCTTCTAGCCCCCTAGTTGTGGAATGAAGCCATTTGGAAAGTGTAAGCATGGAGGGCATCATGTTCCCTCTGTTTCAAACCCCCTGTCAACACAAAAGTTCAATTACTTTTTAGCTTAAAATATATAATTGATACTACTTTCAAGTTTTAAATTAAACAAGGTTAACTATTTTTATAAATACATATGAATTCTTTTCCTATAAATTTTAGAAAATGTGTTCATATATTGTCTTGAAATTATTATTGTAAAACTATTATTATTAAATCAATTCCAACAAAATATAATTTTTAAACATACAAACTACAATTGTACATGGACTGCAATTTGAAAAACAAAAAGATAGACGAACAATTTTACTGGTCAAACATTCTCTTAACTCAAACCCCAATCTAGATTTTTATTTTTCCTATAAAATTTACACATCGAAAAGTGGGTGTTACTATATTATTTTATATTGGAACTCTACCCATGTTTATTTATTCTTTTCTATTTTCTTTTAAGTACTTAATGTATCAAATCAAATTCTTTAGAACATGAGTAATGATTGCACCCTATATTTTCAACTTGAGATTAAGAAATTGTGAGAATTGCATGTCTTCTCTCCATTCTCTCTTCTAAAATTCGAAGGATGTATGATTTTATGATTAACGGATTGCGAATTCAAATTTCATTCACCCTTAAAATGTTTTTTATTGTTAATGAATTAAAATGTACCTTCTACACATATTTATGAATAATTGAAATCAACTTAATTTTGTTTTATCATAGATAAAAAGGTTTAATCATCAATCTGCCTGAACACATTAAAACTAAAATGATTTGAATATTTTACAAAATTTAGTGAACTAAAACATATATACTAACTTGAAAGTTAGGGAACCATAATAGAGAACTTGAGTGAGGAGGTATGCATGGTGAAGACAAAAAAACAAAAACTTTAAAAGTTAGAGAATGTTCATTGAGTTAACAAATTATCTTAAACTTTGATATTATATTTAATTAAGTTTTAACTTCTCATCTAAATGTAGGGTTGAATCAACTCCTATACAAACCCACTATCCAAACATTCCTCAAAATAGCATTAAAATAAAATGACTTTTTCTTTTGAAATTTTGATTTTGATTTTGATTTTTTTTTTTTTTTTTTTTTTTTTTTTTTTTGAAGAAATAGGTATGAATGATGAGGGCTTGTGTGTAGGGTGGTGTTAAGGTAGGATTTGATAGGGAAAATTTTGAAGGTACCGAGGGGAGTACCTTAACAACAAACCCGCAGGCTCATGGAGGCAGACAAGTGCAATTACAGAGTACCAAAAAGTTCTTCTGCAATAAAATAAAATAAATATATTAATCTATTAACCAAATAAAAATTAAAAAAAATAAAAAACACAACACAATGATTTTGATGTTCTTATGCAATCATTAGCTTATGTGCATGACATGACGCGAATCATACATTTTTAGTTTAAACAATTCCAAAAATCTTTTTTTTTTTAAATAATAATCTAAAATTCGAAATATATAATTACTATATTATATCTCAAAAACCTAGTTTAAAACAATTTACCTCAGCTAACAATGTTCAGATACTGCTTAAAAAATAATAATAATAATAAAAAAAATACTATTGTAATATTTATATTGTGAGACTCATTATTCTTTTCTGAGCTTGGTTCTTTTGGCTAAGGCCGAAAGGGAAAAGAAAGGAAGAGAAACAAAATAAGACTAAATTAACGTTTAGGGAAAAAGAAAGGAAAGAAAAGTAATAGTTAATTGATGTTTGGTAGGATGAAAAAGGAAGAAAAGTGATGGTAAATTAGTGTTTGGTGGAATGAAAAAAAATGAATAATTTTTTAAAATATATATATAATATATAGATCTTGTTTTATTTGAAACAATTTTTTTTTTATATAATAGATCTTTAATATTTTAATATGATATTCATAAAATATGATATATCTGAAAAAGAAATAATAAATATGTATTAAAATAAAACAAAATATATAAATATATATTTGAGTTTTTTTTTTGTTGAGAATAATATATTCATGGGCGAGTTAATAAAAAATAGGGGTATTGTTAGGAGTAGGCCAAATTAGAAAAATATTTACAATAGTAAGCAAAAGAAATATATTTAACAACCATAATCATGATACATAATAATATTGTATTAATGTACAATATTATACTAATAACATATAATATTATATTAATAATACATAATATATATTAATAATACAAAATACTATATTAATACCTAAAATTATATAATATGATAAATATTAATTATACCGTATATTTGACTATGGATGCAAAAAAATTCAAATTAGCCTAAATCTACAATTATTTTGTGAAATTGAACTATCCACCACAATTCCCCTAAAAAGATAAGAAATTTAATTTGGAATAATATTACAACAAAAATATAATTATATAAAAAAATAAAGAAAAATAAATACATAAGTAATATATAATCATTAATGCAACTGTATAAATTAAATAGTTGGGTTGAGTAAAAATATGGATGTTAATTTTTCATTCAAAAGAGAGATTTGATTCAAATCTTAATTTCATCAATATTTTTAAAATAAATAATATTAAAAAGATTATGTATATTTAGAATTTTAAAACTGAAGCTATAAAAAAACCGAAAAAGTAGACAAAAAAAAACAATTAATAAATTGGTAAACGTGGAATTTTAAAGAAAAACTGAAACTAAACCTATATTTAGAAATTTAAAATAAAGAAGAAAAAAAAAATCGCACGTGGGAGCCACGCACCAAGTTGACCCAGCAAAAAATTACCAAACGATGGGGGAAAGAAATCCTCCATTCCTTTCCCAGCAGACCAAACTTTTGTTCAGTAATATATGGACTAAATTAGATATTAAGGTTAATAAATTTGGAATTAATTTTTACAAAAAATAATTCAATAATAAAAATAATAATTTACCTTCCTCGTATAGTAATTTTTAAGTGCGTGAAGGTAATTTCAAGCACTACCAATTCTCACCGTGAATCTAATTGGAACTGTCGACATTCGTTTTCAGCCCAACTCCCATTCACGAATGGGTCTCCTCTTTTCTAGAGCATATTATCTATCAAAATAATCAAAATATAGTCATTACCAAACCACAATTCCACAAAATTCATCTTCGTGTGATGTATAATAATGCTAACGCCATCTAGTAGTCTCAAAAGTGAAACTTAAGAAATCCTCAATTCATACCCGTCCTAATTCTGGTCTTGTTCCGCACAACAATGGATAACTCAAACTCTTACCTTGACCAGTTTGTAGCTATTAGATAACATGAGATTTCATCTCAAAATCAACTAATAGTAAGTGAAGTAGATCATCATATCTGCTATAGAGATGTTGAAAACCACTCATTTTTTCAATGTGAGACATTGGAAAGTCTATCTTGGAATGGATCTGAATTTGTGGACTAAAATACCCATCTTAGCTTACTTTAGTTTTTTGCTGTTTGGGTTGGGTCCAAATCACCCACATGGATTGGATTGAAATTTAAGGGACTATACCTTATTAAAAAAAGAGATGTGTATCTCTAACAAATCTACTTATTAGGATGAACAAAACATAGAGAACAATAGAAACTCAAGAAAAAACCCTATGAATTGCCTTATTTCACAACCCATTCTAACTAACCCCACTACTAACGCAAAATACATAAAATAGGGAGTAGAAAACGGCCCATTACTAAGGCAATTGGGTCTGGGCTACAACTCTTAACTGACTCTCTTTCCTAACACCATAATTTTCGAAACTTGGGGCGCATCAAAATTATTCTCATAAGACAACCATATCCTACTCCATTTAACTGTCAAAAAAATTCATAAGAAATTAATTGCGTAAGAAAATGTGACAAGGAAAAATTCTGCTGTTGTCTGGTGTGTCAAGTCTTGAATAAAGAAGATATACAATTCCTTATTAGAGCAGATATGCAAAGATTTTTGCAATGGTAAAAAGTGCACAGATAACAAATTGAAATAGACTTGTAGCCACAGAAAACCACGATATATAAATTAGTCCCCCGAAGTTACCTGTTCAATTAGATAATGAAATGAAGAGGTCAACAATTTTATTTTAGAAACTCATAAACAGGAATCCAACAATATGATAGAATCTACCACTATTTTATTAAGAACTAAGATAATCTCTCGAGAGGATCTCTCAAAGAGCCCAAATACAAAGACAACAACTGTTTGAATGAATTGCTAAAGGCCTAACATATCCTATATATAGTAAACCTAGAAGATGACCTAATTTAGTAATAACTCTAATAAGGCCCATCAGCCCAATACAACTGAATTACAATTAAAGACTATTAAATATAATTAATAAATACTACTTTCATAATGTCTTGTTCCTCCTCGAGTAAACCTTGATGGGCCAGGTTCGTATCAATACTTCCCCCAAAGAGCCACCTTGTCCTCAAGGTGAAAGTCAGGAAACTGGAGCTCAAGATCCCTGGCGGCCTCCCATGTAGCCTCGTCTGGAGTGGACCCCTCCCACTGAATCAAAACTTGGCGCGAACCCCCTTCGAGCGGGTCCTCCCGTATGCCCAACACAGCCTTAGGGCAAACCACGACACACAAATCTTCCGTCACCATGGACGGCGTAGCCAGAACTAACACTGAAGAACCCACCGCCTTCCGCAGGACGGACACATGAAAAACCGGATGAATCTTCACTGATGGAGGCAACTCGAGTCGATATGCCACTGGCCCAACCCGTGCCAAAACACGATACGGACCAATAAATCGGGGTGCTAACTTGGGATGTTTAAACCGTGCCAGAGACGATTGTCGGTAAGGTCGGAGTTTAATATAAACCAAGTCATCAACAGCAAACTGAACATCGCGGCGATTGACATTCGCGCGATCCGACATAGACTGTTGTGCACGCGATAAATTAGCCTTCAAAGAATCCAACATTCGATCTCTTTCTAACATCAACGAGTCAACTGCCGCCACGGGACTAGCTCCGAAATCATATCCCAGAATCGAGGGCGGAGGGCGACCGTAAACGATCGCAAAAGGCGTCATGCCTGTGGACGAATGAAACGATGTGTTAAAACTGAATTCAGCCCAAGACAACCATTTATACCATGCCTTCGGTTGAGTCATCACAAAACATCGTAGGTAGGACTCCAAACAGCGATTTACAACCTCGGTTTGGCCATCCGTTTGAGGATGGTATGTAGTACTGCGGCGAAGTTTCGTTCCCGAAGCCTTAAACATTTCCTCCCACGAGAAGCTAGTGAAAATCTTATCCCGATCAGACACGATGCTTTTCGGTATCCCATGTAAGCGCACCACCTCCTTTATAAAAACCTGAGACACGGATAAGGAAGTGAAGGGGTGGCGTAGGGGAATGAAATGCGCATATTTAGACAATCTGTCAACCACGACTAAAATAGTGTCAAACCCCTCCGAACGCGGCAAACCCTCAACAAAGTCCATGGAGATGTCCTCCCAAATTTGTTCGGGAATCGGTAATGGCTGTAATAATCCTGCTGGCGATAATGACAGGTGTTTGGCCTGCACACAGATCGAACATTCCGCCACAAAGGCGCGAACACGAGCCTTCATCCCTTGCCAATAAACTTCCTTAGCAAGACGCTGATATGTTTTTAAGACTCCGAAATGTCCACCGACAGCCCCCCCATGGAATTCTAGCAATAATAGAGGGATCGTTGGTGACGTCGGCGGTAACACCAATCTGCCCTGGTAAAGCAAAACATCGCCCACAACTGAATACCCTGGTGGACCCTCCTCACCTGCTTTCAGAGCCGTAAAAATAGGCAGTAATTTTGCATCCTCTTTAATCTGCTGCGTAAACACAGCTGTGTTAACCCCGGCCACGACACTGAGCATTCCCAACTCACCCGATAGAGGCATCCGGGAAAGAGCATCAGTTGCTCGATTCTCAAGACCCTTCTTGTACTCAATCTTTGAAATCATACCCCATAAGCTTAGCGATCCATCGCTGATAATCACCATCCACCACCCGTTGCTCTAGTAAAAATTTAAGACTTTTCTGGTCCGTGCGTACAATAAAATGGTGTCCCAATAAGTACGCCCTCCATCATTTGAACAGCGAACACGATAGCCATTAACTCCCGCTCATAGACAGGCTTAACGCGATGAGTGATCGGCAAAGCCCTACTAAAATATGCCACTGGTTGGCCTTGCTGCATTAACACTGCACCCACTCCAATTCCTGAAGCGTCGGTTTCGACCACAAATCCCTGGCTGAAATCCGGTAATCGGAGGACTGGAACACTGCTCATGGCATGTTTCATTCTCTGGAAGCGATCCTCGCAGCCTAGCCCCACTCAAATTTCCCTTCTTCAAGAATCGTGTTAAAGGAAAAGCCATCGATCCATAGTTAGCTACGAATCGCCGGTAGTATCCCGTGAGACCTAGGAATCCCCTTAATTCTTTAATATTCACGGGACTCGGCCATCCCACCATTGCTTCAATCTTTGCCGGGTCCGCAGACATACCTTCAAAGAGATATGAAATGCCCCAAGTACTCGAGCACGGGCGCAACCCAAATCGGCATTTCTTGGCGTTGGCCACAAACGCATGTTCAATCAAAATCTCCAAAACCGAGCTGCAGTGCTCCCTATGCTCCCTAATGGTCATACTGTAAATGAGAATGTCATCAAAGAAAACCAACACAAACTTACGCAGATACGGGCGCAAAATGTCGTTCATAATAGACTGGAAGGTGGTGGAGCATTTCTCAATCCGAAGGCATGACAACGAACTCATAATGGCCCTCATGGGTTCGAACATTTGCTTTTTGTGCACATCCGTAGGATTAACGCGAATCTGGTGGTAACCGGCCTTCAAATCAATTTTGGAAAAAATCGTCGCTCCATGAAGTTCATCCAGAAGCTCATCCACCAAGGGAATGGGATACTTATCTGGTACGGTGACATGATTCAGAGCCCTGTAATCAACACAAAATCGCCAACTACCATCCTTCTTCCTTACCAAAGAAATTGGACTCGAAAATGCGCTCGTGCTAGGGGCGGATTATCCCCGCCGATAACATTTCTCGCACCAATTTTTCAATCTCATTTTTCGGTATTGCGGATATCGATCACGGACGCACATTCACGGAATCCGTTCCGCCATCAATTCGATGGAGTGATCCTGTTCCTCGGTGGTGGTAATCTGTCAATCACTCAAACACGGGTGAGCACGAATTAATTAAGGAGTGCAGTTCACTCGGGTACGAGTTAAGTCGGGAAGGTTTTTCGTCGACCGGCCTCAAGACTGCGTGGTCTCAATCATATTCAACTCCACTAATGACCCACGGTCCTCGGGTCGTAAGGATTTCATCATAGATTTCAACGACACTGCGCCTTAACCAGCGTGGATCCCCTGTAATTCGGCTTCCCATGAGCCCAATACAAATCGCATCTCGCAAGGAGCGGAAATTGAATTCAATCTTCCCAAGGTCTCAACCAAGCTACCCCTAGGATCACATCGCACTTCCGAGGGTAAAGGAAGGAAATCGTTAACTACTTTAAGCTCGCTAAATGGAGTTCCACATTTTTGCAAATTCTCCGCCGCCCTTACCGACTTTGCCTGCTTCAAAGATAATACCATAATCATGCGATGGTTCCACCTGGAGATTCAGCTTAGCCACGATCACATCAGATATAAAGTTATGGGTGGCTCCACTGTCGATAAGAACCACTACCTGAAGACCTTGAATAGATCCTGTGACTTTCAACGTTTTTGGTGAACTCAACCCCGCCATCGAGTTTAATGACAGTATTTGCTAAGTCCCTCATCATCCTCTGTGTCACTCGATATCCCCTCATTGTCATTTGCCGAAACTGTCTCTTCGTAATTCCATCCTCTACAACGCGTATCTCTAGAGCCTGAAGCTCCTTCTTCTTACAACGGTGCCCCTGGCTCAAATTTCTCATCACAACGAAAACACAATCCTTTATCTTTACGGATCCGAATCTCACTATCGACAAGCGTTTATAGGGTAATGTGGACGGTGTACTTGTGGTCATCGGCCTCACCGGGAAGTTAGGGCTATAGTTCTCAGTTGGTATTTCTGTCGTCCTCGTGCTCGTAGCCCCGATTCCTATCTTTGCTAGTAGATGGCTTAAGCTCTTTGAAGAAGATCCTACCCCTTTTACTTGAGCTCGAAAAACAAGGTCATCCTCAATCACCGAGCCATGAACTTCTTATCCACGAATACCCACGGTCGCAGACTTCCTCATCTCACTTACGATTTCTTCCTTCAATCCACTTTCCCATTTTCCCTCCAACGCACTCGCACTAATATCGCGTATGCCCTTAGCATACTTCTCAAACAGGCGCCTATACTCTTTCACAGTTCCCACCTGTTGTAAACTCATAAGATTTGCATATTTGTTGTCATTGATCGTAGTTTGGAAGCGGTGCAACAACAATTCTCGAAACTCCTCCCACGAAGCAATCGAACGCGGTCCTCCTCATCATGTAACCATTCTAGTGCCTCTCCTTCCATACACAAAGCTGCGGCATCCACTCTTTCGTGCCCCGTCAGCCGATTCACCCAGAAATACCTTTCGACGCGGCATAACCATCCGTCCGGATCCTCATCCGTTAGACCCTTGAACACCGGCATTTCCAACTTTCGTAACCTCCGATCAAACATTGGCCCATCCCTCACGCCTATCCCCGGTCCGCCCCTTTCAAATTGATCCCGCCTATCTCCCCAATCCTCGCACTCACGGTCTCGCGCCATGGATTTCGCTCCCGATTGTTCCAACCGTCATGCGCATTCGGCCTTCGAGCGTTGCGCACCTCCGTGCCTCGGGAACCCCGTTTCTCGGTCAAACCCGTCGATCGGCACCCGTTCCGACCTGCTCGTTCGGCTCGGCCAGCCCGACCTCCCGACCAGACTCGGTCCCCCACGTCGGCCGGCCCGGCCCCACCCGAGCCCGACCTCGCCGCGCCGCGCCGCGCGCCGCCCTCGCCGCCTGCCGCTCCACCCGGCCCGATATCGCCCGGCCGCGCGCCGCGCCGCGCGCCGCTCGCGCCGGCCCGACATCGCCCGGCCGCGCAGCGCGCCGCGCGCCGCCCTCGCCCGGTCAAACTCCACCCGATATCGCCCAGCCCGCACCGCACCGCGCGCCTTCGCGCCCGGTCCGACATCGCCCCTGCGCGCGTACGTACCCGCGCGCCGCCCTCGTCCGGCTTCGGTCTCGCCACCGACACCCACGCCTGCGCGTCGCATGCCCTACCGCTCCGCCGCGCGCCGCGCTGCTTCTGCCTGCCGACCGCGCGCGCTCCCGCCCGATGTCGCCCTGTTTCCTCCAGATTCTCCTCCGCCGTGGCAAAGAATCGCGCGCCAGACCTCCCTCCGTCCTCTCGGTCATTAATCCCTTCCCTTTGTCGGCCCGAATCGATTCCATTATTAGTTCTAAATTCCGGTTTATCGACTCAAACTTTAGATCACGGGAATCTATCTTTTTCCCAACCGCTACCCTCCATCGCTTCCATCTTCCCATTAGTTTCTTGCAACTTCCTCGCCAAGTCGGCCACTCCTTCTTCACATTCTTGTATCCTGGATTCCATCTTCGTAGTAACCATTCCCGGATCGGTAAATGGCTCTGATACCAAAATGATAGAATCTACCACTATTTTATTAAGAACTAAGATAATCTCTCGAGAGGATCTCTCAAAGAGCCCAAATACAAAGACAACAACTGTTTGAATGAATTGCTAAAGGCCTAACATATCCTATATATAGTAAACCTAGAAGATGACCTAATTTAGTAATAACTCTAATAAGGCCCATCAGCCCAATACAACTGAATTACAATTAAAGACTATTAAATATAATTAATAAATACTACTTTCATAATGTCTTGTTCCTCCTCGAGTAAACCTTCAGCGGGCCCGGGTTCGTATCACAATATTATAGGTAATTTCTCAAAAACAAAAAAATATATATATATTATAGGTAACAAGTGCTTTCATTTTATCATGGGAAAATTTCAAGTGTTGCGTTTTAAAGTGTGAAGTTTCTAATGTGACTATAGTAGATGAATGCTCGATATGATGCATGCAAACTCATACATGGAATTGTAGAACAGAAAGAAAAAGAAGCATTTTGTGATTTTTTTTCACCCTTTTACCATACGAATCGAATATTACGCCTAAAATTGTAGCAAACTATAGTAAGATTACAAGTGTGGGTCGAAAACTCAACTGAAGCTTAAAAGGCTGGATAAATGCTAACCTGAATGAGCACAAAAATTAGAGTTACCGAACCGATGTTTCGGTTCCATATGGCCTAAAAGGCAAACAGAAAACAAGCTTTCTATGAGCAAAAAGAGGGAAAATATGAAGTTCAAGAGTAAAGATTTTGGGCATTTTTGGATTGGGAAAATGGATCTAAGCACCGAGAGACAAACGTAGGAAACAAGAGCAAAATTTGGAGTCACCTGAGAAATCTCAGAGCATCCTCGAACCTAAGACCTTAAGGGAGCACACCTTTGAAATTCGAGCAATCAACCACTATGCCGCCGCCTCTAAGGGGACATGTTTAAGATAACTTGATACACACTATGACTCAAATTGGTATCAATCAACCACCAATAGACCTACATATGAGTTTTCCCATCTAAGATATATGTATACGTGCCTTTTGAACATATGAGAAATAACAAAAGAAAATATAGATGATTATGCAGAACGGCTTCCTTGTTAGCAGAATTTCCATATAAATAGGGGAAAATTCCCAACATGCCATCAAACAAGCAAAGATAAGTGGGACATTCTCAAAGTAAATCCGCTTTGTCAAGCATAAGAAGATAATTATATAAAAGTAACATTTTCTGATGCCTTAATGGATTCATGCTAAGGCATTCGCGCTGTATCATGGTGGAATTAAATCGTGTTAAAATTACAAAGAGTGGAGAAAATATTTTCAACAAAACCATGGCCAGTTCTTGCACGAATTCAACATTCCATCCATCTCGACTTTAAACTTCAAGCAAAATTTATGACAAGATTTAGCTTCAAACTTTAAGCAGAATAAACATTACAATGCTTAAAAGGACAAAAGAAGAGTTTACCTTGGCATAATTGTACGCCTGCCAGAAAAATCACTCGCAGCTTCCCTTTATATAGATATGGCTTCTATGCTTTTTTTGTTAAAAGCAGGTAACCACGCCCGTCCCTAGGTCGGGCACCGGAGACATCGAAAGAGTACTGTCACAGAGAAGACTCGAACTCGGGACCTTGAAGGGAGCATATTTTCAAAGCCTAAGTCTTCAATCACTGCGCCACCCCTTGGGGACGATATGACTTCTTTGCTGGTTGTTTAAGATCAACAGGAGGTGGATCTGATGAAGAAAAACCATTTACTATGATAGAAAATACATTAGAGTAGGCTTAGATCTATGGGTGTTCCTAGCATATACTTAGCAAACAAAAAAAAGTTACATGAACATCCACCAACAAATAAATACATTTTGAAAAAATGAATAGAGTAATACTACAACCAAAGGGCATTGAAGTGTTTATCCAAAGGCCTCAGAACATCTTAATTGAGAGCTCCTGTTGCAGTATTGCTAGAGAGTGTGGCAGATGTACTGGGAGAAGCTACAGGTTATTAACCTAGCAGGCATGTCCTGTAGAATGATGATTACATTTACCAGTGATTACATTTGCATCACCAATAGCAAGTGCAACTATGAATGTCCTATAGAATGATGATTAAATTGGTGCTCTTCAGGGTCTTTGAAATACTAGACATGCTATTCTACTGTTAATAAAAATTAAAAGAGAAAATAACCTACCATACCAGTGATGGAAGGAAGATCAAGAAGGAGAAATTGGGAAGATAAAGACCATTCTGCTCCAATGGAACTTCCAAATTTGACAACCAGATCGTTTGCTCAAATTTGTATATTGTTTTACGTGCCTAGCAGTGGCCATATAAAGATACTTGACCCTCGAACTTGGGAGCTTTACTCCTCTAAGCCCAGGGACACCACTGGCCCGTCCTAAACTGTGAGGAAGATATTGTTTTCTTTCATCACATGAAGTCCAACGATATGTCGGGTAATAGGGTCATCAACCCTCAGATTACTGAATAATGCAAATGCCAAACCCATGGGCAGATGCCTCTCTGTACAAAGATGGAAAATAGATCGCAATGAATAGAAGGGAGAATATATGGAAAGTACCAAGCAACTCATCACATTTGAGCATCAAAACTTGAGATTATTAGAATATAAATGTATATTTGTATAGTTTATTATACTATTAGTATGAAGCCCGTTAGGCCCGTTAGACCCGTTGTAATCCCTATATAAAGGCATTGACTATCGATGAATAAAACAGACTGTTTTTAGTCCAATTACTCTTGACTTCATGGTATCAGAGCACAGTTAGGTTGAGATTTTTATTTAGGTTTTTTTTCCGGGTTGACCGCCGCCGCCGCCGCCGTTGACCGTCACCGCCACCGGGAAATCGCAGCCAAGCCGCCGATCTACACAGTTGTGGAAGTCGCGACTTCGTTCGGTCCAAAAAGAAGCCGCACGTGCCGCCGGAACCCTCTGCCAGCCGAAAATCGCCGCTGCCGTCGACGCTCCGATCGAGAATTTTTTCGGTGGGTTTTGCTCGCCCCGAGGAGTAGTTTAAGTCTATCCAGGTTTCAACTCGATCCAACGGTGGGATTGCTCGGAAACCTCTCGGGTTTGTTTTGCTTTACTGTTTAAAGGAGCTGTTTTTTAAAAATTTCACTGCTCGAAGGGCTGTTTTTTAGACTGTTTTGGGCTGTTTGTTCTATTTTTTGTTGAGTATACATGGCTGATTTTAAGCAAACAAGTGTGATTTCGCATTCGATGGAAATCACGAAAAAGAAGTTAAATGACACTAATTATCTAGATTGGAATCGGACGATTCGCAATCACTTGTTGAGTAATGAATTAGAAGGACACATGGATGATGAACCGCCTAAAGAAGAAGTTGAGAAGAAAAAGTGGGATCGGGTTGATGCACGTCTGTATAATGAGATTACTAACTCGATGAATGACGAAATTGTGGATCTTGTTAGTCATTGCACTACAGTAAAACAACTTATGACGTATGTGGAGTTTCTGTACTCCGGGAAGGAACAAGTAACGAGGACGTATGACGTTTGTTCGTCCTACTTTCATGCTGATCAGAATGGTGAGACATTGATGGCCTACTACACGAAACACAAGCGGAATAGTGCTGAGTTAAATTCTCTTATGCCTTTCAGTGCCGATATTGCGGTTCAACAGACTCAGAGAGAAAAGATGGGAGTTATCAGCTTCCTACGTGGTCTGGGTCTGGAATATGAGAATGCCAAGTCTCAAATTTTGTCTGGAACTGAACTACCATCATTGGATGATGTGTTTCATCGACTACAACGAACAGAGGTGAATTTGATTGAACAGTCCAATAGTGCTTTGCTTGGGAGAAGTGACTTCCGTGGTGGGAGAAATATGAGTACTCCCGTATTGAAATCTGGTTCTGATCGACGCCAAGATTCTAATAGTGACAACCGGCGTCTGGATTCTCGAGTGGGAGTGACCTGTTATTACTGTCAGAAACCAGGTCACTTAAAACGGGATTGCAGGAAACTGCAATATGATAATCAGAAGCATCAGAAAGCCAATGTTGTATCTAATGAGAAAACCAATGTTGATGAGTTTGCTAAACTCCGGGTGTCTTCTACTTCATCACAGCCACTGTCCTCCGAATTCCCGCTTGCTGCGACCATCGTTGAAACAGGTAACAATCACTGTCTTCTTTCGTCGTCTACGAAGTGGGTCATTGACTCTGGGGCGACTGCTCGTATGACAGGTAACAACAATTTGTTTTCTACTCCGTTGTCATCTGATCATTTTCCTAGTGTTACCTTGGCTGATGGATCTGCCTCTCCGCCCAAGGGGCGGATCGACCACTCTTACCCCACCTTGTCATTGTCTTCAGTTTTGTGTCTCCCTACATTCTCGTATAACTTAATTTCTGTTAGTCAGATATCCCGAGACTTACGTTGCTTTGTTTCCTTTTTCCCTGATTATTGCTTGTTTCAGGATCATTTGACGAAGAAGACTATTGGTAGGGGGCATGTAGAAGGGGGTCTCTATATCTTGGACCAACTGCCAGTTCCAACGGTGGCTTGTGCAAGTTTTGCATCCTTGTTTGAGATTCATTGCCGTATGGGTCATCCCTGTTTGTCTGTTTTGAAGAAATTATTTCCTAAATTCAGTAAAGTTTCATCTTTAAATTGTGAGTCATGTCAGTTTGGTAAGTTTCATAGATTGAGTTCTAGTCCTAGGATCAATAAACGAGCAGATGCTCCTTTCGAGTTAGTTCATTCTGATGTATGGGGTCCGAGTCCTGTCACGTCTAAAACAGGATTTCGTTACTTTGTTACTTTTGTTGATGATTTTTCCAGATACACTTGGGTTTATTTAATGAAGAATCGTTCTGAGTTATTTTCTCATTTTTGTGCCTTTAATGGTGAAGTTCGTAATCAATTTAATGCGTCCATCAAAAATTTGCGCACTGATAATGGGGGTGAATATTTTTCGGGTAACCTTAGTTCCTACCTTCGTGAAAAAGGTATTATTCACCAATCTTCTTGTGCAGATACCCCATCTCAAAATGGTGTGGCTGAGTGTAAGAACAGACATCTTCTGGAAACCGCTCGAGCTTTGTCATTCCAGATGCTGATTGGGCAAGGTCTAAAGAGGACAGACGGTCAACCTCGGGTTATTGTGTATTTATGGGGGGTAATTTGGTTTCTTGGAGAAGTAAGAAACAGAACGTGGTGTCTCGTTCGAGTGCCGAATCAGAATATAGAGCTATGTCACAGGTGACATGTGAGATAGTATGGCTGACCCAACTTCTTGACGAAATTGGAATGAAAGCTGCGACACCTGTTAAGCTATGGTGTGATAATCAAGCAGCAATCCATATCGCCTTTAACCCGGTGTTTCACAAGAGAACTAAGCATATTGAAGTGGATTGTCATTTTATTCGCGAAAAGATACAGCAAGGATTGATTTCGACAGGCTATGTGAAGACATGAGAACAGTTGGGTGACATCTTCACCAAAGCATTAAATGGCGCTCGGATAAGTTATCTCTGTAACAAGCTGGGCATGATAGATATATTCGCTCCAGCTTGAGGGGGAGTATTAGAATATAAATGTATATTTGTATAGTTTATTATACTATTAGTATCAGTGTTTTAAAAAGCGCAAGGCGCACTAAGGCGCAATGGCCCTCTGGAGCCTGAGGCGCAAGGCGCACCAAAAGGCGAGGGCTTTTTTACTTAAGGCGCACTATATAAAAAAACACACAAAATTTATATATATGTGTGTATACACAATAAAAACACTTTGCATGGACATAAATGAAGTTTTAACCAAGAATAATATATAAAAACATACATAATATTCAACTATCAACCTTCACGCGCTTCGAATGACCTAGTACGGGGATCTGAAATACAAAAAGCGCAAAGGAAAACTAAAAAGCCCACGAGGCGCGCGCCTTTTGGCGCCTGGGGCTTCACGTAAGGCGCCATAAGGCGCGCGCCTTATTATACGCGCCGGCACGGGACAATTAAGGCGCAAAAGGTGGGACTTGAGCCTAGGCGCGCCTAGGCGCTCGCCTAGGCGCGCCTTTTAAAACACTGATTAGTATGAAGCCCGTTAGGCCCATTGTAATCCCTATATAAAAGCATTGACTATCGATGAATAAAACAGACTGTTTTTAGTCCAATTACTCTTGACTTCAGAGATGAAATATACTTATAAAAGAAAAAAAAAACTCAAGAAGGATTTTTAAGATTCAGCCTTCCTCAAAAGCATACTCACATAAATCTGTTTCACATTCAGCCTTCCTCAAAAGCGACAGAGTACTTTGTGTGATCAAGACCAAACCAAACACTTAAGAGATGACAAAAAACTTGAATTTACTAAATCATGCAACCAGCAACATCAGCATGTCTACGGTAACTAATAGATTGATTTTACATTTAGTGATTTACATTAGGCTATGGAATGGGCCTCAACCAAAGAAAGTTAACATTTTTTTGGGAACTAAGTAGTGGAGCCATTAATACTAATGATGCTATTCAAAGAAAGTTTGTTAGAACTGCTCTCCAGTCCAGCCATTCGTTTGTCTATTATGCTTCAATGATTTTGAATCACAGGATCACCTGTTCATGACTTGCAGCTTCTCATATAGATTCTGGGCTTTTATCCACACTGTATTTTGCTGGTCCACCCCTTTATCTAGAAATGCTCTGGATCTTATTAGATATTTTGTTATGGGGCACCCTTTCAAAGGAGCCACAGAAATCCTTTGGCTCAACATTGTCAATGCTTTTCCAGACTGTTCAATGAAGACTTGCACCTACAAAGAATATGATAGGCGAGGCTATCCCCCTATAAGACGCAGGTACACATGTAGGGGTAGAAGTGGATATATTGTCAATCCTTCTTGAGTTTTATTTTTCTTTTATAAGTATATTTCATCTCTGAAGTCAAGAGTAATTGGACTAAAAACAGTCTATTTTATTCATCGATAGTCGATGCTTTTATATAGGGATTACAACGGGCCTAACGGGCTTCATATTAATAGTATAATAAACTATACAAATATACATTTATATTCTAATACTCCCCCTCAAGCTGGAGCGAATATATCTATCATGCCCGACTTTTGTTACAGTAGATAACTTATCCAGCGCCATTTAATGCTTTGGTGAAGATGTCACCCAACTGTTCTCATGTCTTCACATAACCTGTCGAAATCAATCCTTGTTGTATCTTTTCGCGAATACAATGACAATCCACTTCAATATGCTTAGTTCTCTCGTGAAACACCGGGTTAGAGGCGATATGGATTGCTGCTTGATTATCACACCATAGCTTAACAGGTGTCGCGGCTTTCATTCCAATTTCGTCAAGAAGTTGGGTCAGCCATACTATCTCACATGTCACATGTGACATAGCTCTATATTCTGATTCGGCACTCGAACGAGACACCACGTTCTGTTTCTTACTTCTCCAAGAAACCAGATTACCCCCCATAAATACACAGTAACCCGAGGTTGACCGTCTGTCCTCTTTAGACCCTGCCCAATCAGCATCTGAGAAACACTCAATATTTGAATGACCATGGTTCTCATACAAAATCCCCTTCTCATGAGCAAACTTAAGGTAGCCTAGAATTTGTTCAACAGCTGTCCAATGTTCGACTGTGGGAGATGATATGAATTGACTCACGATACTCGCAGAATAGGCAATATCCGGTCTCGTAACAGTCAAGTAATTTAGTTTTCCAACCATCTTCCTGAATCTCTCGGGATCAGGGAACGCTGCACCCTCCTTAACAAGTTGTTGATTTGGTACCATTGGGTACTACATGGTTTCATTCCTAGCTTTCCAGTTTCAGTCAACAAATCAAGAACATACTTCCTTTGTGACAGGAAAATTCCCTTCTTGCTTCTCATTACTTCGATGCCCAAAAAATATTTTAGCGTCCCGAGATCTTTAGTACTAAATTGACTATGAAGGAATGCCTTTAATGAGGACATCCCTGAATCATCGCTTCAAGTAGTCACAATGTCATCAACATATACCACCAGCAACACAACCCCATGTTCAAACTGACGGAAAAATACAGAATGATCGGATGAGCACTTTTTCATCCCAAACTTCTCAAGAACTTGACTAAACTTCCCAAACCATGCACGAGGGCTTTGTTTTAAGCCATATAACGATTTTCGGAGGCGACAGACCTTGGCATTCTCCCCCTGAGCAACAAAACCAGGTGGTTGCTCCATATAAACTTCTTCTAGAAGATCACCGCGCGCGTAAACGCATTCTTAACATCAAGGTCGATACAATGGCCAATCATTCATGGCTGCCAGAGAAACAAACAGGCGAATCGACGACATCTTCGCAACAGGAGAGAACGTCTCACTATAATCAACCACATAAGTCTGAGCATACCCCTACGCAACCAAGCGGGCTTTGAGACGACCAACCGACCCGTCAGCATTCATCTTGACCGCAAATACCCACTTACATCCTATGGTTTGTTTTTCTGCGGGACGAGCTACTAGTTCCCAAGTGTCATTCGCATCCAACGCAGCCACCTCTTCCACCATGGCCTGGTGCCATCTTGGATGTGACAAAGCTTCACGAGTATTCTGAGGAACTTTCATAGAATCAAGTGAAGTAAGAAACGAAAAAGAAGAGGAAGACAGCTGACGATATTGTTAGAGTCTAAATGTGTGATTGTGTTTAATGTACTGTGTAATACTGTGTAATAGATCTAGGCCCGTTAGGCCCATTGTAACTCTTATATAAAGAGGTTGCCTCTCAATAATAGAATATATTGTTTTGAATCATATTGATAACATGGTATCAGAGCCATCAGGGCAGAAATAGGGTTTGGGAAAAAAGGAGGAGAAAATTCCAGCCGCCGCCGCCGCCGCCGGAGTCACCGCCGGTACCATCTGAAAGCCCGGTCGCCGATCTATCCAGTCGTTCGAGTCGCGACTCCGTCCGAGCAACGACGGAGCCGCACGCGCGCCGCCGGCGACTTCCGCCAACCGCCGCCCGTCCGCGCGTGGAGGCGCGTGGCAGCTCCGACCAGGTCGGGTCTTCTCGGGTTTTGTGCGCGCCGACGTGTTCTACACGTGTGTGAGGTTCGTTTCGCATTTTACGCACCAGGGTGCCTCGGGTGTGCCATTTTTCGTTACTGTTGGTGCTGTTTTTTCCAATTTCCAGATTCTGTTTCGTTTGATTTGTGAAATAATTGAGTTATCTGCTGTCCGTTGACACTAATCGGGGAAATATGAGTGATACCAAGCATACAAGTGTGATTTCTCATATGATGGAGATCACAAAACGCAAACTGAATGGGACAAATTATCTCGTGGCATCGAGCGATTGAAACCACCTGCCGAGTAATGAGCTAGAAGGACACATGGATAGTGATCCGCCTACGCACGAAGTTGTTGAAAAGCGGAAGTGGGAAGCGCGTTGATGCTCGCTTGTATAATCAGATTACTAACTCAATGAATGATGAGATTGTCGATCCGATTAGTCATTGCACTACGGTGAAAGAACTCATGACGTATGTGGAATTTCAGACTCGGGAAGGAAGCGGTAACAAGGGCGTATGATGTTTGCTCGCCCTATTTCCACGCCCGACAGAATGGTGAACCATTGTTGACCTATTACACAAGACACAAGCGTAATAGTGCCGAGTTAAATTCTCTCATGCCGTTCAGTGCAGATATCGCAGTTCAGCAGACCCAGAGGGAAAAGATGGGGGTCATCGGTTTCTTGCGTGGGCTTGGTTGGAGTATGAGAATGTGAGGTCTCAAATCTGCGGGAGAATCGAACTACCATCTTTGGATGATGTGTTTCACGCACCGCAACGCGAGCAGTTCATTTAATTGAACAATCGAATAGCGCCTTGCTTGGGAGGAGTGTGGTTCGTGGTGGGAGGAAGCGTTAGTTTTTCTCGCATCGAAGTGCGGGAATGACCAAGCGTCGAGGATATTCCTAGAGACAACCGACGTCCGGATACTCGAATGACACGCCATTACCGCGTAAACCCGGTCATTTAAAGAGAGATTGCAGAAAGTTGCAATATGACAATCGGAGGCTTGAAGGCCCACCTTGTGTCCGGTGAGAAAGTACTGTTGGCGAGTGTCTTTGCGCTCGAGTACCACAGCTCCATCACGGCCATCATCCTCGGCACTTTCGCCGCTGCAACCCCGGCCAAACACGGTAACAACCATTGTCTTCTTTAAATCGTCCACAAAGTGGGTCATTGACTCGAGTATTGCTCATATGATGTAACGAACAGTTGTTCTCTACATCATTGTCATCTGTTCCTTTTCCTACTGGTTACCTTAGATGATGGATCCTTGTCTCCCGTAAAGGGAGCTGGGTCTATTACTCTTACCCCTACCTTGTCGCTATCTTCCGTGTTGTGTGCGCCCACGTTTTCATATAATCGATTTCGGTTAGTCAATTGGCTCGTGACTTACATTGCTTTGTTTCCTTCTTTCCGACTCACTGCTTGTTTCGGGATCATTTGTGAAGAAGATTATTGGTAGGGGCATGCGGTGGGGGTCTCTATATCTGGATCGTGACCCCACCAGCCGTGGCATGTGCGGGTTCTGCGTCTATTTTTGAAGTCCATTGTCGGATGGGTCATCCCTGTTTGTCTATTTTGAAGAAGTTATTTCCCGAATTCAGTATAGTGTCTTCCTCGATTGCGAGTCATGTCGATTTGCAAAGTTTCACCGATTGAGTTCTAGTCCTAGGGTTAATAAACGAGCGTTGCTCCTTTTGAATTGGTCCACTCGATGTTTAGGGTCCGAGTCTGTTATGTCTAAAACGGGATTTCGCTATTTTGTCACGTTTGTTGATGACTTTTCCCGATTTACTTGGGTCTATTTAATGAAAAATCGTCTTTGAATTGTTTTCTCACTTTTGTACCTTTAATCCGAGATTCGTAATCAATTTAAAGCTTCCATCCAAATTTTACGACCGATAATGGGGCGAATATTTTTGGGCACCCTTCGTTCCTATCTTAGTGAGAAGGGTATTATTCATCAATCGTCGTGTGCGGACACACCATCCCGAGCGGTGTGGCCGAGCGTAAAACGAGCATTTGCCGGAAACGGCTCGTGCCTGTCATTTCGGATGAATGTTCCAAAACATTTTTGGGTTGATCTTTGTGTCTTCACTGTTTTCTCATTAATCGAATGTCGTCGTCGATTTTGGGTAATCAAATTCCATTCCAGGTTTTGTATCCCTCCACGGAGATGTTCCACCTTCCCCCGAAAGTTTTCGGGTGTACGGCCTTTGTTCGCGATGTTCGTCCTCAAAGGACCAAGTTGGATCCTAAGTCTTTGAAATGTATCTTCCTCGGGTATTCTCGCGCGTCGGAAGGGTTATCGTTGTTTTTGCCCGAGTGCACGGGTCGTTATGTCGTCTCTTACGATGTTACCTTTTTTTAGGATACTCTGTTTGATCCTGTGTCTAGTCCCCCAGCTGTGGAGGATGATTTGTTGGTTTATGAGGTCGTGTCCTCGTCCGATGGTTCCCCCCTCCTAGTCCGCCTCTTACTCGGGTATACACCCCGCGACCGCGACCCGGCGGCTGTCCCATGCATGCAGATTCTTACATCATCGACTTGCAAGCTAGTAATGATCTAGACTTGCCCATTGCTCTTCGCAAAGGTAAACGGTCTTGCACGTATCCTATCTCCACATATGTGTCATACCATCAATTATCCCCTACTTCATTTTCCTTTCTGACTTCCCTTGATTCTGTCTCTGTCCCTAAAAGTACTCGTGAGCCTTGTCCCATTCAGGTTGGCACCAGGCGATGGTAGAGGAGGTGGCTGCTTTGGATGTGAATGGTACTTGGGAGGCGGTAGCTCGTCCCGTAAGGAAAGCAGGCGATTGGTTGTAAGTGGGTGTTTCTTTGTCAAAATGAATTTCGACGGGTCCGTGGCTCGCCTCAAAGCACACTTGGTTGCTAAGGGGTATGCTCGGACATATGGGATTGATTACTGATGAGACCTTTCTCTCCCTGTTGCCAAGATGGCGTCTGTTCACTTTATTTCTCTCGCAGCAATGAATGATTGGCCATTATTTGATTCGATATTAAGAATGCATTTTTGCATGGTGATCTTCTTGAGGAGGTCTATATGGAGCAACCACCTGGGTTTGTTGCTTAGGGGGAGAATGCCAAAGTGTGTCGTCTTCGTAAATCTCTGTTTGGCTTGAAACAAAGCCCGCGAGAGTGGTTTGGTAGGTTCAGCCAAGTTCTTGCGCAGTTTGGAATGCAGAAATGCTCTTCAGATCATTCTGTCTTCTTCCGTCGGTCTGACCATGGGATTGTGTTACTTGTGGTATATGTCAACGATATTGTGATTACTGGGAGTGATAGTTCAGGGATGGCCTCACTAAAGGTTTTCCTTCATAGCCATTTCAAAGACTAAAGATCTTGGAAATTTGAAATATTTCTTGGGTATTGAGGTCATGAGAAGTAAGAAAGGGATCTTTTTGTCCCAGCGAAAGTATGTTCTCGACCTACTGACTGAAGTAGGAAAGTTAGGTGTGAAACCGTGTAGTACCCCGATGGTGCCAAACCAACAATTCGTCAAGGGCGGTGAAGCTTTTACGATCAGAGAAAGGTACAGAAGCTAGTTGGGAAGTCGAACTACTTGTGATCACGAGGCCGAGATATTTCGTGATTCTCGTGAGTATCGTGAGTCGATTTATGTCATCTCCTACTGATTGAACATTGGAGAGTCGTGGAGCAGATCTTGAGTTATCTTAAGTTTGCTCCTGGGAGGGGCGTCTTGTCTGAAAAACCTGGACATTCCGATATTGAATGTTTTTGAGATGCCGATCGGGCGAGTTCTAAAGAAGACAGGGAGATCAACCTCGGGATACTTTGTGTGTTTATGGGAGGTAATTTGGTTTCATGGAAGAGTAAGAAGCAAAATGTGGTGTCGCGTTCTAGTCTTTGAGTCGAATCTGAGCTATGTCCCAAAGGCGTGTGAGATAGTATGGTTGGTTCAAGCTCTCTTGAATGAAGTTGGAATCAAAAGCGCAACACCTGCTAAACTATGGTGTGACAATCAAGCAGCAATTCATATTGCCTCTAATCCGGTATTCCACGAGAGAACTAAACATATTGAAATAGAGCGCCACTTTATCAGAGAGAAGATACAACAAGGGTTGGTTTCGACGAGTTATGTGAAGATCGGAGAACAGGTTGGGTGATATCTTCACCAAAGCATTGAATGGATCTCGGATAGACTATCTTTGTAACAAAGTTGGGCATGATAGATATATTTGCTCCGACTTTGAGGGGAGTGTTAGAGTCTAAATGTGTGATTGTGTTTAATGTACTGTGTAATACTGTGTAATAGATCTAGGCCCGCTAGGCCCATTGTAACTCTTATATAAAGAGGTTGCCTCTCAATAATAGAATATACTGTTTTGAATCATATTGATAATAGATATGACACACATGAAGAGATAGGATATGTACAAGAACGTTTACCTTTGCGAAGGGCAATGGGCAAGTCTAAATCATTACTGGCATGCGAATCAGATGACGAAGAATCCACAGGTACGGGGCATGTCTCCGAGGGTCGTGGACGCCAGGTATAGACCTGGTAAAAGAAGGTCCCGACGGAACAGGTGGAAGTTGAGGAGGCAGGTCGGGAGAAGACACGACTTCATATATGAGCAAATCATCCTCCATAGGTGGAGAATGTTCCCCAGAACGAAACGGAGTATCCTAAAAAAAGGCGACATCAGAGAAAACGACATACTGGTTTGTGCTTGGGAAATAACACCGATAACCCTTCTGGACACGAGAATACCCCAAGAAAATACATTTTAGAGACTTAGAATCCAACTTAGTCCTGTGAGGACGAACATCGCGAACAAAAGACGTACACCCAAAGATCTTAGGCGGAAGTGGAAACATTTCCTTAGGACACAAGACCCGGAAAGGGATCTTATTTTCAAGAATGGACGACGGCATTCGATTTATGAGAAAGCACGCAGTAGACACGGCATCAACCCAAAAATGTCGTGGAACATGCATCTGGAATGACACAGCTCGAGTGGTTTCCAGAAGATGTCTGTTCTTACGCTCAGCCACACCATTCTGAGATGGTGTATCTGCACAAGAAGATTGGTGAATAATACCTTTTTCACGAAGGTAGGAACTAAGGTTACCCGAAAAATATTCACCCCCATTATCAGTGCGCAAAATTTTGATGGACGCATTAAATTGATTACGGACTTCAGCATTAAAGGCACAAAAATGAGAAAATAACTCAGAACGATTCTTCATTAAATAAACCCAAGTGTATCTGGAAAAATCATCAACAAAAGTAACAAAGTAACGAAATCCTGTTTTAGACGTGACAGGACTCGGACCCCATACATCAGAATGAACTAACTCGAAAGGAGCATCCGCTCGTTTATTGATCCTAGGACTAGAACTCAATCTATGAAACTTACCAAACTGACATGACTCACAATTTAAAGATGAAACTTTACTGAATTCAGGAAATAATTTCTTCAAAACAGACAAACAGGGATGACCCATCCGCAATGAATCTCAAACAAGGATGCAGAACTTGCACAAGCCACCGCTGGAACTGGCAGTTGGTCCAAGATATAGAGACCCCCTTCTACATGCCCCCTACCAATAGTCTTCTTCGTCAAATGATCCTGAAACAAGCAATAATTAGGGAAAAAGGAAACAAAGCAACGTAAGTCTCGGGATATTTGACTAACAAAAATTAAGTTATACGAGAATGTAGGGAGACACAAAACTGAAGACAATGACAAGGTGGGGGTAAGAGTGGATCGATCCCGCCCCTTGGGCGGGGAGACAAAGATCCATCGCCCAAGGTAACACTAGGAAAATGATCGGACGACAACGGAGTAGAAAACAAATTGTTGTTTTGTCATATGAGCGATCGCCTTGAGTCAATGACCCGCCGTGAGAGCAGCGAAAGAAGATAAAGTGATTGTTACTGTTTTCTGCGATGGTCGCGAAGAAAGGGAATTCGGAGGGCGATGGGTGTGATGAAGTAGAAGACACCGGAGTTTAGCAAACTCATCAACATTGGCTTTCTCATTAGATACAACATTGGCTTTTCGATGCTTCGATTATCATATTGCGTTTTCTCGCAATCCGTTTTAAGTGACACAGTTTCGAGCAATAATAATGAGTCACTCTCACTCGAGAATCCAGACGCCGGTTGTCACTACTAAAATCTTGGTGTCGATTAGAACCAGGTTTCAATACGGGAGTACTCATATTTCTCCCACCACGGAGGTCACTTCTCCCAAGCAAAGCACTATTGGACTGTTCAATCAAATTCACCTATGTTCGTTGTAGTCGACGAAACACATCATCCAATGATGGTAGTTCAGTTCCAGACAGAATTTGAGACTTGGCATTCTCATATTCCGGACCCAAACCACGTAGGAAGCTGATAAACCCCCATCTTTTCTCTCTGAGTCTGTTGAACCGCAATATCGGCACTGAAAGGCATAAGAGAATTTACTCAGCACTATTCCACTTGTGCTTCGTGTAGTAGGCCATCAATATCTCACCATTCTGATCAGCATGAAAGTAGGAGGAACAAACGTCATACGGCCTCGTTACTTGTTCCTTCCCGGAATACAGAAACTCCACATACGTCATAAGTTGTTTTACTGTAGTGCAATGACTAACAAGATCCACAATTTCGTCATTCATCGAGTTAGTAATCTCATTATACAGACGTGCATCAACCCGATCCCACTTTTTCTTCTCAACTTCTTCTTTAGGCGGTTGATCATCCATGTGTCCTTCTAATTCATTACTCAACAGGTGATTGTGAATCGTCCGATTCCAATCTAGATAATTAGTGTCATTTAACTTCCTTTTCGTGATTTCCATCGAATGCGAAATCACACTTGTTTGCTTAAAATCAGCCATGTATACTCAACAAAAAGGTAGAACAAACAGCCCAAACAGTCTCAAAACAGTCCTTCAAGCAGTGAAATTTTTAAAAAAACAGCTCCTTAAAAGAGTAAAGCAAAACAAACCCGAGAGGTTTTCAAGCAATCCCACCGTTGGATCGAGTTGAAACCTGGACAGACTTAAACTACTCCTCGGCGCGAGCAAAACCCACCGAAAAAATTCTCGATCGGAGCGTCAACGGCCCGTGCGACGACAACGACGATTTTCGGCTGGCGGAGGGTTCCGGCGGCGCGTGCGGCTTCGTTTTGGACCGAACGAAGTCGCGACTTGCACGACTGTGTAGATCGACGGCCCGTGTGACGGTCAACGACAGTCAACCCGAAAAAAAAAAACCTTAAAAAAAATCTCAACCTAACTGTGCTCTGATACCATGTAGTCAAGAGTAATTGGACTAAAAACAGTCTATTTTATTCATCGATAATCAATGCTTTTATATAGGGATTACAACGGGCCTAACGGGTTTCATATTAATAGTATAATAAATAATAAACTATACAAATATACATTTATATTCTAATAAACCCCACCCTCTCGAAAGGTGGTTAATGATTGTAATTTCCCTTCAATCTGCAATTTCAGTAATTTTGGACTTGTTTTCATGCATTCTAGTGTGTTCAATTGATTACTGCAGGCGATTCCACTTGTTCGATAGCCTCCTTCGTGGGAGTTCTATCAGAATACTCATCCCTTATTGAATCTACTATTTACTTGGCCTTGTATTGGAGTCACTTTTTACCCCTTTTTGTAACTAAGATTTATCCATTTAATATCTCAGTGACACCCATGGAGGAGATGGAGACGACGGCTGAACTTTCCCTAAACACGGTGGTGGGTTTTTCATCCCCAGGGACCATCAAGGTGAAGAGGGCCATCGGAGGAGAAGAGGCAATCATTTTAGTGGATTGTGGGGCCACACACAATTTCATATCCCCTGAGTTGGTCGCCTGTGCCAAGATACTGATCGCTAGCACGACACTTCGGGGTCATACTCAGAACAGGGGAAGCCAAACGTGGAAAAGGAAATGCAAGGAAGTACTGGTGCAGATCGCCGAGTTCCACTTCAAACAGGATTTCCTGCCCTTAACGGTGGGTAGTATAGATGCCATCCTAGGCATGCAATGGTTGAAAACCTTGGGCACGACTGAAGTGGACTGGACGTCCTTAAAAATGATCATCGGAACTGGGTAAGACTTGGTAGAAGCAAGATGTCAGGTTCTTGGTTGAACTCAAGGTGATCGAGGCAGAGGTATTGGACAACTTCGACTTAATGAAGGAGGAAGAGTTCGAAAATCCCAACGACCTGCGCAACGTTATAGCAAATTTCAGGGACATTTTCGTGTCAACTCAGAGTCTCCCACCACCTCGCGCGGTGGATCATGCAATCAGGCTCAAAGAGGGAACAAAACCGATCAATGTGTGGCCCTACAGGTACTCGTTCACCCAAAAGAATGAGATGAAAGATTAGCCAGCGAAATGCTTACGGCAGGAATAGTGTAGCCCAACAAAAGCCCGTTCTCGAGCCCGGTGCTCTTGGTCAAGAAGAAGGATGGAAGTGGAGATTTTGCATGGATTACCGCGCATTGAATAGTATTACCGTAACCGATAAATTCCCCATTCCCGTCATAGAGGAACTCTTGGCCGAGCTGCAAGGGGCTAAATACTTTTCCAAGTTGTATTTAAAATCAGGGTACCACCAAATTCGCATGCATGAAGAAGACGTCTATAAAACGACATTCCGTACTCACAAAGGACACTACGAGTTCCTGGTCATGCCGTTTGGGCCGACAAACGTGTCGGCCACCTTCCAAGCTCTGATGCATCAGGTTTTTCGACCCAATCTAAGAATATTTGTACTGATATTTTTTTACGACATTTTAGTTTATAGCCCAAACTGTATTAGGGTTTTGGCACAATATTAGAAGTGAATTTGTCCCACATCGGAAAGATGCAAGGTAGTGGTGTGCTCCAATTACTATAAAAGGAGCATAAGGCTTTGGTTTCAAAGCATCCCAGTCAAAAGCACTTTAAGCTTAGTGTATTGACTCTAGTTAAATTCTTTTTGTATTCTCTTGTGGAGAGTGTAGTTAAATTCTTTTTGTATTCTCTTGTGGAGAGTGGGCAAAGGGTGTGAGTAGTATAAGTTTTGAAGAGAGTGCTTTTGTAATTGGGGTCGAGGAGAGAATTATGTGTGATTGTAGCAATTTTTCACATAGTGGAAGTTCTTTCTGTCCGTGGTTTTTTCTCCAATTTCGAGTTTTTCCACATAAATCCTTGTGTTCTCTATTTTGTTGTTTCCTTTAAATTTCTCATTATTTTCTACTTATTCCTGCTGTTATTAGGGAAGGTTTCTTCCTAACAGACTGGACCACACATCTGGAGCACTTGAGCACAGTGTTCGGGGTCATGCGCACCCACGTGCTAGTGGCCAACCCCAAGAAGTGTACTTTCGGCCAAGAGAGGATTGAATACTTGGGGCACTGGGTGTCCGGCCACAGGGTGGAAGTGGACCCGAAAAAGGTCAGAGCTATGATCGAATGGTCTGAGCCGAAGAACGTAAGAGAACTAAGGGGATTTCTTGGATTGACAGGCTATTACAGGAAGTTCGTGGCCAATTATGGGCCAATAGCAGCCCCGTTAACCCAACTCACAAATAAAGACGCGTTCGAATGGAGTGTGGGCACTCAAAGAGCTTTTGATGAACTCAAGAACGCCATGACAACGCTTCCGGTTCTAACCCTGCCTAACTTCAACGAACCCTTTGTTCTGGAAACGGATGCCTCAAGATCTGGGTTGGGGGTCGTACTCACTCAGAATAAGAGACCCATCGCCTACTTTAGTCAAGCTTATCCCCACGAGCCCACGCCACCTCGGTCTATGAAAGAGAACTCATGGCGATAGTTATGTCCATATAGAAATGGAGGCCATATTTGTTGGGACGAAGGTTTGTAGTGAGAACGGATCAATAGGCTCTGCGTTATCTCATCGAGCAACAAAAAATCCAACTGAAATACTAGAAGTGGTTATACAAATTGCTAGGGTAGGACTTCGAGATCCAATATAAACCAGGCTTGGAAAACCAGGCAGCAGATCCCCTTTCCCGAATGCCAGAAAAGGTGCATCATCTGGCCAACTTGGAGAGCCCTCCCCTAGTTGATCTCGAGAGAATAAGGAACGAAATAGACAACGACCCGCACTTGCGAATGATCAGAGGAGATTTAATAAAGGTTGAACATTCAAGGCCCCCATTTTCTTTGGTTGGCGACAACCTCCTTTATAAATCCAGATTAGCCATACCAGACTCACCCCCAATTAAGGGAGCAATCCTTCACGCATACCATGATTCAGCAATGGGCGGACATTCAGGCTTTTTGAGAACCTACAAAAGGATTGCGGAGGAATTCTACTGGGAAGGAATGAGGGGAGATGTGCTGCAACATGTGGAAAGATGCAAAGTATGCCAACGTAACAAGCACTCAACCCTGAAGCCGATCGGGTTTCTACAACCACTGCCGATCCTGAATAAGATCTGGGAAGATCTCTCAATGGATTTCATAGAAGGGTTGTCTAAATCCGCTAAGAAGAATACCATCCTGGTGGTGGTGGATCGTTTGAGTAAAGCTGCCCATTTCATCTCCCTATCTCACCCGTATTCAGCCAAGTCAGTAGCGAGCGAGTTTTTACAGGAAGTAGCAATTGTATCTGACAGGGATAAAATTTTCCTCAGTCACTTTTGGACTGAACTCTTCCGGCTACAAGGAATGCGTCTCCATCGAAGTACTGCATACCATCTGCAAACGGATGGGCTAACCGAAGTTGTTAATCGATGTTTGGAAACGTACCTATGATGTTTTTGGAGTGAGAACCCGCAAGCATGGAACCATTGGCTCCATTAGGCAGAATATTGGTACAACACCACCTATCACTCGGCCACGTAGATGATGCCCTTCCAGGCCGTCTACGAGCGCCCCCCACCTGCCCTACTGATGTATGGAGACCAGCGAACATCGAACGCAACTTCGGACGAGCAGATCCGAGAACGAGACCAAATGATCGAAAGGATAAAGGAAAAACTGGCAGTAACGCAAACCAGAATGAAGCAACAAGCCGACGTGAATCGGCGTGACGTGGAATACCAAGTGGGCTCATGGTTGTATTTGAAACTACGACCTTATAGGCAAGCCTCAGTGGCAAAGCGCAAGAATGAGAAAATAACACCGAAATTCTATGGTCTTTATCCCGTCTTGGAACAAATTGGGAAGGTGGCGTATTGCCTCCAATTTCCTGAAGGTTCGAATATTCACCCAATGTTCCACGTATCACAGCTCAAAGAGGTGATAGGTGAACGACACCATCTCATGACCAAACCACCAATTCTGACAGACGAATACGAATGGGAGGCACAGCCGAGCCACGCATTGGCTTACCAATGGAACAACGACAAGAAAAAACCGGAAGTGCTCATGGAATGGAAGGGCCTAGGTCCGAAAGATGCCACCTGAGAGTTCGCTAATTTCATACAACAGTAGTTTCCCTTGTTCCCCCATGAGGACAAGGTGTTTTTTCCCGAACCAGAGTATGATAGGCGAGGCTATCCCTCTATAAGACACGTGTACACACGTAGGGGTAAAAGTGGAGATATTGGCAGAAGTGACCAAGCGACATGGACCCGTCACGTCGGGAGCAACCAGGCGAGGACTAGCCGATTCAGAAACTAGATGGGCAGAAGGACGTAGTTTTATTAATATTATAATTAAGTTGTGTTTAAATAGGAAGGGGACTGTTTTGTGAGACAGACTTTTGGTTAGTTATCAAGAAGGTTCAACTGGTGAACCCTGGGAGACCCCACCCTCTCGAAAGGTGGTTGATGATTATAATTTCCCTTCAATCTGCAATTTCAGCAATTTTGGACTTGTTTTCGTGCATTCTAGTGTGTTCAATTGATTATTGCAGGCGATTCTACTAGTTCGATAGCCTCCTTCGTGGGAGTTCTATCAGAATACTCAAACCTTTTTTTTTAAACAAGTAACCACGCCCATCCCTAGGCCAGGCACCGGAGACATCGAAGGAGTACTATCACAGGGAAGACTCGAAATCGAGACCTTGAGGGGAGCATACCCTCAAAGCCCAAGTCTTCAACCACTGCGCCACCCCTTGGGGACGAATACTCATCCCTTATTGAATCTACTATTTACTTGGCCTTGTATTGGTGCCACTCTTTACCCTTTTTTGTAACCAAGATTTATTCATTTAATATCTCAGTGACATAGCTTATTGTAATTGTTGAAGTATGTTAAATCACCAATCAATCCAAAAGACTAAGCTGATGGATTGGGGTAAATTTAATTATATCAACCAACACTCCCCCTCACTTGTGGGCTTTGAAATTTGAGAAATACCCTACAAGTGGACTTCAATTTTAATTGGGGATGAAATGACTTGGCAGGGATTTGAACTCATGACATCCTGCTCTGATACCATGTTGAAGTATGTTAAACCACCAATCAATCCAAAAGCCTAAGCTGATGGATTGGGGTAAATTTAATTATATCAACCAACAGTAATGTTTCAGTAGGATTGTAACTTTTCATACATTAAATAAGGTTTTTGTTCCTATCAAAAAAAAAAATTACATTAAGTGATGATAAAGATTTACGAGAACAAGATCATGGCACGCACTTAATTATGCCACGTCGCGAATATGACACTAATAAGGGGGTGTTTGGATGAGTAACATGATGACTTATTTTGAGTGATTAAAATGAGGAGCTATTTTGAGTGATCCAAAATTGGAGTTGTAGTAATAGCTCGTTTGGATGTAATTTTTGTAGAAGAGATGCCGACAATAGCTGGTTTGGATGTAGATTTTTGTAGATGAGTTGCAGCCAATAACCCGTTTGGATGTGTATTTTTGTAGAAGAGTTGCAGAAATAAGTGATTTTGAAATGATGAGTTATTAGAAATAAGTGGTTGCAATAAGTCGTTTGAATGTATTTTTTAGGAGTTTTAATTGTAAATACTCCATTATAGCTCCCCTAAATACAAAAAACAAACATCCCCTAAAAGTAAAAAAACTAGTGTCTGCAACAATACTTCCTAGTGAGAAACCTAAACCTTGCACAAACAGGCATTCAAGTTAAGACCCCCCTTGCAAAGTTTTTTCTTTAGATTACAGAAGCCTAAACCTTGCACAAGATGTGAACACTAAATACTAATAAAACAAGCCCTCAAAAGAACACAAGAATATCACAATCAAATCAGGAAGCCACTAACTTGGACACCACGTTTTGCATCAGAAGATTGAATGATCAGTGTGGGCGATATTCCAAGCTCAAACTCTGTAAGGACCCAACCCAATCTAGGGTAGACCCAAGTCCTTAACACTAAATTAGACCATTAGAGCATGTATAACTAAAAACCACAGTCAAACCAATAAACCTCAGAGAACAAAGACAAAGTTGAAAAACAAATCATATAATAAATAGTAGAGGATACCCCTATGTTCAAAATGCAAAACATAAGTCATGAGAGGGTAAAATAGAACATGCACATAAAATCTATGCAGAAAGAAATAAACCAAAACAAAAGACTCTAAACATAGTGCAAAGAGAGGGTCCCATGGTTGATACAATCTAGTAATACCTAACGGAAAGGGTGAGTTCGTGCAAACTCATAAAGATCCCCCCGCACGTGGTAAATTTTTTAAGCGATAGACTTATAATCTAATCGTGAAAGAAAAGTAGACTTGAGAGAAACTTTTCAACATTGTTGCAATTTTTCCTCATCTATGAATTGTCCTTCAAAAAAAGACATGCTAATGAAGGAATCGTGGGACCCGATTCCTAGCTACTTGAATTCAAGCTTGAAGAGACATCTACAGAAGAAATTTCTGAATTTAGCCACTGCCTCGTACTCTTAGCATTGTGCATTTATGATTTAACCAATGGAGATGATCTTTATTCACGGAAACCAGATCCAAATGGCACACTCTCTGTTCATTCAACAACAAGAGAGTTATCTTTAACTCCTAGAGAAACGAATCTGCTCATATATGATGGTATAAGGAAAAGAAAATACCCTAAAAAGATTAAATTCTTCATATGGGAAATCTTGCAAGGTGCTATTAATACACAAGATAAGCTGCAAAGGAGAGTGCCCTATTCGACTATCTCCCCTCATTGGTTTGTTTTATGCAAAAACAGTTTAGAATCTCAAGCACACCTGCTGGTAGCTTGTCCAATTGCTACGATTTTTTGGGACAATATCACTAACTGCTTCTCATGAAGTATTTTCTTACCTAGAGACACTCTTTCCCTATTCTCCATGTTCTCAGTGAACATCCATTCAAGGAGGAGCAGAAACTTCTATGGGAGAACTTCACAACGGCTTATTGTTGGAATTTGGATTGAAAGAAATAGCTAAGACAGATCTACCAAGACAAAGCATTTACATCTAATTGGTTCATATAAAATACTGCTTCCCTTGTTATTACATGGGATAAACGATCTCCATTATTTCATAACTAGAGTTATGCACGTTTATGTGAGGATCTCGTTTAAGTGTAACCTGGAATCATTTTTTATGACTTTGAAAGAACTTGCAGAAAGTGACAACATACTTGATTAAATTTTGGAATGATATAAAACCACTACATAAATAAAAAGGTTAAAAAGTAAGATAAGGAAATATTCTGAAACATGCCTGGGCAGGATAACTTATATACTTTAAACCTTCAATCCCCATGGCTGATCCTACCGTAATTATAACACCAGCACTCCAGTATGTCCGCCAAGGTGCACCACCAGTGCTACAACTATTTAGGAAATACAACGAGTTTAAATCTTTTGGCCACAACTCAAAATTGTTCATTTACGTGGTATGACAATAGACATACATAATATAATTGGTAGAAATTTGAGCCAGCCAAGAGAAACTCACATATATAAGACCATATTAAACAGATGACGTTTCGTGCCAAGGAAGGAAACATGTTCGAATTTATTTCCATCGGAACCAAAGTGCTTAGTAGACCTATAAAAAACAAGAAATTGCTTAAAATTATCAAAATGGACTTGAATCTGTCAGTGAGCAAAGCAGTAACAACGAGGATTTGCATCCCCATGAACAAAGATCAAGTTCAAAGAAAAAACAGTAGGTAGAATCACTAATAGTCCTCAAATCAAATTATTTTCATTAAAATAAGATGCTATATCGCAACATTTTCTAAAACATACATGGTGAACGCAGAAAACTTGAGGTAATAATATAATGGCCAAGGAACCCGGAAGAATTTTACATTAAGAATAACTGGCGCATCTAATTGAGTGGAATAGTTCTACAAATTTCCCTAGATATAAGGTGAGCACGCGGCGGAATACACTGCCATGAGCATTCATTTTCAGCCCTTGATGACATTGGAGAAAGTAAATCCAGCAAAAATATGAAATATGCAAAGAGAAAGAATGGATTCTGTGTGAGGAAAAGGAAAAAATGGCAAAGAAATTAACTTCCCTAGAGCTCTTTTAGGAAGGATACAGAAGGTTGCAACGACTGATATTGGAAGGTATTCCACTCACAACCTGGAGTAAGACAGATGCCTTCAACAAGCCTCAACTAAGAATCTCTCACAAGTATCTAAAGCTGAATTATGGGTTAAAAAATAGATAAATATCGTGCATAAAATCAGTGAAGGGAAGTAGAACTCAAGTACACAACATGGAATCGTAAGTAACCAAGAGATGAATATATAATACTCAAGTGATAAACAATTCTATACTTGTTGCATCGTGTTTTCAGAAAGCCAATTGTTCTCCAACAGTTTGCCAAACAGTAGTGGCATTTAAGAGAGGAAGAGAAAAATTGCAGACACTAAAAAAAATTCATTATGAACTGTCGATTGAATGTACAAATGCATAAAATTCAGCCAAACCAAACCATTATACAGGGAAGAAATAAACTTCAAAATGATCTTCAAAATTACGTGTTGAGAATCCTACATTGATAAGGAGAGGATGTCCACACTATTTCACATGGTATCAGAGCCCATTAAGCCCAAACGGGTATTCGGTCCAATAAAAATGAAATTGAGATCCGATTCAAGATTGGTGAGCCCAAAAGAGGCACCATCTTGAGGGAGCATGTTGAGAATCTCACATTGATAAGGAGAGGATATCTCTAAGTGTTTAAAAAGGTAGGTAGACTACTCCTCTCATCACCAATTGGTTTTGAGATGGATGTCCACACTATTTCACAACATGCATGCAAAAACCAAAACCATATATGTACAAAGAAAGCATCCATGAAGTGCATGCGAATAAAGTATCTGAATGTAGAAAGCAATACGAAAACTGAGGCAACTAATATTTCAAGAGATTTATAATTCGATGCAACCGATACTTATAGGGACTAATATACAGAGTCAATCCTTATTTCAAGAGACTAGTAATCAAATGCACTGATATTTCAAAAGACTAAAAATCAAGCCATCCAATATTTCAAGGGACTAATATACCAAGGAATTCGAGCCAACCAATATTTCAATTGACTAATAATCCGAGCCAACTGATATTTCAAGTGCTTGATAATCCAAGTTCGCCGATATTTTAAGGGACTAATATACTGAGACAATCGAAAGGACTAATAATCTAAGGCAACCGATATTTCAAGAAACAATAATCCGAGAAATCAATATTTTAATGTACTAAAATACCGAGGCGAGGTATTTAAAAGGGACTAATAATCCAAACCAACCAATATTTCAATGGATTAATATACGAGGTAATTGATATTTCAAGTAACTAATATACCGTGACAACAAATATGTGAAATGACTAATAATCCAAGCTAACCAATATTTTCAATGACTAATATACTAAGACAATCAATATTTCAATGGACTAAGAATTCGATTAAACACATATTTCAAGAGACTAATAATTTGAGCCAAATGATATTTCTAGTGACTAATATGCCAAGACAACCAATATTTCAAAGCACCCCGAGGCTAAAGATACTTCAAAGCAGTCCGAGGTTTCCGATATTTCAAGGGACTAATATAGTGAGATAACTGATACTTTAAGTAACTAATCATTCCAACCAATTGATAATTCAAGAGACTAATATACCGAGGTAAATAATATTTCAAGGGATAAATAGTTCAAGTCAATCTACATTTCAAAAGACTAATAATCTGAGGCAACCGCAAGAGACTAATAATCTGAGCCAACCAATATTTCAAGGGACTAATAATCTAAGACAAATTATATTTTAAGGGACTAATAATCCAAGCAAACCAATATTTCAAGAGACTAATATACAAAGAAAATATTTCAAAGGACTAATATACCGAGGCAACCAATATTTCATGGGACAAATAATCCGAGACAACCAATATTTCAAACGACTAATATACCGAGACAACCAATATTTCAAGGGACTAATATTCTAAGGCAACCGATATTCCATGGGACTAATAATCCGTGCCAACCAATATTTCAAAGGGACTAATAATTCAAGCCAACCGATAATTCAAGGGGCTAATAATATGAGTCGACCTATATTTTAAAGGACTAATAATACAAACCAACCAATATTTCAAGGGACTAATATAACAACACACCCAATATTTTATGAGACTAATATACCGAGGCAACCGATATTTCATGCGTCAAATAATCTGAGGCAACCAATATTTCAAGGGACTAATAATCCGAGCCAACCCATACTTCAAGGGACCAAGAATCCGAGCCAACCCATATTTCAAAATACTAATATTTCCGAGCAACTGATATTCCATAAGACTAATAATTTGAACCAATCAATATCTCAAGGGACTAATAATCCGAGCGACAGCGACCCAATATTTCATGGGACTAATAATCTGAGCCAACCGATATTTCAAGGCACTAATAATCCGAGTCATCTGATATTTTAAGGGACTAATAATTCGAGACAAACTATATTTTAAAGGACAAAGAATCCGAGCCAACGGATAGTTCAAATAACTAATATACCGAGACAACCGATATTCCATGGGACTAATAATCCAAGCCAACCAATATTTCAAGGGACTAATATACCAAGACAACTGATATTTCATGAGACTAATATACTGAGGCAACCGATATTTCAAATGACTAATAATCCAAGCCTACTAATATTCAAGGGAATGATAATCCGAGCCGACCAATTTTACAAGGAACTAATATTCTGAGGTAATTGATATTCCATAGAACTAATAATCCGAGGCAATGAAACATTTTCTGGATTATTCCACCATTTTTTCCATTCATTGAAGCATGATGTAATGGAGACCTATCTTATAGGTACGTCAAATCACATAGAAGACCTAAAAAAAATGAAATGAAAACTAACAAATATTTATCATAGAAAATCGTCGAACTATTACATTTAAAAGATTGAAAAGACAACCAACCTTGTCCTTAAATCCTTAAACCTTTCAAGTGAACTGGAACCCCCACTTTAGATCTCTTATAATACAACGAAGTTTAAACCTTTCTTTAAGCCAAGCATTTGTTACTTGAATTTCATTTTGGCGCCAAGGTCTGGCCACAAAGGTCTTGTTGATGTATTCTTCCAATCTATCTCTCAGCAAAAAAAGTTCAAGAAACATGTGGTTTGTATCTCGGATATGTGGGGTGTTTTTTGACAGACCTATTTTCCAAATATTAACAATACGTGGGTCTTTCAGGATGGGATAATAGAACCAATTGATTCCTCAATCAACCCCCTCTCCACATACCCACTCCCAAAAAAAAAACTTCCCCATGGGATATTTCTTCGTAATTTCACTGAGAATTGTAAGCAGATTGGTATACATAATTACCTTGCAACTGGGGCCTTTCAACTAAGTTGGATTTAGAAGATTCCCACACTTCTCACACTAATCACCATGTGCAGAGTCAATGGCTACAATGTATTGCCTAGTTAGGTGGTCTTTCTCTTTCTCTGCAACTTTTGCAGCTTCCTCCACTTGAGGTATATTAGATATGTAACTCCAAGAAGACCATTAGAACGCAACCCAATGCTTCAATGACAAGATTTCCACTGAGCACAAAGGACAGTCGACAAGTTGTGGTAATGTTGGTATTAGCAAGGCATCCAAATCGGCTTATTGTTAGGAAGATAAACTTTTGGCTGATTGCTCTAGAGAGACAATCAATAGAATGTCCCACCCTGCCTCAGGATGCTGCTGCAGAATTCTATGACATGATAGCCAGCACCGTTTGGCCACCCAAACATATAAGCCATATTATATATTGTTCCCCACAGATTCATTCCCAACATTATGTCACATGCACTTGTTTTTGGGTACCTACAGAATTGAGGATCAGTAATAATAAGAATGTAAATTTTTTAAGCAATAGACTTATCCTTGAAAAAAGAAGAGAGGACTCGAGAGGAACTTTTCAACATTTTTACAGTTTTCCTCCTCTATGAATTATCCTTGAAAAAAAACATGCTAATAAAGGAATGATGAGACCATGTTTCTAGCTGCTAGAATTTGAGCTTAAAGAGACATCTTAAAGAAGAAAATTTTGAATTTAGCCACTGTTCCGTACTCTTAGCATTGTGCATTTATGATTTAACCAATGGAGATTACCTTTGTTCATGGAAACCAAATCCAAATGCACATTCTCTGTTCATTCAACAACAAGAAAGCATTCTTCGACTCTTAGAGACTCGAATCTGTTCATCCATGATGGTATGAGGGTATATGGAAAGGAAAATACCTTAAAAAGATTAAATTCTTCGTATGGGAAATCTTGCAAGGTGCTATTAATAAGCAGAATAAGCTGCAAAGGAGAGCGTCCTATTTGACTATCTCCCCTCATTGGTGTGTTTTATGCAAAAACGGTTCAGAATCTCAAACACATGCCGGTAGCTTGTCCATTTGCTACAACTTTTTGGGACAATATCACAAACTGCTTATCATGAAGAATTTTCTCTAGAGACACTCACTCCCTATTCTCCTTGGTTCTCAGTGAACATCTATTCAAGGAGGAGCAGAAACTTTTAAGGGAGAACTTCACAAGGGCTTATTGTTGGAATTTGGACCAAAAGAAATAGACAGATCTACCAAGACAAAGAATTTACATCTAATTGGTTCATAGAAAATACTACTCCCCTTGTTATTACATGGGATAAACAATCTCCATTATTTCATAGCTGTAGTCATGACACATTATATAGTGGGAAATCTCTTTGCAACCGAGATTTCAAGGGAATAATAATCCGGGAAAACCAATATTTTAGTGGTACTAATAAACCAATCCAACTAATATTTCAAGGGACTAAAATTTCAAGGCAACTGATATTCCATGGGTTTAATAATTCAAGCCATCCATTATTTTAAGAGACTAATAATCTGAGCCAACCCATATTTCAAAGGACAAATATATCGAGACAACCGATGTTTCATGGGACAAATAATTCATTTCAAGGGACTAATATACTGAAACAATGACATTTCAAGAGACTAATAGTCTGAGCCAACCAATATTTCATAAGGCTAGTACACAAAAAGGAAATCAATATTTAATGGGACTAATAGTACGAGATAACCGATACTTCAAGAGACAAATAATCCGAGGCAACTAATATTTTAAGAGACTAATATACCGAGGCAACCGATAAGGGAATAATATTTCAGCCAACTGTTATTTTAAGGGACTAATAATCCGAGTCAACCGATATTTCAAAGGATTAATATATTGATACAACCGATATTTTATGGAACTAATATATCGAGACAACCGATATTTCACGAGACAAGTAATTCATTTCAAGCGACTAATATACTGAGACGACCAATATTTAAAGAGACTAATAATCTGAGCCAACCAATATTTTAAGGGACTGATAATCCGAATCAACCAATATTTCAATGGACTAATATTTCGAGGCAACCGATATTCCATTGGACTAAGAATCCGAGAAAACCAACTGATATTTCATGGGACTAATCATTCAAGCCAAACTATATTTTAAGGAACCAGTGTTTTAAAAGGCGCACCCCAGGCGCGCGCCTAGGCGCAAGTCAAACCTTTAGCACCTCGCTTGGGAAAAGCGAGGCGCGGTTAATTAGGCGCGCGCCTTTTTGCGCCTTACATGAAGCCCCGGGCGCCAAAAGGCGCGCACCTTGTGGGCTTTTGTGTTTTCTTAGGAATTTTGTGAGCGAGACCCCCGTACTAGTCATTCGAAGCACAACGTAACTGATTCAAGACATTTAAATGCCTTGAATAACTTAATTTTTTAACTCACAAAGACAATATTCGCTTAAAATGAAAGGTTAATAGTTGAATCTTATGTATGTTTTATATAGATTCTTTGTTAAACTTCATTTCTATTCATGAATGAAGGTTAATGGTTAAATGTAATGTATGTTTTATATATGATTCTTGGTTAAAACTTCATTTATATCTATGGAAATGTTTTTATTGTGTATAAACACACACATATATATATTTTTTGTGTTTTTTTATATAGTGCGCCTTAGATAAAAAAGCCCTCGCATTTTTTGTGCGTCTTGCGCCTCAGGCTCCAGAGGGCCATTGCGCCTTAGTGCGCCTTGCGTTTTTTAAAACACTGTAAGGAACTAATAATCCGAGCCAACCAATATTGAAGGGACTAATATTCCAAGGCAACCGATATTCCATAGGACTAATAATCTGAACCATGCGATATTTCAAAAGACTAAAAATCCGAGCCAACCAATATTTCAAGGGATTAATAATCCGAGCCAAATTATATTTTAAAGGATTAATAATCTGAGTCAACCTATATTTCAAGGGACTAATATACCAAGCCAACCAATGTTTTCTAAGACTAATATACCGAACAATCAATATTTTATGGGACTAATATACCGAGACAGCCAATATTTCTTTTATTTTGGAAAAGGAAACATTTTATTAAGGAAGAAAGGAGGAAAACCTTGGGGGCTTAATGTCGATTACAAAAAGGATCTCCAATTAGAGATAAAAAAAGATAAATTGTAAACATTCAACATATTCAGATGTTTACTACAAAAGAAAATTGTTGTAAGAATACATACCATTAGACGATCACAATGGGTAGACGTATCCCTAAAAACCTGCCTCTTACGCTCCAACCAAATAAGTTTCCTCGACCCACTGAAAGGGGTGCCCGTTAGAACCAATGATAGGAAATCGAAACCGCTATGGGGAAAGCCACCGACCAGCCAAAAGCCTCCAAAAAGGTGCTCCAGTAATGCCAAGAAAAAGGACAATGAACAAAGATGTTAGTATAAGGACGACGCCGCTGTAAACGATCAAAAGTGTTTAAACCCCCTAGACTCAACTCCCACAAGAAAACTTTGACTTTCTTTGGGTAGGCATCATCCCAAATAGATGAAAAAAGCTCAAATGGCCTAGAACCTGAGTTATCCATCAATTGAAAGGAGAGACTTAACAAAAAAGGAACCAAAAGAGTCGAAATGCCAAATCCACAAGTTCTCAATCCCAACTAAATGGACATCATCAAGGATGGATGAAAGAGAAGCCCATTCAATCACTTCCGGATCATTCAAGTTTCGACGAAGATTAAAATTTCAGGACAAAGAATCCCCATTCCAACATCAGCCACTACCGCATCATGTTGAGTGGTAAGCCGATAAAGCCGCAGAAATCAAGCTAATAAAACCCCGATGGCCAACCAATTATCAAGTCAAAAACGAGTAAGTCGTCCATTGCCAACACTGCGACGAGCACGACTCGAAACAAGGTGACCGAACTTGCAAATAGCTTTCCAATGGGACTTATGCGAAGTAGATCTGCAAGAAGAAGGCCAAGAACCACAGTCCACTGTCCCATAGTACTTTGCGACAATAAACTTATGCTAGAGTGCCAAACTTTCATGCGCAAAATGACATGTCCATTTTGCTAGAAGGGCAGAATTTCTATGTGCAAAAGAACCAATCCCCAAGCCACCCAAAAGTGTTGGAAGCTGAGTTTGGTTCCAATTGACATTGTGAGCACCACCACCAAGGCCACGAGAACCCTCCAACTAAAAATCGCGGACAATCTTATCCAGCTGTTTAATCACCCCACCAGGCATTTCAAACAAAGAGAAAAAACAAGTAGGCATGCTGGAAAAAACAGATTGAATAAGAGTAAGCCGGCACCCATGGAAATAAAGGCATACTTCCAGTTATGAATTTTCTGACGAATCTTCTCAATAACTGGTTGCGAAATGTAGGTGCATCAAAAAGAAAGAGGAGAAGCCTACAGAGTGAGTAGAGAGCAAATTCCGCTGGTGACTATGGTGCAGCAATCGACTAAGACAATCAGCGACCAATTTAAAGAGAAAAGGCAAAAGAGGATCACCTTGTCGAATACCACAGAACGGAATAATCTTACCATAAGGTTTTCCATTGATCAAAATAGAGTAATTTGCACTCTGAATACAACCACAAATCCATTTACGCCACAGTGCCCCAAACCCTTTCGCAAGAAGGACTGGACTGCGTCCAGGTAGTCCCAATCAACTATGTCGAAAGCCTTTTCAATATCTAACTTAAGGACCACCCCATCTCTTTTCCTTGAGGACCAATCATCAATAAGCTCGTTAGCCATCAAATAAGCATTAATAATTTGACGATTACAACAAAAGCAAGCTAATTCTCATAAATGGTTTCGAACAAAACAGACTTCAAATGGTTGAATAAAACACGAACACTCACTTTATAGGCCACTAAAGTAAGATTGATTGGTCGGAAGTCAGAGACCATTTTAGCATCAAGCTTCTTTTGAATTAAACAAATATAAGTGTCATTCATAGAAACATTAATAATACCTAAGCTATAAAAATCATAAATCACCACCATAAAATCAGCTTTAATAGTCTCCCAAAAGAACTTAATAAATTCAGAAGTGAAACCATCCGGACTCGGAGATTTTGACGATCCCAGAGCAGAAACAGCAAGGAAAACCTCCTCCTCAAAGAAAACTTGTTCCAATTCTAATGCTCAGATAGAAGAGATAGGTGACCACACTTAATGTCAGATGGTAAAAAATGACCCGAGTCATCCTTCGTGAATAATTTAGTGTAAAAATCCAAGAATTCCTTCTCAATGTCGGGAGTAGTAATGAGACTAACGCCTCCCCTAGATAGAACATCGGTAATTTTATTTTTCCTCTTACGAGCAGCTAATAAGAGATGGAAAAACTTAGTATTTTCATCACCCTCGGAAAGCCATTTAATCTTGTTGCGTTGACACCAAGCTATAAAATCCTGAGCGAACAATAATTCAGCTTGCTCCCTAAGAGAACGACAAGACTTAACCTCATCCAAGCTTAAACCAATGGCTTCATCCAAAGAGTCGAGGGCTGAAATTTGTTGCATCAGAGAAATCAAATTAGGAGCTTTTGCCTGTTCCCTACACCATTCCTTAATGACGGCTTTCAAACCTTTAAACTTCATCATAAGGCCATGGCCCGATCTCCCAACAAGGGGATGATTTTGGGACCACCAAGACTTGACCAAAGAAGCAAAGTCAGATGAAAGCAACCCATTTATTTTCAAAGCGGAAGGGCCCCAAACAAAACTACCAAAACTCAACAACAAAGGAAAGTGGTCAGAAGTAATCCGCTCCAATCTACTCAAAGAAGCCGCCCAAATTTCGATGCCATACTATCAGTAAATAAAAATTTGTCCAGTCTTGATCGGTAATTATTCGAGCACATACTAGACCAAGTATAAATGCCACTAGCCATATCAAATTCTCTAATCCATTGGTCAAAAGCAAGCATACTTCTAAAAACAACTCGATCATGTGATTTCTCCCAGGACCACCTAGTAACATTAAAGTCTCCTCCAATAATCCAAAACTCCCCGCCAAGGCCAGCAACATCAACCAATTCCTGCAAAAGATCTTCGCAAAAAGCATTATCAGATGGGCCGTAAATTGCAGACGCCCAAAAAGAAAAGCCATCAACAAGAGTTCCCTGAACGGAAACCGTATAAGATCCACATATAACGTCTACAACAAAGCAATCCAATTCATTCCACATAACTAATAATCTGAGGAATCCAATATTCGATTAACTAATAATCCAAGACAACCAATATTTTAATGGACTAGTATACTGAAGCAACCAATATTTCAACGGACTAATAATCCGAGTCAACCAATATTTCAAGGTACTAGTAATAACGAGTTAGTCAATATTTCAAGGAACTTCCGAGGCAACCAAAATTCCATGAGACTAATAATCTAAGCCCACTGATATTTTAAGGGACTAATAATTAGAGTCAAACAATATTTTAAGGGACTAATAATCCAAGCCAACCAATATTTCAAATGACTAATATAACGATGCAACCAATATTTCATAGGAGTCATATACCGAGACAAACGATATTTCATGGGACATATAACCCGAGACAACCAATATTTCAAGGGATTAATATATCGGGCAATTGATATTTCAAGGGACTAATATATCGAGATAACCAATATTTTATGGACTAATATACCGAGGCAACTGATATTTCATGGGACAAATAATTCATTTCAAGGGACTAATAAATGGCAGCAACCGATATTTCAAGGGACTAATAATTCGAGTCAACCAATATTTTAAAGGACTAATAATCCGAGCCAACCAATATTTTAAGGGACTAATAATCTGAGTCAACCAATATTTCAAGGGACTAATATTCCGAAGCAACCGATATTCCATGGGACTTCGAGTCAACCGATATTTTAAGAGTCTAATAATCCGAGTCAACCCATATTGCAAAGCCAACCAATATTTTATGGGACAAATAATTCATTTCAAGGAACTAATATACCGAGGCAACCAATATTTCAAGAGACTAATAATCCGAGTCAACTAATATTACAAAAGACTAATATACCGAGGAAATCGATATTTTATGGGACTACTAGTACGAGATAACCGATATTTCATAGGGAAAATAATCCGAGACAACCAATATTTTAAAGGACTACTATACCGAGGCATCCAATAAGGGACTAATAATTTGAGGCAACCAATATTTCAAGAGACTAATAATCAAAACCAACCAATATTTCAACGGACTAATATTCGAAAACCGATATTCCATGAGACTAATAATCCGAACCAACTGATATTTCAAGGAACTAAATTTGAGTCAACCAATATTTTAAGGGACTAATATATCGAGGAAACCGATGTTTTATGGGACTAATATACCGAGCAATCAATATTTTATGAGACTAATATACCGATGCAACTGATATTTCATGGAACAAATAATCTGAGAAACCCAACATGTGAAGGACTAATAATCTGAGGCAACCAATATTTCATGTGACTAATATATCGAGGTAACTCATACTTCAACGGACTTATAAATTGAGGCAACCAATATTTCAAGAGACTAATAATCTGAGCAAACCAATATTTCAAAGAACTAATATTCGGAAGAAATCAAAGTTCCATGGACTAATAATCCAAACCCACTCATATTTTAAGGGACTAATAATCAAAGTCAAACTATATTTTAATAGACTAATAATTTGAGTCAACCAATATTTCAAAGGATTAAAACATTGATGCAACTAATATTTCACGGAACTAATATACTAAACCAACTGATATTTCATAGGGCAAATAATCCAAGCAATCAATATTTCAAGGGACTAATATACTGAGACAACCGATATTTGAAGGGACTAATAATCCGAACCAACCAATATTTCAAGAGACTAATAATCTGAGGCAACCAATATTGAAGGGACTAATATGAAAAGACAACTGATATTCCATGGAATAATAATCTGAATCAACCGATATTTCAAGTGACTAATAATAAGTCAAGTCATCCGATATTTCAAAAAATTAATAATCCGAGCCAACTTATCTTTTAAGGGATTAATAATCCGAGTAAACCTATATTTCAAGGGACTAATATACCGAGTCAACCGATGTTTAATGCAATTAATATATCGAGCAATCGATATTTTATGAGACTAATATACCAAGATAACCGATATTTCATGGGACAAATAATCCGAGGAACCCAATATTTGAAGGACTAATAATCCAGAGCAATCAATATTTCAAAGGACTAATAATCTAGAGCAATCAATATTTCAAAGGACTAATAAACCAAAGCAACTAATATTTCACCGGACTAATGATCTGAGCCAACCAATATTTCAAGGGACTAATGATCCAAGCAAACCAATATTTCAAGAAACTAATATTCCGAGGCAATCAAAATTCCATGGGACTAATAATCTGAGTCGTCCGATATTTTAAGGGACTAATAATCTAAGCCAACCAATATAAGGACTAATATACTGATGCAGTCGATATTTCATGAGAATAATATACCGAGCTAACCGATATTTCATGGGACAAATAATTTAAGTCAACCAATACTTCAAGGGACTAACATACCGAGACAACAAATATTTAAAGGGACTAATAATCCGAACCAACCAATATTTATAAGAACTAATATTTCGAGACAACTGATATTCCATGAGACTAATAATTCAAGCCAACCGCTATTTTAAGGGATTAATAATCCGAGCCAACCAATATTTCAAAGGACTTATATATTGAGACAACCAATATTTTATGGGACTAATATACCAAGGACACCGATATTTCATGGGAGAAATAATTAATTTCAAGAGAATAATATATCAAGACAACCAATATTTTAAGGGACTAATAAACCGAGTCAACCAATATTTCAAGGGACTTATATTCTGAGGCAACCGATATTACATGGGACTAATAATTCGAGCCAAACATTATTTTAAAAGACTAATAATCCGAGCCAACCCATATTTCAAATGACTAATATATTGAGGCAGCCGATATTTTATAGGACTAATATATCGAGCAACCAATATTTCATGGAACAAATAATTCATTTCAAAGGACTAATACACCGAGGAAACCGATATTTAAAGGAACTAATATATCGAGAGTCCGAGACAACCAATATTTCATGAGACAAGTAATTCATTTTAAGGGACTAATATACCGAGACAACCGATATTTCAAGGGACTAATAATCCGAGCCAATCAATATTTCAAGGGACAAATTATCCGAGTCAACCATATTTCAAGGGACTAATATTCCGAGGCAATCGATATTTCATTGGACTAAGAATCTGAGCCAACCGATATTTCATGGGACTATTCATTCGAGCCAAACTATATTTTAAGGGACTAATTATCCGAGCCAACCAAGATTTCAAAGGACTAATATACTGAGCCAACCGATAATTCATGAGACTATTCATTCGAGCCAAACTATATTTTAAGGGACTAATTATCCGAGCCAACCAAGATTACAAGGGACTAATATACCGAGCCAAACGATATTTCATGGGACTATTCATTCGAGCCAAACTATATTTCAAGGGACTAATAATCTGAGCCAGCCAAGATTTCAAGGGACTAATAATCTAAGCCAACAAAGATTTCAAGGGACTAATATACCGAGCCAACCGATATTTCATGGGACTATTCATTCGAGCCAAACTATATTTTAAGGGACTAATTATCCGAGCCAACAAAGATTTCAAAGGACTAATATACCGAGCCAACCGATATTTCATGAGACTATTCATTCGAGCCAAACTATATTTTAAGGGACTAATTATTCGAGCCAACCAAGATTTCAAGGGACTAATATACCTAGCCAAACGATATTTCATGGGACTATTCATTCGAGCCAAACTATATTTTAAAGGACTAATAATCTGAGCCAACCAAGATTTCAAGGGACTAATAATCTAAGCCAACAAAGATTTCAAGGGACTAATATACCGAGCCAACCGATATTTCATGGGACTATTCATTCGAGCCAAACTATATTTTACAGGACTAATAATCCGAGCCAACCAAGATTTCAAAGGACTAATATACCAATCCAACCGGTATTTCATGGGACTATTCATTCGAGCCAAACTATATTTTAAGGGACTAATATACCGAGCCAAACGATATTTCATGGGACTATTCATTCGAGCCAAACTATATTTTAAGGGACTAATAATCTGAGCCAACCAAGATTTCAAGGGACTAATAATCTGAGCCAACCAAGATTTCAAGGGACTAATATACCGAGCCAACCGATATTTCATGGGACTATTCATTCGAGCCAAACTATATTTTAAGGGACTAATAATCCGAGCCAACCAAGATTTCAAGGAACTAATATACCGAGCCAACTGATATTTCATGGGACCATTCATTCGAGCCAAACTATGTTTTAAGGGACTAATAATCCGAGCCAACCAAGATTCCAAGGGACTAATATACCGAGCCAAACGATATTTCATGGGACTATTCATTCGAGCCAAACTATATTTTAAGGGACTAATAACCTGAGCCAACCAAGATTTCAAGGGACTATTATACCGAGCCAACCGATATTTCATGGGACTATTCATTCGAGCCAAACTATATTTTAAGGGACTAATAATCTGAGCCAACCAAGATTTCAAGGGACTAATATACCGAGCCAATCGATATTTCATGGGACCATTCATTCGAGCCAAACTATATTTTAAGAGACTAATAATCCGAGCCAACCAAGATTTCAAGGGACTAATATACCGAGCCAACCGATATTTCAGGGGACCATTCATTCGAGCCAAACTATATTTTAAGGGACTAATAATCCGAGCCAACCAAGATTCCAAGGGACTAATATACCGAGCCAAACGATATTTCATGGGACTATTCATTCGAGCCAAACTATATTTTAAGGGACTAATAATCTGAGCCAACCAAGATTTCAAGGGACTAATATACCGAGCCAATCGATATTTCATGGGACTATTCATTCGAGCCAAACTATATTTTAAGGGACTAATAATCTGAGCCAACCAAGATTTCAAGGGACTAATATACCGAGCCAACCGATATTTCATGGGACTATTCATTCGAGCCAAACTATATTTTAAGGGACTAATAATCTGAGCCAACCAAGATTTCAAGGGACTAATAATCTGAGCCAACCAAGATTTCAATGGACTAATATACCGAGCCAACCGATATTTCATGGGACTATTCATTCGAGCCAAACTATATTTTAAGGGACTAATAATCCGAGCCAACCAAGATTTCAAGGGACAAATATACCGAGCCAACTGATATTTCATGGGACCATTCATTCGAGCCAAACTATATTTTAAGGGACTAATAATCCGAGCCAACCAAGATTCCAAGGGACTAATATACCGAGCCAAACGATATTTCATGGGACTATTCATTCGAGCCAAACTATATTTTAAGGGACTAATAATCTGAGCCAACCAAGATTTCAAGGGACTAATATACCGAGCCAACCGATATTTCATGGGACTATTCATTCGAGCCAAACTATATTTTAAGGGACTAATAATCTGAGCCAACCAAGATTTCAAGGGACTAATAATCTGAGCCAACCAAGATTTCAAGGGACTAATATACCGAGCCAACCGATATTTCATGGGACTATTCATTCGAGCCAAACTATATTTTAAGGGATTAATAATCTGAGCCAACCAAGATTTCAAGGGACTAATATACCGAGCCAACCGATATTTCATGGGACTATTCATTCGAGCCAAACTATATTTTAAGGGACTAATAATCCGAGCCAAACCAAGATTTCAAGGGACTAATATACCGAGCCAACTGATATTTCATGGGACCATTCATTCGAGCCAAACTATGTTTTAAGGGACTAATAATCCGAGCCAACCAAGATTCCAAGGGACTAATATACCGAGCCAAACGATATTTCATGGGACTATTCATTCGAGCCAAACTATATTTTAAGGGACTAATAACCTGAGCCAACCAAGATTTCAAGGGACTAATATACCGAGCCAACCGATATTTCATGGGACTATTCATTCGAGCCAAACTATATTTTAAGGGACTAATAATCTGAGCCAACCAAGATTTCAAGGGACTAATATACCAAGCCAACCGATATTTCATGGGACCATTCATTCGAGCCAAACTATATTTTAAGAGACTAATAATCCGAGCCAACCAAGATTTCAAGGGACTAATATACCGAGCCAACCGATATTTCATGGGACCATTCATTCGAGCCAAACTATATTTTAAGGGACTAATAATCCGAGCCAACCAAGATTCCAAGGGACTAATATACCGAGCCAAACGATATTTCATGGGACTATTCATTCGAGCCAAACTATATTTTAAGCGACTAATAATTTGAGCCAACCAAGATTTCAAGGGACTAATATACCGAGCCAATCGATATTTCATGGGACTATTCATTCGAGCCAAACTATATTTTAAGGGACTAATAATCTGAGCCAACCAAGATTTCAAGGGACTAATAATCTGAGCCAACCAAGATTTCAAGGGACTAATATACCGAGCCAACCGATATTTCATGGGACTATTCATTCGAGCCAAACTATATTTTAAGGGACTAATAATCTGAGCCAACCAAGATTTCAAGGGACTAATAATCTGAGCCAACCAAGATTTCAAGGGACTAATATACCGAGCCAACCAATATTTCATGGGACTATTCATTCGAGCCAAACTATATTTTAAGGGACTAATAATCCGAGCCAACCAAGATTTCAAGGGACTAATATACCGAGCCAACTGATATTTCATGGGACCATTCATTCGAGCCAAACTATATTTTAAGGGACTAATAATCCGAGCCAACCAAGATTCCAAGGGACTAATATATCGAGCCAAACGATATTTCATGGGACTATTCATTCGAACCAAACTATATTTTAAGGGACTAATAATCTGAGCCAACCAAGATTTCAAGGGACTAATAATCTGAGCCAACCAAGATTTCAAGGGACTAATATACCGAGCCAACCGATATTTCATGGGACTATTCATTCGAGCCAAACTAAATTTTAAGGGACTAATAATCTGAGCCAACCAAGATTTCAAGGGACTAATAATCTGAGCCAACCAAGATTTCAAGGGACTAATATACCGAGCCAACCGATATTTCATGGGACTATTCATTCGAGCCAAACTATATTTTAAGGGACTAATAATCTGAGCCAACCAAGATTTCAAGGGACTAATATACCGAGCCAACCGATATTTCATGGGACCATTCATTCGAGCCAAACTATATTTTAAGGGACTAATAATCCGAGCCAACCAAGATTCCAAGGGACTAATATACCGAGCCAAACGATATTTCATGGGACTATTCATTCGAGCCAAACTATATTTTAAGGGACTAATAATCTGAGCCAACCAAGATTTAAGATTTCAAGAGACTAATATACCGAGTCAACGGATATTTTATAGGACTAATGTATCGAGGTAACCGATATTTTATGAGACTAATAATCGGAGACAATCAATATTTTAAGGGACTTATAATTTTAAGTAAGAAAAAGAAAAAAAATAATTAAGAAAAGCATATTCTCTATCAGACCTAAATTTGATAAAATTAATAACAACTTCAACTTAACTTTAGAGATCACAAACTTAAATATCAGCTTTTCTTTCCACATCATATTCAAATATGTTCTAAAAGACATGAACTTTGGATGTTAGAATAAGAACAACCTAACATCAAAAACACGCAAGTAGCTAGAATTACAAAACTTAAGTCTAAAGAACATAGTATTGCAGATTCATTCATTACATAATTCGAGAAAATATGCTACCATCAAATTAATGTTGTAGATGATAAATTCCATATTATCTGAGGACATTATGCAAATACTTTGTTTGCATTTAAAGTGATAAATACATGATTTTAGTTTATCTTCTCAACAATCATGAAAGGATGTTTGTTAGCTTGTTTGCTTATACTTAAAACACAACAGCTAAGTATGCGCCATGTCAAATATTTTAAATTCACAAGTACTTAGGTAACAAGACTTAATTGTTTAATGAACATCTCATGTTTCCTAACACACTTGATCGAAGTTGAAATATTATTGACATAACATACTTTTAATTTTCAAGCTATAAGCATGGCATGTTAGAAGAGAATTACCTGAAGATTGGCAGACTGTTGTGCTTTGAACCCACACAAGGAAAACAACTTCTTTCCCTTGGCTCTAGAAATACTACCCAAGAAACATATTAAAGAACTTCGCTAATGATGTTAATTTTGAAGCCCTGTATATCAAAAACAATAGAACACATGGTCATTATTGCCTTAACACCAACACATTTTCACGTAGCCTAAAGGACAAAAAAACTACCGGAGAAATTCTCCAATAATAACACCATTATCAATACAAAAAATTATCAAATCAAATACATGAGCGAAACCCCCTAACTTATAAAACAAACGTGTGATATATTACTTTAATGTAAGAATTGTCCAAAATTAAGCTAAATTTCCCAAATAAATGAAGAAATTGATAGAAGTAGTCACTGTGCTAGTAAAAAACAATTGCCTCAGATTGGTATGAAACTAACTTCATTAGTAAAAAAAAGGCAGGTGTTCTTTTGAACATAGAAATCCAACCCAGCATCTAATTCATGTAGAAAAGTTGAATTGAGAAAGAATTAGAAATACCCAGCAACTATAGAGAAGAAAAGAATCTTCAAAGTTGGCTGGCTGGAATCAATTGTTGTAGGTCAAAGCAGGCCACAGAATCATAGGAACAGTCAAATTCACAACAACGAAGAACAAAATTACCAAATCCAACATTGGAATCGAAATAAACAACAAAACCCATCATGCATTCATATCACCAAGAACATTTCCAACTCCAACCCCAAAATCAGAACAACGATTCACATAAAAACAAATCCAGAAACAACCCACAAAAACAACCCCAATGGGTAGAAAAAAAACAGGGAAAAAACTGAAATCAAAATCGAACCTTCTAGTTTGGGAGAGAATCAACAACGGCGTGTTGAGCAGCCCATCCGAATGAGCAACCTTCAGACCAGGTGGATTTAAATTGAAGTTTCAGCAAATCCTTTCGTAATCCAAAACCCATCAACCAAAATCGATTTCAGAAACTTCTCAGTCAGAAAACACAATGCGTAAACCCTAAAAGAAAATTCAAAAACAGAAATCCGTATTCTTAAACCCTGATAACTCGCGTTGTCTAAAAAACCCTAACTAGCCGAAAACAAAAAGAAGAAACAAGAAATAGGGCACATTGTTGTTACCTCGCGATCTATAAGAACCTGAATTTTTTGTTCTTCTTCTTCTTTGGATGATTTCGTGAACTCGGTTTTCGATCACAAAATCCAGTAATTGGGTTCTTCAGAATTGGACTCATCTTCCAAATTCACACTCAGGATCGATTTCAGGCAGAGAAGCGCTCTTTGAAGGGCAATGTAGTATTTTCACAAAGTTTCCAAATCTGGGTGAACTGACGTGCTTCTTAAGCTATCTTTTAACCGCCATTTAAAGGGGCAATTCCGTCTTTTCGAATGATGACGTCATTGGTACAATTCAAACAAAAAATTCCATAAGCTGTTTAACGGCCATCTAAAGAGAAGTGTGGTCTATTAAAAACAAATTTTCCATAAATGGATTTTTTTTTTCTTTTTTTATAATGGATTATTTTTTGAATTTAGATTTTTTTTTTTTTAAGAATTAAGGATGTTTTTTTAATATAAGTTGCGGGAAGAGAATTACAAATACCGATTCCAGATATTGAACTTGTGATATGAAGTGGAAATGAATTAACACTAAACCAAATAACCAATCGCGCCACCGACCTATTTGGTAGGATGTTAATTTTCCACGGGTGGGTTATTTATTGATACTTCATTTTTTTATGATGAAATACCTTAATTATATTTTCTAACATAAGTTAATTTTCCATGAGTTAACTTAATTCTATTTTCTAACATAAGTTATTTATTAGTACTACAACTAATTCTTTGGTTTTTTTTTCTATGAAATACCTCAATTCTATTTGGGTGTGTTTGTTTGTTTTTTTTTTTTTTTTAGAAAAGAGTGAAGGGGTTTAGTATAGAGTGGAAAGAAGTAGTTAATAGTAGTATGTAATGATTAACTACTCGTTTGAGGATTGTGGTTAATAATGAACTGCTTGTTTGGAGATAGGAGTTAATAGTGGTTGATATGAATTTTTTTTTTTTTGAAAATGTGGTTGAAAATGTCTATAATTAAAAGTTTATGAATTTTAATTATCCACCTCAATTGTTGTTGTTTTTTTTTATAGTACTACCTCAATTGTTGTTTACTGAATTTAAAAGACATTTTTATAGTTGATCATATTTGTTTTTAAAAAAATAAATTCTATATTTTTTACTTAACATATGAGCAACATGAATGAAACAAACAATAATAAATTTTAAAAATTTAGGCTAAATTTACAATTGAATAGACGGTTAAAATGTGAATTATTACAGAAATAGTACGTGAAACTCGTAAAAATACATTATTCTATAAAATAAATAAATAGAAAGTATTAAGATATTATGGTCTTTTTGTTTTAAAAAAATAGCAATCATAGTCAAACTTACGGTATAATTAATACTCATTATACGGTATTGTTTATACATAATACTATATTAATACACAATATTGTACTTAAAACATATAATATTGTATTATTAATATCCCAAATTATATTTTACAATGAATATTAACCATACCGTATTTTTTTTATTATGGATGCAAATTTTCAAATGTGCTTAAATATTTTGTAAAATTGGACTATGCAACACAATTTCTCTTTAGTCTACATACTTCTAATTTTATTTTGATTATTTTATTTTTAAATGTCAAATTTTAATTATTATAAGGATAATAAAGCTAAAATTTAGTATTTTTTGTTAATTTATTACTATATTTCATTTGTAAATTTTTTCTTGTTATTTTTTCAAAATTTTAGAAATATAGTTACATCAAATGTTTTATTTAAAAAAGAGGTTTTTTTATGAATTAAAATTATTATTCATTGATAATTTTTTAATGAAATAATTCATTTTAAATCGAATTTTTGAAAGTATAATTAAATTGGATTACAACCAATCTATCACGTCAACACGTTATTGACTTTTTCGAAAGAGTTAAAATTATTTTTAGAAAGAAATATTTAAATATTGATGTTAGCCGAGATTAAAACATAAATTTGATGAAATTTAAAATGAGGTTTAATAAAATTGTTTAAAAAAAATTTGAGATCTTATAGAGAGTTGAAGAGTGGTTAAAAAGAGGTTGAAGAGTGGTTGTTTACTACAAAATACAAATGAAGGGTTGTTGAGGAGTGGTTAACCACTCCTCATGTCCAAAGAACAAACATAGCCTTTAGGTCTAGGATAATTAAAATAAAATATTCAAACTCATGATTTATTAAGCATACTCGTTCAATTATTTCATAAGTTTGATAATTGTATAAAAAAAATTTACTTTATGTTCTCTAAATTTAGAATAGATTTATTTTTCTTTTTTTAGGTTAATTACAATTGAGGAAAGAAATATTCAATTCTACGACGAGAGTTGATGGAACAGACAATTGAGCTACAACCCTGCAGAAAAAAATTACTTTTAATTAATTTGACTAGTAATAATGTCAGCAAATAGGTTAAAGGGTATTTTTTTTTCAACAAAAAAAAAGGTTAAAGGGTATTTTTGTTTTTCAAAATAAATAAGTTAAGGACCAAACATATAAAATAAGTATAATTAGTAGTCATGTCACCTCCAAATTTTAGAATTTTATTTTATATAAAATAGACTTCATCCAGTTTTTTTATATTATTTATAGTATGATCTCAACCTCTTAAAATTATTGTAGCAAAATGATAGTAAATTTAGTAACTTTGAGGTCACAGGTTCCACCCCAAATGTTGTGTCCTAAAAAAAACCTCTTAAAATTGTTAAATTTGTATATATAAGTCAATCTTAATTATATTTTAATATTATTTATATCATATATGTAAGATGTTGCCAATCATTACTTAAAATTTGCTATTTTATTTTTATATACAGAAATAAACCTCTCAAAATAGTTTAAGTGGTCTCAATTTTTTTTTTATAGATCTACTCTTGATTATAATTCAAGAGATCAACTAGATGCTTTAAAAAAAATTTGAGTACTAAATGCTTTAGAATTTAGAAACCTATTAAACCAACAAAAAAAAAGTTAATAATCAAGCACTTATTTATTATAATTTTTTTTTTTATATTCGTTTGTGTTTGAATCCACACATCTCAACTATTTTTAAAAGATATACAGTTTAATCCAATAATATTTCAATGTAAAAAAATTGATAGTTTAATCCAACAATATTTGGATGTAAAAAAATTGATAGAAAATTAATTTTGGAATAGATAAGCATCATATATTGAATCCTACATTCCATATATATCCTAGTTAGCAGGGATATATATCTTAGTTAGTAGGGATACAATAAGTCTAAAAATTAATTATAAATACATACACTTCAAAATATACACATATATATACATAAATGCATTGATATTAATGAATATTATCACATATTTTCTTATAATACCAATATTAATGAGTACTTATAATACATTAATGATTATGGACATATACTTTAAAATTTACATACCTTTGCAACTATTTTGGGAGAAAAATCCATCCATCATATATTTTGCAATTTAAGCTCCTCCCTTAAAGGTATATCCACCTGTTACACTACCTACCATGATATCAAGCAAATCCCAAAACAATAGTTATTCTTGAAGTATAAATTCACAAGACAATCCTGGCTAAGGTTTACCTTCTCAGTAGTTTACAAAACTTTCCAACTTAAGTAAAAGAAACATTGGCAACAACCAAGACAACCAAATTGGAGTACCACAAAATTATATGAACATTCCAAGGTCTGCATTCTCAAAATACATATACACTACAACATCATTTACAATCAAACCCAGCTCATAACACAAAAGTGTGAACAGTATTGACCTCTTGTTCGACCGACCAGCAGTCTACAGCCCTCGCTGTTGCTCTCTCGTGGGTGCCTGCAAACAATTCAACTTAACAACAAAAGGAAATATAACCTAAAACAAACATAGATGATTTATTACATGAACCACCACATTTAAGAGTCCCCCAAACACAATTCTTGCCCAGCAACAACAACCCTCTGACTAGCCCTTTCTAACATTTCCTTGAAGTTGTGTAACACCAACCTCCTTTTGGTTATAGTATCATCAACTCACTGCTTACATACTCAGACAGAACACACCTCGGGGCTGTTTGTTTGGCATATTTAGGTAGGAGTTAGTTTTAGGGTTTATTAACCCCTTCTCTCGAAAACCTACATCCAAACGAATTTTTATTAACTCCTCATTTTTCCTTTTAAAAATAATTCTCATTTCTAACCATTCATTTTTAATCATTCATTTATAACTTTTTTTTTAATCAATCATTTCTAACCACTTATTTTTAATCTTTCCTTTCAAATCAATTAAAATAACTCATTTTTAATCATTTCTTTTTTAACTACTAAATATAACTACTCATTTTTAAATTTACATCCAAACAAGATTTTAACTCTAACTCCTCTACACAAAAACTACGCCCAAACGAGTTTTTGAACTCAGCCTTATGTTTCCTTCCACACACCTTTACAATCTCTCTGGCAGAAATATACTAAGCCAAATTATAGGAAAACACAAGTGAATTCCCTCCCCAACCCAATGCTAACAGCACAGTATCAATAAAAACATCAATACGGGCAGAGATACAACCCCTAATACCTACAATTAATAATATAGACAACTCAAAGTCTAGGCAACAAATGGCCCATCTACTGACAAAACTTACCATACAAAGCAATTCCTTTCAACTATCACATACCCAACATGCACACGGATTCATTAAGTTACATTAATTATCTATTTCACCTTGCCGCAAAGATTCCTTTCCAAGAAGCCCTCACCTGCCTTTCTTCAAGAGGACTGCACTTCACAAGTCCATTGACAACTGTTCGAGGTTGCGATTCCCCTACATCGCTTTCTTCCACATATAGGGAATCAGCATCAGGATGCTTCTAAGTATTGCCAACAAGGATATCGAGTCTAGTAATTGTAATTTCTGGTTCCATAGATGCTTTTGGTTTGCTGCTTGTGGATTTCGCCTGTTGCTATTTTCCTCTGCCTTCCATCAAGGAAAAAAAACAGTAGAACACCATTTGGAAAAGCATTCATCACGAGAATATCATCTAGGAAAATTAAATATCTTATGTATATGTTAAAATAAGTTTTAATTTTATGTTTGTTTTTAAATTGAAACGTTAAGAACTAAAATAATACCTTCATCAATATATTAAAATTTAAAAATAGTCTAGTCATCATCTTAATCAACCATCCGTTATCCAACTAACAATTTTGTTCTTTAAATGACTAAAATTGGGCATTATTGAAATGTTAGAGCTAAAAGAGTTTGATTTTGAAACATAAAGGACCAAATAGAAACTACATCCAAAACCTAAAAGACAAAAAAGATACTTTTCCCTATTCTTTAGTAGATTCAAAAGACTAAAACAAATATCTTAAAAATTCAGGATCAAAATAGAATCGATGGTAAAGTTATTTGGGAGTCAAAAAGACCAAAATGAGATTTATATTTTATAATAAAGTTTAAAAAAGGTTATTATATGTAAAACTCAGCACAACATTAATGCTTTTGGAACTCAAAGAATTTACATCACTCATAAATTGAATGTGAAGGATAAGAATAATGACGAAATTTCACCAACCTAAAACATTAGATTTTTTTAAGTTGGGCAGCAAGCTTTGCTGCATCAGCATCTGCTCTCACAATGCGTTGAGCCTGGCTTTCAGCAAACTTATTTCTGACTTTCTGTACAGTTAACTTCTTCATAATCAAAATTAGTTGTCACCATGGTCATTTCACGTTCGGCATAATCAAAATGATGTAAGGCATATAAATAACATTTTCAATTTTAAGAAATAGAGAACTATTTTTAGACATGCCACGTTGGTCCTTAATTCTCAAAAGTTAGGGTGAGATTTATAAAATCATTTTTAAAAAAATCCCTTCTTCATTCGATAAACAAAGTTTAGTCAGTGGTGAGGACACCTACCATGTGGAAAGGCACATTATCCTTGCCCATAAATTGTAAAAGCTCCACATTTTCTGGATTCTTCCACCATTTCTCCCATTCAATTGGTGTAGCAAGATGTAATGGAGACATACCTTATAAATACATCAAACCAGACATAGAAGAGCTAACAAAAAGAAAATGAAAATTAACAAAAAATTATCATAGAAAATCGTCGAACAATTACAATTAAAAAATTGAAAAAACAACTAACCTTGTCCTTCAATCTTTCAATTGGAATTGGAACCCCCCCACTTTAGATCTCCTTGTAATACAACGAGGTTTCAACCCTTCTTTAAGCCAAGTATTTGTTGCTTGAATAGCATTTTGGCTCCAAGATCCGGCCACAGAAGTCTTGTCGATGTATTCTTCCGATCTATCATTAGCAAAGAAAGTTCAAGAAACATGTGGTTTGTATCCCTAATTTCCAAATATTAACAATACGTGGGGCTTTCAGGATGGGATAAAGAATAAAATAGAGCCGATTGATGCCTCTCAACTTCTCATTCATCAAATTAATGTTGTAATTGATAAATTTCATCTTAACCGAGGACATTAAGTACAATACTTTGATTGATTATTTCCTTTAAAGTGATAATAAATACATGATTTTCAGTTTATCTTCCCAACAATCACGAAAGGATGTTTTTTAGCTGTTTTTTGTTTGCTTTTACTTAAACACAACAGCTAAGATTGCACCATGTATCAAGTCAAACATTTTAAATTCAATCACAAGTACTCAGGTAACAAGAATTAATTGTTTAATGAACATTTAATGGTTTCCTAACACACTTGATCAAAGTTGGAATATCGTCGACATACTTCCAATTTTCAAGCTATAAGCATGACATGTACACAGAAGATAATTACCTGAAATATTGGCACAAGCACTATGCTTTGAAACCCACACTGAGAAAACTTCCTTCCTTCCTTCGGCGCTAGAAATACTACCCAAGAAACATATGAAGGAACTTCTCTCATGATGTTAGTTTCGAAACCATATATATCAAAAACATAATAACACCAGAGAATATTATCAATACAGTAACAAGAGTGAAAAATCAAATACATGAGCGAAACCCCCTAACTTATAAAACAAACGAGTGATAAATCACTTAACGTAAGAATTATCCTAAATTAAGCTAAATTTCCCAAATAAATGAAGAAATTGATAGAAGTAGTCATTGTGCTAGTAAAAAACCATTGCCTCAGATTGGTATGAAACTAACTTCATTAGTAAAAAAAGGGAAGTGTTTTTTTTTTAACATAGAATCCAACCAAGCATCTAATTCATGTAGAAAAGTTGAATTGAGAAAGAATTAGAAATATCCAGCAACTATAGAGAAGAAAAGAATCTTCAAAGTTAGCTGGCTAGAATCAATTGTTGTAGGTCAAAGAAGGCCACAGAATCATAGAAATATTCAAATTCACAACAACGAATACAAAATTACCAAATCCAACATTGGAATCGAAATTCACAAAAAAACCCATCATGCATTCATATCACCAAGAACATTTCCAACTGCAACCCCCAAATCAGAACAACGATTCAAAAACAAATCCAGAAACAACCCACAAAAATAACCCAAATGGGGAAGAAAAAAACAGGGCAAAAACTGAAATCCAAAGCGTAATCGAAATCGAACCTCCTGGTTGGGGGAGACCAACAGTGGGTTCATAGCTATTAAACCGAAATCGATTTCAGAAACTTGTCAGGCAGAAAACACAATGCTTAAACCCTAAATGAAAAATTAGAACACAAATCCCCATTCCTAAACCCTAACTCGCATCGTCTACAAAAACCCTAACTAGCGGGAAAAACGGAAGAAGAAACAAGAAAGAGGGCATATTGTTGTTACCTCGCGATTCCTCGAAGATCTAAATGATCCTCCATGGGTTTCAACTCCTCTTGTAATTGAACCTGAATTTCTTCATCTTCTTCATGGGCGATTTCCTGAACTTTGCTTTCGATCACAAAATCCAGCAATTGGGTTCTTCAGAATTGGACTCGACCTCCAAATTCTTACTCTTGAGGGTCCATTTCAGAAGCAGAAAAAGGAAGGATTCATTCTTGGAAGCAGAGTGTTTGGCGGGTGGTGAAGGGTATTGTAGTCTTTTCATAAATTTTTACCTATACATTTTTTCATATTTTGTTTCTTTACACACGTTTCATTTTAATTTTATATTTCCAAATTTAAATATGAGACTTTTTCATGGATATTAAAAAATAAATAAATAATTCTCTACACAATACATTTCTTAAATTTATTTATTTGTAGCAAAAAAATACCCTAAGTTTGTAAAATTATCAAAAGACCCCTGCTTAAAACTCTCCCACAAGATTTCACCCCACATAAACACTGTACACACCTTATTTGTAAATAAAAAAAAAAAAAGGAAAAACCCTCCCAACATGATTTCTTCTCAATCATCGCAACTTCTCATCGTCGTCACCTTCGCCTGAACCACGTTCTTTGCTGTCGATCTCGTTGGCGGCTTTTCTGGTTCTCATCGCCGTCACCTTCGCAGGAACCACGTTCTTCGCTGTCGATCTCGCTGGCTGCTTCTCGGCTTTCTATTATTCTTCTATGTTCCCATTTTAGCGTACTTTCTTCTATTCAACGAACGAGTTTGGGGCGGCGACAGTGTGCTTTGTCCGTGGCGTTCAAATGTTCGACAATTCGCCGCTTGCAGTGTTATCGGGGGACGACGAAGGTGGAGCTGCTGAAGAGCATGGGGAAGACGTGGGGATTCAACTGATAGAAGCCTATCAGTTCCACTAATATAAACTAATAGTTTTCTATCAGTTTCACTGATAGAATGCTATCAGTGCAAATTCACTTTGGTTCATCTGATAGAAATCTATCAGTTCCACTGATAGAAAACTGATAGAAGTCTATCAGTGGAACTGATAGAAATCTATCGGTCAAAACTTGAAGAGAAAGAAGAAATAGCTTGAATCTTGGAGGGGAACTCAAAAGAAAAAGAGTATATTTGGAAATTGAAAAAGAATGTAAAAAATCTGCTATGCATGAATTTTTTTACAATTTGTGCTATAATTAAAATAGGTGGGCCAAAAAATGCTATTGGTAGCAAATTCCCTTTAAATATATCTATATTTGTAATAAAGTTAGATCAAATAATAGATTTCTTATTAGCTTTTTAAAATAAATTTAATCTCATTAATTTCCTTTAAATAAATTTTAGAAATAAGTTTATATTACATCATTTATTATATTAAAATTAATAATAATAATAATATTATTATTATTATTATAAATAGGGAGTTTAGGAAGGGTAATAAAAAAATAGTAATGATGTTTGAATTGGAAGATCCAAATGATATATAAATCATATTTACCATTTTCTGAAAATTTGGAATAACAACTTTTTAGTTATTTATTTTAATAATAGTGTTTTTTAAAAAATATTTTGTCAATAGCAAAATTTTAGACTTTTTTTATTCAATTATGTCCTTCCCCACTTCGTGATATATGACTGTTTGGAAAACTATACGACACTGATTGAAAAGTCATCTAACAAATGAAAAACAATACGGCATTAATTGAAAACTTATCTTTAACAAATGAAAAATTATATGACATTAATCGAAAACTTATCTTTGACAATGATGGAAGACGGTTTGTTCTATTGACATGATTTTTTTTCATTTTTTATTAAGTCTACCTCAATTTAAAGATAATATATAATGTGCATAACATAATTCTTAAAACGAGGTTAATTTAGCAGCATTATGACCTGTCGATATACTCTTTCCATAAAACCATTGCTCCCATGCTTGTCCTTCTGTAAATTAAATGCAATCAATTCATACTGGTACAAAGGCAAATGGGGAAGTTCAATTCATTTATTACAACATATTACAATTGCAACAAAAGATTCAACTCAAAATAACAACAGCTTATGGCATCTGAAAAGTGGTTGAAATAACATACTCAGCTCGATTTCCTGGAGAAAGATGCGTGTTGCTTGACCTTACTATCACAAACACGACCCGAAAACGAGAGCTAGAGGTCCACACAAAGGTACGAAATGACCGAGCCAGCACGTCGTTTTGTTCTCTCGCTCACCTTCCATTTCTCAACCAGAACTTTCTTTATGCTCGGGCAGCAGGAAACAACGGTGGCAACCCCTGCTGCAGTGATGCCAGGACAGTAGACCATGTGGCAGGATTCGAGCATGGTGCATCGCTTCACTAAGTGCATTAGACCCGCATCTGTTATCTGGTGACAATGAGACAGTACTATGTCCTTAAGCAAGGGACATCCTTCCCCTAACGCAGCCATTGCCATGTCCCCCAAGTTCTGTCCAAAGAGTACAAAATATGTTGGGGTTCAACAAGAGATTGAACACAAAATTCAAACAATGTAGAGAAGGTATTTTTTTTATACCCGAGTTACACAACATCTCTCCTATTGTCAAGAAAACTCATGAGAAATTAATTTATGACTCGTCTCTTAGCTCCCCAAGATCCTCTTGACCACTAGACTATTCCATGATGATTGTAGACTACTCCATCCATGATGATCGTAGAGAGGATTATGCGTGTGGTTTTTTTTCTTGCAGTTCGACTAACTAGTAGATGGATGGATTTTGGTATTGGATTCGACAATATGCTCAGATCAGTTCAATATTTGACCTCTTGGTCGAGGTTACATGCCTCAACTCAATTGGGCTCTAAAAAAAATGAGCAGTTGAAGAACTTAATTCTTTCTATACAACCAGCTCAGATAAATTAATGCGTGTAAAATTATAAGGCACATATTAGTGCAAAAGGAGTCTTAAATGCAAAAGGAGAAATCACTGTTGTATATAGATTGCATTATTTGTGAACATCATTTAAAAGTAAATTTCCAGTTCCAACTTAAGAAAGAGAGACAAGCATACCTCAAGAACGCTTACATCCAAGTAACTTAATTGAGGACAACCTTGAGCAATGGCTGCTATTCCAGCATCACCAATACGGTGGCACCCACTAACATTCAGCTGATGAAGGGAACAGCCCTTGCCAATGGCAATAAGCGCCTCATCACCAACCCTAAAAATTTAGGTCACAATGTTTAGGAAGAAGAAACAAAAAACCAGCCGAAATGTCGATAAGTAAGTACCTGTCACAAAATCTGAGGCTCAAATCTGTGAGGAATTTGCAATTCTTGCCGATAGCTATCATTCCAGCATTCCCAATCTAGCTCAAACGAAAAACACTTCATTAATTGTTCCTTCCCATTAGAATGTCAATACTTAACCCAACTTGTTTTTTACCAAGTGAGGAAATGGTTGATGCTTTCTCACAAATAATATTTTTAATTATTTAGTAAAAAAAGATTTGAGACAAATAATAGAACAGCAATCAGTCTAAAATATGTATTTTTCTTGGAATGAATCGAATGATGCAGGGGGGGAGTGCAAGAGAGACCTCATAACATCGACGAATATGGAGTTTCTTCAAATTTTTGCATCCTTCAGCTATGCCGCATATTGCTTCATTTCCAATTCTCGAGCAATCTACCAAGTGGAGTGCTTGTAAGAACTTACAACTTTGACCAATTTCAAGAAGACCAGAATTGGCAATCTTTTGGCAGTACAACAAAGCCAATTCAGTCAACTCGCTGAAAAAGAGAACCAATGAAGAGAATCAGATAAAATCAATAAAAATTAGATAAACGCCGGTGGGTAAAAATCATTGTGATTAAACAATTATCATAAAGGAGAATAGCTTCACATCAAGGAGGGTAGTGAAAGCATTGAAAATAAATCTAGAGAGTAAATCCATTTGAATACTCTAGAAAGATTGTCAGGAGGATTTGAAAATAGACATTACGGGCAAGATTTTCCGATGGATTCAAGTCCCATGGTTCCAATGTTGTGGCAGCCGTTGACTTCGAGATGTGTCAGTCCTTTACAACCAACTGCAACTGCTTCCAGGCCTATGTCGCTCAGGAAATAGCAATCACTAAGAGTGATGTTTTTTAACTTTTTGCAGCCTACTCCAATGGCACGTAATCCCCTGAACCATTAGGAGGGTAAATAAATTAATAATGCTGAATTCGAACTTGTACCAATCAACCATTAAATGCACATATGATTTTTACAAGAACATCAGATATAATGTCAAATGCTGCATTATTCCTATCCCTAACTTATATCAAGGGGGAAACCCCAAAAAAACTAATTCATTTGCCTTCAACTAAGCAGCAGATTGCTCAAAAAAAGGTTGGAACATCAGATGAGGCCCGTGTTTGAGAGAAATAATGATTATTCCAACTTTTTCTATTTTAAAGAATCTTACTTGTCGGTAAATTCTTGAAAACTGTATAAAGCCAATAATTCCAGAGAAGGACATAGGGAGCCTACAGCTACCAAAGCTTCATCTGTTACATTTGTACACTGCAGCTTCAAAACTTTCAGAAGTGGACATCCTTCGGCTATAGAAAGCACCCCTTTGTTGTGGATAATTTCCGAATCTAACGCCAAGGACTCCAGAGATTTGCAGTGCATACCCACAGCTTCTAATGAAACATCCGTAATTTTGGCACAAGCTGCAATACCAAATGCTTTCAATGAATTCCCGCAACCACGGGCTAATTCAACCAAACCAGTATCAGTCAACCCTTCACAAAAACGCAAGTTTACATCTTCAAGTCGTTTACAGAATTCCCCAACTGCAGCTACACCTTGGTCTCCAACATAGCAACCCTATTAAATATCAGAGTTGAATAAATACTTTGCAGAAAGGACATTGACCTAATAAGTGACCTCAAGAAAAAGAGGCGTGGGTGTAATGCATTCAGGAAACTGTGATTGTTATTAACATAAGCCTCCTGACATGGGAAGTCCTAAAATAAATTCTGGTTCAGCCAAGATAGACTTCAGCTAGCAATTCCAGCTGAAGAAAACCCATATCGTTATAAGATTCCCAAAAGCCCAACACAGAAAAACTTTCAGCTAATATGCACAAGTACTACCTACTCAGCTACCCACTAGGGAAAAGGCCATTGATCACAAAAGAAAGCAAGTTGATGGCAGCATTTGAATGAGTGATGATCATTTTTTTTTAATATCCGTGACTGTCCGGACCAGCTTGAGCGCACCTCGACTAATATCATGGGACATACATTTGAATGTCAAAGAAATTTAAATGAAATTAATTCCTAAGTAGGTAGCCACCATGGATTGAACTCATCATCTTAAGCACCCTAGGACCCTCTTTGACTAATTGAGTCACTCCATGAATGGTTGAATGAGTGAAGATCATGTATATGCAGCTTGGGCCATCTGCCTTCTCTAAACCTATTCGGATATCAAACACAACATCCAGATGCCTACCAAACAGTCCTAAATATCTACATATCTAGGTGTTAAATCAAGAAGGATAAAAGAAAAATAAAAGTACATGACATGCCTACCACTGAAAGTGAGCTCCGAGAAGATAATTACAGAACACCATGGTTTTGCAACAGTAACAGACCAGGGAGATAATTCTAAATTGTCTGGGTTTTTTAATGAGAAAAATGATTTTTACATGTAATCAATCGAAGCATATCAATTCTATTCAAAATTCACGTTCCAATGATTTATAGAATTTTCTTCCTTAAAATAGGAAACTGAACATAGAATTACCTGTAGATCCAGTGACTTCAAAAATCTACACTTCTCAGCAAGGGATGTCAATCCCTGACTTGAAATGTTAGAGCACCAAATTAAGCTCAGTTTCTCAAGGTTCAGAAAACCTTCAGAGAGAGCAATTAGCCCAGCGTCTGACAGACATGAAGACTCCAGGACACTTTCAACTCCAGAATTATCAGTTGCATGCTGTGATTTATTCGGCGATTCATTGCGACGTCTTCTTCCCTGCTGCATAGATTCCCAATAAATTCTGGCAAAATCTTTGAGATGCATTGATTCAATTTGAACCTTAAATATTTTAATTTCATTACTTTAAGTCCTAAACTTCAACAAGTAGCGGAATTAATATCCTCTCCTCATAATCAAGCTAAAAATTGACCCAAAAACTAATGAACATATTAACAACACTCAACCGAAGAAATATCCAATATCTAGGCAATTTAGCTCATACCCAGCACGTGAAAATCTTGCCAACAAAACCAGGACCTAAGAATTAGAAAATGCCACACCTACTAGTTGTACATGTAAGTAGTAACTCAACGAACAAAGCTAATTTCATACAACTATAGGGTTTGATTAGATGGAACTAATATTTCAAAGTTATGATTTCACCTCCCTGAATAAAACTATTACCCGAGCTCCCTGTCATAAAAGGATAGGTTGACCTAAATCAAACACGTACTTGCCTAGAAACATCAAACCACTATGCCAAACACTCTTACCACCATTCCATAGTCACATTCCAGTCCACTCTCCAGAATACTCAATAATCGAATCCAATTCTCCAATTACACATAACACACGCGTAACATTAAATCAAATCAAATCAACCTCACGAAATTCCATCTCTAAACATACCAAACAGAAAAAATCCATAAACCTAAACGAATTTCAAGTAGTTAATTAAAGTGAGCATTAACGGCTTTACCGGATGAATAGGAAGAGAAATCGCCAATCGCTCGTCGATATGGACATTCCTGACATTGACGAAACGGCGAGCAAGGAGCTGAACGAAGAGGTCGGGGCTACCCGTTGCGCCGATTCGTAGGGTGGTTCGGCTGAGGCGCTCGAGGTTGAGCCAGCGCCGGCAGACGAGAGAACAGGCATCGCGGCCGAGCTTGGAGTCGAGGCACCGGAAGATCTCGACGATCAGCTCGTCGGGGATGACGGTGTTGATCCAATCGTGGCCTCGCATTGCTTGACGATGAAGTTTCAATCGCTTCGTCTCTGAAATTTGAGAGAGAATTTGGTTTTCATCGGAGAAGAGAATTGATTCCGGGTGGGAGGGCTTTATAGTTGGAGGAACGGTGGAAGTCGGCGGTTTGGCTTGAGAGAGAAGGGTGTGATTTACTATTATGCCCCTCTCTTCTGATGATAATTGCCATGCACGCCATGTGCCTACGTGTCTTCGCGTCGAATTTTTCTCTTTGAAAATTCGTTTTTTTTTTTAAATTTCTTTAGGGCAACCGCTGATTATATATGCTTTGTCTCAAATATTATGTGAGATTTTCATTTTTGTTCCAACCCTCTTTTTGTGGGATGGAACATTGGGGATGTGTTTGTTTGTTTGGTTTACGGGTTGGAATTTAGATTCCGTGGAATTTGAATTTTTTGGAATTTAATAGGGTAATCAAATATACTATTTTGAAATAGAATGTCGATAAAATATTTAAAATAATATTATATTTTAATTGTGATCTATTTTGATTTTGAGTTATCAAATTTTTTTATAGCCAATAGAGCAATAACTCAAGCGGTAATGTACACCTAATGACCTAAAAGTCCTCTGATTGTTGTAATCTAAAGAAAATATGATCTTATATTTTAAAATAATTTTGTGATGAATGCACAAATTGGTAAGAAAATCCTCTAATATCAAAATAATTTACAAAAATAAAATAGTCAAGTGAATATTTAATTGATCAAAATCATCAACAAATACATAATTTAACAAATATATTTTTTCTTTCTAAAAAAAAAACAAATATATTTTATTTTACACATTAAAGAAGGGAGACAAATACCTATTTTCGAACTCAAATCTATCACGCTCTTGTTGAATTGATTTACGAGCCACAGTAAAACTATTGCGCGTGTACAAATACTTCATACCTATATTATGAGTAAAACAAACATATCAAACAAATCTCCATATTTATTTAACTTAAAATTAAAATATATAGAAAAAAGATAAAGGACGACAATAATTAGGTCAAACGATAACCCGACGCCGGTTTCAGCTCTATCCATGATAGGATCATCCAATTCCCTAAACCAAACAGGCCGGTTGTTCATCGCTCGTCCAGTTCCATCGTTGATTTGGTAAGCGTACGCCATACCTGGGAACAGTAAAGCAACGTTTTTCATTTTCATCAATTCGATTTAACGAAGAAAAAAAATGTGAATGTTTGGTTGAAGATTCCGTCAGAATTTCATACGAAGAATCGATTACGGAAACGACGCAGAAACTTGAGGAAGAAGACGAAGAACAAGGCACAGATCGTAATCGCTTTTGCTTTTTCTTTGATTCGTTGTGTTTCTGCGAATTCTGAAGAATTTATCGAAGATCGGTTGGGGAAAAAGTGTAGGAGCTTGATCTGAGATATCGATCATGTCGTTCTCATTCTTCAAGCCATCGAGGCCTAAAACTCCGCAGGAGGTGGCCAAATTCATCAAGGATAGCCTTATGGCACTCGATACCAAAACCGTCGTCGACGTTAGAGCTCTCGAGAAGGTTAGTCTCAATCGCTTCGGCGATTTTCTTTTCGGAATTTCTGGTTGTGGATGATTTGGAGTTGCTTTTTAGGTCTACGAGAATTGTTTGTGTCAAAATTGGATGATTTGTAGCATTTGTTACTTATCAATGAAATTGATTACGTTTTCTGTAGAAGGTATCCGATTTGGAAGTTTATTGAGTATTTGAATGATCCTTTGCTTCAGGCTATGGAAGAGGTTGAGAAGAACTTCGTATCTATGAAATGCATGCTTATTGGAGATGCGGAGGTTGAACCAAATGTGGATCAAGCTTCTCAGCTGACGCAGGAGATATGTAATGAGTGTGTTATCGACCTTCTAATTCACAAGTTGCCTGTTCTGGGATGGGAAGTAAGTTATATCTTGCATTTCTCATGGTTAATCGCAGGCGAAAGGTTCGTGTGGATCAGTTTTCAGATTGACAATGTTTTTTTTTTATTGTAGGCAAGAAAGGACCTTGTGCAATGTTGGTCCATATTGTTGAAACAAAAGGTTGGCTCCAGTTACTGCTGTGTACAGTACATTGAGAACCATTTGGAGTTGTTAGACTTTCTTGTTGTGTGGTAAGTTTAAGATTATTACTTTCTGAGTTAGTTCATGTGTGTCTCAAGTTGCAAACAAGAGCAATTACTCAACCGACATAAGTTTGTGTTCATGACCAAGTGGTGATGGGGTCGAGTGCGAAGACCCGAGTTCAATTGTTGTTGAACTCAATAAATTTTTGTGTCAAGTCATGAATTTTAGCTGCCGCATAGTGTAGTTGCATAAGTAATTCTTTCTCTTGTAGATGATGGGATGATTTTGTAATCGGCCTTATTTCTCTTCTTATATGTGTTTTCATTACCTTTTTATACAAGTGAAATGCTGCCATTTGTTCTCTGCTTACTTCCTTATTCGTTACTTGTTACCCGTAGCTATGACAACAAGGAAATTGCCGTGAACTGTGGAAGTATGTTGAGGGAATGCATCAAGTTCCCCACGCTCGCAAAGTAAGATGCATGCTCTTTTTTTTTTTTTTTTTTTTCACATTGACCATCAAGATTTCAACAATGTGCTTAAGTCAATGGTACTTTAGGATGGATGAAAGATGTTGGTTGAAATAATTAAATTTACCTCAAGTTATTAGTTTAGCTTTTGGATTGATCGATGACATGTTACCACAACATGAGATTTTTGTATTCAAACCCTTGTCAAGTCATTTCCTTTCCAATTATTTTTTTTTTCACTTATTGGATATCTTTAAAATTTCAAGTGCGCAAGTGAGGGGGAGTTGATTGATATAATTAAATTTATCCAAATCTATCAACTTCAATATTTGGGTTGGTTGGTGGTTTAACATGATTCAACAAAATTCTAAAATTCAGTGAAGCCCCATGGTTGGTCTTTGGTGACATATTATTAAAAAGTATGATACAAGTTTGGAGTTGCATATTGTTATTGTTATTGTTATTATTATTATTATTATTATTTTGAAACAAGGGTAACCACGCCCGTCCCTATGGAGTTGCATATTATGGACTTGTTTCTCATATTATGGGCATGCTTGTACAGTTTAGGAACCTTATGCTTACATATTTGACAAATTTTCTCCTTGAATATTTTAGAATTAACTATTGTCATTCTTCCATCCTTCACATTTAATAATGCATAACTTAATTGCATAGAGTTTTTTTTTTAAAAATTTATATTTGTGAGTGTCCATGCTAGCTTGTACGCACCTCGACTATTCTCACAAAACATACTGTATGAGTCTACAACATTTGAATGTTAAAGAAGCCCGTAGAAAATTATTTCTTAGGTAGGTGGTCACCATGAATCGAACTCATCATCTCTTAGTTGCTCATGGCACTCTTAGTCTTAACCACTAGGTTACTCCATGATGGTTAACATAATTGCATAGAGCGGCTCTCCTGTTTGTATTCTACCCCAGCGTTTGTGACTCCTATTGGATTTTCATGTTTCTTAAACCCACTATTTTTTTTTTTTTTTTGAGAACTTTTCTTAAACCCACTAACAGCCACTTTACTTTGATCCTTTCTTGGAATGTAAAAATAACTCTTTTGGATATGTGCTCCAGTTTTAGAAAAAATTACCTTGTGAATTTGAACAGGAGGTTCCGCATGTGGCATCTCTTAGGGAACTTAATGGAATAATTTTCCAAAGATTATAAATTATTGTTAGTGAGACTCTTGTTTGTAGATGAGAATGTTCAAATTTAAGTTTCTTATATATAAGTTCATTTCTTCACAGTTTATTTTTGTAGTGTTTTCTCAGATACATATTAGAGTCTGCATGTTTTGAATTGTTCTTCAAGTTTGTGGAGTTGCCAAATTTTGATGTTGCATCGGATGCATTTTCTACTTTTAAGGTTAGTCATGAGTTACTTGTATCATGTTTTCTTTGTACATAATGTAAAATATTTTAGATTTGATATTCATAGTGCATTTCTGACAGGACCTGCTTACCAAACATGGAAATATAGTTTCCGACTTTTTGAGTGCTCGTTATGAAGAAGTATGTTGCTTCTTTTCTCTTGTTTATTTTATATGTATACTAGATTAAACTTTACTTTAGTCCCTAAATTTTACTACTTTGAATGATTTGATTTGCATACTTTCATTTGTGAATGTATTGAATATTGATGTTTATTTAGTTCCATTGTTATTTATTTATATATTTATTTTAAAACCGAGAAATCGGAGTTTCGCCTACTTTACCCGGGGTAACGCCCGTTCCTAGGCCAGACTCCAAGAGATATAGAAGGAATGGAGACACGGGAGGATATTATTCAAATTGACAATGTTCCAGTGTTTATTAAAAGTGACAATTTCAAGGACTAGATTTCTCATTCGACCTTTATGGTGTTATGCAAATTGAAACAGTTGAGGATACTATTCAAAGTCTTGCTTGTCTGGGTGGATAGAGTTATAGGATTAACCTGTTTCTTGGAGTTTATCTGCTCCGGATGAGGAAGTGTATTCCAAAGAGTTATTTATAGTTAACCATCTTAGATTGGCCTAGTGATTAGAGAGGATCTTAAGGATCAAGAGGTAACGGTTTCAATTCATAGTGACCACCTACCTAATGAATTTTTTTATATCCAAATGTTGTAGGGTCTCAAGCAATATGTCCCATGAAAATAGTCGCTGGCCAGACACTCACGAATACAAAAAAACAGTTATTTATATTTGACTTTTATAGCTCCATTTTCTTTTTCATAAAATAGAGATTGTTTTCCAGTTCTTTGACAGATATGAAACACTCCTGACGTCTTCCAATTATGTAACTAGAAGACAATCATTGAAGGTTCGTTCTCGGGCTCTTTTCTCCTTTTATATGACCACTTGATTATACGATATTCTGCTGACAATTTTTTGTTTTTTTTGAGTTTAGCTTCTATCAGAATTCTTATTGGAATCTCCAAATTCCCAAGTAATGAAGCGTTACATCCTGGAAGTTCGGAATTTGAAAGTAATGATGACTCTTTTAAAGGTAAATCATTTATAGTCTTAGACCACGTTTATCATCCAATTTGTCCAACATCTGCTAGTACTATTTGGCATGGATGCTGACCAAGCTTTTTCCATTTTCTTGGCTTCCCCGAGCAGGATTCTAGCAAGAACATCCAATTGTCTGCTTTCCACATTTTCAAGGTGTTGTATTCTGCTCTTTTATCATACTTTGGTACGCCTTTAATCGTTACCTTGTTTTGACAAATCTGTTACCGTCATGGTTGCCCTGTCCTTGCATCTTGCTGGTCTAGCAACCTGCCGGCTGTAGTAAAAATGGTTCAAAAAGCTCTGTTGTTAAGTAGTGACATTAAACATGGCATGAGACTCGAATAGACATTATTTTCAAATTCAATTTTTTTAATATTTATTTGGGATCTCGAGGTCACACTCGCCTCATTATGTTCATTGGTTCATTCCCACTTGTTGGTTGATATAATTAAATTTACTCCAACCCATCAACTTGAGTTGTTGGGTTGATTGGTGATTTAATATAACTCAACATGGTATCAGAGCAGGAAGTCCAGAATTCGAGCCCCTCCGAGTCATTTTATCTCCAATTAAAATTCAATTCCACTTGTCGGACATTTCACAATCATTAAATTTATTCCAACCACAATCACAATCAGTATTGGTTGATATAATTAAATTTATTCCAACCCATCAGCTTAAGCTTTTGGGTTGATTGGTGATTTAATATAACTCAACAACACTATTTTTCAGAAAGCTCTGCCCTCTCCTAGCGTCCATCTTTGAAAAACTTAGGAGCATTTGGGGTAAGGAGAAGAGAATGGTTATCGGGAGAGTAGGAATATAGAGAAGAATTATGAAGGGAATGATTATGGGAAGAACCTTCACATGTAGTTGGAGTGCGGGAAATGATTATGACTTATGAGAGGACCACTAAATATTTTTGGGTGCAGAAAATGATTATGGAGAAAGAGAACAAAATATTGATTATAGGAAAATGAATATTGGTTATGGGGGAATGAGAAGGGCGAGAATGAATTGTGATTCATGAAGTCAGCAATTGGGTTTATATGGTTTAATCGAATTTTAGTTTGAGAGAGAGAGCCTGTGGATCAAAGCTTAATGTTCTTTTGAACCACCATTTTTCCCTCTAAGTGTATAATAGTATAATGTGGATGTTTTTTTTCCCAATTATTTTGCAGGTTTTTGTTGCAAATCCTAATAAGCCACGCGAAATCAAGGTTATCCTGGCAAAAAACAGCGAAAAACTTCTGGAACTGCTTCAAAATCTTTCTCCTGGGAAAGGTTCTCAGTTTAAAATGGCAGCACTGTTGTCACATTATATGCTATCTCCTTAATAGCTTGTAGAACTAGAAACATCATATGCTAGTTGTATTCATCACTGTCCAATTTTGCAGGTGCCGATGAAGACGAACAGTTTGAAGAAGAAAAAGAGTTGATTATCAAGGAAATAGGACGAGTTTCGCGCTTGCAGCATCTTTCTCGTTAAAAGGCGTCGTTCTCCCGAGCCAGCCATGCTTCTATCCCCGGAAACCATGTCTGATGAGTGAGTTTTGCATTTAAAATGCAAGAGATATTTGATTATTTGTCAAAGAACAAGTTATTAATGTATAAATGAGATTCTATCCACAGTGTATTCCCATCCAAATGTACTGTGAAACATTGTTGTGTGTTGCTGCAAATTGAAGGCGTCTGTAATTAGTAATGCGTTAGGGCACTTTTCGGTCCGAAATTGCCTGCTCATCTCTAAAATATCAGTTACTCCCAACATTTTTATAAGACATGAACAAATCAATTTGATTGCAATATGAAATCGTCATGATATTGTTAGTTTTGTCTTATTAAATATATTAGACTGCTTTGGCTTTTATTAGGAAAAACAAAACTTAGCACATGGATTGATAAGTCAAACAAAGATGGTAGATATTATTATAATAGTGCTTGGGATTATGAGTTCACAAGGTTCACTATCTAATATTTAATTGGACAAGTCTGATAAATAGTTAGAATATGCGAAATTTTGAAAAAGAAAATATTTATCTACATGATATATATATATATATATATATATATATATATACACACACACACACACTACATGTTTAAAGAAGCAGCTACACTACAATAGGCTTATTAGAGTGAAAAAATAAAACAATACCAACAAGAGGATAGTCAACATGTACATATGTTTATAGTCCTCAAATGTCGTAAAATTTAATAAATAAAAAGAATATAAAATGGTGAATTTTCAAAGATATATTTAAAAAAAAAAAACAAAGATATAACTCTACTAGAAATTTTAAATAAGAATTTTTTAAATGAAAAAAATAATAAATAACCTCAACTCAACAAAACTTTGTCACACACTATCTAGTTACAAAATATTTTTTAATAGAAAATTAATCCTTAAATAAATGATTACTACTAATCCAACATCCATAAATAAGTATTCAATGATTGTTTCAACCAAAAAAAATGTATATAAGAACAATCAACACGTTTAGTTCCAAACAGTATAACATAACCATTCAATACCTTTTTTTCTTTAATTAAAATAAAAGTGATTCATTTCGATTTTAGATTAACTCCATTTCACAAGTACGAATCCGAGCGTAGCCCCCTTAATCCTATTCAATTTGGTTCATTTTCTTTCGTATTTTCCAGCACACCATCGAACATCACAAGGCAGTTCTCAATCTTCACGCCAATTAAATCATTTATGGAGAAAACAAAGAAGCAGCAATCGAGCAAGACAAAGTATATGAAAATGCTTAAGAATTTATATATAACACAATTCAGATGGCCAAATTAAACACTACAATATCAAATCATTCAGTCAATAAAAAACTAAAAGGCAACATTCAGAGTATAATGTACTTTTTTACCAACACTTATTATAAAACCAAACATATTATAAGCAACCGAGTGATGGAAGCCTGAATTCTGGAACAGAAAACTTCGTCCACCTAATTGTCTCCCTGTCTCAGCATCCTCAAAATGGTTAGGAACAAGTTCAGAATGTCCAGATAAAGAGTGACTGCAGCCCATATGTAGTCGTCGTAGGTAAAGCGCTTGATCAGATTGTCGGTATCATATATAATGTAACCCGAGAAAATTATCGCACCGATTCCACCGTACACTGCAGTGGATGTAGGACCGAGAGGGAAGAATGCCTACAATATAAAAAAAACTTAGCATATAAAGATGATGTTCATGATTTGGTCTAAGTTTCACATGTTACTTTTGGTCCCTGTTGGGTGCAATTGTCTCCCTCTAAGTTCATCTAAGATTAAGATTTTTCTTTTGTTAATATCCATGATTGTCTGGGCAGCTTGTGTGCACCTTGACTATGGTTACGGAACATATCGTCTGACTTTACAATATTTGGATGTCAAGGGAATCCGTAAGTAGGTTGCCACCATGGATTGAACATATCACTTCTTAGTTACTCAAGATGACCATTCCATGATTGTCATACGAAAAGATAAAGTTTTTAATATTATCCCTACTATAGAAAGCTAAGACTCATCCTATTGATACAAGTTACAAGAAAATTTTCCAAATGAGAAATAAGATAAGCTATATTTCTGAAAGGGAGACAGATGATGGCTCCAAAACAAGGTTATGACAAATTCAATGAACTAATCGGACTTTTTCTTTATGAAAATTACGTTTGTTTTCTATGATTCTATCGTGAGTTTAATCTTTCTAGCCAAATTCTAAAAACCAAGTTTTAGAAAACTATTTTCTTAGAGTTCCAAACTCAAGGGAAGAGGGTTAATTATGTTGTAAGATATTACCCCTCCCTAATAAAATCTCTGGCTCAACCCTAGCAAGATGCTACTGATAAATATAAACCTAGAGTCTCTAGAGGCACTGGTTGACAATGAAATAGTAAAGGGGCAAAAAATGACCTGAATGAAGCTGGAAAGGAGGAGGATCATTAGGGCAGTAAACAAAAATGGTCCAAGATAGCTGAAATCCTTGCCCTTCTTTGAGGCCCAGAAGGTATACCCAGTTAAGGAACAAACGACCGCTGAGGTCAAAATTAGTGCTTCGAGCACAATCTTACCTGCAAACACCAGCATAGAATCACAAATTTTGTCCAAAATCAGATAAGTGATCATGCATACCAGCAAGCAGTCTAAAAAATCAACTGTACTTGTACTTACCATCAGTATTAGCACAGCTCACGCCAACTGTGAGGCTAAGTACGGCCGTAAAAAGTCCGAGGAAGACGAGGTTCAGAGGGTGTTTCTGCCTATATATGTACATTGGCCATAACACTGCAAAGATTTGGAGTTATTAATGATGTTGAACCATGATGTCAACGCAAAAGAAACAATTCATGTGAAATAATCAATATAAAAAAAAGGCTTTTTAGAAAGCAAGGAAAAAAAAACAGAAAAACAAATTGCAATGTAGAAGAAATAAATTGGTGTAGTAAACAAAAAGCCCCTTATGAAATTGTTCCATATATATATATAACATCAGAAGCATAAAGAGCAAGTAACTATAATGCGATATAGAAAAGTCCGTCTGTTTGAGCTCCATCTAAAAGCTATGTTCATGGTTGAAATGCACCATCCAAAAATGGTGTACCATCCAGTGACGAATTCGACAAGATAACTACCCTATCCTTCATCGAATGATGGAAACCAATGGTGAAATCCTTAAAAAAAGAAATGTTTGAAATACTTACGACCTTCGCATCAGCAGCCACTCTGACTTCTCAACCAAATTCATAGTTTAATGTGAAACTGTTCAAAGCATTCAAGAAAGAAGAGTCCGAAACAAATAATCGAATCCATGAACCACAAACTACTTTCAACATTCGATTTGTTGCTCTTGCTTAAAAACGAAGTAATAGCTAATAAAATCAAGCAGCATTCTTCTGACCAAATAAAAGAATACTACAATCAACGATCGAATAATTTCAGCCTTCAATCAGAAAACCTAATTGATAATCTACCAAATCACAGAAAACGAAAACCACCATCCAAAATTCCGATCCACGCAATTCAATAAATCACAACAAGAATCCACACGAAAAAACCGATCCACTCGAAAATCCACAACCGATTAACAAACACACAAACAAGGACAATTCAAGTGCGATTTCGAACAATTGACTTACAGAATAGGGGAAGGAAGCAGAGGAACAGAAGGAGGCCGGAATTTCCGCGGAGAAGGTCGTTGATCGGAGAGTACAAAACGGTGACGGAGGAGACGACGGTGGTGAGAACGATCTGCGCGGCGAGAATTCCGTAGACCTTGCGGATGAAACCCCATCGGAGCTGGTTTTCGCCGTAGCTCAGACCTGGATACAAGGTCTCGCCGGATTCTAGGTCAACTTCTCCGCCCTTGTTACTCACGCCCGTGTACCCGTCCATTTCTCTCTCTTTCGTTTTCGCTCGAAAATTTTCTCGGTGATTTTCTCGGGAAAATTTTTGTGATTGTTCTTGCCTTAATTGGCCACCACCATCGATAAGAATTGCCGATTGACTCAAAGGTTTGATATTCGTTTTAGAGCTGTGAGTTTCGTGCATCACAGCCTCTTTCTGGCCGTTGGATGGAAGGATTTTGAGTTTGTGTCGGTGAGTTGATCGGACGGTTGAGATCGTCGCTCACAATTGATTCGGTACACCTTTTGAATGGTGTCCCGTCCCGTCAGGTTAGTGGCTGGCTTGGTGCCTATTATTGACCAATTTGGGTTTATTGCTGCTATTCATAATTTTTTTTAAAATGATTACACTATTATTTATGATTTTTTAAAAAGACTACACTATACTTTTATAAAATTATCAGAAAAATATGATAATTCTATTCATTCGATTTTAGGAAGGATTTGGATATAGAAATACATATAATAGATTAGCTTTAACGATTTTAGTGATATATTTGGCAAAATAAAGAAGTCACTGCCCTACCAATTCCAACATTCCACTTTGTCTATGAGAATCTTACAATTATTCCAAAAAATGAAGAGCCAACAAACATTTATAAAATATATGAATTATTAAACTTCATATTCAATTCTAAAAAAACAACAGAAGAATATATTAGGATTTTACAATTATTCTACACTAAAAAAGTTGAGACAAACATCTACAACTGACATGAGTTTGAAGATAACCTCATATATATATATAATTTGATCTTATTTACTTTAAAAAAGAAATCGAATCAACTTTTGGAATAAATAATCGCTTAAACAAATTTTAGAATATATGAGATCATTAAATTTAGTTTTAATAAAGAATCATGCCTAAGTTATTTTTTTTTTTTTTTTTTTTTTTTTTGAGTACATGTCTAAGTTACAAATTTGCTTATTTATATTAATTATAAAATTATATTTATTGAGTTAGATCTTCGTTATTTTTTTATTTAAAAACAAAAAGAAAAAAAAAACAATTCCTTAGTTTTAAACCTTGAATTTGTGTTATATATAATCATATCATATCACTTAAAGTGTGGCTTAAGGAGAAAATCATTTTTTTAGGATTTTCCTCTTAAGCCATATTATATATTTACAAATATGCCATTATTTTTTTTCAAATTATTAAAATCATAAAAATCTTATAGTATCATCAAACTAAATAAGTATAAAATCAAATCAAGATCTTGAGGTTTTTTTTTCCAAATTTAGAGAAAATTTTAGTTCCAACTTATTCTATAAATACCACAAACTTATTATTAGTCCTTAAAATCGTATAATATCTTCAAATTAAATAAGTATAAAATCAAATGAAAATCTTGAGTTTTTTTTTTTCAAATTTAAAGAAGATATTGGTTCTAGCTTTTTCTATAAATACCACGAACTTATAATTCTTTAATAATTCTTTTATCATTGATGTTGTAGAGATTTTGTTCGGGTTGGGATCGAGTGTTAGCACTGGTGCACGCGGGAGCCGTTGTCGTCGAAGGTAACAAACAGTTTTTTCAATTAGTATTTAATTCGTTCTCTTCTTTCTTACACAAAATTATGCAGTATTTAAAATTTTGAAAAAGTGTTTATAACGTTCTTCAAATTAGTGAAAGATAATTTTTTATAATTATTATTTTTTGTTATTATAACAAATATGGCTTGAACATGTAATTTGTTGGTTATTCTTTAATATGTGAAATCTTGACATATGTACCTATTTAAAATTGATCAATTTTATGAATGAATGAATATATATATATATATATATATATATATATATTTAAATATAAATCTATACAACATATCGTTTTCATAGAGAATAATAGATTTTAAAATAAGAATATAATATTATTATTTTATTTACTCAATTTGTGTTAAATTAATATTTAAAAAATTGATATTTAATCAAAATTCGTTCTATTAGCGATGATAGAAAGGATGAGAAGAGAACGATAATAGATTTTATCTTTTCTTTTTCAATGTTTTCTTTATTTTTTATTACTTATATAATATAAGGTGAAATAATAAAACAAATAGGATTTTTGAAATTTTAGATTGTGTGTTTTTTTTAAAGAAAATTGTATTTTATTTTCCATAATTTAAAGTCCAATGAAATGTTTGATAACAAATAAATATATATAAAATAATAAATTTAAACTATTAAAATTGATTTTTTCAAATATTACAATTAATAATAAAGATACTTGATATACTTCAATTAATTAATTGTTGTTATAGTATTTTAAAAGAGTTAAAAATTTGAAAAGATGATTTACGTCTATGTAAATAAAAAGATTGAGATAATGATTAGATTAAATTAAAATGATAAATGAATGAAAAAAAAAAAAAAGAATTGCGTACAAAGTAAAATTTTAGCATAAATATTATGATATATATTAAAATATATATTATTATTTATAAGTATTTTAATAAATAAAAATATAATTTCACATACACATTTTGAGAAAAAAATATTTTGCACGTTAAAAAATTCTAGTAATAATAATATGTTCAAATTAACTTTGTTAATCCTACACCATTTATTTGACAGAAAACATAGTGTATGTCAAATCTAAAGTAGGTTCCATCTAAGACTATTTGATCTCTATGAAAAAAAAATGATTGTACTAGTTAAAACCTATATTCCATAGGTTAAAATTTTAAATGGGAAATTATACTCATTGTTCACTTTTACAAAACTAAACTAAACTATTTGCAAGTGAGTGCAAACATGAAACTATTTGCAAATATATATTTTTTAATTAAAATTATTTAAAAATTATTTTCATTAAGTACAAATCTACCCCTTTCCCTTAAAGTGATCATTTTCTTTTTTCCAAATCATTTATGACGATGTCAGCCACACAGCACTCACATTTAAATTTTCAATATAATTAATTGGAGAAGAGATTTTTACACACGCCATCTTTTAAAAAACTTAAAACTTCAAATTTTTTTTGTTTGAGGAAAATTTAAAACTTCAATTAGTTATTATATTATGTTACATGCAGTATTAATTTTATTGACTAAATAATTTAATATTAATATTTAGTCAATAATTTAATATTAGTATTTTTATTAATATGTATTAATTATGTATTATAAATATTCATGATACAATATTTTTATTAATACACAAGGACTATATTTGCTATTTTTTCTTAAAATTAACTATAATTACGATTATTGTCTAAAAGTGATTAATTTCGCAAATTTCTTTTTTTAAATGGAGTAGACTTTATACCATATTTATTAGACAATATTAATGATTAATACTAGTATTATTGAGTATTTATAATACAATATTAATAATTAATACTAGTATTAATGGGTATTTATAATATAATATTAATGAGTATTATAATACAGTATTAATGATTAATACTAGTATTAATGAGTATTTATAATACATTATTAATGATTAATACTAATATTAATGAGTTTTTTTTTAAAATTATATTAATGAATATTTATAATATAATATAAATGATTAATGCTAGTATTAATGAATATTTATAATATAATATTAATGAGTATTTATAATGCAATATTAATGATCAATGCTATGTATTAATTATGTATTATAAATATTCATTGATACAATATGTTTACTAATGCACAAGGACTATATTTGCTATTTTTTTTCTTAAAATTGACTATAATTACGATTATTTTCTAGAATTTGATTAATTTCGCAAGTTTTTTTTTAAATCGAGTAGACTTTATACCATATTTATTAGACAATATTAATGATTAATACTAGTATTATTGAATATTTATAATACAATATTAATGATTAATACTAGTATTAATGAGTATTATAATATAGTATTAATGATTAATGCTAGTATTATTGAATATTTATAATATAATATTAATGAGTATTTATAATGCAATATTAATGATTAATGTTAGTATTAATGACAACTATAATACTAATATTAATCTTTTCAAAAAAATAAAAAAATAATACTAATATTAATGACAATTTATAATACAATATTAATCATGAATACTATATTACTCACAATTATAATACAATATTACAATGTATTATAGATTATAAATGACTTAAAATTTGTTTCTCAAAAAATGACTTTAAAATTTGCATATATTTATAATTAAACTCATCTAGTAAATTTTCCTTAAAAAAAGAATTCAAAAAATATATCAAATGCTCGCTGGAGAAAAAGAAAGCCAAAATAAGAAGAAATTTTTAGGATGAAGCTGAAGTTAAAATGGGATGACGGAAGTTGAAAAAGTGTGATTTTAGGAGTTTTAAATCTTTTTAGTTTTCATTTTATTAAAGGTAGTAAAGGATAATTTTGTCATTTCATATTAAAATAAATTTCCTAATTTTTAGCGATGCGCAACTTTTGCTAAATGTTTAAAATCTAAACATTTTTATAATTATTTTTTCTGTTTAGTATAATCACGTAAAAAGCTCAAAAAAATTCTATAAACTTCATGATTGAGGAGATTTTTAGGAGGTAATTTTAAATAGTGAAATTGTAAGGAAAGTAGGAAAAATTATAATATAAGATTATTTTATAATAGGGAGGGTATATGTGTCTTTTGCTTGGAAAAGAAAATTTCTTTCAAAACACGGTTGTCTAGTTTTGCTAAATTTTCTACTTGCGTATATTTTTGTAATTATTTTTCTTATTTAGCTTAAACATGCACAAAGCCCATTTTGAATCCTATCCTTCAACATGTGGCACTATAAAACACATATATCTTCTATTTAAATCCATGCACATGCATGATTTGACTTTAAAAATTAATTAATTAAGAGATGACAAGTTGATTTTTAAGAGCCAAAAAAAAAAGTTTCAATAATATCAGAACGAAGAAATTATAGATTTGAAAATCATTAATTTCAAATGGAGTTTATGGCAAAAAATAGTTGACCTTAGAGTTCCACACATCACCAATTGAAAACGTCATGGGATGTCTTTTCCCATGAGTTACATTAGGAATAAGAACTTTTCTTTCATACCATGAATAAGAACTAAAAGTCCACTTATGCTCATTTCTCTTTCAACAGTTGGTTGTCAAACAAAAACCTAAAAAATTCATTTTTAAATAGATAATCATCCTAACTTGAACGGCTTTTAGATTCTCAAAGCCCATTTTCACATTTATTTAATTATTTAATTACTGCTTTATTTTATGACATTTTTTTTTAAAATCATATTTAAAATTTAGGGGGAAAATCAAAATACAGGAAACTAGTTCTAAAGAGTTTGTATTTTTGTTTAAAAAATTAAACAAAGTTAAAAGATTCTGAACAATGAACAGACCTTCGCTTTCAACAAGATAACCAAGGGTGGAGCAGAGGAACACCCTTTGCATTCACCATATGAATATGAACTTTCATGTCCCATATAAGAAAATGTCATGGGATGAGCAATAAGGTATTTATTTCCACCTGCAAAGCAACCAAGCATGACCTCTAAGTTCCATTAATTGCGAATATCAAGTTTTTTTTTTTAATAATTTAAGAAATGCATCATTTATTTTAGATATAGAAGATGCATATCAATAGAAATAAAAGGCAACAGCCATAAAGGAGGATTGATGTTAAGAATCTAAGTTTTGTATAATCTATATTTTAATGATTTGTAAGAGTGGGTGAGTTTTATGAACCTATAAGTATAGCTAAACTGGACTTAGTCTAGCAGTAATTGACATGTATCCTAGATCAAAAGGTCGTAAGTTCAAACTCATATACCAAACATCCATTTGATGACCATTTTTTGTTCTATTTTTTAAAATTAAGCTTACAAATCCTTCCTCCACATATAGTTTTATTGCTTTATCACCACCTCTTAATGATTGATTTCCAAAAAATCAAATTAAGACTTAACCATCATGGGGGTGGACTAATGATCAAGAGGGTCTTGGAGATTTAGGCATCTACCAAGGTTTAAATACTAACAGATTTCCTTGACATCCAATTGTTGTGGGATCTTGTGGTATCTCCGTATCTCCGATGAGAATAGTCGAGGTGCGTATAAGTTAGCCCGGACACTCACAGATATATAAAATTATTTTAAAAAACCAAAAATTGAAAGAAATAAAAAGGTTCTTGTTTCGTTTGCTTTCGCTTAGAATTCCAACGTGTGTTTTTTTTTTTTTGAGACACAATTCCAACGTGTTTTTAAATAGAGTGAAAAGACTAACCAAAAAAGAAGTAAAATCTTCAAAAGCAATAAGGTTATCAAACACTAAACCCTTAACTTTAGATGATGCAGATCTAATTAGATGGAGTCAGGGAGAGATTCACATACAGCAGCTTTAGCAGAGTGAGAAGATGGCAAAAAGTGGATGTAGATATCAGATGATGACTTTGTCCAAGAAAAAAGAAGCACTGATGACACCAATCAGGCACAACAGGGAGAGAATATTTGCCACTCTGCTTGATGAGCTTGATAAGAAATACAGCTTATGACTGCTACTATCTCCTCTGAAACCTCTTACAATCATGGCCTGCAGCATAAATCATTGAATCGAGGTTCGTTCGACATAAGTAAAAGCGTCCAACTCAACAAAAATTTCAAAAGATGAGTTGAAAGGCATGGAGAAACATCCACAGTGAGGTTGTTATCGAGGCAATTAATTCTGAAAGGCCAGAAAAATGAAGGCTTAGCAAATGAAGTCCTATTCTTAGAATTTTATTACAACAGCTCAAGGAATCTATACGATATGGATTTCTTAAAAGAATACAAACTTAGGCGATTGATCAACTCATAAATGAACTAATACCAGTATATTGGAAGAAAATCCATAGCATAAACAAAAAAATAAAGAATTGAGAGCAAAAATTCGGTAACAAAATTGCCTCATTATTTACACGTCCTTGCCATAGCAGCCTTGTCGTATTTACAAAATCAATGTTAAATTAGAGTTCTCTGATCGGGATAGCCAGTGTCTACTCTTTTCTTTCAAAAATCAAAGAAGGGATTCCACTCTTCATATTATACTCATCGGTCATGGCTCATTTTTGCAAATTTCCCCAATTTATAGGGAGATTTTGACCACTTTAACTAAGGCTGGCTCCAAGAGAAGTTAATAAATAATTACGTTTTTAACCTGGGTAAGAAAAGAACTAAGACCTTATCTAAGAACATTGAGGTATTTTGAGATCACAAATCTTATTCTTTTTTAAGTGAAAAATAAAATAAAATAAGATCATTGATCAGTGAAATTTACAAAAGAAGGCAAAGCTCAAACCAAATGAGTTACGAAGGAATCCTTCAATTGGTCAAAAGAGAAAGAAGAAAATTGATAGTTAGAAACATTGAACACTTTGAGAACGCAGACAAAGCACCTCAGTAAATGAAGAAATACTTAGTAATATGCAGTGAATATGTTACCTGAGAAATCTGCTCCGCATGGCTAAAAATATTTTTGAAAATGCGACGGAGATAAGTAAAGAAAACTGCATGGACAACCAACCAAAGCAACCAAATTAAGCATTTCAATTATATAATGATTTTAAACCGAAGCACTTGGGGATGAAATAAGACATAGTAGCATTGAAGTTACTTTTGAAGATTATCGACCTAGTGCTTCATAATTTCTAAAATGAAATGCTTCAAACCATGAAGCATTAGCACAGTAAATTGTTTTGGGGGAAATATTTCCCCTGCACCAAAAGTTCCTTGGATAAAGCTGTTCCACATGATTGATAAAAATACGATTCCGGGTAGAATCATTGTGTCATGCTGAATGTATGGTAAGTTAATATTTCTATGCATACAAACATGAGAAGAGCTTCCCTATGCTACACAAGTATTCAATTGAGAAGGTTGTGCTTTTTATGTATACATGTTGTCAATGTTACTGGATGCTTACCGTCAACTGTCTCCATTGTAGTCAATAGTTGCCAGTTTATCCTGCGGGATACAACCCCTAACGCAACATTTCGAACCTGGCAGCACATAATTCCTTTTTTAGATGACAAAATCATTATACATTATACATAATAAATGAGGCAATGGACGCCACTAACAGTTCCAATAAAGATTTATCAATCATCAGTATTAACTTATCATTAATTAATCATTTTAGTTTATCTCAAGAAAATAAAAGAACAATCTCTTACCTCATCAAACACAAGACTGACAAATCTCAAAGAAAGTAAAAGTGTAAGGGTGATTTCAGCAACTGGAACACCAAAATTCGCCAAAGGTAGCATAAACCAACGTATGGCAAATGCAAGTTGTTCAGGGGCTGTGGTTGTGAGGCATAGACTTGCACTTTGGAAGACCTTCAAGAACAATTAAACCAAGAGCAGAGATCCTTTCAGGCAACTAATTCTATCTATATTGCACTTTCTTTTACCATATCCATGCCCATTTATGTCAAATAAAATGCTAAAGTAAAATTTAAGGTGGATTCAATAATAAGAATATTCAACTTACAACAAAAGTTAAACATGCTGATGTGCTAGCTATTGACAAGCCCTTCCTAGTAAAAGTTAAAGGGCCAAGTTTTGCAATTAAATAAGAGTAACCTCCCACCGATGCAGGGAGCTCGGGCAATCCCATCATTCCAGGTGGAGGAGATCTTGATTGGAGGAGGGATGGTACTCCGTCCGCACCAAGCCCCAACATGATGAACAAAATTCCTGAGAGCAGAGAAACTCTTCCCAGTTGGTCCTACAAAAGTACAAGAATCCCTCTTCTATTATCACATTGTTCCATTCAAATTTCAATGTAATAAAATGTTAACCACAAGCATTACTAAGGACCTAAATTTCCATTAATTGTAAGTATAGAGATCATAAGTGGCTTTTAATTGAAATGTACCTTCCATAACTCAGTTGGAAGAATCCATATGGATAGGAAAGCCAAGAAAATCACTAATCCAAAACGAATAGCGATATTTGACCTCGCCGGTAGGACAACGAGAGCCAAAAGCCATACCTGCCAAAAAGAAATGAGCAGTCACTCGTGATTTATAGAATCAAACAAAATTTCAGTGGGAGGACATACAAACCATGAATGATTAAAGAAAAAAAAAAATATATATATATATATATATATATATAGGACAAACTTCAAGGGGATAAATTCATTATATATAACATGATTATTTTTTTTTTAATGACCCAATGAACTTGGAGCTTCACCGCTCCGAAGGCAACCATGCTCGTCTCTAGGCCAGGCAGTGGAAGACAATTTAAGAAACGGAGGTGAAATTTGGGATAACATGGAAAATTAATCCCCACGACACCCTCAAACCTGTCAACTCAAAGTGAGCATAACCTAAGGCGGAGGCGCTCAACCACTACGCCTCCTCTAGAGGACCATTACAAATAACATGATTAGCCAAGGCCCCAATCTTATAAAGCTGTGTAACCAACAAACATCAAATATTTTTGCATAAAAAAGATATAAATTACTCATCCAAATACGACCAATGTTGACGGAAAAAAACTAAGCACGAAATTCTCAACCATAACATGCAGCTGAGAGATACAACCACGAATCCAGAAAGTCCAGACAAAATTAATTTACCAATTTGATTCGAGGATCAACAGTGTGAAGAAACGTGACCGGCGACGAAATGAACTGACTGATAGGGCTGGCGGTTGCGCCGGCAATCAACCGCAAAACTTTATCGGCGGCGAAAGCTCCATTCGGTAACCATTTCAGCCACTTCTCAGTTCCGGCATCGTCACTCTTCGAAGCTTTAACTCTGAAACTCGTCTTCACCACTGGCTTAAGTGCGATTTTCCAGAATCCAACTTTGCCGCAATTTAGGACTGAAATTGAAGCAAATTTGGGGGCCGCTAGGGTGGGAGAAGATGCAAGAGAATAGGCGACTGGTCGAAAAGAACTGTATGTACAGTTCATGGAGGACGAGCCGATGAAGAAGACAGCGCGATCTCTCTGTTCGGCGCCGTCGGAATTTTCTCCGGGATGTGGCGGTAATTCGTTTTCCGGCAATTTTGTGGGCTCTCTTGTTCCAACGTAGATAAGACGACAGATCGTCTTGGCCAGATTCGTCGACGTGTCGTCATCTTCTCGTTCTAATAGAACTCAGGGTTAGGGGCGTTCATACAACGAACTCGATAATCGATGATAGGTAATGAGATCTGTTTTTTATAACTATTTATTTTTTTATATTTAAATCTATTCTTACTCGAATTTTTTAGGTTTCACATTTTCTGTAATTCAATAACAAATTTTTTGAAGTTTTTTTTTTTTTTTAGTATATATGGGGGGAAATTGACAAATACTAAATCTCGGGCTTGAACCTGTAATGTGGTGTAGTTTACAATCAAACACTGAAATCATTGACGTATGTTTAAACTTTAGAAACCAACAAAAAAACAAAAATTAAATGATTATCAAAATAAAGTTTTTTTTTTAGATATAAGATTATAAATTTATTTTAATTGGGTTTGTTCGTGAAATTTTTATTAATCGAGCTAATTTTTTAGAGACTTGAAATTAGCTTGAGTTAGATTATAAATAATTCGAATTTATTATTGTTTTCTAACAATAATTGCATACGTAAATATTTATTTTATTTTATTATTATTGATTGACTCTTTATTCTTTCACATCTTTTTTAATTTGTAGTTTCTTAAGTTTTTAGAAGGTATATATGGATATAAATTGAAATTGAATCGTGAAGGAAATTATTATATTGATTTGTATAAAAACGGATAATAAATAATAAATATGTATTCGAATAAAAAATCTTGGTGATCGAACTCAATTGAACCGAAAAATCAATTACTTGAATTGGATTGTTCAAATACATATGTTTAGATGGATCGATGGATTTATCAATCCTAAATTTTAGATTGGTCTAAAAACTCTTCTTAACTCAACACAACTCGACTTGTATGCAGTAATTAATGGTGATGACAATTATGGAGTGGATCAAGTGGTCAAATAGGATATTTCGGTGTTTAATGTGATGGGTTCAATCCATAGCTACTTATCTAGGAATTAATTTTCTAGTATGTCCCGCGACATTGGTTGAAAAAGTATGTGGTTTGATAGTTTCGTTGTTTGGTTGAAATTTATTTCAACACTATGATCACGAGTTCAATCTCAATAAATGAATGCTGTTTTAATATTTTCTCTTTTTTTTTTTATTGATGATTCCAATTTACATGATATACATATTTAAACCTCGCTAAACAAACATTTACCAAACAAAACTACTAGTTTGCAAACATTTTATTCAAATGCAATTTTTGTATAGAGTCAAAATTTTGTTTTGATGTAAATTTAAAATAAATAGTTATTTTGAATAATTAAAAACGAGTTGTTTTGATTTGTTTGAAATTAATTATTAAAAATAAATGGTTTATGAATGAATTACTATAAATGAATGATTACAAACGATGAGTTATTTTAGATTTTCGAGAATGAGTAGTAATCCTCCTTAAATATGACCAACGAGCACCCCCTTGAGTTTTAATTGATCAAAATGGTTGGAAGTGTCTAGACATGTTTACATCTTTCCAAATAAAAAGATTACTAGTCATTTTCATCCCCTCCTTTTGAGAAATCAAACTTTATGCATAAAATACTACAAGCCAACATGTTGCGATTCTCCATAATAACGAAAGATGAAATGTCTCAAGAAAATATGTTTTCACTTTTTTCAAAAGATAAATGATTCTTCTAACAAAAAAACCCTCTTAACAGTCTACAAAACAATCTCACACACATATTAAAATGGGAAAAAAATATTATAAAGAAAAGAATAAAAAAAATTAAATCCTTAAGATATGTGTGAGACGTTTTATTTGTAGTGGAGGCATCTCATTCTTGTACTGTTTATGTTATTCTGGAAGATCGTAAAAGCTGGCTCCGGAATTTAATGTCTGACGTATACAATCAATATAACACAATCATAAAATTGAAGTCTAGATAATTTACATAATTTAAGAATTTAATATCTATATTTTGTTTATATTACAATTTAACCCGTCCTTCGTAGCAATTATTATGGAGTGATTGAATGGTCAAAGAAGATTTTGTGATACTTAATGTGATGGATTCAATCCATAGTAACTACCTATGAATTTTTCTAATATTAAAATGTTATAAAGTTAGACGATATGTCTCATGACATCAGTCGAGTAAAGGTGTGCACAAGTTAACTCTAACTAATTTAATTATAATAATGATATTCGACTATCGTTTATTCGAAAATAATATAAACAATAATAACTTTTATGGAGAGTTCGTAGTCTACTCACCAATTGGTATAAAAAAACAATTTAATTTTTTTCTTCGAGCAACTCAACTCAAAATCATTGATCATTATTATTTATAATTATGGATGAATTAAATAAGTAATAACTAATTATCAAGCAACTCAAAAGTTGGCACCGAAGGCCAATTGTTATTTTAACTTTATAGGGGTGTATGAGATTTGGTGTTGATGAAAGGAGATGAAAGAGAAAGGGTTGAGATTTCTCAACTTCGTGTTTGTTTTTATTTTTTAGGACATCAACCTCTCATCAACTCCCTCTCAACCCCTTATCCAACATCACATCAAATCTTGAATGTAATCTTTTAAATATCACATCAAACTATTTGTTAATATTCTCAACTGCATAATATAATATAATATATATTTGATTTAATATTATCAAATATCATGTCAAACTTTCTTTAATTTTCTTTTTCTTTTAGAAAAAACTTTATTTAATTTTCAATTACATAATATAAAATAAAAAATATTAAATTTATTAACTAATATAAACATGCAATGATTACATTAAAAATAACATATAAAATAAATATTTGTTTTATGGGATTTTGCTTGTATAAAAAAAAAACAATATTTCCATCTATAACACAAAATCAAAATTAATTTATTTGTAACAAAAAAATCAAATTAATGATAGACTTATTCTATCAATGCTTGAATTTTATATCAGCGATAGAAATAAAAAATGAATTCTATCACTGGTTGAGTGATATAAAATAAAATGGTATAAATGAATTATTTTTAAAATGTTACTACAAATATAAAACAAGAGGTAAAATATGCTAGTAACGGTGAATTCTCTACTTTTTACAACACGTCTTTAAAAAAACACAAATTTTCAAACAACTGTTTCATATTTACGATTCACTCAACATCCTCTTCTTCTTAAATTCTCCACGCAAAATCCATCATACAATTACGAAAGTACCACTGGGCCAAAGGCCCATCAGCTCAATATGAAGCCCAAACAAAAGTTCATAACAGGGCCCAACCGGCAGCGTCGCGGTAAGAAGACACGGCACGTTGAAGGAATCGGCGCACAGACGCGCCCACTGACGCGCGTGTGTTGACGCGCACGAAGGTCGCAGTGAAGGAGAGAAGGCGCTGGCAAGACATCGGACGTGGGGAAAGGCGGGTTCGAAAATCAAAAGCAAATAAATTCACGAATAAAAGAATAAAAATTCAAGTTAAAAAAAAAAAGAAAAAAAGAATCCATTTCTTGTTCTTCATTTCTGATTCGTTTGAGCAAACAGTAGTTTTGTTGTTGTTGTTGTTCTTTCTCTTTTCGCTTTCTGATTTCCACTTTTTGGTTGGCGAATTTCTTGTTATTTTGATCCGTCTTCGTTCTAAGAATCCAAGATTCAGTTTGCCGGAGGTGTAGATCGGTGTTCTTCGTCTTCGTTTCTCTGAATCTGATGGAGCAGCTGATCAACTTCATCATTCGCCCCCCTCGGTAACGTTTTCTGATCAATTTCGAGATTTGTTCGTCTCTTTTTCTGTTGAATTTCTAGCTCTGGAGTTGGATTTTTGCGGATTGGTGCGGTTGTTTTGATGCCTAGACAGTGATGGATGTCTGGAGTCGTGAATATTGAGTATTTGTTTTGCTGTTAATCTATTTGCTAATCTTAGTACTCGGCTCCCTGAAATTTGAATTCTACGTGGTTTTTCTATCGAGGGAATGGAATGGAAGTGGCTTGTAGGTTGAGATCTAAATATTTCTTTCCCTTTTGTTGTTATTGTTATTCTGTTTTGCCGGTTTGCAGTTTACACTTTTTTGTTTTTTTGGGTATTCAAAGATTGAATGAGATCTCTGCGATTTAACGACATTGAATTTTGGATCCGTTCGTTTTTGTTCCTTATTTCGATTGGTATTGGGTTCTGTAATTATTGGTTGATCATTGAAATTACTTCACGACTATTGTTGAAGGTTCTCTCATTTTCTACCTACGTTCATTTCCTTAAATTTAGCGTTGGTAGCTCTGTTAGGTTATAAATCTGTTCTATTTTACTTGCAGAGCTGAATACGACCCAGACAATGATTTACTAGAAGATGAGTTCACGCTTAGAGGAAAATTGTATCAAAGGAAGGATCTCGAGGTATGATTTATATGTCTTCGATAACTCATGTCAATTTTCTCCATTGATTTTGTTTGTGTGCATTGAACTTGCTAAAACTTATAAAGTCAGAAGTTCATAGGGTTAAGAGCTGAATATAGGCATGCTTGTTAAGATGTAGAGTTGAGTAGTATAGTATTTTAAGTTTTAACCATGAGACTTCTGAAAATTCTGGATGTGGAATTCTCACGCAGTATGAGGTTGCTCTCTCCCCATGGCGGGGTGGCTGTACCAATCAAATCAATTTCCATTGAACGAAAGGCATTTGGAACTTAGGTCGATAGTAGATTTAGGGTTTGTACAGTAGAGCTAGGTTGGAGTAGCACATAGATAGTTTGTTTTCTGTTTTTAATTGATTAATTATTTCTGAACTAAATCACTTGAGATTTTAGTGCCCTCCTAATTCTTTAGATTTTAGAAGGGTCCGAAATCTTTCAAATAGCGAAGGAATTTGTGCTGACCTCAATAAGTTTTAGGGTACGATGTTGATGTATTCTAATTCTAGCAAGGGAGAGGTTTTTTCTTCTTTTTTCAACTCATAGATGGTTACTTGAGTGTCAAACATGAGAATCAGCTTGTGTGCAGTAGAATTGTGAGTTTGTTGAGCAGCGCCTCCATCCATCACCCTCCTCTCGGGAGAATTGTGTAGTGTGTGGAGAATAAGTGACCTGACTATGGGGAGAATGAAAAGTGGTCATGGAGGAATGAATAGTGATGATTATGAGGGAATGATTGTCGGTGACCAAATGTGGAGGAAATTATTTTCCCATAATTATTCTCATTCTTCCTTGTCCCAAACACGTTGAAAAGAAGTATAATTTGAAAAAGAATTAGAAAGAGAACACTACAAGGAATGACGACATTTAGCCAATTTGGAGACTTCTTCCTATACATTTCTTGTGGGTATTAAAGATAGGAAAATTCTTTCCAACCATAATCTTCGAGTCAAAGTCTTCGTAGCATTGACCAATAGAAGCTTTGCCTCCTCTGAACTTTAATGGTAGACATGCCCAAGGAAATTTTTATTGAATATATTAGCTATTACGAGGGACTTACTCTATTTCCATAAGATAGTCACACGTGTGTGTGACGGCACTTTTACCCTGGAATGGAAAAGGGATATTTGGTTTGGACTTGAAAGCTTAATCTACTGTGTGTGAGAATTAGTGGATAATTTTGGAAGAAGTCCAGTAGAGACTCAATAATTTTAACATGAGGTATGAGGAAATTTTCTACACTTTTTTAATGGTTTGGAGGTAATTGATTTCTCTCTCTCAATTCTTTTGATACCTGGTCCAACTTTGGGAAACAGTGATTTAACTCATAGAGTTGAATTTTGGTGTTTGAGGCTTGGATGGATAAATTCCTTGACTTCAAAAGACAAAACTAGCTTACTTGAAAGGACGTTTTCTGAATATTCTGCAATTATTCTGGAGTCGGAAGTTGGCAACTTGACTTTGGTTTCTATCTCATTTTGGTTTATGTTCAAAACTATATGGGGATAGTCTGTAAGTTTCATCTAAGATCTGTTATTAGTAGTTGAGAATCTCGATTAGTTTTCTAGTTTTCATCATTACCCTCTCTGACGTCTTGCGCATGTGCCTTTCTCTAGTTATCTGATTATTGTATTAATTTATTGAGTTTTTTTTACAACAAAATGTAATAGAGTGAGGTGGTTCTCTTATGAGAATAGTCGAGGTGTGCGTAAGCTGGTCTGGATATTCACAATTATAAAAATAAAAATAAATCTGACTATTGAATGCAGATGGATACTGTCCAGCTCTAGTAGAGATTCATTTCGTACATGCAAATGGATGAAACAACTTCGTCCATCTTTAACCAAAGATTACAGTATTTTTGTTGTGTTTGGTTGGTTGTTTCATTTGGACTTATTTTTATTTATTTTTAATGTATTTGGATTTTCGAAAACTAATGGCACCCGCCTCATCTGATAATCCTGACAGCTTTTGCCTCTACTTTTGTAGACTAGTTCGAGAATATATATTTTTTTCCGTTATGTTAAAAACATCCTAACATTATGCATTCAGGTTAAAAACAGTCGGGGAGATGTACTTCAGTGTAGTCATTACTTACCTATTGTTAGTCCCGAAGGAAAGCCTCTACCCTGTGTAATTTACTGCCATGGAAACAGGTGAGTTTATCTAAAACTTTATACCTAATTATACACTCAATCCTCGGTCTTCTCTAAAAGTAATATAACATAATGTCAACTTATATATTTTAGTTCAAGTTAAGAAAAGTTTGTTGCAGGTTTCCCTCCAGAAATGCATCTCGATGAGAATACTCTTTGTTAAGATGACTTAAAATCACTGGACTGATCCATATATCATAATGATTGGTACTTCTTTGATTTGCAACAGTGGTTGTCGAGCAGATGCTAGTGAGGCTGCCATAATATTACTGCCTTCTAACATCACCGTGTTTGCTCTTGATTTTTCTGGTTCTGGACTCTCCGGTGGTGATCATGTCACTTTGGGGTGGAATGAAGTAAGTGTCTATGAAATCACCCCTCTTTTCAAGTGTCTCTTGGTGCCTTCATTTATTATTGTTATTTTTTTTCAGTGGGGGGAAGGGAAGGGAAGGGAATCTCTATAGTTTCCTGGAATAATTCATTTTCTACTTGGAAGTTATTTAGAATTGTACTGGAATGTACAATCTTCCTAAATGACAGAAAATCATTTTTACTGCCACATGGGCTTGCAGGAGTTATTCAGAATCTTGCTCCAGTGTTTAAACCCAAAACATTTTGTTATGTACATGACTTCTATGATCTTTATTAATTACCGAAGACTAAAGTAGTTGACACTGGATCTGGAGCGGTTGTATAAGCTTTTTGGATACTCAATATGCCCTAGTAGTTGACTCTGAAATTTGTTTAACAGTGACTGTATTTATTGCTCCTTGTAGTTTTTTTTGGCTTTATGATTAGGGTACTTGATATTATACGGTATAGTGCCATTTTCATTCCTCAATTTCTAGTGTTGAACTTGTTGTAACTTTTTCAGAAGGATGATCTGAAAGCTGTGGTTGAGTATTTACGGGCAGATGGAAATGTCTCTTTAATTGGCTTATGGGGCCGTTCTATGGGCGCTGTTACCAGGTTGGCTTCTACTTCCATCTTCCCACAAGTGCATATGTGGAGTGAGATGAATTATTTTATTTACCCAAGTTTCACGTTGATGTTAATTCAAGTTTTTGGGGTTTGTGTTTGATAGTTGTTGATTCCATCACGTTTTCAAATTTAGTTGGTAATATGATTAAATATGAAAGATCAAAGGAGAGAAACTCCCATTCAGCCCATGTCATCACTAAAAGCCTTCCAAATCAGCAGCTATAAAAAAGACTGCGGGCTCCCCTCACAAAAGAAAAGGAAAAAAAAGGCAGCAAAATCACTCAGGCCATTGATAGAAAGGAAAAGTCCATGCCAAAAAGAGCCAACAAACAAAAGATGCTCGGAAGAACAAAACAGAAAGAAACAAAATAACAAAAAAAAGCTCCAATTCAAAGAATAAGAGATAAAGAATAATTGCTAAAGTCCTTAGTAATGGAATCTTGAACGTAGGCATTGAATCTAGCCAAGGCCCCAACCCCAGAACTTTCCATTTCAATAAAGATCCTTACGTTTCTCTCAAGCTATATACTCCATAAAGTTGCAATAAGGTTGTCTTCCAAAGAAAAATGGATGGAATATGACCTCCTCCATTATATACCAGTAGCCTCCAGAAATTTATCTCAAGTAGTTGATGAAAAATGGCAGTCTCACAACATATTCTTCAGTATTTTCAAGGCCTTTTATTTTGCTCACCCTATACCATTGAAAGCTTAGCGGCACTAAAGATGACCTCTGAATAATCTACGGTTAACGATAAGCCATGGGTAATTGCCTGCACTGTATAATCGACCAAAATCTTTTCATTTTTCAATGCTATGACCACACAACAACAAAGGGATATTTACCTTGCCCTTGACCAAAACATAGTCCTTCTGAGGCATGTGCATTTATCCATGGACAGAGAATCTCGATAAACAATGCATTGTATTTCTTCAATGTTGTGTTATCAGTAGCAGAATTTTGATCGATTTGTTTCACGTGTAATAAGAATAAGTATTCGTAGGAAAGAGTTTCGTAAGTTTTCATTCTAGTTTGTTTATGATTAAGTGATTGTATTTTTGTCATCTAAAATTAGTTATCTGTATTTCAGCCTTAGTTTTTAAATCTTATTTAGTTTTGTTCATTTTTCACTAACATATACGTTTTAACAGCCTAATGTATGGGGCTGAGGATCCTTCAATTGCAGGGATGGTTCTGGACAGCCCTTTCTCTGATCTGGTTGAACTAATGATGGAACTCGTCGAAACCTATAAGTTTCGGTTACCTAAGTTCACTGTAAGAATCTTTCACTGATTCTTAAATCTATTGAAGCTTGAAGAATCTCCTCTCAGCACAGTCCAGTCCATTTTTTTCTCTTCATCATTAAGTGGGGTGGTCAACCATCATGGGTTGACTTTGTTGTCAAAATGGCCTTTAAAGAACTAATAGGGAAAGAACTTACCTAGGATGTAATATCCTATGTGTTTTCTGTCAACAAAATATAGTATGGTTGAGCAGTTGTCCGGTGAGATTAGTCGAGGTGCACCGTGCACGCTGGTTGGCCTAGACCACTCACCAATAAATTAAAAAAAAGTGGGGCGGTTAAAGCTATTTTTTAATTATCTAACAAGTCACTGCTGAAATTTTGAATTTTTTTGTAAGTTCAAAGATGTTCATGTCATTGGTCGTGTTCAGTAGTTGTTGTAACTAATGTTCTTTTGATGAGAAGTGATTGCTGTTTGGAAATCTCAACTATTACATTATGTGTGTTTCTAGGTGAAGTTTGCAATTCAATACATGCGAAGATCTATCCAGAAGAAGGCAAAATTTGACATAATGGAACTGAACACCATTAAGGTCTCATTCTATCTATTATCTTATTGGGTATCTATGAGCTGTTTTTTTTTAAAAAAAAAAATCTCAGTTGCCTGCTAGTAGAGTGAAGAATTGAAGTGATGTGCTTACTCTCTTTATTTCTGAGGGCTAGATTCAAGGCTATTGTTTCAGAAAACAATTATTCTTTAGAATAGGAAATACGAGAAAACCTAGGGATATATGCAAACAACTAGAATATGTACAAATATGAAAAAGGACAAATACAAATAATATTCTAAATACATATATATCATAACATGGTTCAACTCCTCGTGCATTTTACAAGTTGAACATTTAAAATATTAGATAGTGGAAAGAAAGTGCGAACAGTTGACCACTGTACTTCTTTCACTTACATCAGCTTAAAATATGAAAATGTATGCCAACATAGGTTATGAAAGCACTTATCGTCCTGAGATAAGTTAATGAACTAAAAAACTGAATGATATTTGCTAATGGATTATCTCCATAGTAGTTTATTAGGAGTCTTTTTAAGTTCTTAACAACAATTCTCTGAGTGGTGAATCGGTGATCAGTTTAAAGTAATTATCTATGATCTTTGAAGATAAGTCTTGGAGTTCAGTAATTTTGGGGCTCTTAGATGTTTTCTTTCTTTTAGTTGGTGTAATATTTCTTACAACTTTTGTAATCATAGTCCTTTTCTTATTTTTCTTGCTGATTATTGAGATTTTCTTTCGTGTTAAGGAGACTCATCTTCCCTTGTTCCGATGCTTGTATTTTGGCAATGAATTGATCTGTTATAAGGAAAGGAACTGTAGCGGTAGTACTCATTAGTTCAGCCAGAAATAGGAAATGAACATCATGTTTCTTCATCATTTTTTTTAATGCTTACCATTTGAAGTGAGAATGATCCAACATTGTTCTGTCTAGGTGGCAAAATCTTGCTTTGTACCAGTGCTACTAGGGCATGCCATTGATGATGACTTTATACGACCTCATCATGCAGACCAAATATTTGAAGCTTATGTGGTAAATCCTGTTACCCAAATAGCTAGTAGTTGTCATGTAAAAGTTTGTTGGGGTAATGTTATTATGATACAAATTTATTATGCACATCGTAATTCGAATACAGAACAACTCTGGTTCATTGAAATCCAAAAACAAGTGGTACATACTGCAGCTGTAGCTTGTAGTACCTTATAGAGGCTTCAATGGTTCTACCCTTCCATCCAAAAAGCTAAGGATGCTGATGTAAAGAAATGATTTTTATTGGAAACTGCTACATTATCATAGCTCTGCAAATCCTCTTACCAGATTCGAAGAAGCTTCTTCCGCAGGTGTAGCTTCGTGCAATAAGGATTTTGAATCACACGATGACCTTTTATGTCATAAATACTCCTGATAAAAATATTGGACTGTATTCTGAAGTTTCAACCTTCAGTGGTTCTTGTCAGTAGTTTCAGGGTTTCCCTCCCTCCTTTCATGAACCTAAAAGCCACATAATTGAAGACATGATTCTTCATGTTTTTGGTTCAGTTTATTCTAGTTTTTATGTTGAGCTGGCTGTCCAAATATTTTTATAAAATCTCTTCCCTTAACCATTCAAGTTACTCAGGGGCAGCCTTTGTGAAACTCCTTGGGAAATCCTCCCCTTTTGTATTCACGTATGGTGTAAACTACTCTTTCGCAGGGGGATAAAAATATTATCAAGTTCGACGGCGATCACAATTCTCCACGGCCCCAGTTTTACTTTGATTCTATAAATATCTTCTTCCACAATGTTTTGCAACCCCCAGAAGATGAAACAGGGGACATTTATATTAACAGTATGCCATCCTACTTCGGTAACAAGGTAAATTGGCCTCTCAGTGCATCTGAATTTTACTTTTGCTGAACTTCAAGACCAATATCAATTATGTCTTACCTTTAGGATTATTGGAGAGTGGTGCAAGAAGCGGGCCCTAACCATGGTTCTTCCACAACACCAAGAGGCACGACTTAATATTTCACTGTTTTTTGCTTCTTTATAGTCGTTTCTTCTCAGGATTTATTGTCGACTCTTAGCCCTTCTTTTAATGAAATATTATTATTTTTTTATTGACAGATATACCAACTAATAGTACAGAAGGTGCCATTGAAGAACTCCGTTCGAAAAGATCTATGAGTCGGATAGAGGTAATGTTATATGTGTATGCGTTCTTTGTTGCCTTGTATGAAGGTGAAGACGGAAACAACTTTTTGGTTAATTGGATGGAATGAACTAGAATTGCAACTAGTGTTGCAGGTCTAGCGCCTCGCCTTGGCAAGGCTCAAGTTAAAAGGCATGCGCCTTGCTGTGATTAATTATATATATATATATATATACTAACCCTAAATGTGAAATGCTATTTATTAACTAAAAGATAAACATTTTTAACCTTAAGAGCTTTCTTTAATACTATGCTATTTCTTTTTCATGAATGTTGTTACACATAAAGCGTGGTTTTTGTGTACCTTAGCCTAAACCCCAATAGGCTATTGCACCATAACTTTTAAAATTATTGAATGCACCTGTACATATGGCATTTTATGAATTTATGTTTCTTGCATCAGGTTCCTTCCGATCGTCCCTCTGGAGACAGTTCATCCCAATCTCAGGTATTACCATAGCTTTTAATTTGACTTTTCGAAATGCACGTCCAAGATACAACCTTAGCATAGTTGTACTGGTCAAGATAATCCTCAACATTTTGAATCCATCTTGTTGTTTGAATTGTATTATTCTAAAAGAAACAAACGCCTTGGGTACTGTTATTTAACAATGGCGAATCAAGCCGGAAACTTGGAACAGTCTGAACATACATGCGACATCCCCTATAACGTCGAAAACCCTTGTGTGAATGAATAGAGTAGCTTATTTACAAAGTATAGATGCTGCTTTGGTGCAGGATCAGAGTACGGATAATGACAATGACTTGTCATCTTCAAATATGATTAGTTTTGAATTATCGAATGGTCATCCTTACGGACCCAATGTACCAAATTTAATGGATGACGATCAGTATGTCGAGTATCCACTTGATGACTTGACAGGGTTCCCATGCAGTGCAGAGGAGGAAGAAAGGGTGAGTCTGATTGATAATAACTTTCATATCGTCTTATCTCTAAAACTAAAACAGAAACAAAGCTTTAAGATGGTTTGTTTTCTTTCTTTTGTGTGGTAAACGAACTTCAGATGCTCATGGAAGCAGTGATGGAATCATTGAAGGATTTCAAAATGAAAAATGCGCAGGAAGAAAATCAAACATCGAGTGTTTGTACCGACACGAAAGATGTTTTGCAGAAAGATGAATGTGGAGCTCTACGAATAGACCATTGTGGAGTTCTGCATTTGGAAGCTACCTCCACTCGAAGTGACCATTTTTCTCAGTTCAAAGCAGAATCCGCCTCAACTTCAGAAGAGTACAGTATTTCTAGTAAACCAGAATCTACATTGGCAATCAGGGATCCGAATTCGGTATCGGATCATTCGTGTTCCGACAAAAGTGAATTATTATCATCAGGGCCTGCACCTACCTCTTATGCTCTACCTTCTACATCTGGAACTGAAAATGCAGGGGCTTCCTCTTGTAGTAAAACACCTGCAAATAGCCAAAGTTCAGCTGAAGCCGACTTGTCAGCCAATACAAAGGCAACCGTAACTGTTGTTCGTAATCCCGCAAGCCATATCATGGAAGGTTTGATTCGTCGTTGGGATCTCAATTTTTTCCGAAACAACCAAAACCGATAAGCTGAGGGCGTTCTTGTGTTTTTCCACCTTTGTTCCCATGGATTGTGTGCAATCTGATTTCTTTAATGCTGTGTAACTAAGTTGCTTCGACGTTAGTTTGTAAAAATATTAGACCCAGAAAAAGGAAAAAAAAGTTCAGACTTGTTTCAAGTGTGACAGAAATATTGAATGTAGCCATTTTTTTCCCACAAACATTGTGCAAAAGCTTTATACCAATATTTATTACATGGTGTTTGATGGTTCCTTCTGACAATACTTTCCTTTACCTGTGGTTTGTCCTTTGTGAGAAGTAAAAACTAAGCCCTTTTGCTTCACAATTGGAATTCTATTTCTGTCTAAAATCTTCTAAAATAGCCTTTATGAAATTTCTTCTTCCAATCTTCAATTTCAGTGCAAATAATATATTTTCATTTTTTAATTCAATGCAAATCATATTAGATTGATAAAGGAAATTGTGATTAATCTTAGGACTAAGCATAGTGTTAAGTTGTTTTTTTTTTTTTTTTTAAAGAAACAGTGTTAGGTTGCGAGCAATAAATTGATAAACTTTAACGAGTTTAGTAAGTTTTAAAAAGAATTTCTAAATTTTGAGTTTTGAATTTTGTAAGATGTCTTTGGTCTCTAAAATTTGTAGCCATTTTAAAATTAAATTATACCAACTACTCTTCCATTTGGAGAGATTTCAATCATACACCTAAACATTCAACAATTTCGGATTTACTCTTGAGCTTTAAAATGCGTGCCAAAGAAATTAATGTTGTACAAATGGACTATGTGTCTCTGAAAAAAAAAATTATGTAAATGATTTTAAAGTTATCTTTTGAGAAGAAATGTTTCAACCATAAATTTATATTTGAAAATGAGCCCAACTCAATTGACATGTCAAGGATTTATATTTTAAGTCTCTCAATCATCATATACTAAAAAAAGAATAATTAACATATATTTATCTTTAAGGTCAATTGTTCAATTTTTCACACAAATATTTGTTTAATTAAAAGAAATCCTTAGTTTACAAAGTTATATTGAACAATGATCATTTGAGGTGTAATCAATATTTGGAAAAATTATACAAACAATCTTAAAATATAAAGTTCGTAACAATTGACCTCTAAACTTTTTATTTGAGTAATTAATTCTCTTTACTTTCAATAGACTTCTTGAGTTCAAATTAAAAATATTATAATCAATGTAGTTTGAGTGACATTTTGGTAATGATTATGTTACCATGTAGATTCCCCTTCTTCAATTATAAATGAACAAAACAATTAAGAAATTTAAACATGTCTATTTTATCCACTAAATTATTTCAAATTATTTAATTTAATTTTTTAAAAAACTTTATCTACATGCTTACTTAAAAAGAAGAAACAAGAAACTAAAAACTAAAATCAACCCTAAAAATTGATCAATTGAATAATCTTTATTCACTTTTGTTGAAAAATAAGTTAAAACCCATAAAATGAGATTGGTGAAAAGAGGCAACTCAAGCCAAAAACTCTCCTTGCTTAAAAAAAAAAAAGCCAATCCCCCCCTAAAATGCAATGCTCTTGCCGAAGAGTAATCATCAAATACCAAACTCAATAACTAAAGTTAAAAACAAAGAATATCATAATAATTGATATTTGGTGATAATCCAGTTCAGCTGTCATGTTAAGAATTTAATTTTAAAAATGGATATTTGTACCTAAAAAAAAAAAAAAAAAGTTAAAAACAAAGAATCTTTTTTTGTTTTTTGTACTGCAACTCCAGCTACTTTCATTCAATTTTCAAACCCAATTCACCATTTTTGTTTCTTTTCCTTCCCCCAAGAAAATCAAATTAAAAATAAACAAAGCTTTCAAAGCTTGAGACCCACCAAGAAAGAAACCCCAATTTGATATTACTGCAAAATCTGAGGAGCAGATTGTTATTTTTCACCCTTCACCCAATTATAAATCTCCCTCTCCTTTTTCCCCCCTCAAGGACGAACAATTTGGTTTCCAATCAAGAACGCCACCAAAATCGTCCAAAAAATTCCTTGAAATTGCGATTCTGGGGCAGTTCTCTGCAATTCCCTTGCGTTGATTTTGCTTTCCCCAATTCGTTCGCCGTCCTCGCGATGATTCAATTCCCAAACCCTAATTCTTGATCGGGTTTTGATTTTGTTGGGCGGCGATTCTCGAGTTCGATTCGTGGTCGGATTCAAAGTTTCAGTTAATGGGCACGATTAAATCTTGCAGCAGGGATGCGTCGAAATCCTCGTCGAATCCTCCGCCAGTGACTTTGTCCACTTCTCGCTTCGAGACCGTGAATGGATCGCACGAGTTCAAGATCAATGGGTATTCTCTGAATAAGGGGATGGGGGTTGGGAAATATATTGCGTCCGATACGTTCATGGTTGGCGGGTATGCGTTTGCTATCTATTTCTACCCAGATGGGAAAGGCGGCGAGGATAATTCTTTGTATGTATCGGTTTTCATAGCTTTGGCTAGCGAAGGGACTGATGTTAGAGCCCTTTTTGAATTGACGCTGTTGGATCGAAGTGGGAAGGAGAACCATAAGGTTCATAGTCATTTCGAGAGAAGGCTTGAGAGTGGCCCTTATACGCTTAAATATCGAGGAAGCATGTGGTAAGTATTCATTTACTTCTAGGATCAAGAATGATCTTGATTGGCCAATTCCTAGTTAGTTGGCTACTATGGATTGAACCCATCAATTCTTAGTTAGTCTTTTTGACCACTAGGCAGATTGATCTTGTTATTTGAATGCTATTTGTGTTCTTTGTTTTGATGCTATTTATATTTCTTGAATTGTTTTATGACGAGCTGTTCAATAGGTTAACATTTTTGGGGTGTTTCCAGTAGTTTAGGTTAAGAGATTTTTTTTTTACTGTATTGAGAATGAGAACTTCCCTGAAAGATGCACATTCTAGCTGCTCTCAGCTTCTCCTTGCCTCTGGATATATATAAGCTCTCCAAATCACTACTCCGTGCGGCTCCTTTAGGTCACCAAATTCCAGCCATTTAAATGCAATGTTTTATCTTTGCTGTTAAATGGAGTAAGGAAATTCCCTTCGAGTTATCTTGGATGGGATGGATTGGCGTCCTATTTTTGAATTAGATTATCTTGGTTTGGTTGTCCCTTTTTCACTCGAAGAGACTAGGAGGTTGTTTTTAGTTTCAAGAGAACAGCTCGATGGGTTCTCCATGATATTTTTTTTTCAAGATTGTTGGGAAATTGTGATATTGTGAAGGGGACACGTGGAAGGTCGATAGTGAGTTTTTATTGAGAGGAGGGTTTTGGACAATTTCCTAAATGAAACATTCGTTAGTTTAATCCTTAAAAAGGAAAGGCCTATGAAGGCAGTTGATTTGAGACCTATAAGTCAGACAAGCAAAGGTGATTGTTTTGGCCAATAGATTGAGAATGGTTCTCCCAACTACTATAACTGACCCTCAGGGTGTTTTCGTAGTTGGGAGTCAAATCGTAGATCAAGCTTTTATAGCCAACAAGACAATTGAGGATTATAGGACACGTGGTAAGGGGGGATTCATTTCAAAAATTGATTTTGAGAAGCCTTACATGTCCATTTGGATTGACCTTTTTTGTTATAAAGCTATGGCCAAGAAAAGTTTGGTTTAAAATGGAAATCTTGGAGGTCTGAGGCAATAAGCCTCTTGTCCTATTTTTACTTGTGGATATTTTAAGCATGATCATCTTGAAAGGAATAGAGATTAGAACTATTGAGAGTTTCTCTGTTGGGAAAGATAATTTATCTCTATCGACTAACGACTATCCCACCTCCAGTTTGTTGATGATGCTCTATTTTTATGCTCGGGCACTGCGGCCTTGTTAGCCAATCTTATTAATCTTCTTTCCTTTTTCGAGGTCTCAAGGTTGAAGATTAAAAGGGTAAAGTGCCCGTTGTTAAATTGTGAAAAGGATAAGTTGAATAGGTGGGTTGCCTGGGTGGGTTGTAAGGTGGTAAATTTTTTGCTCTCTTTGTATCTAGGTCTTCCCTTAGGGTATTTTCCTAGGCTCCCTTCGTTCTGGGAACAAGTGCTGAGTCCATCTTAGGTGGCATTCCTACTTAATTCCTTTATTTATTTAAGATGCTTGTGTATGTCAGTAAACTATTTCCTTTCTATTACAAATTACACTTATGGGTCATCCCTTCAAGGAGAAGAAGAAGTGCCTATGAGAGAATTTTGTTAGGGCATTTTGTTGGAACATATGGCTTGAGAGGAATCGGTGCACCTTTCATGCCAAAGCTACACCGTTTAATTATTTCATTGACAATTTAACTATTGTTGTAATCTCATGGTGCAAGCAGTCCTCAGTGTTTCATGATTATAGTTACAATATATTAATTAATAGTTGGAGATCCTTAATGTAATCGGCTTATGACCTTGTTTGTAATTTCATATCTATAATGAAATCATCGTTTCTTATTAAAAAAAAACTATTTCCTTTTTTGAAACAAGAGTAACTACACCCGTCCCTAGGTCAGGCTCCAGAGACATCGAAGGAGTAATGTCACAGGTGACTCTCGAACCCAAGACCTTGAGGGGAGCATATCCTCAAAGCCCAAGTCTTCATCCACTTTGCCACCCCTTGGAGACAAACTATTTCCTTTTTGTATTTAAGATGCTTGTGTATGCCAGTCAGTGTTTTAAAAAGCGCAAGGCGCAATGGCCCTCTGGAGCCTGAGGCGCAAGGCGCACCAAAAGACGATTGCTTTTTTGCTTAAGGCGCACTACATAAAAAAACACAAAAAATTTATATATAGCGTGTATACACAATAAAAACACTTTTCATGGACATAAATGAAGTTTTAACCAAGAATAATATATAAAACATACATAATATTCAATTATCAACCTTCACACGCTTCGAATGGCCTACTACGGGGATCTAAAACACAAAAGTCGCAAAGGAAATAAAAAATCTCCCAAGGCGCGTGCCTTTTGGCGCCCAAGGCTTCACATAAGGCGCACGCCTTGTTACACGCGCCCAGTGATTAAGAGGCGACCCCAGGCGCTCGCCTATGGTGAGAGGCGAGGCGACCTAGGGGTCGTGCGCCTCACCAGCAGCTGGGGCGAGCTCATTCAATGAGGCGCTCGCCCGACTGCGCATTTGTGCGCTGCCACGCCTTAGCTTTCTTTGAAGGCGAGCGCTTGGTTGAAGATAAGATGAAAAATGAAAAAAAAAAAAACAAACCTTTCTTCGTTCATCTTCTTCCGCCTCTAGTTCATCTTCTTCATTAATTCTCTTCATTGTTTCATTTTTCTTGTTTGTTGTGCACATAGGATTCGAGAGTTAAACTCTCTTATTTTAAGTTTTAAATCTTTTGTACTTTCTTTAGCATTTTTTATTTGTAAATAATCAATGAAAACTGGAAAGGAGTTTAAAATGTCTTATTTTAATATTATTAAATGTTTGAATAGTATAAAATTAAGCCTCACAGTTTGTTTCCTGTTTGAAGTTCAGTTTACTTTTCTTTTTTGTGTACCATATGTAGGTGTGAAAAGACTATATCATTTTCTTTTCTTTTTCTTAAACAAATGAAAGACATTTAATAATATTAAAAATAGACATTTTAATACTGAGAAGGCTTCCTCCTCCTATCTATACCTTTTCTTTTCTTGTACATTTTTAAAACATAATATTTTTATATTTTAGTTTTCATTTCTTATAGGTTTATTTTCTTATTAAATATTAGCTTTCAAAAAATACACTGATGTATTAATAAAGCATCTTATATTCAATAATATTGGAATGTTTTCTACCTTAATTTATATTATACACACACACACACACACACATATATATTTAACTGTGCATTTATTAGTTGCGCCTTACTTCACTCAGGCCACGCCTTTTAATCGCCTCTCGCCTTAAGGCGATCAAGGAGTGTTTCGCCTTGCGTTGCGCCTTGCGCTTTGAAAACACTGCACGCGCCTCGCCTGGGACATGCGAGGCGCTAGAGGTGGGACTTGAGCCCAGGCATGCTTAGGCGCTCGCCTAGGCGCACCTTTTAAAACACTGATGTCAGTGAACGTGTAGAAAAGCTTATAAGGGATTTTCTTTGGGGGAGAGGTTGAAGAAAGGAAAAGAGCTCATATGGTCAAGGGCGGAGGTTTTTTTTAGGAATTGGGCCTTGGTGGTTTTAGGAGTTGGTAAGTCGAGCGCTCACAGCAAGGTCTTGTTGGCTGAATGGTTATAGCGTTTTCTTCACGAGTCCACTTCTCTTTGGCACAAGGTCATTGTGAGTAAGTATGAGTGGAGTGGGTCATGCGTGGATCAAGGCATTTCTTTTTTTGTTGAAAAGGAAACTAACATTTCATTGAGCAGAAAGAAAACAAAGTTCATGATACAAGATTAAAAAAAAACATAGGAAAAAAGAGAACAACAAAAAAGAACTGAACTTTTTCTCAAATTTTTCCACCATTGGTGACCAGAAGCTGGATGATCTCGATTCTCCATTTAGGGGTAAACCCAGATAGAGGGAAGGCTGCGAGGATTTCTTGAAACCATATCTGTTAGCATAAGCGAGCATAGTCTCCTCATCGATATTTAAGCCCAAGATCTCAGACTTTTGGACATTAATATTCACTCCAGAAATCATCTCAAAAAACATAATAATCCCCAACATATTATCCAAAGCCACCACGTTAAAATCAGAGAGGAGAAGGGTATCATCAGCAAACTGTAGGTGATGAATATGAATCGAATCAGTAGCCCCCACCGAAAAGCCCCTTATGAACTCACTCTCAACAGCTCGATTCAAAAGACGGCTAAGGAAATCCATAGAGATGATGAATAAGAAAGGGGAGAGGGTATTTCCTTGACGGAGACCTCTAGATGCAATCCTCTAGATCAGCTCATGGAAACACGCTCACATATCTAAGGGAGGGAGGCTTACTCTGATACAAGCCACCCTTGCTAATTTGCCTACATACTATTTCTCTTTGTATCAAATGCCTAGAAAGATGACTGCTATTCTCGAGAAATTGATCCGAAATTTCCTTTGGAAAGGAAAGAATGAATCCAAGGGTCCAAATCTTGTTAAATGAGAGAGGTTGTCGAAACACATTGAGGAGGGGGGTCTAGGCATACATGGCATAAAACTTAAGAATTCGGCTCTCCTCGCAAAATGGACATGGTGATTTTCAAAAGAAATTACGGCTTTATGGAGACGTGTTATTGTGGAAAAATATGGATGTTCTCAACCTATTGATTTCACTTGTAACAGACTGTTGAAATTTGCTAGGGGTCCTTGGAAATCTATTGTACAACATAGTCACTTGATCTATAACAATATTAGCTATAAAATTGGGAATTGTATACATGCGAAATTCTGGAAAGATCATTGGTTTGGTGATGCCCCCTTTAATATCCTCTTTCCTAGGTTGTTTGTTCTATCGAGTAGGAAAGATGCGACGGTTTATGAGAATTGGGATGACATAGAAAGTTTTTGGAATTTTGGGCTTTGGAGAAACCTGAAAGATGATGAAGTGGATGAATTTGGCATCCTTATGCATATTCTGGATGATATACATCTCTCACCCTCGAATGATGCGATTACTTGGAAGCTTGACTCCAACGGTTATTTCTCTACAAAGTCCTTGATGCGGAGTCTTGAAACTAGTTTAACGGAGGCATTTTCTCCCATTTTCAAGGTAATCTAGAAGGGTCCCTCCCCTAGAAAGATCAAATTCTTACTTTGGGAGATTGCACACAAGGCTATAAACACAATGATAAACTTCAAAGAAGAATGCCTCACTAGTGTCTCTCTCCTAATTGGTGTTCTCTCTGTAGTTGGGACTCAGAATCTCTTGGCCACATTCTCTCATCTTGCTCTTTTGCCGGGCAGTTCTGGGAGCGGATCCTTATTGCCTTCAAGTAGTGTGGCCCTATTCCTTTGGAGCCGATGATGCTTTTGAATAGTTGTTTGGTGGGGCATCCTTACAGGGAGAAGAAAAAAATTCTTTGGGAATCCTTTTTTAGAGCATTTGTTTGGGGGAATTTGGCAAGAGAGGAACAAGAGGATCTTCAATGATGTAGAATCAACTTTTGAGTCCTTTTTTGATAGCATTGTTCTTACGGTTATATCTTGGATCAAACGCTATCCATGTTTTAAAGATTATCCCTTTTCCGCCCTCTTTTCTAACTGGAAATGTATTTTGTAACTTTTGGTGCTTTTGTAATTGTCCTATTAGACCACATTTCATCATTTATGAAATTGTTTCTTCTCCAAAAAAAAAAAAGAACTGAACTTGATAACACAAAAAGAGAAAAACCAAACATTCTAACAAAAGGAACAAATGGCCTAAAGCATAAACGAGACAAAAACTAGAAACATGAAACTCGAAGAGAAGGCCTTCAGGCTTCGATGCAACTGAATTATTAATTTATTCTGCAAATCCCAAAAAACTGGAGAACTTGGAGATTGCACTGATATCGGATCAACAAAATCATAAAGGTCTTGCAAGCAGAAAAACCACAGTAAAGAGATTGGAATGCAATTATGGACCATTCTTAGACATGAAAGATTGAATCTTGAACAAATTCTGAATACTAAACCCCCCAAAACTAACTAGTTTTCATTTATGATACTGATAGAACAATAGTTTAGGCAGTTAGCTGGAATAGTCTTTAACTATAGACCACTAGTTTGAATAATGTTTGGGAATTTGTCGAGAACAGAGGTGTTAACGTCTTCATAGTGTAAAGAAAGCTCCTTTTAAGTCTGAGGGGAAGACTTCCTCCTTGGGAATGTATATGAGAGGAACACTTTTTTAGGCATGTTTCTAGTTTGGTGTGGGAGATGGGAGGGACACTTATTCAGGTAAGATAGATAGTTGAGGATAGTTCCCTTTGTCAGTTTAGGGTTTTCTCATTTGTTCCATTTATCTTGTATGAAATATCGTTCTGTGGTGGATGTTCTTGCTCGCTCCAGGCATCATCTTCTCTTTTGTTGAGTTTGCATCGTCAATTTTCTAATAGGGACACTTTGGATGTTGTTGCTCTTCTTGATCTTGTAGGGGATTTTCCGTTGCGTTTTGAACCATTAAAGGCATTTCTGTGTCATTTTTTTTTACTTTGTCTAGTTAATTTCTTATTGGGTCATCCTTTCAAAGAGGAGGTGGAAACCCTTTGGCGCAGCATCATTTATGCTTGTCTTTGGAATATATGAAGGGAGTGAAATTGCAGACTCTTTATTGATGGCCATACCTACAAGGATCACCAATCTCTATTAGAATCCACCATTTACTTGGCCTTGTATTGGTGTCACTCTACCTCCCCTTTTGTAACTACGACTTAATCACTTTAATCTCTCAATGGCATAGTTTTATATAATGTCTCAATTGGATGCAACTCTTAAATCATTAATGAAAGTTTGTGTTTCTTATCTAAAAAAAGTTAATTCCTCTTCCTCTTCGTTGGGAGATTCGGTGTTTGTCTTTTTATGGAAGGTGAAAATTCTAAAGAAAGTTAAGTTTTTTACTTTATAGGTTCTTCGTGGAAAGATTAACACCTTAGATAGAGTCTTGAGAAATGTTCCCTCCTTAATGGGGCCAACATGTCATATCTTATGCATGAGGGTGCCCGAGGATCCTGGCCATCTTCTTTGACAGCCGAAGATGGGCTTTAGATGTGTGGAACTAGTTTTGTAAGGAGTTTGGCATTGGTTTGTATGTTTCACTTTGGGCCTTCGTTTCTAAGCTCTTTTGTAATTATTCTAGGAGTGTGATTTTACTTGATTGGAGGCCATCTTTGTAGGTGGTCTCCATTATTTTTTTGTATGTCTTTCTATTTCATTCATTTCTAAGCAAAAGATGTTCACATGTTTTGTGTTTCTCCTTTTCAAAATGTATACAGAAATACCTGATTTAACTAATAACGCCAAGAAAGAAGCACAGTTACAAACATGAGACTTGAATGTGACCTGACAAGAATACAATGGCAAATTATTGTTTCTAATTTTTTTAAAAATATTTGTGAGTGTTTGGGCTGGTTACATGCACCTCAACTATTCTGGGCACGTACCACTGACCCTACAACTTTTTAAAATGAATCTTACAACATTTGGGTGTCAAAGAAATTGGTAGAAATTAATTCATAGGTAGGAGGACATGAGGTTTGGATGTGATATGGACATGCAACTTGAATGTGACATTGCAAGAATACAATGGCATATTATTTCTTTACAAGTTTAGAACACATGAACATGACATGGACACATTTATTATAATGTACATTGTTTTAAAAAAAAATTATACAAAAAATTAACGTCAAGTATATATAGTTGTAGGCTTATAAAATGAGTTTACATATTACACCCTCAAAGTTCATTACTTTTGTCCTATATTACTAATTGTGTCAATTTATTTGCTTAAATTGGGCCCAGTATGTGCATGGCAAATGATAAACCATATTGTTAGACACTTTTACTGTGTTAAAATGTGTTTGGCATGTGTCCAACAAGTGTTGGAGTATCCAATACCTAAACATGAAAGGGGGTTGAGAGACTGAAGGAGGCGTGGTGCCTTTTAGGTTCCATATCTTTCATTGGACGCTGGTGTTTAATGCTTTTAGTAATTATCTTCGAGGTCTTATCATAGCTATATTTTACTTATATTGGTGCTGGAAAGTTAACTAAAAGTGGCGCAACAATAGGTTTGCTCTGTGCTGGCATCGGCTGCCAGTTGATGTGGCGAGTGGCCCAGTAGTAGCTCTCTACCATTAGTTTGTAGGCTTTTGTGAGAAGACTTTTACCTTCTCCTTTGTTATCAACTCAGGATTTGCTCCCCATGCCCCATTTATTCACTTGTTTTAAAATGTTTTTATTCTTTTACTGTGGAATGAAGAAGAAACGAAATGACCAAAGTATTTATTTATTTTTTATTCAGGGGGTACAAACGTTATTTTAGAAGAACTCTTTTAGAAACATCCGACTTCCTAAAGGATGACTGCCTTGAAATCCACTGTGTAGTTGGTGTCGTTAAGTCTCATACAGAGGGACCAAAAATTTACTCCATAACAGCACCACCCTCTGATATAGGCCAGCATTTTGGGAAGCTTTTGGAGAGTGGGAGGCTAACTGATGTGAACTTTGAAGTAGATGGGGAAACATTTTCTGCTCACAAGTTAGTTCTTGCAGCGCGGTCACCTGTCTTTAGGGCACAACTCTTTGGCCCTCTTAAGGACCAGAATACCGAGTGCATAAAAGTTGAAGATATGGAAGCTCCAGTTTTTAAGGTGCTGTCCCCTTTCATGTTAGCTTTTCTTTTCAGCAGTCGGTTCGATTTTCAATGTTTTATCGTATTTCTTTTCAAGACCTCGGGTAGTTTCTTCCAATTCTAAAAACAAGTGAACCTGGACTCAGATTCTGTAGATTTTGATAGTTAGAAGAGTATGAGATATGTGGGATGTGGAATAGCTCTTTTTTGGCATTCTACTGCAGTTTCATTTGTTAAGATTAATTTGTTTTTCCTTATTGTCTGAACAATTACAGGCATTGCTTCATTTCATATACTGGGATGGCCTGCCAGACATGCATGAAATTGTAGGTTTGAACTCAAAATGGGCTTCCACGCTGATGTCTCAGCATCTACTTGCTGCAGCAGACAGATATGCACTTGACAGACTCAAACTTCTTTGCGAGGCTAAACTTTGTGAGGATGTTGCTATAAATACAGTTGCAACCACGTTAGCGTTGGCTGAGCAGCATCACTGTTTTCAACTAAAAGCTGCGTGTTTGAAAGTCATTGCATTGCCTGAGAATTTGAGAGGTACTTTTCTTTCCGAGTACACTTCTATATTTACGATCTTATTGTCGGTTGACATTTGAACCTTGGCTGCTCTAAAGATGAAAAAGATTGTTTACATTTTTTAATAAGAAATCGGACACCTGAATTAACAACCCACCATAAGAGGTACTTTTGTTGGAATATATGGCTGGAGAGAAACAAAAGGATCTTTAAGGACAAATTTTCTTCTTACGAGAATTTTTTGGACACCATCACTTTTCACGTTATATCTTGGTGTATACTAAATCCGTTATTTTGTTCTTATAGTTTTGAAACACTACTTAATTATTGGAGATTGCTTGTTTGATCTCTTGTAATCTATCTCTATTTTGTAATTTCATAATTTAATGAAATTGTCTCTTCTCCAAAAAACAGCCCACCATAAGACAGTCTCACAGGGAACAGCCTTCAGTCTTAGTTGATGAGAAAAACAAGAAAATTACAAAGTTACTGTTTGCTTTAATCATAATATTCGGGTTTACAAGATCTGGGAGGGATAGGGTAGGAGGGATGATACACATTACTCAAGATCTTGAACTACATCTTTCTATGAGTTCCAAGGAAGGGATCATACTCTTGGTTCCCATCATTAAGCCCCAAAGTAAGCATAGCTCGACGCTTATTGACGTGTATCTTCGATCGAAAGGTTGCAAGTTTGAATCTCTAAAAGAAAAAACTAGTCTTCTTTTAAGTATCATTCTGGAAAGAAAGAGAAGAAAAGAAAGAAAAGCTGTTAGAGGTCCATTTTTACTTTATCAGTGATATATTTTTGTCTTGCAGCTGTAATGCAAACGGAGGGGTTTGAATATTTGAAAGAGAGCTGCCCATCGGTTCTCACCGAGCTACTAGAATACGTAGCGAGGGTGACGGAGCATGCCATGATTACTTGCAGCGGATATGGAAACGGGACGATATTGGATGGCAGTTACGTGAACGGTAGACGGGTGAGGCAGAGATTGTATTGATGATCTGATTAACGTCATTCCAACCATTTGTAGTCCATGAATAAGATAGAGGAATGTGCAGAGATGGTTCTGGTTTTAAACATTGTTAGTCTGTAATGAACCGATGATTGCTAATTCACATTCTAAATTCTGAGTCTTTGCGTTTCTGTTGGTTTCCTATTGTATAAAATCAATCTGGACGTATCTTTAGTCTTTTATGGATTAGGATACTGTTGTGTATTTACGTATATTTTAGAATTCAATATCGCAGGATCCTGTAGAAATCTTTGGCTCAAGCCAAAGCCATTGACTTGAAATGATTAGGGTCATTGGCCTTTTTTAAAAAACATATATTTGAATTTTAGGTCAAATATACTTGATCAATGATACATTTCTACCAAGGAGGGTTTACCTTAGATAAGTATTTCACTTGATTTATTAGTTCAGATTTATTACAATTTGGTTTCACGTTATTTCGAAATTTTACAGCTAAAAGCTCTTCTAAAAAAACATAGTTAAAAATTTTCGTAAATCCTTTTTCATATATGATATCAATTCTACGTCGATCACTCATTAGTAACAACTCCTTCCATTCATCAATTGAAGTATCATTTTCTTAAAAAAAACTTGTAACCATTCCATTTAAATGAGGTTTTTTGTCACCACCATTCATATAACTCATCGATACTAATGAGAGTTTTTGCACCACCACTCATAATTTTTCGGTCTAGAAAAGATCTTATCTTCACCAAATACCTCATAAACCACCCCAAATCCCTTTATTCAATTTTTTTTGCAAAGGGTCTTAAAGTAGACCCAAGTTGTGAAAAACGATTAATCACTTTAGCATATATTCTAATTAAAATTACTTAAAATTCACAAGCTAAGAGTTAAATTATGAAGTCAAGAAACCAGACTAAAGTTTAACATACATTATAAACTATAGAGAATTATTTTTTGAAGAAAAAATAAGTGCAAGTGTTGTCATATAACGAGAGAATAAATCAAATAGTAAAACAACAATATAGAAACTGTTAACGGATACAGTGAAATCAGTTTGGTTTAACTGGAAATGCATCAAGAAGCTTATCAGAAAACTATAAATAAGGTTAGGGATTACATTTTTCATACGTGACAGAGAATCAGGTTCCAAATATCGTCAAACAACAATCTTAGCGGATCGGATTAGTCAACTATTATAAGTTATATATCTTCGTAAATTAAAACATTATAAAGAAAGCATAATAATCAGCATCGTAGTCCTAATTTCACCTACCAGGTAAGCTGCAACAAGTCACAATGCTTCGGCTCACTATAATGCAAGGAATGCTAAGATAGCAATCCAACTTTGTCAGCAACATAAAGTACAGATTTCTTTACCTTTCCATTGAATCGTGTCCTGATTTTTCGTCGCCTTATGTAATGGTCCTGCCATTGGTTTTGCTCAGACTCGTGGGAGGTGGTCCTCGAGAAGATTCGGTACAAGACCTTATCAGGAATCCGTTGTCTTCACTGAAACAACTGGAGACCCCAGAACCAGTAGTATTATAGATTCAGTACCAGTTATTTCCTGGTCCGCCTTGGGCAGCAGCAACTTTTCTAGCTATGTACTGAGGTTTTGGCTGCAACCCATTTGAACCTTCAATGGCTTCATCTTCAGCCCTTTCATTTTTACAGGATGAGTTTCTTCTTGGATATGGACAGTTATTAGCGGCGTACGGTGGTGGAATCGAAGGGTTTCTCATCATTCTTCGCTGCTCGAGAACTTCTGGGGCCACTGCTGCTGCTGTGGCTCCACAGTTGTATCGCAACACAGAGCCAACAACTTTTCCAGGCCTTGCACCACTGCCTGCTGCAAATCATCAATAGAAACTTGTAATTAGTTATATCATACAGCAAGCTAACTCAACTCATCCTAAAACATTTAACTCTCAAAAAGTTTATAAGATTGCATTATCCAAGGTGAATAGCCATTGTTTTGTTTTTTCTTTAGAAATCGGGAAATCATAGCTTTGCTCCACTATATCCGGAATAACCACACCCGTCTCTAGGTCAGGCACCGGGATACATCAAAGAAATGAAGATATGGGAAATGTGTATAAATTAATATCATAGGTGAGTCTCAAACTTGAGACCTTGAGGAGAGCAGATGAATAGCCATTGTAAGAGTTTGAATCCGTAACCCCGTTTGCTTACTGTGTTAACTTGCTCTCTTGAGTCTTGACTCTTGACCTAAGTGGTTTGAGTAAATATTTAGATCTTTTATATTCACAAGCAAAAACACCTTTTAGGAAACCGTTAGCCAAACATGCTCTTATTACAGTTTTATTCTTGTAGATAAAAATTAAAAAAAAAAAAAATCATAAAAACAACTTTCAAACAGCATAAAAAAGATGATGCGCTGAAAAAGAAGAAAGAAATCATTTCTTTTCTTTTCTTTTTTTTTTATAAGAAACAATACTTCATTGATAATAGGAGAAATCATTTCTTTCAATTTTTTTTAAAAGAAGAATAATTTTCAAAATGACAGGGCATAACCACAAAGGATTGTTTGCAAGTAAATGCAGTCTCAGCACACTAGGTTGAGTCATTAAATTATCATCCATGTCCTCCGTTCTCGATTTGGTAATCGGGGTGCGCTCTAGAAGATATCAGCATGCTAAGAATGAACGAACACAATCTAGGCATGTAAATTAATGAAATTGAATGGCGACACTCACCTTGAATAGCTTTAGGAATTTGAATAGGAACTCTGGTCAAAGGATTATTGCAAGTCCTATCGATTTGTGGCCTTTCAACTTCTTTAATGGAACATTTGGATAGGTCATTTGCAACTTGGGCCGAGTTATGCACCATGTTATCTGAATATAAAACACATGCCCTGTGTGCATAACAAATAACTGAGAGGTTAATTTCCAATTATTTCCAACGATCCTAACTGATGGATGGCAAAAAAACACTAAGCATGAAGTATTAAAAGAGATACCTGGGCAAGGATGCATGCTGTCTTTCAGGAGGAGCAACAGTTACACCATTTCCATGGTGTTCTTCAAGGTAGGCAAATTGCTTCTTAAAATGGTCAACTGCACTGTAGAAACAAACATTTATCTTTTACATGTTAACATTTCATACAAGATCCTGGAATCAAAAGACCTAGTGTAGATTGAATTTTGAAGTTAAGAACTTACTTGAAGCCATCAAATGAAGATCAAGAAGTCTAAATGCTCAGGGATCTAGAATTAACTACTTGATTACTGTACTGATCATTACATGACTAATGGATGGAACTTAGGTATGATGATAAGGAGACTTGGATGAATTTTTTTCCAAGGGATCAAAATTCCAAAAACAACGCAATATGATGTAGCTTGGGACTGTGATATTGAAATTTGTAGCTAGATTGTTTAATTAATTTTGTGTAAACGTTGATAGGGCCTGAGAGAAGTACATTTTCACCCTAACCCCAGAATGACAGTCATGAAAAATGAGGCGTCGGGTAAAGATATGACAAATGAGAAGGGCATAACATAAAAGCACCTGAACAATAGAATTGATCAAAGAGCTATTGTTTTTAAGATATACCTTGGATACATGAAACCGGTAGGTTCTGATCCATCCAAGTATTCCTTCAACATCTTTGGATGGTACTCGAGAGTCTCGCGGTAAATAAGCTCCCTAACATCTTCTTTGGTTATCCTTCGTCTCTCAAATTCAAATTCCATCTTAGTAACAGGTGGAGCACACGGCTCTCTCTCAACCTTTGCTAAGCCTTTAAAGTATGGATCTGCGAGGGCCTAAAAGTACAGACAGAATGTGTTTGAAAACAGTATTACGTAAATATAAAATCAAGGACAGATAACTGAGTGATTTTAGAAAGCTAGTCAACTTAACAAGATTTGACTGAATTAATATGATGAGGATCTCTTGGTTCACGTCATAAACGTTGGGTATTTTCCACAATTGAGCCCAACCCGTTTGGGATATATTAATTAGTTATCTTAGTGAGCTGGAGCCTGGGATTATGGAACTACTCAGAAAGTACTCGTACCTCCTCTGCTGTAGGTCGGTCCTTTGGCTCAAAAGCCAACATTCTTTCCAATAAACGAAGGGCGAGTGGGTCCGCATGAGGAAACTTATGGGAGAAAGGAACAGGCTTCTTCTTTCGCATACTGCTTAGGTATCTCCGAGCTTTCTCATTTCGTACCTAACCATAAAAGATAAGATATTTAACTAAAGAAAATGATATGAATAAATATTCATCATTAAACTTGAACTTGATAAAAACATTTCACAGGAATCAGACCCTGGCAATGGCTTCTGCACTTGGGGTTCCCAGAAAATCTGTCATCAAATCTAGTTGGTGGACGATATTCTTTCCAGGGAAAAGTGGTTTGCCAGTTAAAAGCTCCGCAAAGATGCAGCCAATGCTCCATATATCTATTGCTGGTGTATACTGAAAGAAGTATATATTACACATTAGAATAGGTGCAAGAGCTCCGAAATCAAAAGGCCTATTTTCTGTGAATCTGATGATTATAAATAGTGTCAGACCAAAGATAAATTTGTGATTGCATGTCATTGGTAATAATGAATATTCTTGAACTCGTTTATATGGAATTTTATCAGGTTTACACGGCTATGGTCTTGACCCTATTCTGCATTAACCGCCTTACAGGAGTTATATAAGAAAATTGTTCGGTTGACCATTCAATTAAATTTCTTAATGCGATCTTTCTACCAAGACTACAATAAAGAACATACCATATAACTAAAAAAATATCACACAAACTTATAATCAGTTAACAACTAAACTTCATACCAAGAGACAAACATACACACACACAAAGAACGACAAATTTTCAAAAACATGTTTTCAGCACGGGAAGAAAAACAATAACCAGAGAGTCCAAGTGAACCTATGAAAAGCTATTAAGTAGCAAAGGGAGATTAAGGAAAACTATGTTCTACGTATAAATTTGGGAGACAAGGCTACCAAGATGTCTAAGTTTATACTATTTCTCTTTTCAGGAAAAAAGATTCATATAAAAGATTAAGCTAGCTCTAAAAAATATGCAGCAGAAAACCCTTCACCTTTGAGAAAAATGAACCACACAGTTCAGGAGCCCTGTACCACCTTGTGGCTACATAGTCCTGCCGTTGCAAGGAACATGAAACAAATAGATTAGGAAATAATAAAATCAAGAGCGAGGACTTGTTAATTGAAAGAAATTGTCCCGCTAAAAAAACAATTAGTAGTTACAGTTATTTACAAAGATACGTACAGTCCAGAAAATAGCAGTAGGAGTATCATGAAAAGCTACTCTTGCTAGACCAAAGTCACAGATCTTGAGTTTGCAGTCAGCATTCGCTAAGATATTTTTGGGTTTTAAGTCCCGGTGGAAGACATTGGCTACAAGTGGTAATTATTGAGTTGACATCAGTATCGAAATAAACATTCAAGCTCCGAAACTACTTTTCAACTCTTTGCAGAGTACTGTTAACTAATACAGCAAATAAAAAGAATCAAAAAGCATGAAACTGTAGATGATAAGACTATGACCTGTATGTATATACTTCATCCCACGAAGAAGCTGGTAAAGAAAGAACTGATAGTGTTCTGGAGTCAAATCGTCATTTGCTTTGATAACTTGGTGTAGATCAGATTCCATGAGCTCAAATACGACATATATATCCTTGAATTCCCTTCTGGATGGAGGTAGTAGGATGTGCTTTATCTCCACAATGTCCGGATGCCTCAGAAGTCTTAAAAGTTTTATCTCACGAAGAATGCGAGTTGAATCAGAGACATGCTCAAAGATGTCATTGATTTTCTTAATTGCAACTTTTTCCCCAGTGTGAGAATCATATGCAGAGCAAACAACACCATAACTTCCTTTACCAATTACTTCCTCTATTCTATACCTGCTCCCTTCACCATATTCTGTGAAGAAATCCACATCTATAGACGACTGCATCACCACATTGAACCAACTATTAGTATCATCATCACTGAGAATACACACTATGAAGGGAGTGAAATCAATAAGTAGGAATCCATGATATACAAGTAAAAGTGTTCACGATGCACATACAAACACCATTCAATTTCACATTAGTGAGTTGTTTACATAATTTAGGCATCATCACTCTCACATGAGGTAAAAGAAGAATGTGAACAGTGAACTGAAATTTCAAAAAAGCCAGAGGAGGAGATAATGCCTGGCTTTGAACAGAGTAAATTCCCAGTAGAAAGCTTGCAAAGACGACAAAAAAAGAATCCAGGAAAAACACAACTCTGTAATAACGGAAAACTTCAATTTCAGTGATCAAAATGCAGTCGAAGAGCATTTTGTTTTTCAGAGTTGGCCACATAATCAAAAGGATAGGCATGGCATATCTTTCTTCTTTTTTTAGTGAGTGTTCGAACCAACTTAAGCACTTTTGACAATTCTCATAGATAACCATCTTACTCTACTACATTTGGTTGTCAAAATAATTGGAAATAAATTGATTCTCAAGTAGGTCGGCACCGTAGATTGAACCATAACCCCTAAACATTTTATGATTTACAAAGACATCACTATGTCAATCCATGATGGGTTTCTTAAATTTCCCATGTCCAAAGAAACGAAGGCCCAAAGAGAGAAGATTACATACACATCTTGGGCAAAACAACTTAAAAACAAAGATAAGTTATTTCTTACCAAAGAAGCACCTTAAAAACCCATGAATAAATCAACATGCAACAATTATGATAAAAACTTCTAAAATACAAACCCTATTCACACGAAAGCATATGATTGGGGTAGTCCAAGATATTTAGATTGCATCATATTTCTTCGCATCAGGTGAAGAGATCGCCCAACACAAATTTCAGCTTAATCAAACAAAGAAAAAAAAAGATGTCCTATAAGAAAGAGGCGTAAACTTGCCTTTCTTCTCTGATCAGGCTGCATATTAGCAAGAAATCTTTCCAAGTTCCCAGATCGATAAAGCAATCAGGGTACGTAACGCCGTAGCTTCAAGCTCGAAATAAATAAGAGATTCGCAGAGCCAGCCAATGTCAATTGGAATCAAGTGTACGAGAAGCAAGTAATCCAAATTAACTTAACTAATCAGCAAGCTCTCGAGATCACCAAACTCTTACCTTTAAACCTAATTTCAAACTCAAAACCTAGAGATAAAAGCAAAAGAAGCAGTACCAAAAAGCAAAAACTCAACAGAAAAATGCCTAAAATTCTACTTTCAAAGTACAATACAGACAAAATAGTTCATCAGTAGCAGAAATCAAACTAGAACACGAAAATAAACACAACAATCGCCAAAAACAAAACTCGGCGAAGTCTCCAAAAAGAATGGCTGGAGAACAACACTGTACACAGATCGCTTCGATGGTTCTGAAAATCTTCGACAAAAATGGCGGAAATAGCTAAAAATTCGGAGAATCTTGAACAGCGACGATCTCGAGAGAACGCAAAGAAAGATTTGGAACAAGGAAAATGGGTAAGAGAGAAAGATTGAGCTTGTTTGAGCAGATTTCTTGAAGCTAAGAAATCAAACAGAGAACAAAGGATTTAGAAGAGAAAAATGGAGATTTCTGTGAACGGATCTTGAAAACGGAGAAGATCGGAAGAGAAAGGTGAAGTGGGAGGCAATGGCGCAGACACAGAGAGAAAGCAAAGAGAAAGAGGAAAAGCTGTAATCGCTAATGGCTGATATGGATAATAATAATTTATTTATTCCTTATTTATTTCTTTTCCAAATAATTGACAACTGCTTTTTTTAGTTAAGTTTATTCTTAAAAAAAAGGTTGATTATATGTGAGTGAATTTAAAAAATAATGGCAAGTAGAGCAGTAGTTCAAGTCACATCAGAGCAAAAAAAAAAGAGAATTTAATGTTTGTGATTTGATAAAAAATTTAAATAATTTTTGTAGTGGGTAATTAATGAAAATTAAATATGTAAAAATGAAATTGATAGTGACGATGCAAGTTAAATAATTGATTGAATAAAAAAATCACAAGATCTTTACCTACCATTAGGGATGCACAAATAACTCAACAATTCGAGAAACTCGAACCAACCCAACCCAATTTGATGAGTTAGGTTCAAAATCATGAAATTTTCGTGGATTGGATTGGGTTAAGGGTTAAACTAAAATTAACCCGACCCGCATTTATTATTTAATTTAAAAAATATATTTTTTTACCTATAACATAATTATCATGTTATTTAATTATTTATATTATATGTATATGAATATTTATTTTATTTAATTATTATGGTTAGATTTTTTATTTTTTAAACTTGAAGTTTTGAAATTAGGCAAACTTGAATTTCGCATTTGCAATAAGAATCTACATGTGCTAATGTTCGTCCTAAGTTTATAGGAATGGAAAAAGGGTGTTATAGATTGTTTATTGAGTATATTGCTTATCATGGTGAGCTTCTTAAATTTTAGATTAGTTGTAAATTTATGAACTCGATAACTCAACTCAATTCAACCCGAAAAGAAAGTGGTTGGGTTGGATTGTGTCTTTAATTGAGTTGGGTTGGTTTTAAAATTCACCTCAACTCAATCCATGTTCAACCCTACCTACCATACATGACATCTATGATTTTTATTTTATCAAATTATAAAAATGAAATTCTAATTTTATATTTATGGACAATACTACTTTTCAATAATATGTTAGTCAAATATCGACATAAAAATGCATTGACATTCGGGAATGAATAAATTGTTGATGAAATTAACACATAATCGCTAAATAGTATGTATATATATATATATCTACTAGTTTGTTCCAAGGCCCTACTGACAGTGGATTAAATTGTTCATTGTAACCCTAATCGATCTTGGTAGAACTGGTATGGTTCATCAAAACAAACCGATCCAAATCATGTATATATATACATACACATAATTATGATTGTCTTTTCATTAGTTTTCTATAATAAAGTTAATATTTTTTAAGAACTAGTCTGATTTTTTAGTTAGATTCCAAAAACAGAACATTCTTTAAAATATGTTCTTTTAGTTTGAAAATTTTGCTTCATTTTTTTAAAGATATATAACGATCGAGAAGTTCGTAGTTCCATTTTTAAAAAACCCCAGTTAACAATGATATTTAAGAGCTTAATTTTAAGAATCAAAATCCAAATGTATAACAAATATGGTTTTGAGTTATTTCATATGGAAATTCTTGTTATATAATGATATATATTTTTATATCATATATATGTTTAATAAACAAAAACAAAAAAATTACATAGTTTTACACTTTCTAACTATATATTAGTCTGTAATGAAAGTTCCTGAATATTTTTTCTTTTTCATTCTTTTTTATCATAAGCAAGTTGACACTAATCAAAATACTATGTTGTCAAGTACTAAAGAAAAAAAATCCTACTGTCAGTGTCAAGTACTAAAAAAAACTATTTTATCACCAGTTTTATAAAAATAAATTCCAAAAGCAATCGAGGACCACAAATGCCTTTTAGAAAAACGGTATGAAAATAAACTTTTCAATTGTTAATTTTAAAAGATGTACATTAAATTTGTTTGCCAAAAACTAGTTTATTAATTATTTATATTAAATGAAATTTATGTCAAGATTGCCTACAAATAATGTTTTTATTTAAAAACAACTTTTAAACTAGTTATTCAAAATATTTATCTTCGAAATCTAGTATCGATGGGTGAAAAGAAAAACCAAAAATCGAATGAACCAAACCGATCCAATGAATCGGTTTGATTTTTAAGAATTGTATTGGTTCTATTGGTTTGAAAATTAAAAAAACCAATTATAATTGGTTTGGTTGGTTTGATATAGAAAAATTAATAAAAAACCGAATCGAACCAACATTATAAATAAGAAAGTAAAAACCCTAAAACTCAACTGCTCACGATCATTTTATTCATTTGTCTCTCGCTTCCCGATTGCATTACGAATTTGTCGCTTATTTCTCCAGTCACTCTCTCCTGCAATCTCGTCGTCTTCGATACTTTCTCCGACAACCTTTGATTCCATTGATACTCATTTATAATCACTCAAGATAACTAATTGTTTCAAAACCACTCATCTATGTATCCACTCTACAAAATCATCAAAATGAATTAATAGTTGTAATTCTTCTACAAAAACTCACATTCAAATGAGCTACTACATTCGACTACTCTACAAAATTACACATCCAACCATATTATTATAACTTCAATTTATAATAACTTTTCATTTTAAATCACTTGTAATAACTCCTCTTACAATTACTCATCCAAATATTCATTTGATATCTTATTGTATGTTTTTTATTTTTGAAATTTACACCTACAACAATTTTCTTATCATAAAATTTATATTACTTGAATATCCATATCTTAACATATTTGTAAAAACCAAACAAAAATTTGGAAACTAAAAAAAGTACTTTTAAATGTTTATTTTTTTTAAAAACATTTGATTATTATTTACGTACTTTATTTAGTAAAAATGAATACATAGTAAATAAATAAAATATATTATAAAAAATTAGTAAAAAAATGTAAATTTTAAAAATAAAAAATAAAATGGTTATGAAACACTAAACGATACCTAATTTTAAGATGTCCGGTCAATTTCTCACAAATCAAAATCGTGGACAAATTTGAAAAAAAAAAACTTCATATAAATTTGTAAAATGATATTTGAAATAGTCTGTCTCTGAAAATTTCTCAATATCAAGTTTTAAATTTTGGGTCTAATTTTGTGTTTAGTTAACAAATGAAATCTAAAGGTTAAAACATTATTGATAGTCGGTGAGTAGCACAATAATTTTATTTTTTATTATAAACCAATTCAACACCAGCATAAGTTCGATCTTGAGAATCGGTAATTGTCTTCTCTCCCCGGTGTATAATAACTATTGATAAAATTTTTAATTCTATATATCCAATTTAAGTACATGTACTACGAACAAATCTTAAAATTAATTATTATAATAAATCCAAAGTTAATTTTAATCTAAATTAATTTAATAATACTAAAAATTGGAAGGAAAAAAATATAAAGGATAAGGATACTAATAAAATTTATTTTTTTAAAAAAAGAAAGATTTTTTTTCAAGAAAAATTAGCCAGAAGCCTATATTGCAGTTTAAGAGCGTCAACTCTCAATATATTTTCATTATAAAAATTTATGAATTTGAATCTCTAATTATTATTATTTTTTTTTTTTGACAAGCTAATTAAAAAAAATTTAAAAATAAATAAAATCTAATTTTTAGATACATCAATCCGAAGGGAATAATAAAGAAACTATAATCAATTTTCACGTGTCTATTAGATTCTTGAAAGTCCATTTTTTTAATTAAAAAAACAACGAAGACTAGACATATTAATTTTGTATAATAAAGCCTTAAAAAAATTTATTCTATTTACTAGATGGTTAGTCAATCATATTTGAAAAAATGCAATTCAAATCTATAACTCTATAGTTACTAATATATATATATATATAAACAAATTTATGCAAAATGCGACTATACTTCAATTCCATTTGTAATGTACTTTTTTTTTTTTGAAAACCCATTTGTAATGTACTTAAATATATATATATATAAACAAATTTGTAAATTTTAAAGTTAAGGATCAGCAAAATTTAAGAAGTAATTCGGTTATTTAATCAATAAAAAATACATTATCAAAATAACTTTTTTATTGAAACCAAATTGCATACAATCATAAACGTATATACGTGTATATATGTATACATATCAAATTATTTATTTTTATAGATGATAATAATTTCATTTATTTTGGATTGATTGGTATGTCCAGATAGCCACATTCCTTGGAAGTTAGATGCTGACATGTCGGTTTACGAGAGATGGAACTTGTTCCTTCCTAACACATCGGTTCTCATGTCGTCCAGGAAATAATAGCTGCCTCTTTTTTATTTATTAAATTTATTTAACTTTAAATCTTTTTTCAATTAATAACCAAACAAAATTCTCAGAGCCTTCCACGTCATTTCATATGTGGCCATCTACGCTTCCAAGGTCACCATCGTCTTGTGTATTTAATATTTTTTTTAAATCAATTATGTTCTTCGATCCAAACTTATCCTAGAAATATATATATATATATATATATATATATATATATATTTCAAAATTACATGTTTTCTTTCCAACGTAATATAAATGTTCAAACCAGTTCTTAATTATTTTCAAAAAAAAAAAAAAAACCAGTTCTTAATTAATGGATAAGTAGTAGAGAGAGGACATAAATTTGTTTTTTTTTTTTTAAATAACATAAATTTGTTTTTATACGTCATGAGAATGGCGATATAGATTTTATACGAGGTTAGACTATACATATATTTATTTTGATATATTGAAAACAAAGTTGAATATATTGCTTCCAGCTTCACATAATAGTTTAAAATCAATAGTTTTTTTGTCAATCGGACTAGTGGTTCAATGGCATTAAAGTATATGATGAAAACGTTTTAATTTTGAATCCTTCATCTCAATTATTGCAATTTTTTAAAAAATCAATATTTTGAAATGTATATAAATCTTATATTACACTTCTTAATTCTTGCATCTACCCTCTTACCTACAAAAAAAAAAAAAGAGTGGAGTTTAAATATAGTTGAACGGGTCCCTAAAGAGCAGCCCAACGATTGAAGCTAAGGACTTCAAAACATACGTCTTTATGGATCAGTGGTGCTACATGGAATGAAACTTCTATTTTTCATTTTTTTTTTTTTTTAAATTAGTTGAACGATAGCCAAAAATAATTTGGTTGGAGAATAGGATTATAATTCGGTATTCTCCTTAATAAATCATTATCTTCTCCACTAATGGACATAGCTAATACATTAATAAACTAGGTATATATATGTCTTCTCTTATTATTATTTATTTTTATGATTGTTGTTCTGATTTTATAACTGAGTGACAAAAATTCTTTCTAGTCAAATAGATTAAAGTTTATAATTGGGAATGATTAATTATGATTTTTCATTTGATAAAAATGATTCATTGTAAGCTTTGGTATTCTAAAAAAAAAATGGCAAGCTTTGGTTCGTATAATTATATACATACATTTAATGCTACTAGAATTTTAACACAACGTTCCACGCGATAATTTTTTAAATAATAAATTATATATATATATATAATAAAATATGTCAATAAATATAGGTGTTATTATTTTAAAAAAACTTAATAAAATTTATCGCATTAAAATTAAATTACATTTTTTATTTTTAAGAATCGATACTCTTTAGTTTTTTTTAAATTTATCAATTAATAGAACAATTATTTTTTAATTATAAATTTATAATAGTTATATCATTATTATAATTATAAATATAAATAATATCTATAAACTTACCTTTAACCTCAAATGATAATTTTATCATTCTTCAAAAAAAAAAAAAAATCACATCTCCAAATTAACAATTAAGGAACAAAAGTTCCCTACAAAATTATTACAACAAAAGATAAAAGAAAAAAAGAAAATTACAACAAAATGAAAAAAAGAAAAGTTAGATGAAAGTTAAAGTAAATAATCAAACAAAAATAAGATAACTACATTTTTTTTATTATAAAACAAAAAAACAAAAGAAAACCAAGAAAAGTAACATAAGCAAATAGAAAGTTACAAATGAAATATAGAGAACTATGTAATAGTAGGAAATCATTGTTATCATACTTTTGAAACTGATACAATTTATACTCGGATGATAATCTTATCATTCTTCAAACTTTTTTTTTTTTTTTTCAGATTTCCAAGTTTTTTTTTAAAGGCAACAATTATGCAAAAAAAATCCCTACAAAAATTATTGCAACAAAAAAAATGAAAATCAAGATAAACAATCCAACAAAAATAAGATAATTTATTATAAAACAAAAAATAAAGAAAAGTAAATTCAACCAAAGAGAAAGTGTTTTCATATACAAAACGTAGAGAATTGTTTATAGGATTCGAAAACTTCATTTATTATTTTAATTATTTTAATTAAAATATAAAATTTTGAATAAATCTATAAGATTTTGTAAAAATATCTTATTTTCTATGTTATAAAATGATGAAAATTTAAATGATATTGTAAATATCTTCATTTGGTGGTTGAAATATCTTATCTTCTAACTTAGTCATAAAATCTATCAGATTTGATAAAAATATCTTATGTACGGATGAAAATCTAAATGATATCGTAAATATCTTCTACGTTATTTGTATTTAATTTTTTTTATATATTCCAATAAATGACATGTTTGTAATTTAGAGTATGACTTAAGAGTAAAATCGTCCAAAAATGACTTTCTCTTAAGCCAAACTTTAAGTAGTATGATATGATATGATATGATAATGGAAATTTATAAAATTAGTAGAATTTAAAAAATAATTTTTTAAAAATAATTTATATTAATGTGTATTGTCACGTACTTTATTATAATATTATATCAATACTAAATTAATACATATTTATAATATAATATTAAAATATATTAATAATTAATTGAATGGATCAATGCAGCAATAGTTTCATTGTTTGGTTGTAAACCAGTTCAACACCGGCGTCATAAGTTCGACTCCGACAGTATTTGTCTCCTTTCCCCTAATATGTATTCAAACAAATTATTATAATTATTGGGTAAGAAAAGTTCAATTAAGTAGAAAATTCCTATTATAAAATAGAAAAAGAAGCGAAAGAGACCAAGAGTGGTGCACTATGCGATGCATTATTTCACATGGGCGAGGGTGTGATTGTCTCTTATTTAATATTATTATTTTCCTCCATTTTAAAAAAATTATAAGATAAAAAATTATAAAATTAATTAATTAAAGTTAATAATTGAATTGAATTTATTAGTTGCATTTCTTGTCTATGGAAAAGGGAGAAATGTTGGGGCCCATTTCCAACACATTTGGGTGGCCATCATCACACATGTATTGAATTGGATTCTTGAACTATAACTATATAGGTTATTTATCATTAATTTATTTAATTTATTATTAGGTTAATGGGCATGGGTTCCACATACAATTTTTTCCTTGGTGGGGGAACGAATTCGATTCTCCTATATAATCATCTTATTATGTGTGTTTATTTTTTATTTTTAAATTTATTTATGAACATCTCTTTATATAAAATTTAATTTTAAATAAATAACCGTGATTAAATTTATAACTATATCATACTACCTTAAAGTGTAGCTTGAGGGGAAAATCATTTTTAGACGATTTTACCCCTTAAGTCATACCCTAAATTACAAAAATGTCATTTATTGGAATATAAAAAAAAAATTCAAATAACGTAGAAGATATTTACAATATCATTTAGATTTTCATTCCTAGAAGATAAGATAATTTTATCAAATCTCATAGATTTTATGACTAAGTTAGAAGATAAAAGATTTCAACAATCAAATGAAGATATTTATAATAACATTTAAATTTTCATGTAGATCAGCTTCATGTAAAAATCATTTTTAGACGATTTTACCTCTTTAAGTCCTACCCTAAATTATGAAAATGTCATTTATTGGAATATAAAAAAAAATTCAAATAACGTAGAAGATATTTACAGTATCATTTAGATTTTCATTTGTAGAAGATAAGATATTTTTATCAAAACTCATAGATTTTATGAGAAGATAAGAGATTTCAACAATTAAATGGAGATATTTACAATAACATTTAAATTTTCATGTAGAAAATAAGATATTTTTACCAAATCTCATAGATTTTATTTGACATTTTATATTCTAATTAAAATAATAAATTGAATTTTCCACAAAATTCAAATAACGTAGAAGATATTTACAATATTATTAGATTTTCATCCGTAGAAGATAAGACATTTTTGTCAAAACTCATAGATTTTAGGGAATTTGCGCTGTATAGCAACTTTTTTACCACAGTTTACAATTATAGCACATTTTTAAAAATAATTCTTTTATAGCAAATTCTGCCATTTAAAAAAAAATTATTTACCTTTTTTATAGAAGACTTTGATAGAATCTATCATTCTCTAGTGATGAAAGTCTATCAATTTTATTAGTGATTGATTCTATCGGTTCTTATTGATAGACTCTTGATAGAATCGGAAAGAAGTCTATCAATTTACTTTATTTATTAGTAATTGATTCTATCACCCTTTACCGATAGAATCTATCGATATGAAGTCTATCAATTTACAATTTTTGCTATATGTGCAAATATTTTCATTATTGTGTTATTCATGTAATATTTTATCCATTTTGTAATATACATGCAAAAGCCCCTAGATTTTATGACTAAATTAGAATATAAACATTTCAACAAACAAATGAAGATATTTACAATATCATTTAAATTTTCATGTAGAAAATAAGATATTTTTACCAAATCTCATAGATTTTATTTGACATTTAATATTCTAATTAAAATAATAAATTGAATTTTCCAATCCTATAAATAAGTGTCTACATTTTGTTTACAAGAACACTTTATGTTTGCTTGAATTTATTATTTTTGTTTTATAATAAGTTATGTTAGATTATTTACCTTAACTTTCATCTAATTTTTCTTTTGTGCAATATTTTTTGTAGGGAATTTTTTTGCATAATTGTTGCCTTTCAAAAAATACTTGGAGATCTGAAAAAAAAAGTTTGAAGAATTATAAAATTATCATATGAGGTTAGTGCATGAATTCTTCAATTTCAAAAGTTTTGTAACAATGTTTTCCTACTATATATATAGTTCTTCAATTTTTTTTTATAATAAAAAAATTAGTTATCTTATTTTTGTTAGATTATTTATCTTAACTTTCATATAACTTTTTTTTTGTTGCAATAATTTTTATAAGGATATTTTGTTGCTTAATTGTTGACATGGAGATGTAGGATTTTTTTTTTTGAAGAACGATAAAATTATCATTTGAATTTAAAGGTAAGTTCATAGATGTATACTAATAAATATATTTAACTTATTTATATTTATAATTATAATAATGATATAACTCTTATAAATTTTATAATTCAAGAGTAATTGGTCTATTAATAGATAAATTGAGAAAAAAATTAAAGAGAATCGATTTTAAAAAAAAAATTAATTTTAATTCAATAAATTTTATTAAGTTTTTTAAAAAAATAATAACACTTATTATTTTTTAAGCTCAAAATAAATAATTAACTACTTTTTAATATAAATGTGAAATTTAATTAATTTAACTAACGTGAAAAAATGGTTATACAATTTAATATTATATTGAAATTATTATCTGATGATTTAAATTTAGCCTAAAAATGTAATAAACAAGTTTATAATTATATATATATATATAATTTATTATTTAAGAAATTATCACGTGCAACGCCGTGCTAAAATTCTAGTAGTTAAAAAATAGTTGGTGTCATATTAACTTGATTGCATAAATTTGTCCTTTACACTCGAATAAGAAGATAGCCAAATATTAAATTTTGGAATTAAAACAGTGATCGTGGAGTTGAATAAGTTTATAATTCATCTACTAAGTCAATGCTTCACCTTTTTTTTAGTTCTATTTGCGAAGATTTGAACAGAGATTCAAACCATATGAGAGATTGAGTTTCTTGTAAAATTATTATTTTTTAATTAAATAAATAAATTTTAATTACTACAAACAAAATTAAATTAATCTGTTATCAACCATGAATCTTCATTTAAATTATTGTTTCTTCCCATCTTAAACGAAATAAAACAAAATAATAATGATATTAAGATAACCATTTTATTTTTAGTTTTTAATTTTTTAAAATTCAAGTATAAAATAATTACGTGACAATATATTTTTTTCTTATTTAGATATCCATGTTTTATTTTGTTTTTAAAAACTAACTAAAACTTAGGAAAAACAAGAGCTTTCTAAAAATTTGTTTTGGTTTTTGAAATTTGATTAATATTCACATGATTTCTTAAATCAAAATAGAATAGAAAATTCAAATAAAAAATAAACTAAAATTTAAAAATAAAAAATAAAAAACCAAATAATTATCAAACCAGTCTTTAGTATTCATGCATTCGAGTTTAAAATAGTTCGATATCAAAGTATTAATGCAATATTTCATAGGTATCACATAATTTCCGAGTTGCCTCCATCAATAAAGTTTTAAAATTTTAAAAGGTCTCAAACTCAATTTATATTACACATTCACTTCAAAATTAATTTCATAAAATTGTTTTTAACAGTCAAATGCAGTTCATACAATTGAGTTGTAATAACATAAAATTAAAAAAATTATACAATTAGTTAACGTTTAAAGAAGTAATAAAATAAATTAAGACATAAAATATATCATCCATCTTGTTTAGATAGCATAGATTTCTTTTCTATTTTTTTTCCTTCTTATCACTCTCTCATTCATCCCCACAAGATTTTTTTTATACGAACAAAATGAACATCTCTAATTATATTTTATTTTTTCTCGAACGTCTGTTATAATACATGTGATAATGTTATAAATCTTTTTTACTTTAATTCGTCCTTTAGATTATATAAAAAAAATTGTACCAAATAGGAAAATACATATGCTTAGATAAAATGGAGTTATAGTTGCTAGTTTTTTTTAATGCATATCAGGAAAGGAGAAAAAATATCGATTATCGAGATCGAACATGTGATGCTGGTGTTGAATTGATTTACAATTAAATAATGAAATTATTGCGCACTCATAGTTATAGTTGTTATTTTAAGATTTACAAAGAAACACCTTTTGAGATTTGAGATTTGGTGTTGAGGAGAGGAAGAGAAAGGAATTGAGATTTTCCAACTCAATATTTGTTTTTAGGACATCAACCTCTACTATAATATCACATTAAATTTTTTATTTAATCTTTTAAATGTTACATCAAACATTTTTTTTTAATTTTCAACCATATAATATAATACAAAAGATTTTTTATATAATTTTATCAAATATTACATCAAACTTTCCATAATTTTTAAGCACATAATATAAAATAAATTAAAATGAATAATTAATATAAATATGCAATGATTGCATTAACAAAAATAATATAAAATAAATTCTTTTTATAACTTATCTTCTTCAAAATACCGATTTTCAACACAAATACTTTCATATATCTAAATCACTCAACTTCCTCGCTCTTCCACTTTCTCTCCTCCCCTCTTTTCGACTCCAAAATCTAATCACTCCAAGTTTTCTGAGTTAGAGATACTTTCTACATTGGGCTTTAATGGGCCACAAAAAGTGAAATAACTTTTGTTTGGGCCTGCGCGCGGAGCCCAACAAAGGAAGAAGATAGTTATGTATTGCTCCTTAGGACGAAAAGTCATGCTTGTATAATAAGCTGTTGAAGTTAAGCTGTACTCGAATTGGTGAATGTTGGATTTAGAAAGTTTGATCTTTATGACAAATTTATTATTTATTTATTTATTTTTAAATGAACTTTATGAAAAATTTATAATACTTCAATTAGTTGAAATATGTTAAAAAAAAGAAATGTATATATTTTTAGTTCAATAATAATTGAAGAGGAGAGATTAAAATTTTATTATTTTTAATCATAAACATATATTTATATTGTCTAATTTTCCAATTAGTTTAAAAGTACTCTTGTTAAAAGAAAATTGCAATACTATTCTTCTTTTTTTTCATAAGCATTTCAAAACTTTCCTTCCAGAAACTCAAAAAAAGAGGGAAAAAAAATATATATTTCTTTTGAATATAAAATAATTATCCGTTTGACAAAAAAATCAGCTTGTCTAAAAACTATTATTTTAAATTTAACTAACGTCATCTAAAATTTCAATTACTAATTTACTACTTTAAATATAATTTATCAGGTTTATAATATGATTATACTTTTTCGTATAATTTAAACTTTGAAATCTGTACGTATGATATAGATTTTTTCTTACTAGCATATGGGCTTAAGTTGTCCTTTTATATTATCTGTTGACTATACTGTAGGCATATAACTATATGATTTAGTTACCGTTAATTTAAAGGTTTGATAATTTTGACTTATTATTTTCCAAAATAAAAGGCAAAAAACTAACTAAAATTATTAAATGGGTTTTTAATTTCAACCATATATATTTTCAAATATATTTTAATACTAATATGTTTATAGTACGCAAGTGCATTTCTCACCGAATTCTCATCTCGATGTATACATATTTAGTTATTCCTATAAAACACACACACATATATGTATACACATATATATAACTCTCAAAAAACAAAGATTTGAACTAATGTTGGGAAAAGACATCATGGTCAAACCTTTTCTTCTATTTGAATTGTCTGCTTGCACCAGTTTAGGCTATTCTATTCCACACTTTGACTTGTGTTTTTTTTTCTTCTTTATATATATATTTTTTTAAATTGCTTTTTTTTTTTTTTTTACAAATTTACTAGACATAAAAGTGAAAAGTGGGATTGAACCTGTAATGCTGGTATTGAACTAGTTTATAATCAAATAATAAAACTATTGTTTTACTATTCCATTTTATGTGAAAACTTGACATATATAAATAGACAAATTATTTTATTTAAAATATCAACCATGTATTAACCCTAAAATTGAAAACTTGTGAATTTATCCAACATTGTTTAAGTGTAGAGATTTATGAGATACAAATAAGAAACAACAATTTTTTAAATTAAGAAATAAAAAAGACAGACTTCAAAATTTAGTGAAATAAAATTATAATTTAACTTTCGTTTTTTAAAAAATAAAAGTAAGGCTATAAATATCATTTCTATTGATTATGAATTTCTATAATTTTTAATCCATTTATTTCTTTTTACTTATGTTTAAAAAAACATAATATTAAAAACAAAATAATTAACCAACTGTCTTTTTTCTTTCTAAGTAGTTTTGTGCTTTTCTATAGTCAGGGATCAAATCAACTTGTAATCTCAAGGATTAAGTCAACTTGTGTAGACATTGGTTAATCAAATAAAATAATTATATATTATTCAACAAAGAATAATTTAATTAAAAATTCATTCAGATATGTTCTTTACTGAAAAAAAAAAAAAACAATCAAAGCATCGCAATATTTGGATATCTTTCCTTACTTTGAAATGTGTGATAATGAATTTAAGAATATTTCTTGTTTGAAAAACTATTATGGTGATAATTTTATCTAATTTAATTTCAACACCTTTTGGCCATTTTAAGTCAAACTTTCCATTTTTTGAAAATATAATACCAACTTTGATTCTAAAAATAATACCAACTTTGATCCTAAAATAAAGTTTTTTGGCACACCTTAGATGACCATACTACTCTACCTAATCACCATTTAGATGCAAATTCTCCAACCACTTATTAATTAACTCCTAAACCCCACAAGTTTATCAACTTTTTTACTTACTCCCTCATTTATTCAAATTGGCAATTAATGTAAAATATAGGGCAAAAGAATAAATTCTATCCAAGTCATATGGTCATATTGACATGATTTTATAATTATATGAATCTTATCTTTTTTTTTTTTAAGTACGTATGAACCTTATCTATAGAAACTTGATTTACTTATCTTCTACGTGTTAAATCATATAAATTTAATTTTTGAATTTTTATATTGTCTATTTGATCTTAAACTTCTTTTAAAAAATTTAATAATTTAAAGCATGTTTAATTATTATTTGTACTGTCAAATTTTTTTTTTGGTAAAATATATATTTTTTTAAAAGAGCGATATCATATTATTTAACTTTTTATTATTCAAATGAGTGTTTCTTTTTTATCGTCTACCTTTATTTTTTAATGTATACCTTTTCTTTTTATCAGTTCTTAAACAACAACACATTTACAGGATATGATATTCAAATGCATGCTCAACCACTTGAGCTATATTTTAACTTTTTGTACCTTATTTTAATATTTTAATTTATTTGGCAATTAAAGATAATTAAGTTCTCTATGTCTTAAGAAATGTACATTTTTAGAGGCATGATGGATGATCTAATAATAAATTATTTCAAATCTTCTTACCAATATTATCTAATAAAAAAAAACTCTCAAGTTAGTTTGAAGAGTTATTTTGAATATTATATAAACTGAGGTCACAACAAAAAAACTCCTTTATGAATTTGAAAAGAATAATAAAAAATGATTAAAAATGAGTAGTTATTTTTAATAGTAAATAATTTATTGAAGTTAAGGTTTCAATTAGTGGTGATAATGAAATCCGAAAACCGATAAAACCGAACCGAACCGAACTAATTTATTAGATCGATTCGGATTTTTCATATAATATTGGACATATTGATTTTTATTTAGAGAAAACCGAAATTTATTGGATCAGGTTGGATTCTATTTGTAAAAACCAATAAAAATTGAACTGAATCAATATTAATTTATTTACTTTCATTTTTTTTATTTGTTAGTTAAATTTTTTACTGATAGATGACTAATTATGTTTGTTTAATTTAATTATAAAGTATAAGATTTTTTTATACAAAAACAACATTAAAATAAGAATTAGAAGTAAATTAGCTAGTAAAATGGTAAAAGAAAAAAAATAAATCGTACGGAACCGAATCGAAGAAAATCGAGCTAATAATTTTATTTTTTAACTGACATTGGTTTGGTTTCTCTTTTTGTTAAATCAATTGGATCGGGTCGATTATCGGTTTGGCCTAAAATTCAAAGAAAACCGAACCAATGGTTTTGTCTTTTATTGGACATTAGTTTGGTTCCTCTTTTTGTCAAGTTTATTGGATCGATTCGATTATCGGTTTGACATAAAATCGAAGAAAACCGAACCAATATCACCCCTAGTTTCAATCGTGAAGTAGAAATTAATTAACACTAAACTAGATAACTAATCGTGCCACCGACCTTTATTTTTAAATAATGCCACGATGTTAACAAATAAAATTTTCCCGTTATATCTACCATGAGAAAAACTTGCCTCCTTAGCTAAGGAGGCAAACCCTCCTTAAAAGTGGTATGTGACACCATTTGGTGCCACCGATTTTTTTTATTTTAAAAATAGTATTGTTTAAAGAAAAAATTTGTGGCATATCCATTTTAAAAAGGGTTTGCCTCCTTAGCTAAGGAGACAAATTTTTTATCTACCATATTCAAAATTTTCATAGAAAATCAAATAGTTAATGCATCCAAGAAAGTAAAAAAAAAAAAAAAATTATAACTTAATTTTATCACACAATTCATTTATCATAAAATGACAAATGAAAATGAAAACAAACCATCCCATCTCCAACTACATTCATTCAAATTTTGTCGTAACATGTTATATCTTGGGTCAATTCTTTTATGAAATATTTTTCAACTCTCTTAAAATCTAACTTCAAATGATAGTTAAGTCAAAACTTCAATCATCCATAGTGTATAACACGATTGTTTTAGATCATATTTTAGAAAAATAAAAATAAAAATAATAGTTAGAAAAAACAAAACTAATAAAGACGACACAATTAGAAAAGAAAAAAAGAAAAAAAGAAAAAAAGAAAAAAAAAAAACTCCAACCAAATGTAAGCTCAAGGGGGCTGTTTGTTTGATATTTAGATAATTTTTAGGTTAAGAAGTTATATTGAGTAATTAAAAATTGAGAGTTGTGTCAAAAACTCGTTTGAATGTAAATTTTGTGTAGAGGAGTTAGAGTCAAAATCTTGTTTTGACGTAGATTTAAAAATGAGTAGTTATTTTTAGTAGTAAAAAAATAAATTGTTAAAAATGAGTTATTTTGATTGATTTAAAATGAATGATTAAAAATAAGTGGTTAGAAATGATTGAGTAGTTATAAATGAATGATTAAAAATGAATGGTTAAAAATGAGAGTTATTTTTAAAAGTAAAAATGTGGAAGAGTTAATAAAAACTCGTTTGAACGTAAATTTTGTACGAAGAATTAATAATTCATAAAAGTAACTCGAACTTAAATATGTCAAACAAACAACCCCTTGAGGAGTTATAGAGAGAGGAAACACAAGGGCATTTGCTTACAGAACAAATATTTATAAAGGAAGCAACTTTATGAATGAGAAAGGTAGGATTGATGGTCCATTCCTCTTTTTTATTTTTTTTTTCCTTAGTGGTTGATGCACATTTGTTCCCACCGCATTTGTCATTGTCTCCCACCTAACCCAACCCACTCTCTTGCCCCTAAGTTTTTTTTTTTTTTTTTTTTTTTTTGAAAATTGGAAAATTGGAGCTGCTCTCCTATAATCGAGATACCAACTATAAGTTTTTTTGTACCAATGGTAAAAATAAGATGATTTGTTTTCATTTTCACCTTTTTATCTCAATTTTTTGCTAGAATACAAGTTTGAGTTTAATGAATATTAATATCATATTTGATAATAAGATATTTATATTAAAATTAATTGACTAGTCTATATTATTTTAATGTGAAATCTTAACATCATGTTTTTAATTTGTGAGTTAATTATAATTGGAAAAATATATTTTTAGTGTGTAGAATATTTAGATTAAAGTTTCTATTTTATTCCACTATTTAAAAATCAAACACTTTTCCTATTCATATTTTAATAAATCTCAATTTTGGTCATAATTTGTTTTTTGTATTTTTTTTTAATACTTACTCTATTTCAAAAATTAAATTCATGTCAAGATCAACATAACTTTATTGAATTTAAAATTGGTCTATTCATTCTCGAGTCAATATTTCATTGTGTTATTAATGATTTTATATCAAGAGCTAAAATTGAACATGGTTGAAATGCCAAGATAAATAAAACACTATTTTCCCAATATAATTTATAAAGTGAGCATGTAGAATAAAAGATTGAGTTTAGCACTCAACTTGAATATAATTCAATTGATTAAGATGTATATTATTGATCAAGAGATTGCATATTTGATTAAAAAAAACCAAATTAGAATATATATATATATAGCTTTCAAAAAAAAAATAAAAAATAAAAAAATATATATATATATATAATGAATGGTTGAGAGATTCAAGCTAGAGATCTGGCAACATATTTAATTATAATTATGCTCACTTCGACAACAAATGAATACTCCTACATTAAATCTTAATGCATATTTTATATCTGTATATATTAGATGATTGTGCTGTTGGATAAATAAAATGAAGTACGTGAATATTATGTAAACAAAATCTAGTTAAAAAAAAAATGTATATAAAATAATTAAGAGAAAAGTTTAACCTTTTTATTTTTTCCTTGAAAAGTTTATTAGATTATAGGTAAAGATTCAAATTAGACTTATGAAATGGAGATACAAATGAGTAAAATGAACATACTTTTATTCCACGTGTTATTTTATTCTACCAAATTGCTTTTTTTTTATTTTCTACCCAACATAAATATCAAGTAAAAATAATATTTGATATTCATGTTGAGTAAATAATAGAAAAAGAAAAATCGAATGGGTCGACGCAATAGTTTTATTGTTTGGTTATAAACCAGTTCAACACCAGCGTCGCAAGTGTGAGCCCGAGAATAGGTATTTGTCCTCCCTACTCCAATATGTATTAAAAAAAATAATAATAAAAAAGAAAAAAAGAAGAAGAGCAATTTGCAACATAAATTGAAAATTTATAAATTTATTTGACACAAATTTAAGAGTTTTGTAGAATTCTCTAATAAATACTGTTCAACACAAATAATATGAATGTAGTAAGATATCTAATTTTATTGAGAGCTTACAAATTTAAAATCTAAAAACAAAATGACAAAAATACTATGAAATACAAATTCTTATCCAAAAAATAATCAAAAAATAAAATACAGATATTAAAATGACAAAATAGTATGAAATCGTATGACAATAAAATATATAAACTTCCCTTTGAAATTGTTTTTGAAATATAACTTAATTTTAATTTGTTCAGTTAGGGCACGTTTGTTAATTGGGTGGTGATCAGCCAAGTAGAAGTTTGTGATTGGTGGGATCAAAGGTTCGGTGTGAAAATTGTGAAAAAAATACATTTTGAACATGTGAAAGTACAGAACAGTCCTTCCTGCTTCAACTAAAAAAGGCGGAGCAGTTGGATAAAGCGTTTGCTGACTCGGATTCCAATACGCCTGTCGAGGGGCACAGATGGTAACTTTATGTTCAGAAATTTAATATTATTATTTTTTAAAATTTTAGTTATAACAGTCATTTTTTATTAGAAACCTTTTGTTTTAAAAAATTTGTTATGAATAAGTTTCATTTGGCACGATTTTAAGTCTAAAAAATATTGTTTCTCAAATTTATCTAAAAGATCGTTGACGTATCAAATGGATCAATAGCGAAATATGGTTGTAAAACAGTTCAATACGAGTGTCACATGTTCGATAGTTTTTTTATTGATTAGTTATAATTTAATTCAAGTTCGCCCTAACTCTCATTTTATTTGTTGAGACTAGTACTTCAAGTGTGTGGTTCAAAATTTATGCTAAGATAAAGATGTTATCTTTTTTTCTTCGTAAACATGTTATATATAACCCTTAATTTTTTTTTTTTAATTAAGACATATCACATGTATGCGTATGGTGTTTTTTTTTCAAAAAAATAAACAAAATGATAAAATATAAATTTAGTCTATGTAATTCGATAAATTCAAAGTTTAAAACTAGAATTTAGTTTTTATGATTGGAAGAAACTTATAATTTGGTCATTATGATTAAAAAAAGTTAAAATTTAGTTTTTATGATTTTAAAAATTAAAATTTAGTCTTAATGATTTTTTTAAACCTAAAGTATAGTTCTTATCGTGGGTAATTGCTAGCATATTAAATATATCGAAACTCACTATTCATGTATAAATTATATAATTTTTGTTGTTAGCTCATATTTTCATAAATTGATATATGTCGGGTTCGAATCACACACACTAATTTTAATTAAAATTATAAATAAGAAGAATGATGATGTGGCTTGTTCAAGACTTCGCCAGAGCGAAGTCTCTACTTCTGATTAAGCGAAATGTGTGTGTGTGATCCCCAAAGGTTGTGCAAGTATACACAGTCTTTGTTGCAACAAGTTTTAAAGTAAGTAAATGTCATCTCCACATGGAATAGTTATTAGTTTCATGCTTAAGCGAAATCGAGAGTCAGGGTAACAGGGGAAATTGTTGTGGCGAAGTAAATCTAACCTAAGTAAATTAAAGATAAATCGAACTGACGAAATACATTGGAAGGGAATAAAATAATTCAAAGAGTTTCGCTTAGACGAAACTATTTACAGCAAAGAAGCAACAACTGATAGCTTTCTCTTTTGCTCTCTCAAGTCTTAGAGTTTGGCTCTCTTGAGCTCTTGGTTTGGTTCTCTCGAACACAAACACTGCTAAGGCGAAGCGACATAGCATTAGGCAAACCTTATCTCTAAGCATTCAATTTAGATGCAAGTAAACTCATCTCTAAGTAAACTTTGCAAACCTAATGTTATACTTGCAATATCGCTCTATATCTATTATCTCGAAGCGAAATAAAGACATACACACAGTGGATCAAACAGAGTGCGTTTCGAATTAGCACAACATGCATAATAGTTTGTCATCTTGCTAAAGCTTCGCTTAGGAGAAATACTTCTATTTGCCTATTTCCTTCCAATGATAGATTTAGCTGCTCATGTCGATAAATAAAAGTAAAGTGAAGTAAAAGTAATAGAAAATCTTCATTCAAAACAACAAATAACAAGGTTCGTTGAAACTACACTAAAACAGAAGTAGATGAAAGCAATAAAACTCAACTACGGCTAAGCTACAACTAAAAAACTAAGGAAATGGTGATCAGAAATGCTCGATGGAAAAACTCTAAGAAAAGGGTGATCGACCCCAAGAACGGGGGATCAACCCCAAAAAATGGGTGATATTTTGCTCTGAAGGTGAACAACTCTATTTATACTCCATCTCCAAGCGACAAAGCCTGCTTCACGATCCTGACAATGTTGAACTGCTCTGCGATCGAGTTTCAGACGAAAGACTACTTTATCTGACATTTCTGCTCCACGATCCACATTGTCGGTTGTCAGAGCATATTGGCTTCGCTAACTTTGTAGCACCTTCTTTCGTTGGTGGCTTCGCTGTGGCGAAGCAATTGGTAACTTCTTTAAGCTCCGCTGCTGTGTTGAATCTCTTTAGGGCGTGCTTGGCTGGGCTAATATTCGCTTTGGTGAACACCTTCTAGTGGGAATTTCGCTTCGCTCCATCAAGAATGTTGCAGACAAACTATAAAGCATCAATTCTTTTTAAACACATAAAACTTGGCACACATTCAAGTGTATTTCGCTGCAGCGAACCCATAAAATGCATCATAATCAGAAAAACTAAATGATGTTTCGTTAAAGCGATATTTAAGCATGATGAGGCGAAATTCAATATTGAATTAATTAAATATTAGCAAATTCTTATAAAAATATATTATCTTAAGCTACTTTAACTCTCAATTCTTGAGAGTTATCAATATACGAATAAATAATTTTCAAGTATTTGATTTGCTAAAGATTAGAAACTAGAAATATTGTCAACATGAGCAGTTGTTTAACAACACTAGTGTATGCTCAATGACTAGAGATATTTTTGTTTGAGAAAAACATCATCTATTAATAATATATTATTATGTATTATTAATATAATATTACGTGTTTTTAATACCCTATTATTATTAATACATATCACTAATTTTTTTAAATAATTATATTTTTGAATTTGACTAAATTATAAGTTTTTTTAGTTTTTAAAATCATATAAACTAAATGTGATATACATATTTTTTGTATATAAAAATTAAATTCTAACTTTTTTTCCTAATCGATAGACTAAACTTATTTTTTATCTGAAGCAACATTCGAGTCGTAAAAAACAGATCTACACACAAATAATATAATCGACGATCCAAAAAACATACCGTTCTCAAACTCTTTATTTCTCTTTGGTTTTTTATTTTCTTTGGCTTCTGTGTTCTCTGTGTACTTTGCGGCACTTCACCGCCAACAATTCCCGAAAACTCGAGCTCAATCAGGCGCAAAAATGGCGATATCTGTCCAAAACAGTCTCTGGGATGGTGTTACAGAGCTCACCAAGGTAGCTCAACGAAAAGGAGCCGATCCTCTGCTTTGGGCGATTCGTTTGTCTTCGAATTTGAACTCCGCAGGAGTCGCGTTGCCGTCAGTCAAGCTTGCAAACGTGCTGGTTTCGCACATTTGTTGGGATAATAACGAGCCTGTTTCCTGGAAGTTTCTTGAGAAGGCGTTGATGTTGAATATCGTACCTCCGATTCTTGTTCTCGCCTTGCTCACAACCAGGTTCGTTATCGTTTTTTTTTTGCTCTGTACTGGTTTTTGTGTGTATTTGTGGAAAATTCGTGTTGAGTGTATATTCATTTGTGGATTTGGCGTAAATCTGGATTGATTTGATGAGTTTGGAGCTTGTTTGATAGAATTTGCTGCAACTGTGTAGAAATTGTAGAGATTATTTGTTTGCGATGTTCGTGATTTCATGAACCTCTGTGCGCAAGTGATTTTTAGTTATGGCCTGAATTGCATTGTTCTTTTTTGCGATTGAAATTACGAAGTTATGATCTGTATGGAAATTCGCTGATCTTGAATTTATTAGGTTTTGTCTGCACTTTACTAAATGATAGGGTTCGGTATTTAAGCGCGACTATGCAACGGCGTAATACATTTGCGTTCAAGAGTAGTCTTCGTTTGAATGGATTTGGATGAATTTCTTTCGGATATTGAATCTGTTTGATGCATCTGGTACATTACTCATTTACTCATTTATGAACTTCTTCTATTTGTCTGTTTAGCTTAGAATTTGATGATTGATTTGGAAGTTATTGTGGACATTGATTGCTAACCAGATCTGATCTGAATTTATTATTTCGTTTACCTTTCACTTGCCAATTTGTAATCAAGAAGAGACAATGTTGATAATTGTAATTGTTTCTTTCTGCAGGGTCATTTCAAGAAGACAATTCCAGCCAGTAGCATATAGGCTCTATTTAGAACTCATTCAGAGACATGCTTTTAAGCTGAAATCTCATATCCATGGCCTCAAATACAAAGAGTAAGTTTTGTGAATCAGAGGGATAATGAAGTTGAAGCCTAAGAGTCTTCGACTTCAATTTTGGTACTGTTTTTCTCTTTAATGTTTAATAAAACACTTAATCCTTTTGTGAAACTGGAGACTGTCCCATCTTTTCCCTTCCAAATCACGTTAGATCTCTAAACTTGATATTTGAAAGATAGGTTGATGCTGTATTTGAAGTTGATACTAGTCATTTTTTAGTATTTTTTATTTTTTAACAGTTTCAACTACCTTAGGGAGAGTTTGCTTAATCGTTCCTCTCTTGCACGTTTTTTATGCTGACATAGAAATTGTAACTATGGCGTTTTACTATGGTGTTTTACAACCTTTTTTGGATCTTGGCAATCCTCTTAACCAGTTTTTTAAAAAGCTCACTAAGGCACAAAAAAAGCACCAAAAATTTGGAGGTGCACTCTTTGCGGCTCGCCTTGTAAAAACCCTAACACATTTTAAAAAGCGTGCTCGTTTGTGCTTTTATGCGCTTTTCTATGAGCCTCCAGGCACTAAAAAACGCGCCTTGAGGGGGCTTTGTTATTTTCTTAAAAATTATTTGAAACTTAACCTCTAATACAACGTGGGTCAACCATTAAGATTAATAGTGAAGAAGAAATGAAGATATAGAGGGATACAACTCTAATGATGGAGGGGATACGGAGCATTTCACGTTCAGTGAAGAAGAGTTTGAACTTAAGGACTTATTTATTATTAGGAATAGATACAATTATACTAATATTGAAAGGCTTCCTTTTATTTGGAAGATATATAGATGCATATTGAAACGTTCTATATTGAAAGCGATTAATATTTATATATTTTGTGGTATAAATATTTTTAATATTTTTTTTATACATAGTGCACCTCGAAAAGGAAGCTTGCGCTTTTTTTGCGCCTTGTGCCTCAAGCCCTAGACATTATGTGTGCTTTTTTGGTGCCTTTTAAAACATCGCTCTTAACTCTGGTACATTCTATTTTGTAGTTTTTTTCCCCTCGGAGTCATAATTCTACTTCATATAATGGGGAAATGTTCAATTTCCTTTTTATTTATGGATTTTATGATCCCACCTTTCATTTTTGCCATAATGAAGCTTAATGCCTTGTTAGGCTTCCTGACCAGGACTTCTCAAATGGTGCAACAGTGCCTACTTTTGTACTTCACAGGATCGTAGCTGCCTATTAGTCCATCGTTATCTCCATACAATATTTTCCCTATTAGTTGGTACGTGCATGTAGGAGATTGTAAGAAAGAACAAAAAGTTCCATAATGAAGATAACGATATGTGAGAGGATTTAGAACTTCAGGTTTTCTTAAAATTTAATCCCAATAGATGAGAGCAAGACTATATACACACACATATAAATTGTTTAATATTTCTTAGATTTTTATTCTATAATTTGCGGCATATCTTTTATTCTATATTTTACTCTGGAAGCTTAGTGATCGTAGAATTACGAGTCTTCATATCAAGTTTTGCTGAATAGTATTTTCTTTGTTGATATCAGACTTTGATTTTTTCTGAATCGATTGCTTTGATCGCAGGTTTGTTTCTTAGTGTCTTGTATACGCCTTTAACAATAAGCTTCCCTCTCTTTTATGCAGGGTCATGGCATCTGTTGATGCTGTTCTTCGCCTTTCTGAGACATTTAATTTGCCAGCAAATGATCCTGGGACCATTGTGGTTGAGTTTATATTTTCCATTGTCTGGCAGTTGCTTGATGCAACGCTTGCTGATGAAGGGCTACTGGAACTTATTATGGAAGAGAAATCCAAATGGCCAACAAAGCCTCAAGAGATGGAAATAGATTTTCAAAATGGTTATGATGATAAATGGACTGAACAACGTGAGAGATTACGGAATGTAAATATTGAATTGGCAATTGAGATTCTTGGGAAATTTCTTCAAGATACGGTTACTTCAAGGATTCTTCACTTGGCTTCCAAGAATATGTAAGGACATTGATCTGTCTACTTAAAAATCTAGTTTTTCTTTGTGAGCTCGAAGTAGAACAATATGAATAAACGGAACTGTGCTATTCAACTTAACCAAACCATTATTTTTCTATTTATGTCATTAAACCTATATTTAGTATAAGCTACTTGTGGAAAAGATCATAAACAATAAAATGGTTCTTTTATCATTGTTTTCTTCAACATTCTTCTTCCAGGCCTTCACATTGGGCAGATCTTATTCAAAGACTTCAGTTGCTTGGAGAAAATTCTTCAGTCTTAAGAAACTCAAAATCTCTGAACTCAGAGATATTTCTGCACTTCACTTCCGACACTAGGACGATTTTCTCTCAAGAATGTAAACAAAGTTCACAGCAGAAGTTCCATCCAATTAGGGCTTTTGGATCTCCAGCAGCGTTTGCTAGTTTGTGTCATAGAGCTCGTTATTCGGCACTTTGGCTTCCACTTGATCTAGTTCTAGAAGATGCTATGGATGGATATCAAGTAGAGGCAATTAGTGCTATTGAAAAAATTACAAGTACAACTCATTTTTATCCCTAGTTTTCTATCATTTCTACTTTTATTCATGAATCCTATCAGTTTGTAGAAGAAAAGTATGCATGAAAGTGAACTTCATACATATGCAGGTTTGGTCAAAACACTCAAGGCAATAAATGGAACCAATTGGCATGATACCTTCTTGGGTCTCTGGATAGCTGCTCTTCGTCTAGTTCAAAGGGTTAGAATTCTTTTGGCCTGAGTAGATTATCTACTATATATATATATATATTTATTTAAGATAAAGACTGTTCTGATGAAATGACACATCTGTTTTTACTGTAGTTTACTAGAAATCTAACATGCAACTTTGACATTTAGTGAAATATATCATATTTAGTGGGTGATCAAGTAATGTTAACAGAAGATATATACATCATACATCTGCGTCTTTTTTTCTTCTCTTGCTCGGTTTCTATTTCATCTAACATTGTTGCAGAATATACTCATTTAATGTTCTTTTTTGATATTTATCAGTTGACTTCATTAATAAGATTTAGGCTATAGTTCATTGATGTTCTTTTTTGCAAAATGTTGAAAAGGAAAGGGATCCCATCGAGGGGCCTGTGCCTCACATAGACACTCGTCTATGCCTTCTTTTGTGCATCACAGTCCTTGTGATTGCCGATCTCATTGAGGAGGTGGAAAGTACGACAACTGAGGAAACAGAGTATGGTCCCTCCAATCACTGGAAAGAAAAGAAGGCTCCTGGAAAGTGTCGCAATGAACTAATTTCTAGCCTACAGATATTGGGGGAATATCAGAGCTTGCTGGTTCCTCCTCAGGGTGTTATCTCTGCATGCAATCAGGCGGCTGCCAAAGCAATGATGTTTGTATCTGGAATCAGTGTTAGTAATGCGTATTTTGAATGCATCAATATGAAAGACGTGCCATTGAACTCTTGTGAGTATTATCTCTTCTTCACAAGCATCAACTATAGTACTTGTGAAATCTTCTGGCATACGGAAACTAATACCATCAAAATGATTATTGGTGGTCCCTAAGGGGTGACACGCTGGTCGAAAGCTTGGGTTTTGAAGGTGTAATCCTTCAAAGTCAAGACTCACCCATGACATTAATTTGTAGACACCTCTCGTGCCAGGTCTAGGAACGAGCGTAGTTACCCTAGGTATAGGGGCGAAGTTCTGATTTCCCAGTTTTGAAAAGGAAAAAAAAAAGAATATTGGTGGTCAGACTGCCATACACGGTAGATGATGCCTGCTTATATGCTTTGTAAATGTACTCTCCACCAGACAACTATTTTTAGTGAACAATATATACTTAACTCTCATATGATAAGATGTTTTGGCTTAGAGAAGAAATAATATTCAGCGTACCTGATCACTATGAGTTCATGTTTGATATCCTAGTATGATAGATAAAAAGTTTTAGATTTACTTGGTTTGGATGTCCAATTGTTAGAACACAAGCAAATTGCAGGCTAAGAGACTGGAAGGCAGTATAGACACATACAGTATTTATATTCTCACAATGCATCGTGCAATTCTGGTGTTCTAGAATGGTGTAGATTACTTTTTTTACGCATATTTTACTTGAATTTTGTTCAAGTATGAACATTTTATTTTATTTTGTGCCCTTAGCAGCTGGAAACATGCGTCATTTGATAGTTGAGGCTTGTATTGCTAGAAATCTCTTGGATACATCTGCGTATTTCTGGCGAGGGTATGTGAACGGATGCATTAACCAGATGCCTCAAAGTATACCACCTCAAGCACCTGGTTGGTCAGCTTTCATGAAGGGGGCTCCACTTAATCATATAATGATAAATGCCTTAACTTCAACCCCTGCTTCAAGGTATACATGCTTGAATGAACCTTCTTGGTCCCTTTTGGTTCTTCCTTTTTCTGTTTGGATGTTGGAACTCTGGAATTTCATATAAAAAAGACATTTAATGTTGTGCCATCGGGTTTTTCATTTAATATTTGTGCTGGTTTTCTTGTTGTGAAGAAAGTCTCCACCAAAATTAAATGATTATATAAATTACATAAGAAGTTTATATTGGAAAGAATACGCAGGGTACTATTATAATCTTTACTAATTTCTGTTCATGCTGGTTTTGAACATATATATATATCCAGAAAATGGCATCCTCCTTTGACCCATAGACCTTTTTTCCTAACTACTACTCAAAGATGAATTTTCAAAAATCTGTGTGATGCATCTAATTATACTTCTGTTTAATTGGTTTGTTCCAAAACAAGAAAAAGAAAACTCCTCAAAGAACAGGTATGAAGATATTTCTAACTTAAACGCCCAAAAAGATTACAAATGTGAAAAGAAGAGAAACGCTCAACTGACTTTGAGGGTAAAAGATGATCATTACAAATACTTCTAAAATGATTGTTCTACTTATAAGGTTGTAAGGCAACAAAATCCTTCATCTCTGAACCTGTTACTAGACTTTGCTTAAAAAATCTACGGTTACTCCCAATCAAAAGCATCCCACCCGCATGATTGCATTCATCCTCAGTATTTCAATTTGTTTGCAATTGAGGCCATGACCCAAACGTAGTAAAGAATGCTGGATATAGTTTTTGCCAAGTAATCTTATAGAGAGAATGTGTCATAAATTGATTTGATAAAATATGGATGGCTTTCAGGTTAGCTCTTTTCTTGTGTACTTATGGCCTGCTCCAGTGTTTTAAAAAGCCCCATAAAGCCCCAAAAAGGCACAGAAAGGCGCAAGGCGCCATGCTTGCGCCTCGCCTTGCTCAGGCGCAGCGCATAAGATAAGGCGCGCCTTACACGCGCGCTTTCCTCGAGGCTCCCTGGCAAAAAGGCGCGCTACTCAAGGGCTTTTTTTCTTTTCTTTTTTTACATCCTCAAAATGTAACCAAACCAAAGAAAGAAGAAGAAGAAGAAGATGATGAAATGTCATAAGAAGATGAAGTGAAAAGTAAGTTTTGTATAAAATAAAAGAAAATAGAAAGGTGACATTGATGGAAATTATTGATTTGACCACTCACAATTAATACATATTTGATTCAAATAGAATTTATTTACATTTAAAATTTGATATCTCTCTCAATTCTTTCCATAGTTGTTTAATTTACTTAATTAAATATTATCATTATGACCTATTTTCATTAGATACCATTTTAACCAAAATATTATTATTAAGATGTCTTTCACAATTTTCAACTAAAATTTTATTTATTATATATTTAAAATTTCAATGTACAATATATTATATACGTATTAATAAATATTTTATTTATTATGTGTCCCCTTCTTTTATATGTCTTTTTGTTTGAACTAAATTTAATAGTTATTGAACTTATTTACTTATTGCTTTTATATTTTATTGGATATTTTAAACTTTAGAGACTTGATTGATGTTTTTATAATTTAATAGATTAACATATATGTTTTGTGGTAAATATAATTTTTCAAAATATTTTTTTATATATGGTGCGCCTAGAATATAAAGCCCGCGCCTTTTTTGCGCCTTGCGCCTCAGGCTCCAGAGAGCTTTTGCGCCTTTGTGCGCCTTGCGCCTTTAAAAACACTGGCCTGCTCTTCAGTTGTTCCTCTTTTTCCCTTTTTCTATGAGGTCAGGTATATCAGATGCTCTTTTTTTTGTAAATTTACCAAAAGGTCTGAATTTTAAGCTCATGGGTTTGATGGAAGCTTAGCAGAGCTGGAGAAAATATTTGAGATAGCAGTTAAAGGATCAGATGAAGAGAAGATATCTGCAGCAACCATTCTTTGTGGGGCCTCCTTGATCCGAGGCTGGAATATTCAGGTGACAATTGAAAGTCCCTGGTCTTCTCATTTTTTCTAAAGAAGTCATTTTGTCTCATTCCCCCTATTTTAACCAGACACATATTTGATGATATTAATGATCTAATTCCATGCAGGAACATACTGTCCATTATATTACTAGATTACTTTCTCCTCCACTTCCCGCAGATTACTCTGGATGTGAAAGTCATTTGATAGGCTATGCTCCAATGCTGAATGTGCTTATTGTTGGAATAGCATCTATTGATTGTGTTCAGATTTTTTCTCTACATGGTTTGGTATGTTCTTCAAAGTTTCATCTTAATTGAGTTGAATCGTTATTGGGTCGGTCGGTTAACGTTTTGACGTGAATATGCCAAATTTAAGTTGGAGAAACTAAATAGAGTAATGAATGCTCTCTTCAATCCTTTTTTAAAATATAACATATAAATGCCAACGAACATGAGCTGTTGAGGTCGGAGGTTTAATCCTTCTGACATGTAGTTTTCTTTTACTATTTCTTTTTCTTTCATAAAGAGGTTTCAATCTCCACTTATCAATTTCATTATGCTTTCATTGATGTGTCTAGGTTCCACAGCTTGCATGTTCATTGATGCCAATCTGTGAGGTTTTCGGATCATGTGTGCCAAACCTCAATTGGACCTTACCAACAGGAGAAGAAATCTCTGCTCATGCCGTATTTTCGAATGCGTTTACTCTCCTCTTAAAGCTTTGGAGATTTAACCATCCTCCTCTAGACCATGGAGTGGGTGATGCACCAACTGTTGGATCTCAACTTACTCCAGAATATCTACTATTAGTGAGAAATTCCCATCTAGTATCTGAAATTGTCCACAAAGATCGCAATAAAATGAGACTTTCAGCTGTAGCAAGCTCCTCTTCCCCACAACCAATATTTGTAGACTCATTTCCCAAATTGAAAGTTTGGTATCGCCAACATCAAGCATGTATAGCGTCAACCCTCTCTGGTCATGTTCAAGGCAACCCAGTTCATCAGACTGTTGATGGACTTCTTAACATGATGTTTCGACGAATTAATGGCGGAAATCAGCCTTTAACTTCAGTTACTTCTGGAAGCAGTAGTTCTTCTGGGCCTGTAAATGAAGATTCTTCTTTAAGACCTAAATTGCCTGCCTGGGATATAATGGAAGCTGTTCCTTTTGTGATTGATGCTGCTCTAACAGCCTGTGCTCATGGAAAGCTTTCTCCTCGCGAGTTAGCTACAGGTCAGTATGAATACTGGTTGGAAATTTTTCGATTTTATTTTTTGCATATCCTGTTCGTGATATCTTTCATATTTCAATCTATGTTATGGTCTGGAGGGAGTATTTAACTTCAAATTTATGGTTTTGTACAATCACGCCAGAAATCTAGCTGTTCACGCGAAACATTTTGTTGAAACTTGTTTGAACTTGGGATTTCTCCTAAGTTGTGTACTTGAGCAGTGGATTTGAAATAAAGAAAAAAAGCTTATCAAAGTTCCTCACATACTCAATTTTTGAAATGAATAGACTTTTCGTCAAAACATTGATTTCTTTTCATGCAGGTCTTAAAGATCTAGCCGATTTTCTCCCAGCATCTTTAGCAACCATAGTGAGCTACTTTTCTGCAGAAGTAACTCGGGGATTATGGAAACCTGTTTTTATGAATGGATCAGATTGGCCAAGCCCAGCAGCAAATCTTTCTAATGTTGAGGAGCAGATCAGGAAAATTCTAGCTACTACTGGCGTTGATGTCCCTAGCCTGGCTGCAGGTTTGGCTATTGTTTATCACTGCAAACTTCTAAGTGAAAATATTCAAGTTTGATTATGCATTACTAGATCACTTAGAAAGCAAACCAAAAGGCAACTACACTACAATACATTTACATTCACATTCACATGGATTATCTTTGACTGTTCAAGTAACCACTCTTGGTTCTATCAAGCACCTTCTTTTTGATCCACTGAAGTGACTTGAAATTTAGACCTTACACTAAAAGCTCAATCAGTATGAAAAATAAAATCAGAAAGAAAACCTTATCAGCCTCGGGTATAAAATCTATCAACCAATAAAGAAACTGGTTATGATAACTTTTTTTGCTGTGATTTTGCAGGGGGAAGCTCTCCAGCTACACTTCCTCTGCCCTTAGCTGCCTTTGTAAGCCTTACCATAACCTACAAAATCGACAGAGCATCCGAACGTTTCCTCAATTTGGCGGGTCCAGCCTTAGAGTCTCTCGCAGCTGGTTGTCCATGGCCATGCATGCCAATTGTTGCCTCCTTGTGGACTCAAAAAGCCAGACGTTGGAGTGATTTCCTGGTCTTCTCAGCATCTCGAACGGTATTCCTCCAAAACCACGATGCCGTGGTTCAGCTGCTCAAAAGCTGCTTCACAGCCACCCTTGGCCTGACTGCCAATCCTCTCTCATATCATGGGGGAGTTGGGGCCCTTCTTGGCCACGGATTCGGATCTCATTTCTGTGGCGGGATCTCTCCCGTTGCTCCAGGAATTCTCTATTTACGTGTCTACCGATCCATTAGAGATATCGCACTATTGGTTGAAGAGATTCTCTCCCTTCTGATGGATTCTGTAAGAGAAATAGCTTGCAATGGTGCTCGAAAAGAGAGATCAGGAAAATTGAAGACAACCAATAATGGGAAGAGATATAGACACATTTCACTATCTTCAGCAATGACTCAAGTAAAGCTTGCAGCTTCCCTTGGAGCTTCCCTAGTATGGCTCTCGGGCGGTTTAGTACTGGTTCAATCTGTGATAAAAGAAACATTGCCTTCTTGGTTCATTTCAGTTCATAGATCTGAGCAAGAGGAATGTTCAGAGGGGATAGTTTCCATGCTAGGAGGATATGCATTAGCTTACTTCGCAGTGCTATGCGGGACGTTTGCATGGGGCACCGACTCTTCGTCGTCTGCATCAAAGAGACGTCCCAAAATCCTTGGTGTCCACATGGAGTTTCTTGCAAGCGCCCTTGATGGAAAGATATCTCTGGGTTGCGATTGGGCCACATGGCGTGCATACGTGACCAGCTTTGTTAGCCTAATGGTCGGTTGCACGCCGAGCTGGGTTCTCGATGTAGATCTAGAAGTATTGAAACGATTGAGCGATGGACTCCGGCAATGGAATGAGGAGGAGCTTGCCCTTGCATTGCTTGGACTTGGTGGGGTTGGTACCATAGGTGCAGCAGCTGAACTGATCATTGAAAGTGAGACATAATTTTAATCAGCCATTTTTTGTATTCTTATAGGTCAGTTTCTAGAGGTAGTTGGTCTGTACTATAGTTTTTTTCCCCCCTAAATCTTGTAACTATCAGCTTTAGTTATTTAAATATAGGGTTGTGAGTTAGTTACAAAGCAAATTTTGTAGCCTCTTCCATCATGTACCCAAAACTAACAAGTGTTAATTGGGACTCATAAGACTAATTATAATAACATAATTCCAAACCAATAAAATTGCAAAGCAATCAACAAACAGAGATTCAAAATACCTACAAAATATTAAAAATTTCCATCAGTTTTCAACAAGTGGCAAATAAAGTAAAAAGTGAAGACCCACTTAGTATGGAGCCTGCAAGATTCTGTTAGGTATCCAAACATAAAACACACTATAACTATTAAACAACATTACCATATAATAATAGCTTTGGAGAGGATGATCTCTTTTCAAAGTTCCAAAATGGACACTCCACCAAATGATCGACACTTAACTATTTTCATAGAACAATTTGCATAATCTTATAATATTTGAATGTTAAAAAAATCTATAAAAAAAAAAATCACAAGTAGATGGTCACCATAGATTAAACTCATAATTTTTTGATTTCTCAAAAAAAAAAAAAAAGACCATTAGATCAATCCATGATAGTTTACCCTAATTAGTTATTAATAAAACCCTTGCTAATGTATTAATACTCACCCTATATATAACCAACACTCTCACATACTCTTGCCTTTTCTATTTCTGAAATATGCTGAAAACCAAGTGCATAAGCAGATGAAAGAAGAATAACATGCTCTAATAATCATTAATTTATTTCTCATACATCAAACCATATTTTTATAATTTCTTTCTTACATCTATTAGTCAAAACTCCCAATCATATCCTCAAATAGTTTCCGAGCTTAGAGAAGGTGAATAGCCATAATGTAATGGCCAAATCAAATATTTTTCTAGTCATTTAACCAAACGTCACAATGTGGCCAAAAATCACGAGTCATGTTCATGGTGCAACCCACATCATTAGATTGTATGTATCGTATATATATGCATGTGTATAAATATACTTCAAGAAACATCCTAACCTAGGGGTCAAGAGGACATTAAAAAACCGAAAGATTGTGGGTTTCATGATGACCACTTACCCATGAATTAATTTCTTATTTCCTTAATATCTAAATGTTGTAGAGTCGAACGATATTTCTGATAAGAATAATTGAGGTGCGTGCAAGCTAACTCGGACACTCGGTATATATATATATATATATATATATATATATATATTTAAAAACATACATACACATCCTCCCAAATTTGATTTCTCTTAATGTAACCCAATGGCTATTATTTTCAAGTTAATGAGAAGTACTAGTTTGATTTCACTAAAAAAAGAAAACCCTTTCATCGAGTACCAAAACTAACAAAAGTAAATTGTTCTATTTCCCATTACATTTTGAAGACGAATACAAAAAACTCAGGGTTATAAACAAATGCTTTATAAATGAAGAGTTAATTATGAAAAAATTGACATCCCCTATCTATAAACTCTTCATACAACACCACTGCACCCAGGTGATCTTATCATGTTGTGACCTTGCATTGCTTTTCTTACCAAGGATGCATCCTCCCACAAACCTGCATCAGCGTATAAGTTGGATAGGAGGACTCGACCTGCCCCGTGAGACGGTTCCAATCGAGCCAAACTCTCAGCAGCTCTTTCGCCCATTTCAACTTCCCCATGTGTTCTACATGCTGCCAATAATGTGCCCCATATCACAACATCTGCTTCCATTGGCATGGTTCTTATCGTTTCCTCGGCTTCCCTTAATCGGCCAGCCCTCCCTAACAGATCCACTAGACATCCATAATGCTTAATGTTTGGTTCTATGCCATATACACTCTTCATGTTCCAGAAATATCTCTCCCCGTGCTCGACTAAACCAGCATGGCAACAAGCACCAAGGACCCCGAGAAATGTGATCGAGTTGAGCTTGATATTCCGTCTTTGCACGTCGGAAAATATTTCGAGAGATAAGTTCGCATGCCCATGCATTGCGGATCCACATATGATGGCATTCCATGGTGAGACTGTAGAGGTCTTGTCTCTAATCTGATAAAACACATCCAAAGCTGTGCGGATACTTCCACATTTGGCATACATGTCAATAACAGCCGCACTCAAATTATCATTAAGAGGAATGGCTTTGTTGCAAACATATTCATGCGCCCATCTTCCCTCAGCCAGTTTACCTAAAGCTGCGATCGCAGAGAAAACGCTTACCATGGTGATCTCATTAGGCTTGGCCCCACTGGTTACCATTCCATGGAAAAGCTCTAAAGCCATATCAGGAAACTCATTCTGTGCATAACCAGAAATCATGGTGCTCCATGAGAAGACATCTTTTTCAGGCATCACATCAAATATTCGCCTCGCTTGCTCAATGATTCCGTTTTTTGTGAAGCCCACAATAAGGGCATTTGAAGATGTGACATGATTCTTATCACTCACTTGGTACTGCAAATGAGCAAGATCAATCCTTCCACAAGCTGCATAGAAACTAATGATTGTTGCTTGTATAAAATCATAACAATCAAAACCAGTTTTTACTATCATAGAATGGAACTGCCTACCCTCATCAATTAAAACTGACTGCCCACAAGCAGAAAGCAAATCAACAATCATGACTTCATTGGGTTGCAAATCACTTTTTCTCATGGCAGAATACATCAACAAAGCTTCACTCAACCGTTTCACTTGAACATACCCATCAATCATTGTAGCCCAAGAAATCACATCTCTTTTAGGAATCCTTTCAAACAACTCTCTTGCTTGATCAACACAGCTAGATTTTACATACCCTTTTAACATCACATTCCACGAAACAGTGTTACGAACAGGCATCTCACTGAATAATCTCCTAGCATCTTTTAAACTCGAACAAACACAATACATGTGCAGCAAATTTGTCGAAATAAGAACAAGACCAACGAAATGTAGCTTTATGACAAGAGCATGAAGCATGGAGCAATTCCTAATCCCACCAATATGAGAACAGGCTGACATAACACTTGCCATTGTCACTTCATTTGGGGCCACACCCACAGACCTCATATCCTTGTAAACATCAATTGCTTCACGCCAACAATCATTTTGGGCCAAACCCAAAATCATGGTGGTGTAAGAGACGCAGCCTCTTTGAGGCATTTCGTCGAACAACTGGCGGGCACTATCCAATTGACGAAGTTTTACATACCCAGATAGCATAATGTTACAAGACACAGAATCAAGCTTGGAAGAGGAATGAAACAAGAACCTGGCATCGGAAATACGGCCACATTTGACATACATATTGATCAAGCTGTTAAGAATGAAAGTATTGGAATCAAACCCAGATTTGAGGAGGGCGGAATGGATCTGTTGGCCTTGAGAAAGGGCTGAAGTGGATGCGCAGGACTTCAAGGCTGAGACCAAGGAGAGCTCGTAATCCAAGCAGCTGCCTGAAGGTCCGCCATGGAAGGTGGAAACCCATTTGAGAAAGAGCTGAGTAAACGGAAGAGGAATCGAAAAACGCAAAGGGAACAATTTGGGTATGGGAAGAAGAAGCATTACAAGAAACCATCTGATAATTAATCACTCACTCAATACGCCATCCACCGGCTCTTTAACTAAGAAATCTTGACCAAAAAAACTTGAAAGGTTTGTTGTGAAATTCAAAAAAACAATTATACATAACATCACTTTTTATTACCAATTAAAATCATACGTAAATAATAATATTATATTAATTAAAAGAATAACTTATCGATTACAATTTTTCTTTATTTTTCTATTTTTAGGTTAAAATGTAACTTAATTAAATTATGGGCATGGAAATTTAAGTTATATCAAAACAGCTCTCTTTTTAAAAATAACAAAAATCATAATATTTTATATCTTATTCAATTAAGATACACTTAGGTTGACTTTGCATAATATATATTTTTTTTTCCTTAAATAAATTTAGTAGTATATATAACATTTTGGTTGTTTATAAAACTTTTGAATTTCATTTTAGTTGAACAACAATTAGAGATAGGTGATTCGACATATTAAGTTAGATTTGTTAGGTGGCGAAAATAATCAATTCATGTGTTGCCTCACATGTGAACGTAAATCTCCATAAACCCGATTTAGTAGTGGTCAATTTACCAATCAGTTAGACATCAAAATTCAAACATCAACTATAAATTACAAACTTTACCAAATGGGTCGGTGGCACGATTGGTTATCCAGTTTGGTGTCAATCCATTTTCACTCCACGACCACAGGTTCGATCCTTGAAATTAGTATTTGTAATCCCCCTTCCTATAACTTAGTACTAAAAAACAAACAAACAAACTTTACCAGGATATCTCAAGAATTGCAAAATCTACTGCACAAGCAATTTTTTTGTCTGAATCAACTTTGTATAACGTTCCATGTAAACCCTTGGTTCGAGTGATTTGAGAAAACCTTGTATATGGCCTTCCCCTCCCTCAAGATAGATGAAAATTTAATGAGGCTGCCTCCTAGTGAGGTAGGTCATAAGAAAGAAGAATAGGGTGGATAAGCCAAGCTGCTTCATGGGTGATCGAGTAATACTTACCTAAAGGTGGGTAAGAATTTTAGAACCACATATTTTTACTTTTTTCTTTAAAAAAAAAAATAGCTTTGATTGATGGAAAGAAGAAATGCAAAAAGTACAAATATATGGTTCTAAAGGTGGATAAGTATTTCCATCTTTATGTAAGTATTGCTCTTAGGTTTAATCTATTCATAAGCCAAAACACTTTGAAGAGATTATTGTTAGAGAAGGTCTTTCTCACATTTTTAAGAAGTTGGCCCTCTTTTGTTCATCTTGCTTGAATTTGATTCTTTAGTGGTTAATCAATTCTATCAATGGTATTTTCTAAGACAGTCTGAGATTAGCAACATTTGAGTTGATATGGGATATATGATCCCTTTGTTTGATGACTTTGCTTTTACTCATTGCTCGAGAGACTGCAAAGTTGTCACTAATCGCTTAGCCAAGCTGAGGGATTCAGGTTTGAAATTGGATCACTGACCTGAATTTCATGTTTACAAAATGACCCAAATTTAAACTAAATTGGAAGGATAATGTAGTAGTGCAATACTAGAAATGTTTTTGAATTTAAACATAATCCCATCAAACTCTCAGTAAGTTTTGATGGGAGAGAATTGTCATTGTCTATAGTTTTATTTGCAGTAAGTTTTGGTATACATTTCCATTTCCATAGGCTAATACAGGAATTGGGGAAGCCTGTTTCTGACAATGAATCTCACTGTGTGCTATAAAGTATTCTTATAAAAAGAAAGCTCTTAATTATCCACATGTTTCAGCCAGAGCATCTAAAAATACGTCAAATGATGGGAAGAGAGAGTAAGATACATGGACGGTCTTCTCGATAATGAAGTCGCCATTGACATCGACAATCATTGATAGTCTCCTCCCCCATTAATGCCCAGTGTAGCCAGAGCCCTGCAGAAAATGGCAGCATTGAAGATTACTAATCTCATCTAAAATTAACCATAAGGAATTCATAGAGAAAACACAGGGTAAGAAAGATGTGAATGGGATTGTTCCTCAGTGAGAAAACATATAAACCAGTTCCAATTGAAACAATCAAAACTATGTATGCAATATGCAGGTCTTATAGAAATGTAATCTTTTTTACTGTCTTTATAGCAAATGTAAGATGTGCTTGCTATAGAGCTTTCCCAATTCATCAGAAAAAGGATTCAAAAGCTTTCCAAAAACTTGATGCTAGCACACTCCACAACAGTTTGACAATTTTACTCTCACAGACTGAAAATTTTGTATTATTTGGTTTATGATACCAAGAACTTGAAGCTGATTTAACTTGACATGGAATTTGGTAAGGGTTCAGGTTCAATATAGCTCAATACAAGCTCGTGGAAGTAATCGATCACTAGAATCTACAGCCAATGGTCACTAATGCCTAGTAAGTAGTGTGCCAGGACTCGGATGCATCGGATTCTTAATCCATTCGCCCACAAAAGGTAAACAGGATATTAGGTATTTAGGACAAAACTTCACATCCATAGATCCTGCAAGTCATAGTGCAATGTTCAAGTTATACATCTTTTATGAAACACAAGTAATGATTCTCCCCCTCCCCTCCAAACTCCTAATCACTTTCCTCTCCATAATTATTTTTCCCATATTCTCTTCTTAATTCTCATCCTCTCCATAATTATTTTTATTCTCTTTGCCCCAAACACATCAAGTAAATAGGATGGAGGACAAGCAGTTGTAAAGAATAAGAAATACAGATACTGATCATCACAGTTAAGTTTCCCGGAAAGATAGGCTACGTGCATAATAGAACAACGACAAAAGTTTCTATGAGACCAATATATGACTGGACTTGACTGGGCACTTTCATAAAAAGCTAACCAAGTTAAATATATGGTTTTATTGAAAAATCTCTAATGTATCTCAAAAGATAACTTGTGCGTTAAAACCAAAGAATCGGGTTTATTCAAGTGCTTGATTATTTGGTAACACAGACAAAAAATTCACCATTTGAATGGTTTTTTTTTAAAAAAAAACAAAATAAAGCTATAGTATAACAGTGTAGGCAAATAAATAATCCAAAATAAGTTCCTACTTCTAATAGCGATTACTTTTTGGAAGTCCGATTGGAGTGGAGGTTCAAGGATTTTTTAAGGAAAGATGGTTTTTTCAGGATATCTTTGCTAATATTCAACTCACACCCTCTCCATGATTCTTCGTGAAGGGAAGACAGACTCTTCTTCTACAGTCCTTTTGATAGGGTTTTCTCTACCCAGCAATTAGGCTGTTCTCTTGTTTTTTTTTCCATAATTTGTTCTTTTTGAGTTCACCAACAATGAGGGATGGAGGATTTGAACCTATTATCTTTTGGTTTATGGGCACGCATTTATGCCGTTGAGCTATTGCTCTTGTTGGCTTTATTTCCTTATGTTAATGTTTCAGTTTCTTTTTTTAAAAAGAAATAATTGAAGCTAAGTACGATATGAAGATATAACATATTCTCTCATATTGATGTAAGAAAAAGGTTAGTATATATAATTATAATAAGCCAACTTTCAAAGAGAAGGTTAAAAAAAAAAAAAAGCGACCAAAAACAAAACAACCCAAACAAACATGGGAGACTGCCTAAGGAAAGGGTTTCAGTCTAGTAGAACTACTCCTAAAGGGTAATTATAAAAGTGACTGAGATCCAAAGATTAACTAAAATCTAATGAGGACGCACTCTCCACCCTCTAATGATTCGATTATTTCTTTCATCACAGCAGAGACCCTACAAAACAAAACACAATCAAAATTTCCACAGAAAATATTATTTTGGTCCCTAGCTATTGTTTCTTTTGATCTTGTACTCCAAAAATATTCATTTGGGGCCTTGTACTTGAGACATTACCCATTTTAATCCTTGTACTTCTACAACATTCGTTCTGGTCTCAATAAATAATGACACCATTTTGGTCCCTTTGTTTTCCTTTTTTTGTAAAAAAAAATCAAAATTTAGCACAATGCGACACGTAATAAATTTCTTAAAATGTAGCTACAGGCCTATAACTTTGTATTCAAAGGTTTTATCGTGTATAAATTTGTGTAAATAGGGACCAACATGAACCAAAGTTGAAAATATAGGATCAAAATAGACATTTTAAAAGTACCCGGACAAAAATAGGAATTTAACCTAAAAAACAGGTCACATAGCAATGCAATGGTTCAATTAAAACAATTAAATATTGCCTATAATGTAACCACCTAAATGACTGTAAAAATATTCAGTTAAAGTTAGCATTTAGCAACACAAGCATCAATTAAAGCTGTATAACATGTATGCATAATATCCAGTAACTTAGCCGCTAGAGGAACAGAACATCAATGCTTCAATTCAACCTAGCCAATAATTGCTCACCCGAAACAATTTATTTGGGGTATGCTAGCCGAGCCCCTGAAACTTGCTTGCATAGCTTCCCACTGAAAAATAAATTAATTAAATTGAAGAGGGGGCCCATAATTGAGGAAATTTTTTATCATTTAAAATGAGTAAAAAGATAAATATCTTCAGTATATCAAAACTTTAAACAGGGTGCTATTTCCATAAATAATAAAGGAGGACAAAGCAGGAACACACAAATGAAGAAAATAATCCTCACAAACTGCAGCTCCATGATTAATTTTATTAGAGACTTAGACTTTTTTTTCTAGACCAGACTCAATAAAAATAAAATCCTACCTAAAAGGGTTTATCTCCCAACCAATGTTTTAAAAAGCGTAAGGCGCATCAAGGCGCAATGGCCCCCTAGAGCCTGAGGCGCAAGGCGCACCAAAAGGTGAGGGCTTTTTCACTTAAGGTGCACTATATAAAAAAACACAAAATTTTTATATATATATATATATGTGTGTGTGTGTGTGTGTGAATACACAATAAAAACATTTTTCATCGGCATAAATGAAGTTTTAACCAAGAATAATATATAAAACATACATAATATTCAACTATCAACCTTCACACGCCTCGAATGGCCTAGTACAGGGATCTAAAACACAAAAAACGCAAAGAAAATTAAAAAATTCCACAAGGCGCGCGCCTTTTGGCGCCCGGGGGCTTCACGTAAGGCACGCCTTATTACACGCGCCTCACCTGGGACAAGCGAGGCCCAAAAGGTGGGACTTGAGCCTAGGCCCGCCTTTTAAAACACTGTCAGTGTTTTAAAAAGCGCAAGGCGCAATGGCTCTCTAGAGCCTGAGGCACAAGGCGCACCAAAAGGCAAGGATTTTTTTACTTAAGGAGCACTATATAAAAAAAAACACAAAAAATTTATAGATATATATATATATATATATATATATGTATGTATGTATATATATGTATGTATGTATATATATGTATGTATGTATATATGCGTGTGTGTGTAACACAATAAAAACACTTTTCATGGACATAAATGAAGTTTTAACCAAGCATAATATATAAAACATACATAATATTCAACTATCAACCTTTACACGCTTCGAATGGCCTAGTACGGGGATCTAAAACACAAAAAGTGCAAAGGAAATAAAAAATCTCACAAGGCGCGCACCTTTTGACGCTTAGGGCTTCACGTAAGGCACCATAAGGAGTGCGCCTTATTACACGCGCCTCGCCTGGGACAAGCGAGGCGCTAAAGGTGGGACTTGAGCCCAGGCGCGCCTTTTAAAACACTGCTTACCTCTATTAATCTTCAACCCAAAAGTGACCTCAAGGAAAGCTAAAAAGTTATTTAGGTTAATGAGCAACTCTTTCTAGAGCAAAACAAGATAGTATCATTTACGAACGGGAGATGAGACAAATGCAACTTGTCCTTCATAACCTTTGGCCTTCACAAAATAGTCCTCTATACCCAGGGCACTTGTGCCCGTCACAAGGGTTCTCGAAGAGAACAAAGAATAATACAATTAAGCGTCACTCGTAGGTCTCAAACCTGAAACCTGGAAGCCTCAACCAACGAGGCCATCCCTTGGGGACCTTCTAGTCACAACACTTGCAACATACAAATTCGACCTCTTGGCCTACCATTCACAATAATAGAGTTGTTTTTAAACCAAAAACAAACTTTTCACTAAGAATACGAAAAGACTTTGAAGCTTAAGGACACAAACTCCCAAAGGTGTGAAAAAGAAGAAAAAACAACATAAAGGAGAATACAAACGAGAACATAAAGGAAGAAAAACTGATGGGGAGTAATATGCACATCCCCAATACAAGTGATATTCTCAAAAGCAAAAAAAAAAGCATAGAATATGATTGAAACAAACTTGCATACTGAAGAAGCACAATAAGGCCCATTGGAGATCTGGGAAGACAGTGACAACAGAAAATAAATCTACTTTCAGTCAATGGCTTGTTTCCCGCCAAAGATACATGCAAAAGCAAACACATCAAACACATAAGACCATAAAGAACACCTCTAAACCTAAGGACGAGAAACATAACCAGCAAAGCAGATATTCTGCATAAACCAATGGTGAAGGATAACATAATATTGAAGAAAAAGTATCCAGGAGATATTGCTTTCAGCTGAATCCCACCGAAATCAATAATAGAATGAAATTTGGTAGGAACATTAGAGTTTAAGACATCTTGGTGATCAGCACAAGTTAGAGTGTCTGGAGCTTTGTTCCAATCAAACTCGAACACCACCATCCTAATCTCTTCGAGAGAAAACGTGACAACAAACTTCAAATTGTCATTACCATAAATAAGACTCGAATCCATACCCTCTACAAAATAAAAAAATTATCTAGGCTGAACATTAGAGCTTAAGACATGTTGGTGATCAGTACAAGAATATGTTTGGAGCTTAGTTCCTATCAAACTCGAACACGGCCTTCCTAATCTCTTCAAGAGAAACATGACAACAAACTTTGAATTGTCATCACCATAAATAATACTCAAAACCCTCTACAAAAAAAAAATTCTAGGTTGAACATTAGAGCTTAAAACATGTTGGTGATTAGTTGGTGATTAGTACAGGAATAGAGTGTCTGGAGCTTTGTTCCTATCAAACTTGAACACCACCTTCCTAATCTCTTCACGAGAAAACGTGACAACAAACTTCAAATTGTCATCACCATAAACAAGACTCAAATCCATCCTCTCTAAAAGAAAATCTAGGTTGAACATGAGGCCATAAAGAGATGATGAGTAAAAGGAAATAACCTCCTTATCGATATCTCTTTCCTCTTGCAATGTTTCACCATTCTCCAAAGTGTCGACAAAATTCTTGCTCCTTCTAGCACCTCTATAAAATAAGCAATTTGGCATCCCCATTCGCCACACATCTCACTCTAGCCTTTTGTCTCCAACTTACTATCTCTCTCCTCACCGAATTCGCATCTTCCCCTTAAACAATAAGTGCTCCTCCATTGGGGCATCAACCAAACAGCCCTTCTCAACCTGCTCATCCAAGCTTCCTAACTCTCAACTCTCCAAACACCTCTTGATTCCATGACTTCAGCTCAGGAAACAATACCTTCCTACCTACCTGAGATCTCCACTTGCCACCAAGAGGGGAGAGAAACCTCAAAGACGAATGGTTCAACCACATGTTCTCAAACCTAAAAGGACATGAACCCCACGGTCCCACCTAGGGGAGCCAGAATCCAAGAGCAGCGGCCTAAAGTAACTCAGAGCCGAAGGATTGCCTAGCATTACTAAAGGATTCACTTCGTCGACCCTTTCAAAAACAAAAAACTATCTTTCTGACTCCAAGCTCTCCATTAGATCAAGTAAATCTACCATTCACTAAGGCAAATAAAAAGGCTCACAATCCTCAATAAAGCAACTCTTGTCGCCGAACATTGTTCTCACAAAGGATCACTACCAAGTTCCCATAAAAGGGTCTCTCACACAAAGATTTGACAACCACCCTTGCCCATATATCGAAAGCCTCCTCGTTGACCAAAAGAACCGAGTCTAACACCTCATACATTTTACCATCTCCTTTTACAACCTAAGGAGCTTTCAACCTTTTTGGGCTGTTCAAACTCGAGGTCAAAAGCTTAAAACTCTCCCCCAGCCTTCCGTTAGACTTTTCTTAAGCAAGTCCCTCGGAGCATCTCTCGTTAAGCACCATACTTTACCTCTCCCTCATTTAACTTCTTCCTACACCATATCTTTCTCTAGCGTTCACAACCAACTAAGCCCATATCAACCGTTCAGGAAAGAGAAGATCAAGAAGTCCCATGTTCAGATACTATGCAGCCTTTTCCTTAATATTTTTTTAGAGTTGGATTCTATAAGGGAGGAAAAGATCGCCATAATTTCAGCAGAGCAATACCCAATTCCAGAACAAAAAACAGAAAGCAAAAGTCTTCAAGCCTTTAAAGTTTGAATAAGCAGAACACAAATCAATCTGAAAATAAATAAATCAATAAAATGCACAAAATATGAACTCACTTTTTATGCCGGCGGCCGCGCTTAGTCCCCCAGCCTTCGAGCTTGGCAATGGGGCAGCCACAGCGGGCTCGGAAGAGCAAAACAGCTCGGCCATTGGGCGGCGCCATCTTCCTGAGCTCGGACCTCAAGCACTCATAATCCGGGTTAGCCTCACTACCTCCCTTCCAAGGCAATTTATCAATCTCCTTCGACCCACTCTTCACACACTCCTCCGTTTGCAATTGCAGATCAAATTCCATAGCCTTTTTCAACCCTTTACATCCCGGCTTCGCACATTTCCTCGATCTAGCCCCACAGCAAATCTCAAACACGCCAATACTCACACAGAAAAACAACAAAAACCCAACAACAAACTGAAACGGAAATTGAGGAAACTGCGGGGCCCAATGCGACAAGAGAATCGAAAGAGAGTTGAAAATGTAAGAGAAGTAGGACGTTACGAGAAAGGTACCGGAAAATAGGACGAGAATGAGGATGAGAAGATCGAGGGTTGCGGATGGAGAGTGTTTGCAGAGAAGGGAATTGCTAGGGTTAGGGTTTGCACAAGTCTTGGATTTAGAAATTGACGCCGACGATGACGATGACGTGAGAATTGAGGGCGGAGACATGGCGGCGGGTTTATAGAGACGACGGAGGAGGCATGGCCGTGGTCGGAACCAGATGATTGCGTGAGTTATAGAGAGAAAGGCCTCTCAGTGAGAGCTTTGCAACAATGGAGTTTAGAAATGTTAGGGCAAAATTAGGGATCTGACTGCGAAAAGGAAGATTGTTGTTGAAGAAGAAGAAGAATGGTGCACGTTAGCGAAGTGGTGGTGACGGACCGGCGAATATGCGCCGTTCGATTGAGGATCGAACACGCGCCACGGAGGAGAGTGGCTGAGAATGATGGAAGACAATATATTATTGATTAAAATATTATGTGCCTCTAGATTTTGAGGGACAATTTGACATATTTAGATAGGAGATAGTTTTATGATTTATTAATTTTTATTCGAAAATTTATATTCAAACTAGTTTTTATTAATTTTTCTTCATTTTTATTTTTAATTATTTATTTATAGCCACTCAATTATTTATAACCACTTATTTTAAATTATTTCTTTTGATATTCAATTATTTCTAATCATTTATTTTTAATCATTCATTTTAAATCAATCAAAATAACTCATTTTTAACCGTTTTTAATCATTTCTTTTTTAACTACTAAAAATAACTACTCATTTTTAAATTTACGTCCAAACAAGTTTTTTACTCTAACTTCTCTACACAAAAACTACATCCAAACGAGTTTTTGACACAATTATCAATTTTTAACTCCTCAATATAACTTCTTAACCCAAATACTATCTAAATATACCTCAAATTTTTTTTTTTTTAGTTTAACGAGAATGGGCAGTGAAATGGTTATTTATATATTGATTTCATTGTTTTGAGGTAATTCAGTGCAATATCATAGTCATGGTTTGATCTTGAAAATCAATATTTGGATTATATATTCTTCGAAAGTGTTGTACCTTTTATGTAGGATTTGTTGGTCACCTCTCCCTATTTGTATTAAAAAAAGAATTAGTTATAAATAGACCAACAAAAATAATAAGTCCCTGGCATTTGTCCTCCAATGGTTATAAAACTAAAAAAAATGAAGTAAAAATCGCATTCATGACATCTTAATTGACGATCATAACTTAATATTGTTTAACTTTTTTTTTCGACTTATTACTTAAACTTTCTAATGTCTAATAATAATTATTAGATTTAAAAATTAATTTCAGCGACAAATTGAAGCTTTCCTAGAATATTAAACTATATCATAGACCAAATAGAATAGTTTCTTTAAAAAAAAATTAAAAAATCAACTTTTTGAGAAAATATTATATTTGATAATTAGGTTCATGCACAGAACTGATATTACATAATTTCAAACCAACAAAATTTTGTCAAACAAGAGTATAAATATTAAGATATGATGGATTCCAATTTCTATATTTCAATTATGATCGACTAAAATATCAACATATAAATCAATTCAAATACATGCAGAATATGAGGTTTTCAATTTCAGTTTTCAACAAGTGGCACATAAAGTAAAGGTGAAAGACAAAGCTTATCCACTTGGAAATATAATTTTAAATCATGTATTTGGTGTGTAACGTGCAAGACGTTTTTTTTTTTTTTTTTGAAATGGCAAAACAAAATCAATCACAAGAACAAAACAAGTAATTACCTAAACAGATGAAGAAAAAAAAAAAGCAACACTTCCAAAAACATAAACCCAATTACATTTTACGCATACTCATTAACCCAACAGCAAGACCCTAACCAAGTAATCGTGTGACATCATAATTCAAAAAGCATATCCACACTATTTATAAAATAAATTGTAGGGACTAAATTCAATCTTTTAAGACTAAAGAAATTAAATAATTTTCTCCCACCTATAGAGACTAAAGATGTAATTTAATCAACATCCTATTTAGGGCAATACCATTTAATTCCAGTGTATTTTTTAAGTTCTGTACACAAGATTTAACATTCAACTATGCAACACTTCTTTTCTATACTTTTTTGGATAGAGATCCGGTGGGTGGTAGACGACTTATCGGTGTTTTTCTTGTTACTAGAGACTTCAATTATAGAAATATATACAAGTACGCCAAACATGCACACGGAATGAAATGACAGACCTAAAAGAACTCGCGATCGGGGAAAAGGAGAGGAGCGACAAGTGACCAAATGTATAGTGCAGCAGTGACCCACTCGGTGCAGATACGAACCCAAACCGATGTCCAGCCAATGTCGATGAGATCCGAGCTCTCGTTCAGGCTAGTCCAGCCTGAAAGTAGCATGGCTGAGTACATGCTTGCCAGAGCAAATATAAGGTGGAAGAATGTATAGGAGTAACTGACAGGTTGTCCCTCTCCCTCATTCTTTTTGTTCTTTCCATCCTCCAAGTCTTCTGATTCAAGAAGTGGTTTGCTCCCACCTGACCAAACAATGAGAATTTAGAACCCAATAATGTTATTAGCAGTTAACACTGATCATTTTTCCACTTACAAAACCCAGGTTCTAAATATCCTCATCTATATTCCTGTTTTTTCTGCCAACATTTTCGAAGAAACGTCTCGGTGTCGATATTGGTGAAGAAATCTATGTGAGCAGTGAAATATATGATTCTACTTTAATTCATAGAAAATTATGCAAATTGGAAAAGTAAATCTACTGAATGTTCCAAATAAACTTCGCAAGTTCTCTTCCATACATTGCTAAACATGTAATTAGATAGATTATTTAGGCCACATCTGATAACTATTTTGTTTTTGGTTTTTTGTTTTTGAAATTTAAGTCTACAACAACTACCTTTCCACATGTTTTTTATTACTTAGATATCTACATCTTACCTATATTTCTAGAAACCAAACCAAAATTTGGAAACAAAAAAAGTAGCTTCCAAAAGTTTGTTTTTGTTTTTTAAAGTTGGTTAGCATTCACATATTTTCTCAAGAAAAGATGGATACATTATAGAAAATTTGAGTAACAATAGACTTAAATTTAAAAACCATACACCAAAAATCAAATGGTTGTAAAAAATGGCCTTAATAATGGAGAATCGGAAATGCTAGGCAAGTTTAGGATTAGGTACCTGCTCTTGGTGAAGATGGCGGCGAAAGAAATGTTGTTGAAGATCCAGCACGAAGAGCCGAATATATAACAGAGAGAACTGTAGTGAGCATCCCAAGGATCAAGGTACTGACGGAGACTGCCTTAGATTTTGTATGAAGACCATTACACACGTAGTCACGTGGTTCGCTAGAGAGACCAGTATAGCACAGATATGCGCAATAAACTGACATCACAGAAGCAGGCAATAGACTTCCATTTACCTGCCCAAAATAACAAGTCATATTAATCATGTTAAAAGATTCTCTCTTTCTAACAAACTCTCTCTCTTTCTTACTTTCTAACTTTTTTCATTAAAAAAAACAATAAGTTCACTCGCATGGAGAGAGAATACACGTATATATTCATATTCTTATTGTTCCTGCAACAAGTCCCCGAGAGGCGGCCTCGTTGATAGAGGCTTAGAGTCTCCAAGGTATGGTCCCTTGAAGATCTCAGGTTCAAAACCCACAAGTGAACTTAACTCCAAAATTCCTTATTGTTTTCTCAGTCTGAACCTTGAAACGAACGTGGGTGCCTCGAGGTATGCAATGGGACCAACTATAAAACCAAATGAATGTCTACTCGTGGGCGGCTCCAATTATTCAGTTATCAAGAAAAATGAAGCACTAGTAGATATCTAAGGGATACAAGTTGACTTGCTATTACATGTCAACCATTCATTACAAGGGGGAAAAGAGCTTCCTTCATTTTTCCCCACGTTTGGCAATTAACGTTTTACTTCTGCTTCAACTGTCTCAGTCTATCTATGAATGGAACATATTTTCAAAAAAAAAAAAAAAAAAAAAAATCTACGAATGGAACATAGACTTTTGACTCTTCATAGGACGAGGGGCTGCAGAATCAATTCAATGACACAGCTGGAATGCGTAGAATTCAGTATAGGAAGTGCACAAGAACGGATATTAGATAAGAGATGCAACTACAAAGTTATGTCAAGCACGCCATAAAACAATAAGAACATAAAGTCATTCTCACCGCTGGGTGACCAGCAATTACTGCAAATACAAATGCAAGAATCATAGTCATGACTAGGAAGAAGACATTGAGACCACAGTCGTGGCCTGAGGGATCGAACCAAATAAACAAAAGTCCCGAGAAAGTGAAAGCGGCAAGGTAGCAACCAATTGATATCACAAGAAGAGCAATATACCTATCCATACCAATCAGATAATCAGCAACCAAACATATCTGGAGTAAAAATGGTATTGTTTTAGGGAGGGAGGAAGTAAAAGTTCAACTGACCATTTCTGCTCATCCTTCTCAACCCAGGAATCATTCCAGGAGTGCGTAAAATCAAGTAAGAGAACCACTTGAACCAATAAAAACAGCCCAGCCCCAAATATGGATAGAACTCCTGCAAATACAAGAAGTTTACAAAAAGACATTGATGGGATCCATTTTTTTATATATTGTATTGGCCAGCCAGCACGCACCTCGACTATTGAATTAAACACATCACTCCATGATGATAGATGGGATCCATATTAAGTGCATATTAGTAAATTCTTAGGAACTTAGTTAAGTAATTTTGTTATAAATAGAAGGGGGTGGATGGTATGATGGTATGCTTGTATTAAGTGATTCCTAGGCCTTGAGAATGCTCAAGATTGGGAGATCCAAGTTCCTCTAGAATTTTGTTGTCTTTGTATTTTTTTTTCTTTTATAGTGTAATAAAATTTAGATTCTATCAATTGGTACCGAATAGGTCATTTCTGGCCATTAAGATGGATTATGAAGATCTAAAAGTAAGATGTTAAGTTAACGATTGATTCAATTTGAGTAGACTTAAAGCAAAATGGCCAGGCAGAGAAAGTCTGGAAAAAAGATAAAAAAGAGTGGGATGCTTTGGGAGTTTATTGAAACCAGCAGAGGAGAAGATCGAGATGGTCGAAGAGGAGTTGTGGATGCCTGAAGCAGGAAAAAAGAAGAAATGGAAAAAAAAAACAAAGAAAGTGGGGCTTTTTTTATAGGAAAAGAAAACATTTTCATTGATAAGATGAAGTTCAAAGCCATTTTTACAATAATATAACATAAACAAAGAAAGTGGTGATACTACTACAAGCAATGAAGAACTATCGGAATCTTCTAAGAAAACTGATGAAGGAGAAAGCAAATTTTAAAATCAGAAGAAGAAAAAATTAGTCCCCAAGGGGTGGCACGGTTTTTGGAGTGGTTTTTGTAATCACCCTTAGGGGCCCCCTCTTACATTTTCTTGTAATTTCAACTATCAAGAAAATTGTTGCTTAAAAAAAATAAAATAAAAAAGAAATGCTAAGAAAGAAAATACGAGGAGATGAAAACAAAAACGAGGAGATAAAAGATAACCACTTGAACCAATAGGGAGTTAAGAACAACCCAGCCCCAATTATGGATAGAACTCCTGCAAATACAAGAAGTTTACACAAAGACACCTAACTCTGAGTTCGACTCCTCCGACCCCAAATGTTGTTGAATGAAAAAAAAACTTGTTAATAGAAAAGTAGAAAAACACATCAGTTCAGAAAGGAAGAGTAAAAGTGATAACTCACCATATACTGAGAAGATAACATTTGGAAGGAAAAACATGAGGATGACTAGCAAAATCCAAATCACCATCTTCGCCATCCATCCCCCATGATGCCATGAATCACGTCTATCATTTTGATCTTTCACACCAATCATTATGAGAGCAAATATAGCAAAAAACAAGAAATTTCCTAAGCTCACACGAAGTACCGCCTGCATTTGAAACCATTCCTTTGTTTGTGCCTCGGTTGTTATCCCTATTATTAGGAAACAAGAAACCATTTATTAAAAAAAAATGAAAATGAAGCCTCCTCATCTTATTACTGAACGAGTGACATTTCTATCATATAATAAACGTCTAAATTAACCAGTAACTTTGTAGTCTTGAGAATTGCAGTTCCAGAAAGCACCGTTTCATAAACTTAATAGCCTAAAATGAGCCTTAAAACAAATAAAATTTGCTTCCCCTTGTGTTCCATTCAATAAGATCTCATGCAAGTCCTAATTCACGAGATAGAAAAATGCCTCGATACTTGTCAATTGTCATAACATTTTACCATTAGTTTCTGTATCTGAGTATTTATTTGTTAGTTAGTTGCAATCAATTGAAATACTATTGGGTTCAAGAAGATAAATATCAAACATAAAGTAGCGTTAGAGAGTGAAAACTATAGTAAATATAACCTATTTTGATCGATTCTGGAATCAATAGTATTTGTTCCAAGAATTAAAAAGTATATAGTAAGATCATCTTTTTTTGAAACAAGGGTAACTACACCTGTCTCTAGGCTAGGTACCAGAGACATCGAATGAGTAATATCACAGTTGAGTCTCGAACCCGAGATCTTGAGGGAAGCATACCCTCAAAGCCCAAGTTTTCAACCATTGCACCACCCCTTGGAAACGTAAGATCATCTTATTCGATCCAATTAGGGAATCTACCTCTTATTTATTGATTACTTCTCAACTTGGCAGACTATCTTTTCTTTACTTTTTGAAAGAACCTGAGAATTGAGAGACGACTTGCATGCTAGACTAACCAAAACTGCAATTAACTTCCATTTCAACAATTACGAATCCTAGGATACACTCAATAGCCGCCCACCACAACTGGCAAACATAAACTAGCTTCAGATAAAACAAGAAAACAATACCAATGTTAATAATTCAAAATTCAAGTAACCTATTTTCCAAATCCAGTTCACCACTCTTTGGAAATTTAGACTGAGGTCTCAATCGATGCAACGAGTAACCAAAATTAGTACAGCCAAACAACGCAATTCACAACCGGCGAGCGTACTACGATCGATAAAAACACAGAATCAACATACGCACTAAAAAAACCCTAAAATTAAGCTCGAGAATCATCGAAGCCACAATCTGTCGCTACAATAACAACGACACTCGTAACATTCAGCACAAGAAGCCAAGAAAATCGGATTTCCAAATAAACAATAGAAATCAGCTAAAATAACAGAAAATTAAAGCAAGTGATGGAACTCACATGGCATCTTCTCCATCAGAGGAGCTCCGACCTCCCTGAGAATCCATGAAACGACCAAGGAGACGCCGAACAGGCCGCAGTACGCAAGTCGGGCCGACTTCCTTGAGATTCCGGCGGCGACGGAGGAGCAGAGACCGCAGGTGAGAGACGCACAGCACGAAAACAAGCACGACATTGCTTAGCTCTCGACCTCCAAAAATTTGGACGATGCTCTTCTTCTTCTTCTTCTTTTTGTCTTCCACAGAAACTGTTGATCTGTTTTGCGTGTAATAATGAATTGAAGGATTTGATTTCAAAAAAAAAGAAAAAAACGAAATAAAGGATTTGGTAATTTTGCGCGGTTAGTTGGGCTGGGCTTTACTGTGGGCTGATGCTGGCAAAAGGGATTGGATACGGGCCTTGCTCTTGGCCCAATAAGAATAGTGGGCCTCTTTTTCTATGAATAAAAAGTGGGTCGTAGCGATCATAGTCATAAATAATAATAAGGGAAATAGTAGTGTATACCTACTTTTTTAGAAAAAAATAATCAAATGTCTACATTATCTAATTGTTTAAATTTATGTCCTTTTCATAAAATTAGTGGGAAAGAGGAAATTTTTGTTCCTAAAATATCCTCAATTTATCCCTATTTTTAAATGAATTTCATTTAATATTTAATTACTGAAGTCAAGTGATCCCCTAAATCAAGGATTAATGAATTTTTATTTTCTATTTAATTATTGAAATCAAATGATTCCTCACATCAACGATTGGTGGATTTTAAGATTTTTGGTTGGTTGCTATTATAATCTCTCCTCTTTCTCCTCTTCTTCTATACATACGATCTAAAATCCCTCTCAGACAAAAAAAAAACTTTCTTCAATTTTTCAACCTTATAGTCGATGGATTTCATGACAAACTTTTGGGCTCCAGATCACCAGCCGTAAATCATATTGTCGATGTATTTCGTGGACATGTGTGACTGTCAATGACTGGTCTAATGTTGCTGCCAAGAAAGGCTAAAGTAAGTTTTTTCTTGTGTATGAAAAATTTAGATTCAACTCGTACTAGTTTGACGCCTTAATTGTTTATGACTGTTTTGATTGGGGCGTGTTTATCTGAATTTGGTATTCTCCATATTTGAGAAGTTAACATAAAAAATAAAATAAAAACAACATTTAAACGTTATTTTTAAATTTTTTTTTTTATCAAACTTGTTTTCCTAAAATGAATTTGAAATTATTTATAATCCTTATTAGATTGTTTTTTTTTTTGTAAACTCATTCTCTCTCTTGCATTGAGATTCACGTCATTTTTCTTCACTAACAATTATCTTCTTGGTTATGTAGCTCTGATCATCCGTGTAAGTTGAAATTCAATGACGCCTCTCCATTCTCCCCATAATCATCTATTCATCCCTATAGAACCTCACGCCAGAACACGCTTCAACACCGAGTCCTTCAACCAACGACTTTGCAGCAACCATATACTCGTGGTGCCACACACATATCACTGACCAAGTATAACTTTGCTCGATGAGATATTTGTTCGCAACACAGAAATGTATAGTGGATGTATAACGATTTTTCAAGTTGCATATACAAACGATATTACATATGGTTAGAAAGTTGTACTCATACACACATGGTTGTATAGTACGGAAAGTTCTAAGATATCCAACGTCTTTTTGTACAAAGCCGATCTAAAAAAATGTAAAATAATAACAATGGAAGAAGATAATGATCTACATGGATGTAGAATGGATTTTCAAGCAGCATGTACAACCACAGTTGCATCCTGGCAAAAATTGTACTAGTATACATGCAAATGTATAATATATTAGTTGGGAAGAACATGTGTGGTGGAATGTTGGCTTAATTTTCTCAATCTTAGTATTAGGTGTACATACTTTTCTTCAACCAACTACAATCGACGTAGATGGAAGATCACGAACAGGTATGTTTATTTTTGGTTTTTATTCAAGTTTTAATTAAAGTATTATTCTATCATTATTGTGCATTTACATTCCAAGATGTAAGAGAATGTAAGCATCTATAATGAACTTTGAAATAGTTTTTTCAGTTTTTAAATTTTTTTTTATTAATCTATTGTTGATTTCCAAAATTTGAATTAAAAATTCAACGATTCATAGATATTTGCTTCTTATTTTTTAAAACAAAAATTAGATTTGGTGGTTATTAGATAATCTACATTTAAATAGAGTAGATTTAATTTTTAGGTGGTTATTAAAAATATCTAAAATAAAATTAATTAACTCCTAAAAAAGGTAATTAATTACAAAAGTACAAGAGTACATTATAATATATTTAATTATTTAAAAAATCTAGAAAATTGAATTTAAACATTTATTTTAACTCCATACAAGAGTAGATATTTATTTAATAAATTTGGTTAAAGTAGCTATTTCTCTAGTTCACCCCTCCATAATGATTTAGGCAATAACTAAAGTAAACATAATTTAATAGTATATATTCTTTCAGTAAGTATTAAAAATTCAAATCATATCGAATGGGTCAGTAGCGCAATAATTTTATTGTTTTGATTGTAAACCAGTTCAACACCAGTCACAGTTCAATCCCTAAAATCGATATTTGTCCCCCTACCCACTAAAAAAAATCAAATCATCAAACTCTTATATTTATAATACCGTAATAATGTATTAATGACTTTTGATATAAATATTTTAAAACTTGTTGACATTTGCAATTATTTTATAAATAAAGTTGATGGAGTACAAACTTTTCTAAAAAGAATAATAATTTTCTTTTTTTGAATATGTATTGGGAGAGGGGTAACAAGTACTAGTGACGTTTGTGTTAAACTTGTTTACAAATCAAACAATGAAACTACTGTCTCAGACACACATTCCATAAAAGTATAATATTTTTCAAAAACAAATATTCAAACAATTTTAAAGGTCGAAAGTGGGGAACATTATATTTTAGCTTAGAGTAGAAATAAGAGTAAACTCATATATCTTGCCGACAAATAATTTGCATAATTTGCTCACCTCTGGATAGAAAAATAATTTAGGGTTATGAGATAACTGATCAAGTTTTTTTTTTTTTTTTTTTAATTAGCTACACATTAAAGATGAGAATTCGAACCTATAATTTATTGGTTATTGAATTATACTATCGAAGTTTTACTCCTTTTGGCACTGAAGTGTTTGTAACACTAATACACACCAATATTATGATCTTCAATAGCAACTTCAAGTTCTTCAAATAATAATGTAGTTTTTACCTCAAAATAACGAAGAACACTGAGTTTCTTTTCTCCTTGATAATAATTTTTTTTTTCGGATATTTGAAAAACATTATTGAAATCTTAGCCCACGACTCGAGATCCCACACACAACAGGAGTTTTCTCTGTGTGATTTATGAGATTGGTACTTGTGAATTGTGATTGTGGTGTTTCAGTTAGTCACATCCTTAGCTGTTGTGTTTTTTTTTTTCATCAAAATTTTATGGGGCTTTTTGGATTAGGATTTATAGGAGTGTTTGGATGAGGGTTTGTAGTACTAATTAGATGAAGGTTTGTACTTTGTAGGAATGATTAAAAATTAGAGTTTGTGTAATAATTTGTTTGGATAAAGTTTTCTTGTAAAGGAGTTGTAGGGAAAAACTTGTTTAGACGGAAATTTTGGAGGAGAAATTATAGGAATAGTTGGAAGGGCTATGTGTTGATTTTTTTTTTTAATATTTTATTTATACAAAATTTCTCATTTTCATTAATATTTGTCCTTTTTTTTTTAACCAGACCAATTTGTCTCTTCTAATTATTTTGCTTTGAAAATTTATATAAATTTCTAAATTATTCAAATAATGTTAAAAAATGTACTTTGCATGTTTAATTTTAGTTAAAGTATAAACATATCCTGAACTATGAAGTTTATATTAAACATACTCATGATTTTTTTAAAGTACTCTTGAACTTTGAAACAGAATAAAAGATAAATATATTAAAAAATTAATTTTATTAATCAACTAACAATTCAATTCATCGATAATATTAACATACACATAATTCATAAGTTAAAAAAATGAAGGTAAAAAATACATTTTTCAATTAAATGTTTAGGATATTTGAAACACAATTTTAACATCTTATATATAAAAAAAAATTATCTGAAAATTTGTTTTTTAACTTTTTTTTAGGTTGAGAGAGTTTCTGAAACTTTTTTAACATTGAGGGTTAAAAACAAACTTTAATGATTTCCATCCAAAATTAATAGTAGAGGTATTTTTGAAATATTTTTCAAAGTTTAAAAGTACTTTTGAAACTTTTCAAAGTTCATGAGCATATTTGACACAAGACTTATAATTCAAAGGTATGTTTGATAATTTCGCCTAAATTATAATAAATTTTAGAATTGAATGGAAATTTTTTAAATAAAAGTAAATAACACCCGATTTTTTTGAAGAATATATAATTCATTTTTAAATAAAATATATAGAATGTAACTGAAATTAAAAATAAAAAAGAAAAAAAAGAAAAAAAAGAAAAAAAAGAAAGAAATTTATTATTGATTAAATTATTATTTTAATCCGAAAACCTCATTTTTTAATTATTACCATATCTTTTTTTAATCTTAGTATTTTGAAGAGTGATTAAAAATCTTATTTTAAAAACCTCATTGAAAGCCGTAATCCAAACACCCCTTATAGCTTTAGCATTAATACTACATTTTTTAGATAAATATGCATAAAATAATATCCACATGAAATTTTCTCACTCCTTAGTTGGTCAAGTCTTTATGAAACATACCCTCCAACGACCATCCTTACATTATATTATTGAACTAAACCAGATAGGCTTGGAACTTGGAAGAGAGATTGGCAGATTTTTTATTTATTTATTTATTTATTTTTTGAAAAATTATGAATAGTGACTGCGAAATGACTGTTCGATGCAAGTCTAAAATTTGCATGCTCATTGATAATGACATAGGTTGAAACTATAATTTGTAGTTTCTTTTTTCTTTTTTTTTTTCTTTTTTTTATAATTTGTAGTTTCTAATCATAAATATTTAGTTTACGAATAGCAATGATAGGCTAGGTTAAAAATATCATTTCATCTTTGTATTTGAAAAGTTATTTTATGTTTATTTATCTACTTCTAAATATTAACTTGGTCCCTATTAATTTTCTTTTTCTTATATATATAAGGACTAATATAAAATTAACCGAGGGTCAGTGTCGTAGTTAGCTATCTTGTTTGATGTTAATCCATTTTAGCTCGACGGTCACGAGTTCGAGCCCAAAAATTGATATTTTGCTCTCATATTATTTGAGAGGAATTGTGGCTCTAAATAAGAGTTTGTTGGTCTCCCTTCCTCCCTAATTGAACATTTGAGAATAATACACATTCCTAATAAAATAAATCTTAAACTAAAGTATATATACATCTTAGAACGTATATCTAAAACTTATATTTGACACACAAATTTATATTTTTTTTTCGAAACAAAGCTTAAAAAATTATTAAAAACTAAATTAAAGTGGTAGGATTCAATTCATGGTAATCTATTTATCAAAAAATAAATTTCTTACAACTTTTTAAATATTTAAATATTCTAGAGTCAGATAGTATATTCTCGAGATGCAAACATAGTCCAAATATTCACAAATATTTTTTTTTTATTTTAAATTAATTAAAACCTATAAGGTCGCCAAGTCATAGACTCACAAGTATATATGCTCAACCAAAAGATTAAAAGTTAGAATTATTCCACCTCGACATGTTCGTTAAACTAGAAGCAACCCGAGTAATAGCTCAAGTGACATCAGTGTATACTTGATGACCTTGAGGTGTCATAGGTTCGAATTCTCCACTCTCAAATATGTCGTATCCTAAAAAAAACCTGAGCTATTTAAGCCAAAAAATAATTGAGAAAAAAAAAAAGTAATTTGTGAAGGAAAGCACGTTAATAAATCAAAACTAAATAGCGGGCGAGGTCTAAAGTACAATCAAAGCAAATTAATTTGGAATGAATGATACATAGAAAAATTTCAACATGTTGAATAAATTATCAACCAACTAAAAAAATTTAATGGATAGATTAAAATAAATTTAATTATATCATTAATTAACTGTAAAGAGTGTAGAAGAAAGTAGGGTTGATGCGATGAGGAAATTATAAGATTTGGGAGATAACATAAAATTGTATAATTAAACTTATTTGTAGATTATAATAATCGAGAGTGAGGAATTTGAACTCATAACTTCTTGATGGTTATTGGATTAGTGTTGATATCACTTTATAACTACTGCTGTTGTTGCTAACCTAACTTTATAAAAAAATAATTAAATAAATAGTTAGTTCTTGAACATTTTAATTAGTGTTGTCTATCTTTATGATCTTCTGTTTAAAAAGCTTTTAAGTAGATACAAGGTATAAGTTTAGGATTTTATCTAACATTTTTCAAAATTTATGAATGAAATAGACACAAACATGAAAAGTTTGGAGGTTCAAATGATCATATATAAAAAGAAAGCCAAAAGTCTTGGGAGATAAGGGAAATGGTGGGGTTAAGGAAAGGTTGGAATATAAACAGATGAAGGTTTGGAGTTTTATGTGTATAGTTTGCTAATGGCAGGCAACATTTATCTGAAAATGAGGTTTAAGTTGAAATCTAAACAAAGAAATCCATGTGAAGCCTAGCTCAACAAAAAGTTAGTCCCTACAACCTAAGAGTAAGTGTACTGATCTCAAGACTTCATTGGCTTTTGTCGGGTGAGATTAGTCGAAGTGACCTCAAGTTTATCCAAAAACCACCCATATATTTATATAATAAATAGTAGGGTAAAATATAAGTTTAGTCCCTATAATTGAAAGAAAGTTAGAATTTAGCTCTTATGATTTTATAATACTTAAAATGTAATTTTTATCGTATGTAATCGTGGATGTATTAAATACATTGAAGTACTTAATTCGCTAACGATGACTATTTTTTTTGTTTTATCAAACTATAAAGACTAAATTCTAGTTTTTAAAATTACAGAGACTAAATTCTATATTTCTTTGAACCATAGAGACTAAACTTTTATTTTTTAAATTATAAAAATTAAATTCTAACTTTCTCTTATCATAGCGACTGAATTTACATTTTACCCTAAAAAAATATATAGAAAAAGGAGTGGGGTTTTTCTTCTTCTTTTTTTTTTTTTTTTTTTTACTTTTGATTATTATACATAAATTTGGGCATTTGGGTTGTTGGGGAAATGAATTACAACAGAGAGAAAGAAAAGAATATTTAAAAATGGGAAAGATATTTGGAAAGTGGAAGGAAATGGTGAGACAACAGAAAGGGAAGCTGTACATCATGAGGGTTTGTATTTCCATGCTTCTTTGTTGGCATAAGTACTCTCATCATCTTCATATGCCAACCAATACTTGTATTTTTACTTTCATTTAACGTTTTTTTCTTTCTCTTCTCTTCTCTTCTCTTCCCTACCTTAAATCGATATTATACGTAACATATGCAATGCAATTCTCGAGAAAACTCGATCGAACGTGTGCTATCGTTTTGTATACGCGTTTGGTAGCAATGTTTCTCGTTCGAACGATTCGATGAAAATGTTAGATATTATGATTTTGTATGCCTAAGATTGTTGGTTTCATATGAAACATTTTCCATTTTCGAAAGAGAAACAACTAGAGGAGAGATAGTAATTATGTATATATATACGTTCAATATTTTTTTCGTGTTTAAAGAGGAGGGAAAGCGAGAAAAATAAATGAGTGAGAAAGGAAGAAATAATGTCTTTGAGTAATTAGGGAGACAAGTTTCATGTGGGCTTGCCAAAACTTTGGTTCAATAAGACAATAGCCAATGAAACTGTGTAAAGTAGGAGTGATCTTGATTTGATTTTCTTCGATTTTAGGTTAGATTGATGACCGAATTGATCCAATTAATTTGATAAAAAGACGAATGGAATCAATGTCCAATAAAAGATAAAATCATTGGTTAGTTTTTTTTTTAGGCCAAATCGAGAATCGATCTGATCCAGTTGATTTGACAAAAAGAGGAACACATATCAATAGTATACTAAATTGTGCAAAGAAAGCCCCCCTCCTTTCACGTGGGTTGTCAAAACTTGGGTTCTATGAGACAAAGAAAAAAATGAAATTGTGCAAAGAAAGATCATATCAGTACATGGACAAAGTTATAAGTTAAATCACGAAACAAAACAGTAAAAATAGTTTAGATGTGTATAAAATGACATGAACACTCTTATATATATAAATTAAAATTAAACAATTACTAAGTTAGTATAAAATAGGAAAAAATAAACTTACTATGTATTGTAATTGTATGAGTAATGAGTACAAATTAATTTATAGTTCCTTCAACAACAATTTGGATATATGATGTTTTAAAACTCATGGCTTTTTAGTTATATACATTTGAGCTATTGCTATTATTGACAATGAATTTATTTAATACAAGGAATGTGGTTTATAATTTATATTTTACTTTAGAGGGCTTAGGTAAAAAATGATTGAATAAATTCTCCAAAAAAAAGAGACAGAGAATAAGATATATTTATAATTTATATATAACACCGAGAAGATACAATATTTTCATAAATTGAAAAGCTCAGTATCAATGGCTTGGAGGAGTCAGCTGAATATTGTTGATTTACTATATTTATCAAGAAAATATCAAAAGCTACTGAGTTAGGCCGATATTGCTGATTTACTATGACAAAATCAATAAAATACTTTCGATCAAGTTTTTTTTTTTTTAATGTATCAAATCAAACTAAATTTAAATTTGACATGTTGGCCATCAAGCTACAATGCCGTTTGATAAATACTTTCGATCAAGTTGCATTTATAAGAATATGAATACTATAAATAATTAAGATTTATAATTTATGCAAGAAATGTTGAATATTTATTTATTGATTCATCAAAATTGTCTTTACTATATATTAAAATAATGAAGAGTTTTGTTTCAGAAAAAAAAAAAACAAAACAAGAATGAATACATCTTTAATAGTAATAATGGTTTACGATTATTTATTTATTACTTTTGTTAAAGTTGAAATTATGTTCAAGTTCTATAATTATAATCAACCACAATAAATTGAAAACGTGACCTTGAATGAAAAATCAATTTGAAAAATGGCAATGCCATAAATAACTTCTAAATAGAACACGGCACATAACACGATAAATAAATTCCTGAAATATAAAAAGTACATTCTAAAATGAACAATGTATACAATTTTTTTTAAGTTATAGAAGCTTGGGTGTGACGTTCAACTTTCATCATACAAGATTTAAGTTTAATAGTAAAAAATTTAGAATAATTTTAATGAAAAACAGCACATTCAATTAAGTGATGGCCTATTAAATTTCTACACTAAAAAAGATTAAAATAGTTCAAAATCATTTTGACGTATTCAAAATCACTCTAAAATTCTATTTTAATTAACCAAAAACAATTTTTACGAAATAAAGATTGCATTTAAATGGGCAAAATCAATCATCATAGAGTGCCTCAAGTGGTCAAAAAGAGTTTGAAGAACTTAGAGTGATGAGTTCAATTTATGGTGGTCACATAAATTAATTTTCTATGAGTTTCTTGGCCTAGACAGTCAAAAGATATCAAAAGAAAAAAAAAAGTGTAAAACCAAACCCTAATTTGATATTGAATGACTAACAACATAGTTTAGAGAAATTTTAAATAACATTATAAAATCATCTCAAACATGCTCACTATCCTATAACTTCGAAGTGTGATTTTAAGTAATCCTTCACTTTTAGCATCGTAAGCCAAACAAGACAAATATTATTTGATTTAGCAATTAGCACAATATAAATACAAATAGTATAAATAAATAGACAATTTAAGAAAATAATAAGCACAATTTGTGCTACTAAAACAAAAGTAGCACATTTTGAAGAAAACTTAAAGTTAAGTACTGTGCAAAGTAAAGATTGGGAGAATCAAAATTGGGGCAAGAATTTTAAAATTTTCAGGAGGTCAAAATTTTCAAAATGAACAACACATATACCAGAAGTTATCAAGATCCTTAAAAAATAGCCAAGAGCCTTAAAAAATCAAAACAAAATGAACAACACATATACCAGAAGTTTTAACTCCTACTAAAAAGAAGGAAAAGGAAAACAGACCAAAAATATTCAAAATGAAATATTTAAAATAAAGGTAATGATTAGAGGGGGCAAAATTTGGTGATTCCAACATATAAGCTATCAGTTTCAACAAATGGTCTAAAAAATTCAAATTTTAAATACAATAGGATTAAGTTTTAGCTTGTGGTTCACCTGAGCTTTTATGTGATGAAAAAAAGCATTGGGGAGTGGCAGTTAAAGCTTGGGCTCTGAGCTTGACTGTTTTAACACTTTCAAGAGTACTTGTCATAAGAGGCTTCTAGAAGTTGTGAGAATTTGATTCATCCTCAGTGGATTTCTTTGGTGTTTGGGGCTGCTTAGTATGAACTCCCTGAGATATTAGAAAGAAAATACAAATTAGCATTGAATAATGAAAATAGTATTTAGAGAGGAAAAAAGAAAACTATTATCAATCAGCCCTTGACTGCAAACTTTTGACTCTGCTGATCAGAAGTTCATAGATTGTGTAAAAAATATGTTTATGAGTTTGTCAAAAAGGTTTGATACACAGAGGCTTATAATCAAATTTTCACATAATGACAACATAAGAAAACGATCAAAGGCTAATCTGAGCAAAGCTCATTCGGTTAAGGCATTGTAACGATAGAAACGATCAGCCTCGATTTATCTCCTTAGCTAAAAAAGTCTAGAGAAAATATAAATGATATTCGATATCCTGCTGGTAAAAAAGATAACTCCATGACTTTCATCTCCAAACAAAACGATTGAAATGGAAAACGTGATACTTGTGGAATGCATATCAGTTATAAATAAGATAAAAACTATTACCTTCTGAGCAGTTAATCTCCTAATTGATGGAGCTCTTGCCATAGAGGAAGCAGCAGCAGCTGCAGCGACACGAATTCTACAAAAAAAATATACAATTACAATAAATCAATCAATAACATTTAGACCATGTTTGATGACCATTTGGTTTTTTGTTTTTGGTTTTTGAAATTTAAGCTTATTTTTACTGACATTTCCTACAAATGTGCTCTATCTTTCCTACAATATATCTATCTTTCCTTAATAAAGTAGGTGAATGCTAATCAAATTTCAAAAATAAAAACAAATTTTTTGAAGCTACCTTTTTTGTTTCCAAATTTTTCTTCGGTTTCTATAAATATAGGTAAGGTGTAGATTTCCCAGTAAAAAAAACATATGGTAAGTTAGTTGTGGTAGGTCATTCTCATTGCCCATTGCTTAGTAGAATGTTAATACAGGCCGAGTCCGATAATAGTATTCAAGCAATATTGGAATCAGTAGGATCTCGCATCTTCGATTTGCAGTTGATACTCTTCTCTTCTCTAATCATAATGATGTTGCTATTGAAGCTAAGCTTAAAGCAGTGAACAACTTTGAATCTCTCTCAGGGCTTAGAATGAATGTCAACAAATCTGAGCTGTTGGGTATCAACCTTGATGAATTAGTGATCTGATCTCTAGTCTGGCTACCAAGATCGGTTGCAAATCCGGTTCTTGGCCAACATCATATCTTGATCTTTCGTTATCTGGAAAGCCTAGAACCTTTCATTTTTTGGATTTATTGATCGAGAAAGTCGAAAAGAAGATATCTTCATAGAAGCATGGTCATATCTCCAAAGGTGGTAGACTTACTCTTATACAAGCTACACTTGCAAATCTTCCAACATATTATATGTCTATCTATAAGATACCCTCTAAGGTAGCTGGTAAACTGGAGAAGCTCATTAGACATTTCTTATGGAAGGGGAGTTCAGACAATAAAGAGCTTCATCTAGTGAAATGGAAAGATATCACTCTCCCATTGGAAGCTGGTGGTCTTGGCAAACATAACATTAAAGATCGGAACGATGCTCTATTGTCCAAATGGATCTGGAGATATGGTATGGTACAGAAAGGAATGCTCTTTGGAGGAGAATTATTGTTGCCAAGTATGGAGGATCACCATCATCCATCAAGCCAAGTCACAATTCCATTAAATTGGCTAGAGGTCCATGGAAATCTATTATTAATTATGCTTCTGTGATCCTTGATAGAATAACCTATAAGGTTAAAGATGGAGCATTTACATCTTTTTGGAGGGATTCTTGGATGAATGGTGGTCCTCTCTGTTTCCAGTTTCCTTTGTTATTTATCTCTCCTCTAAGAAAGACATGACAGTTAAGGAAGTTTGTTTAACTAATCAGAATTTTTGGAACTTGGCATTGAGAAGGAACTTGAAAGAGGTTGAGATTCTGGAATTTACATCTTTAAATGATATTCTTAGTGCAAATTACCTTGCCATTGGAGAGGATCAATGCATATGGAAACCAGATCCGATTGATGGATTTTCTATCAAATCCCTTATCAAAGACAACATTTGTCCTCCTATTCATGAATCTCCTAAAATTTATGAAGCTATATGGAAGAATAAATTCCGGAAAAAGGTTAAATTTTTCCTTTGGGAACTTTATCATGAACAAAGAAGCCTGCCTCTCCTTCATATTTCTCCACAATGGTGCCCTTTTTGTCAAAAAGATGTTGAATCTCAAGCTCACCTGTTGCTATCGTGCACTTATGCGACCTCCTTTTGGAATCTTATTTGATCTACTTTTGAATGGTGCTTTCCCATGCTGCTCAATCCATCAACTATGCTGCTAATTGTTCTCACTGATCATCCATTTAAGAAGATAAAAATGATCATTTGGAAAACTTCACGAGGGCTTACTGTTGGCATATCTAGAAGGAGAGGAAATGTCGTATTTTCCAAGATAAAGCAACTACTTTTGAAAGAATCATGGACAACATCACTAATTCTGTGGTTTCATGGATTAAACAATCTCTCATTTTCATCAATTATAGCGATGATTCTGTTCTTAGCAATTGGAGATCTCTTTTGTAATTCTTTGTGGACATATATGTCTTTGTAGTTTCATATTTATAATGAAATTGCTTCTTATCCAAAAAAAGTTAGTTGTGGTAGGGTTAAATTTCAAAAACCAAAAACTAAAAACAAAATGGTTATCAAACGGGAACTTAGTTATTGAATATGTGGCGCCATAGCCTTAAATGAATTAATTAGAAGTATCAGGTGCACAATACCTTTTGTGTACATCAACATACTCATCCGTTTCATCAACAATCTCCTCCTACATCAATCGAGACATGTTACAGCATAGTTTAAAATTATAGGTAATATTATGATCCATAGAAGGAGAAGTTTTACCTGCAAAAGTTCTTCAAATACATCTTCAAGGGTGATGATACCAATAACTTCACCATCTTCTATGTCCTCTAAAGAATGGTTCACCCCATTAATAGAAGAAGCATCAATGCGTCGGTAAGAAGGTTGCCTACTTATACCAGAAGGCTTGGAAGTTCTATCGATATCAACGACTACGCTATCTGAATTGTCGTCCTCCTTGAGTAGCAAGGGAGTTGTGAGCTTGGATTCCACGCTTTTGTTTTCCTCAGATTCTTCTCCATCCAGTGTAGGAAGAAGAGCCTTGCCTTTTCCTTTTACTTTCACCACAGCAGCCATGTGGCTACTCCCTTTCTGAAATTCGTTCAATATGTCATAAAGAGGCATGTCCGAAGGAACCCTGCCAGTCATAAGCATATATAAATAACAATTAAAAAATGCTTCTCAAATATTGACAGCGGCAAAATAGCAAGCACACCTCGGAATCCTCCGAATGGAAACGGCACTGACTGGCGTCTCTGTTTCAGGCCGTACCGTTAAAAGACTTTTCACCTGATTCCAGATGGGTAAAGAGTGGCACCAAAAACATGATGAAATCAATAAGCAATAAAGAAAATCTTGCATTATTTTTAGCGGTGCCTACCAGTAGAAGTCCAATAATATTCTTTGGATTCCCAGAATAGACAGGAACTCGACTATGACCACGAGCAAGGACTTTTCCCATTGCTTCCCTGAGTTGGTTGTTCAAGAAAAAGTTGAATGGGAATACAAGCTTTGCAAAGTACTTCCAGTATCTTACAAAAGATGCAGGAACTCATTCATAAAAGGTAGGAATAAAAATTCACATTAAATTCATATATTAACGTACATTCTCCTTGATAAATTACTTGAAAATCAGCGAGAAGTAAAAACTGGCAACAATTTTATCAAGCTAGGCAACCATCCATTGTAGGACTACCGACATCCATATTAATTCTCAAGAAGTCATTACCAAGGTAAAAGCTCATTTCAAAAGGTAAATTTTTCAGCATCTCCAGGTTGAAGTTGAGAAATTAAAAAATAGTGAATGCCAAACACTTGTGAGAGCTCCTTACCAGTCCAATTTTGAATTTACATCCAAGGAAAAAGTTGATTCAATAGGTGTCATGGCCTCCTCAGCTTTCTGTTCAAATGCAATACAAAACAATTTCAATAAGATGTTTCTTTTTTTGGGAGGAGTGCCTAAAGAAGATATCCAATAGAAGTAAAAGATAAACAGCAGGTTGATGACATTAAAGCAGTTACCTTTTCAGTTAAGTCTAGAGCTCCACTAATGATTGTTGTTTCATCATGGGTGAGTTCACCACCCTTTCCAGCCTATACACAAGAATTAAGGTTTACAAAGCTTACAAATTGGAATTTGAAGGAGTTTGCAGCAAACTTATTCACGTACCTCCAGACTGTGGATGGATACGAGAGCTTTTAGTTGCGCACGCCTAAATAACGCCTCATTGTGTCCCAGCAAATAGTCAAGAATCTGAAGTGCAATAGCATCTTTTTTTATTGGCTTTAGAAGTGAAGAATATAATAAAACCCGTTTAGCTCATTCCGATGGTACGATGCACTAATATCTCCAAGAATGCTCAATTATGCCTTATTCATGTACCACCTCAATTACCCTAACTACTTAAGCATACACGCAACTTTTTTATGATAACTATCAACTAATTTGAATATAATATCTATGAAAAGCAATTTGCTATTGATAAGACTTCATATGGTCATTGTCTTGTAAATAACACAGACAAAACTTATTTCTTCATAATCAAGGAATTTCTCTCAAATTTACACAACTCACATGATCAGTAAAAGGTTACACTTATAACAACATATTTAGAAAATTACCTTCCCAATGGGATAAGCAATTGGATAGCAAATCACCATCAAAACTCGTACAAGACACACTAAATTGGCACCTACAGCAAGTCCATACCGGGTGCATATTGCTTGCGGTATAACCTAACACAATAACAGAAAACATAAACATTCCAAACAAAAAAGCATAAATCATTCATACAAGAGAATCAATGTCTTTTTTTTCTTTTAAACAACGATAACCACGCCTGTCCCTAGGCCAGGCACCGGGAGACATCGAAGGAGTAATGTCACAGCTGAGTTTCGAACCTAAGACCTTAATGGGAGCATACTCTCAAAGCCTAAATCTTCAACCACTGTGTCGTTCCTTGGAGACTTCGAGAGAATCAATGTTAAGGGAAAAAAAACAAGAGAACGTAGAAAAAAAGAAAGCATCGTACCTCTCCAAATGACAATACAAATGTCACAGAAAGAATTATAGCAACATACTGATTAAAAAGCTTATCCAAGTATATAGGAAGTGCCTGCAGATAGCAAATGCCAAAACAGTAAAAACTATACAAAATTCAGAATAGAAATAACATTAGACTACCATTGAAAAATCCCAAAATATATATTACTAATTTCACCACCCAAATTTCAGCATCATTTCAAAAGAAATGAAGAACACCCCTGTTTTTTACGCACTAAGAAAACGATTCCTGATCCAATCAATTCAATTACCTCCATGGAAATGGCATTGCATAAGAGCAACGTAACAAGAAGCTGGTGTTGCTTTTGAACAACCGGAAGTATAGCCGCTGAAAAAAAAATACGGGAACTTACATGTTCAGTCAAATCTAAAAAATAATTACAAATACAATTAGATGATATAGTCATTGATATTAACGAATATCGTCATCATTTGTATTAACGAGTATTATCATAGAGTTTCTTATAATATTGGCATTAATGACAGGATAATATGAGCATTACTAAAATGTATTAATGATTTTGTATACAAATAGTTTAGGCCCCGTTTGATAATCATTTTGCTTTTCGTTTCTAGTTTATCATTTTTAGATTTTGGTTTTTTGTTTTTAAAAATAAAAATCGTATATATTTAGGCCCCATTTGATAACCATTTTGTTTTTCGTTTTTTGTTTATGAAATTTAAGCCTACAATAACTATCTTACTATACTTTTTTTCTTATTTAGATATCTACATCTTACCTATAATTTAATCAACAAAACCAAAATTTGGAAACAAAAAAGAGTAGCTTCCAAAGGCTTGTTTTTGTTTTTGAAATTTGGTTAGTATTCACCTACTTTCTTAAGGAAATATGGATACATTGTAGGAAAGATGGAGCACGTGGAAAGAAATTTGAGTAGAAATAAGCTTAAATTTTATAAACCAAAAACAAAAAAATCAAATGGTTATCAAACGGGGCCTTAATAACCCATTTTAGTTTTCTACTTTTGAAAATTAAAAATCAACAAACATGTTTAATAACCATTTTTTGTTTTCAAACATCACTTTTTGTTTATATTTTTTTTAGTTTTTTCCTGTTTGTTCTTGATTGTTTCATGTTTTTTTAAAAACAAAAACAAAAATGTGTTTTTGAAAGCTACTTTTTTTTTAGTTTTTATAATTCTTTAATGTTTTTAAAATTTTAAAAACAAAAACCAAAATTGATTATCAAAGCTCTTTTTAGAACATTGAAAACAAAAATAGAAAACAAAAATGAAATGTTTATCAAACCCGGCCTTAAAATATGATTACGTTTGTAATTAGTTGGTGAGAAGAGTCTATCCGATACAATTTCTCGAAAAACAGTCACAATTCATACCTAATCAGAACAATAAACAATCCCAAAATCGTAAGCCGTAAAACAATGATGCAAACAAGAATCCAACACAAAAATTAGAAAACAAAGCAGCCGTATGAACCAGAAATTTAATTTCAGAATGAGAGATTGAAAACAAACCGGCTTGTTTCTTCTCCTCCGGAGTGCCACTTCGTTGAAGAATTTCGAGGTCGACGAGCCCGAGAGACATGAGACCAAGGGTCAAACCGGACATGATTCCGGCGAACAGAACGAGGGAGCAAGAGATCCCGGCGTAGGTGATCCATAACAAGGATCCGAATGGAATTTCACCGGACTCCGATTCCAGACCCGAATCCCGAGCCAACATCGCCGCATTGAAGAAATGCATCGTTAATCGTGGCGTGTTCTGCTTCTCCTTTCCCTTCTCTCTCTGTATCGCCGCCGCTGAATTTCTCTCTCTCCTCTGCGCTTCGCGGTGAAAGTGTTTCGGAGTTTGTTGATTTTCCGGTACCGGCTGTTTTAGTTTTTTTCTTTTCGTCTGAATTAATTAACAAATATTACTCTCTATTTCTCTTTCTTCCTTTTTGAGTCCCCATGTTTATACATGTATGGAAAAATACCTTTTTGTTCCTTTTGTTTTTTTTAACACCTTTTACTTCTTAAATTTAGTTGTAATTTTTAGGGGATTTTGCATGTGTATTAAAAAAATAATAATAATTTCATGTATGGTATTATTTTTAAATTTATTTATTTGGGGTTAAAAAATGATTGAAGTTTATGAGTTTTTATTGTTCAAATCACTCAAAATTATAGAAGTCTATCAATTAAATTGATAGTCTAATGATGATAGAATATGATTTTTGAGTAAAATGTGCTATGAATAAAATATTTTTAAAATTGTGCTACAATTGTAATGAAGAGCTAAGGATATGCTATGGGTGACTCTCTGGTTTCTATTTACCATGGAGTCCATTCCATTGGTGACGCAAGGATTTTCATTGTTTGATGATAATCCATTTTAACATTATGATTGTTGGATGTAGGACGTGTTTGTGGTTTCCTTTCTCCTAACTTGCACTAAAAAAATATTAATAGTTTATTTTATTTTTGAAAATCAATTATTCTGGTTGATAATCAATTTTAATTTTTCGGTGTCTTTTTATTATTATTTTTTTAGTAAAATTTCATTGATATATTAAAATTTACAATTGAATTAGATTTTTTTTTTTTTTTTTTTTTGAAAACTATCTTAATTTATATTATATCATACTACTGGGCTTTTTTTATCGTCTAAACTAAAATTTGACATTGAAATGTAGATGATTTTAAAAACATATAATCCAAAATAGAAACTACCCCTAAACCTAGTCACTATAAATGTATGTATATATATAATTTGTGCAGTATGCATTTGTTCTTTTTAATTTGAGTTGAACTATGGGTGGTTGGGCAAAAAGAATAATAATGACTGTAAAGAGATTAGCAGAATACAAACAAAATATGTAAATAATGATTATTTATACTTTTGAGTGAAGACAATAATTATGGATATAATCTTTATTGTGTATGAGGAACATAATAAAATAATTACGAAAGATATTTAAATTAATCGTTATATTCTTGCTTCAAATACTTCCTTAATAATAAAGATATTTAAATTTGTTATCTTATGGTTGTAAAGAATTTTTCTTGCTAGTTGAAACATCAAGATTGAAAAGTACCATCTTTAATTAATGATATAGCGTATTAATTGGTTTAATCGAACATTGAAGAAAATTGAGACACTGTCCAATTAAATTATAACATTAAGCAATATATATTTACAAACTTCGACATTAATGTTGACAGCAATAATTTACAATTAAGAGCTCATAACTTTATATTTGGTTGTTCTAAATAATAATAACAATAATAATATTTGGTAAAACTAAAAAAAGTGGTATGTGACCGAAAAAAAATGTGACATGATGATTTTATTGTTTGACAGCGGTTGAAGGTTTGGGCTTTGAGGGTATGCTCCCCTCAAGGTTTCAGGTTCGAAACTTGGTTGTGATATTACTTCTTCGATGTCTCTCAGTGCCTAGCTTAGGAACGGGCGTAGACCCTTGTTTAAAAAAAAAAAATTGAGAATAATTAGTAAAAGAATTTGAATTGCTTTTTTCTAATATGGACTAAAAAATTGTGTGTATTTAGTTTTGATTTATTAAATTCGATCAATTTAAATACTTAAATAATAGTGTTGTGGTTGATAATTGTCAAATTTGATGTTTGTTGATGATAAATATTAGCCAATATAGGTGAAATTGCATCTAAATTGTTGACTCGTAATTAATTTCCTTTTGCTTGGGTACGAACGGACGGGACCGTTAAGTCACGTCGGTGGATCGGTTTGGAAAATGTTAACGGATAGGGACGGAGACCGGTACGTCTTCACGGATGGGCTTGCACGTGGACGAATAAATATGATTGATATATTTAAGTGGAATTTAATTTTAGTATTTATTCATTTCTGTTCGAACATTTATATTTAAACTAGTTTTTATTATTTTTTTATATTTTTTTAAAAAATATATTTTTCATTTTTAACCCTTTATCTATAACTATTCAGTCATTTAAAATCATTCATTTTCAATCATTTTTTTCTAATCAATCAAATAATTTTGATTTTCAAATCAACCATTTTAGTCTAATAGTTTGAAATTAGTTAACATGATAAGCTTTTTGTCGCTTTTTTACAAAAATAAACCATATTCTATTTTTCTATAAATTTTTAGAATGAATTAATATTTTGTCATTGCTAATATTCAAAATTATTTAAAAAAATTTAATTAATATTGACTTTAATTTTATTATAGATACACATTCTTTTTTTTTTAGAATCATTCTATTTTTTTTAATGCATAACTAAAATTTGGCAGAATAAAATAGAATAAATCTCTATCATGCATAAACCAAAATGATATTTTAGGATCTCTTCGTGTTTTTTGTTTTTAATTTTGAAAAATTAATTTACAACATCTATTTACATCCTATGATTTTTTTTAATGGTATAACACATAATTTTATGTTGCTTGATATCAAAATATAATCGTACTTATTTTGGAGAAAGATAGCTTCCACAAACTTTTTTTACTTTTGAAATTTGATTAAAACTAACCACTTATTTACATTTCTAATAGTCTACCATCAACACCGACTTTATTTCTTTGATGGACCTTTCATTTCAAAGACAAATATTTACGTATTATTAGAAAAATAACAAACGATGGAGAGAGAATGGGAGAGAGGAGACGGAGACGGAGAATTTTCCTATACAAAACTATTTTATAATATGGTTTTTTTTTTTGTTGATTTTGAAGTATGATCACAACTATTTGTAATATTCTATTGAAAAATTTACTATCAAATGTAGAAAACGATTACAAATATAATTATTTTTAAAAAAAATTATTAAAGACAATAATTGATATTAAATAATATCGACATATATTTTTTTATAATTTTAATATTAATTAATATTTATAATGCAATATTAAAATGTAATAATGACTATGAATACAAATACTTTATAATTTGGTTACATTTGTAATCAATTTGTGAAAAAACAATTCAATACATTTTTTATATGCTATTTTAGTATGTTGACTACATCTATCACGAATATTTATTTCTCCCACTATAATGGATCTTGGAAGAGTTTTCAACACTACAATCAATTGTAAAAGTTAATTTTTATTATTCATTTATTAAAGAACATTATTACTCACTAGTTCACATTTATTTGTTTTTGGTAGAAAGGAATGTAATGGGAGATAATGAAATGATTAATAATAGTTAAAAATGATCAACTATTCGTCTGAGAGTTTTCAACACTACAATCAATTGTAAAAGTTAATTTTTAATAGGGCTTTGTGCAAAACTAAGCCAAGTTTAGAAAATAATTGTAAATGTAGTAAAAGTAAAAAAAAATTAGCAAAAGTAATTTTGTTTTAATTAAAAAAATTCGTTTTAATAATAAATAATAAAAGTACCCCTTCTTTCACTCTCCATAAGAAATAAATCCATCTGTCGTGTCATAACTTCTTTACCAAATCCTTCCTCCTTCGGTGTAATAACCCATTTACTCGCTTGAAATTAATTGGAATAAAAGAGCATAAGGGCAATGTTGTGTTTCATTTAAAGTTGAAGGACATTCTAGTCATTCCAACCTTGATATTTTAGTGAAATGTTCAATTTAGAATCCCCAGGTCTGCTCAATGAACAGTGTGCAACCTCAATTTTCACTTCTTCTTTCTTGTGTTGACGAGCAGCTGGGTTCGCCGGAATTGGAGGTCTTCATCGCGTAGCAGCGTCGTTGGTTCTCGCCGCCACAGTGTTGTCGCCGTCGTCGTCAGTTGCGTGGGTTCGTTGCGAGAAATGGCGTCGCCGCCGAGAGTTGGTTCCATAAGCGTCGTCGCCGCCGTCGAGGGTCTTTCGTTCGCGTGGTGAGGAGTCATGCTCGTTTGTCGCAGCAGGGGAGGTCGACAGCGCCGCCGCGCAAGCAGTCGAGTGGTCGGCTGCCTGAGGTCGTCATCCCGGTAAGTTCTGCCGCCGCTACTTCGAAGTCGCCGCCACCGCCATAAAATACACCCCCCTCAGGTGAGTCCTCCTTGCTGTTAGCTTAGGTTCTACCAAAATGAAGGAGAAGAACCATGTTTGGTTGGGGTTCAAAGCCATTTTAAGCGAGATTAAAGAGTGTTTGTTTCCAAGGTGCTGCTATTTAAGTTATGGATTTAACTGTTTGGTTGTTAGTTTAATGTTATTCAAGTGAGGAATAAGGACTGTTTGGCTGCTGGTTCATGGTTATTCAAGTTATGGATAGGTAATGCTTATTTGCAAGTTTAAAGCTATTTAAATCATGGATAATTGATGTTTGTTTATTGGGTTATGGATATTTAAATGATGGTTAAGCTTGTTTGGTTAGAGGTGTAAACTTATTTAAGTTGTGAATTAGGGTTGTTTGGCTAGTGGTTTAAATTCATTTAGGTTATGGATTAAAGGCGTTTGGCTTTGAGTTTAATGGATGTTTGGCTCGGGTAAAATGATGAGTTTTGACCCATTGACTTGTATTGACCAGATTTGACCCGAACCATTTTCTGTTCATCGAGCCGAGTTTGTGAGGCACGTGTAGCCACCGGGTGTCTCCGTGACACGTTTTTCGAGGTTCTTCCCTGTTTGATAAATTCGATATTCTGGATTCGATTTTGATGGTCTAAGGTGCTAGTTTTGACCAGTTTGCTTGTTTCAGGGCTCGGAGTTATGTTTGGACAGTTGAAGGCTTCTAGTATATTCTAAAGCGTTGTTTGGGAGATTCAGCCGAGGTAAGGGACCCGTTACCCCCTTCTCGAGGCCCGTGGCGATTACAAGTGTTGGATTGACTGTATTCACTTACGTGTTTGATGTGGCATAATCTGTGTTGTTTGTGCTTGTATTGATTCTACTGAGAGCATGCAATATATGATTGATATCATGTTTAAGGCAAACATGTAGATTATGTTGATTATCTGGATATGCATGAACTACTGTATGTTGATTGATAGGGTCGGTCTTGCATGATAGTTCTTATGTCCCATTAGGGACTTGCATGATGTTTGATGCACGGCTTGGTGCTTCGTTTGGACGCAAACGAGACACGGAGACCGAATAGAGGATACTAGTAAGCGGATGTGCATGGTTTGTGGCCGACACGTTCACGATGGGGGATTTGTGGTCCCTCGCCGTCGGGTTCCCGTGGATGGTTGGCCCACTAGGCTCACGACCCCGTCGGCATTTTACTAGTAGCCTAGGGTGCTCTCCAGGTATGTGGTTGGGTTTGTGGCCCTTTGGTGAGCGTGCTGGATCCACCCTCACCGCGAGTACGAGACCTGTGGGATTTGTGGTCCCTTAGCTACCAGGCTTCTCTACTCGCAGGATCCCTCGACCTGGAGCAGGTATCCCAACTTGCCTTAGAGATTTTGTGGTCTCTATGGGTCTTTAGGTCTTTGGTTTGTGGCCTCAGACCGCTCTGCGTGGCGTGGATCTTGGACATGGTTCCTAACCCTTTTTCGCCCAGGAGCTCGGGTTTTGTGGACCCCTTGATTATGTTGCTATCTTGCATGTTCGTGATGCTTTTGACCTGATGCATGTCTTTACCTCGAGGTGGGGAATCCTTATTGAGTTGCAAAACTCACCATTTCCACTGTGGAATACCACAGGTACTACAAGATTGTATCGAGATGGGTGATCAGACGAGCTGAAGATGACCATGGGACCCGCTGCATTATTCTGTTTAGAGTCTTCTAAATTCCTTCTTTCTGCATGAACTATTTAAGGGCGTGATAAGTGGAACATGTTTTATCGAGTTTTTTTTTTATGTTTTGACTTTAGGGTACCCTAAGACTGTTTTAATGAATTTATACTCTTATAACCTTGTTCTCCCGAGTTGTTTTGGAGGAGTTTTGTTTTAAATTTACATGCCCGAGATTGCGAATACTATTTTCATGCATTTTGAGTTAAGGACTTGGGTTTAGACCCTAGTTTGGGTCGGGTCCTTACAACTGGGCACAAGAAACCTACTTATATCACATATTCTCCAAAGCAAACCCATCAAATTCTTGCCTGAACGCCATTTGTGCCGCTGTCGTTAGATTTTTGCCGGAACTATATTTTCACTGTCGTCATTTGCAACTCAAACCCTAAAATGAAGATGAAAATATTTACAAAAATACTATCCAGTTTACATTAAGTTATACCGTATCAATGATTAATACAATATTAATGATTTTTTTTATCAGAACAATATTAATGATTAATATATTATTAATATGTTTTAAAATTGCTGTATTTATTATTATTAGCTGTATTAATTACTGAGAATTTAACATTAAATGTTATCTAATAAAATATTAATACAATATTTATTTATTAATAGAGTATTTATTAATATAGTATTTATTCAAATTTTTAAAGATGAAATTAGGGTTTTGCAGTCTTGACGGCTGCGATTTTCAAAGAGAGAAAATCAACTAAAAAATCGTTAAATCTAAATTAATTTTGACTCACCATCTCCCAAAATCTCAAATCTTAATCTAATTTTGACTCCCATCTATGGAAAAGCGCTGCTAGAGTTGTCGATTTGGACAAATTTGACAAAAATGGAAGAGAAGAAACAACGAAAATTAAAGAAATCATTTTGGATAGATGCGACAAAAATGGAGGCGAAAAATAACGATGACCAATGATGGAGACGAATTCGCGTGAGTTCCTTGATGACCAGTGATGAGAGGTGCGGGTGATAATGACAAACATAAAATAAAAATGGTGTGAAGAAAAAAGGGCAAACAGAAAACGTAAGGGAGAAGGAGGGTAGAAGTGGAAATATTAAAATATATTATTAATAAAATTAAAAATAAAAAATAGATTTGCAAATACTTTTCAATATAACTAACTTTGTAATTATTTTCCTAAAAGTGGTTAGTAGTCACTTGTCCACATTTATTTGTTTTTGGTAGAAAAGAATGGAATGAAACATAATGAAGTGGTTAATAATAGTTAGAAGTGTTTGATTACTCGTTTGACAAATGATGTCAATAATAGTAGAATACTCAACTACTTGTTTGGAGATTGAAGGCACCAAAGAAGGCAATTCATTTTTTTGAAGGTGAATCTTCCCGACTTTGACCTTCGTAATTATGGAGGATGGTAATACAAGTTATTTAACTCTTTAATATATGAAATTTGGTTAAAATAAACAATTTCAAAACAATCCCCAAAGAAAAGCTGTTATTACGGCCACATCTGCCAGTTGGGCCTGTAGTGGGCCGAAACATTGCATTCAAATATGCTTTGGGCTACGTTAGGGTTTGATTTATAGCCCATTACGATCCAACGTCCACAACCCGATAAGCAGAAGAAGAAAAAGTAACGATCCGAAACAGAAAAGAGAGAAACAACATTTTACGGTACCAAATTTCACGCCAAAAATCGAGATCAAAATTGAGCTTCTTCCCTGTAATCTTCGTTGTGATTTCTAAAGAAGTTCACAGAGAGTTGGTGTTTTTGCTATTAATGGTGGAAGATCGAGATTGAGATTCGAATCAGTTTCCCATTTGTTCAGCGGCGAAATCTAGCCAAGAAATCTGGCAAATCTCGGAGGATTGAGGGCGCGATTGTCCTTAAAGCCTTCCGTCTCCGATCACAACGACGACGAGGAAGAGTGCAGGCCTTGGCGTCGCCGCCTCTATATGGCTTTCACATGGCGCTCCGCCCTCAAGATTTTCCTCTTACTTTTACTTCTTTCTGCTGCGATTACTGCTTGTTTCACCCTCCCAATCGAGAAGGTAACGCGTTATTCTTGCTGCTGCATTATCGTTTCTCGTTCTGTGTGTGGTTGATGATTGTTGCCGATGGTTGTTTCTTGATTTGCCCTGGCATTCCATTTCAATTTCCTTATTCATGAGTTCTTGATTTATGTGGTCAAATTACTGATGCTCTAAGGAAGCTTTTGTTCGAATTTTGTATTCCGGCCTCGGGAATGTATTGATTTATGTGTATGAATTGGCTCAACTGATGAACTATATTATAATAGCAGATAGTTTTAATCGGTTTCTTATATAGTTTTTTACACTGTTGCAGATTCTGAAGGACTTTTTACTATGGGTTGATCAAGATCTCGGGGCTTGGGGTCCACTTGTGCTGTAAGTCGGTGTAGCTAGTATCTTGTAGAACCTTTCGAGTTGCTTTTAAACTATATGTCTCTTCGGTCGCTTCCGGTTCATCTCACTATTGAGTGATATATTGGCAGGGCTGTTGCATACATTCCTTTGACAGTGTTGGCAGTTCCTGCCTCGATACTTACGGTAAGCATCAATTAATCCTTGTTATACCTGGAAGAAAATATAATTTTATGACCTTAGATGGTACATTGTATGTCTTTCAGCTTGGCGGTGGTTATCTATTTGGGTTACCTGTGGGCTTTGTTGCCGATTCCATTGGGGCTACTGTTGGGGCTGGGGCAGCATTCCTTCTTGGACGAACTGTAATATTCTAACCATTATGGCTGTCTGTAATTCATATCAATTCTGTAAATTTTAGTATTTGATAATTACCATTATTGGATGGAATCAAATATGATAGTTGGATGATCACCCTTTCTGGCATTCTTTACAGATTGGGAAATCGTTTGTTGTTTCCAAGCTGAAGGATTATCCACAGTTTCACTCAATTGCTATAGCTATTAATCGGTCTGGATTTAAGGTTTGGCTAAATTTTTGACGATCACCTTGTTTGTTTACTGGTGTTTGCATAGCATATGGAGGAAGGTTGTCATGTTGAAGTTTATATTCTTCCTATACCTTTTATTCAATCCTTAAATAATTTGTTTCTTCTGTTTTATCAGAAAAGAAATAACTTCTTGTCTTTGTGGCTCCCAGTTCATTTGCTTCTTTGTTTAATATGGATAAAACAACAGCATTGGCTGTTTCTTTGATGCCAATTCTTGTTTATTCTTTTACTTTTTTTTTTATTGAACTAAAGTTTCCTTCTCTTAGCTGTAAAAGATTTCATGGGATGAAATGAATGTTAGCTTTTCCCCTTCCCTGTGAATGTCAAGTACATACAGCTATTGAAAAATGTTTCTCCCCTGACATTGTACGATAGGAAGCACATCGAATTTCTGATGAAGCCATAGATTATATTTTGAAATGCAATCCCAAATGTGAGAGATGATTTCATTTCCAGTTAATTATTCTGCTATACTAAAATATGTGAATTAAATTATGGGTTGGCAGCTGGGCTTTTGCAAATGAGTGGAAGTTAATGTAGGATATTTGGCTATACAAAATGTTTGCTTGGTGCCTGGCTGAAAAGTTAATTTGCATCTTCTTCATACATGTGAAGCAAGCTGATAAGTGATGATAAGATAAAGTTGCTATTTTGTTTTTAATTAGATTAGGTTCTCTCGTATTTGTATTTGAAATACTGAGCATGGTACTTGTTCGTTCTTCTCCCATTGTCTATATATCTCCCATGGTACTTGTTCATTCTTCTCCCATTGTATATATATCTCCCATGGTACTTGTTCATTCTTCTCCCATTTTATATATATCTCCCATGGTACTTGTTCATTCTTCTCCCATTGTATATATATCTCACTTTGTTGAATCAGCAAGGAATAAGCTACACATGTGACCCAAAAGTTTCACTTTTGCAGATAGTCTTGCTGCTCCGGCTTGTACCTTTACTCCCATTCAACATGTTGAATTACCTATTATCGGTCACTCCTGTTTCATTAGGGGAATACATGCTGGCTTCATGGTTGGGAATGATGGTATACCTTCTGTCTTATGTTCTTATAACATCTAAAGTGACCTTACGTATGGTATTTCAGATCACAATTTTGGCATAATTTGCATGTTGGTTTTTTTGAGTCTTTATCCTATGTACGAGCACCGAGTTTTGGTGATTTTTGTTTTATCATTTGTATTGTCATGTCTCAATGCAAAATTATTTAATTTGTCTGCCTCCAAATTTAAGTTTTCTCGTGTATCTGTAGTGTATGGACAGGCATTTGATTATCAATGCAAATATTATATATGGTTCTGGAGATAGTTCAAGAGGCTGAAGAGGAAGTGCCAAGTGGGTTAGGAAGAGAAATGGCTAGGTGCCAAGCACTATTCAGATTGCCTTTTGAGATTTATTATCTCTCTCCTACCCAAATATAGCTCACTCTTTGCATATCTCACCTTGGCCACAATTTGCTATAAATACCATCTCCTAGTCATAACGAAATGTTATTGCGTTCCCTAGTATAATATCATAAGGCCTGTTTGTCCTCTAGATACAAGCTCATCCAATATATATTATATTGTTAATGTTTTTGTAAGGCATCTAATCCCTTACTTCTTCAAAAATTCACTATTAAAAGCCAAACACAATATAAAATGGAAATAATCATCCAAAACAGAGATAGAACTTCAAAATACCAACACATTGCATTAATGGAAATAGCAAACAGAAATACAAGAATAGAAAATAAACCAAACAACGTTACCCGGAGAGTTCGAGAGCTCCAGTATCTCTCCCAAGAAGTCCTCAGACCTTCTTCCAAAATGAAACCTACCTCTCCTTTCTCCTACTAACCTATTTATACCCACAAAATATTCCCCGAAATAACCACCCATTAATTACTTTCCTGAATTGCCCCTTCTAGATCATTCCTGATAATTTGGGGATCTTACAGTTTCTACCTTCTCAGATAAGCATTTTTTTATTAAAGAAAATCTTTGATAACCATGAGTGTCTGAGGTAACTTCTATGCATCTCAATCAATCTTATGGGACAATTGCTTGAACCTACTACATTTTTTTTTAGTACATAGTGGGGGAAGAGGGAACAACAAACCCTACATAGAGGGCACAACTACTCTAAAATAATATGAGAGCCAAATACCGATTTCCGGGCTCGAACTCGTGATCGTGGAGTTGAAATGGATTAACACCAGACAAGATAACCAACTGCGCCACTGACCCTCGGTTGAACCTACTACATTTGGTTGCTAATAAAATTGGTAAGATATTAAATCCTTGGTGGGCAACCACAATAATGTGAGTCCATTCCCTCTAAGTCCTTGATTAGTCCTACTGCCCTTATTGACCACTTGGCCAACACATGATGGTTGGTAGGTAGGTTATTACTGTGTAGATATTGTTGAATGCTATGGTTTTTTGGTATAAGTCGTACTTCATCTAGGTAAAACATTGCAATTTTACAAATTAACTATTCTTTATTTTATTTCTTTTATTCTGCATGTGATGTGAGCTTGATTCACATCTCCATGTTAGAATCGAGGAATCATGATTTTCTTTGCAAATGTATAAATTTATCAACTGTTGGTACTAAATTTAAGTACTTATTTTGATCAATCGTCGTCTCTACTGCAGCCCATCACCCTTACATTAGTATATGTTGGAACTACACTCAAAGATCTTTCTGATGTTACACATGGTTGGGGAGAACTTTCGAAGACTCGATGGGTAAGTGCCTTTTATCTTCTACATTTGGGAGGGTAGGTAACGGATATCTTTTATGCTATTGAGTATCAAGATCCTGATGGATGTTTTGTAGACGCCCCATCTCATGAACTATGAACATTCATTTATAAAATATATGTTGCAGAAGTGTACCCACTGGCCACTGTCTTTGTTTGAGCTTCCACACTAAACACATTATTTTTTCTGTCTTGTCTGATGCATATTCTTTTCTCTATTGTGGATGCAGGCGTTCATAATATTGGGACTCGTGGTGTCTGGTAAGTTAATATTGTTTGCAGAAATTTATACCTTTTTGGGGGATTTATTGTCTTGTTTTGTTTTTGGCTGGGGTTTTTTTTAAGAAGATAAATGGTGGATAATAATTCTAAGGAACAATGTGAGGTCCCCAATGGGTGCTGCGGTGGTCGAAGACTTGGGCTTTGAAGGTGTGCTCCCCTTAAGGTTCCAGGTTTGAGATTCACATGCGACATTAATTTGTAGACATCTCCCGTGTCTCTATTCCTTCGATGTCTCTCGATGCTTGACCTACAGACGGACGTGGTTACTTTGTTTTTTTTAATAAAAGGAACAGCGTGAGACAGAAAGGGAAAGGAAAGGAAAGAAAAAAGATTATTTTAGCCCTATCAAAAAAGATTTGTTACTTGTGTGCCATCCGCTACTTATCATCGTAATATGATATGTCAATTAAAATAATTAAAACATGAATGCTTCAGGTGGCAGAGGAAGAGCGCTTCATAATTAAAATAACATTTGAAATTCGGCTTTAATTTATAGTGAACTGTGACATTGAACTTGGCTCCATTAAAGATAAAGCTTACCCCAAGCTTCTTTTTCTGACATTGATTTTGCATGCAGTGGTTCTGGTGTACTGCGTTACCAGAGTTGCCAAGTCTGCTTTGGAAAAAGCTTTGGCTGAGAACGGAGATGCTGCTGATAGTTTGGGTATCTCTTCCCAGCTACCCATTGTAGCCGAATCATCGCCCATTGATCTTAACCAGCCCCTCATTATCAAGATTGACTCTCCTCCACCACCTGATTGCAAATGAAAGGAACTCTTTGACATGTAAATTCTTTATTCTCCTCATTCAATAGGCCAGGCTTCCCTGAACATTGGAAAAGTGTTATTTTTGTTGTCCATAACATAGAATCTAGTCTTTTGATCTAGAGCGGCCGATTTAAAATTAAGCATGTATTAAAACGTAGCTGCGTGTGTTTTTTTTTTTTACTATTACAATAAATGCGACTTGTTTATTGATTTAAGTATTCGTTTAGTGAGTTATCTCTTTGATCTAGAGTGATTTCTGGCACCGAGTGTGATTTGTTTCTCAGATAGCAGACATGTTGTGATTAAACAATTAGGCACTTTTCCACTTCAAATTGTGTAGTAGTTTTCCTGTCCTTGTTAGACAAAGAACTTAAAACTGCAGTAAACCACTCTCTTTCTGTCATCATCTTCTCCTCAAAAACAGGTGATTCCTTTTCTTTTGCCTTTTCTTTCTCATAATTCTTTTTGTACAGCATTAGAGGATGTTAAAATTCAGGTTGCCATATTCCCGTACTGATTTGGTCGTGGGTAGCCATTGTGGCGGTTCTGTTTGTTTTCTCCTACACATTATTTTTTTTTATTATTATTATTTGTTTTTATTTTTGTATGCCAGAATGAGAGGTAATTGTTAAGCCATCAACTTGTTGATTAACTGAAATAACTTGAATCCTTAATTTTTGGATGAATCACTTTTTGATTAACTTAATGATTATTATTCTTCATTTGAATTCTTAATTTTTAGGATAGTATCCTTTGAATGAATGAATGATTATTATTGATTCACTTGAATTCTTAATCTTAAATCACTAAGGTTTGGAAAAGGATTCAGATTTCAAATGATGGAAGTTTGAAACATAACATTTTTTTTTTGAAGTTTTAGTTTGTATAGGTGTGAAATCTTCAGATTCAGCATGAATTTTCAATGGCTTGGATTGTGGGCAACTATCTGGTAAGCAGATGAATTTAGAAGAAATATCTACACATTCTTACTTTAATGTTTTTATTTTTTTTCTTTTAACTTTTTTGTTTTTTTTTTAAATTTGCCCCCAGTCAATACTTTTGACCTGTTTCTTACAAGTTATGGTCTTCCCCCCTTTGCAAGGCCATGCCTTCTCTTTGAGAAAATCTTGTCACTGTGCTGAAAAATCAGTAGCTTGGTTGGGAGACTGCTTTTAAACTGTTTCCTGCTTTTGTTCTAAAGTGAAACATGTTTAGGTAAGTTTTTAGAAGTCACTTTAGCTATCTTTTAGGCTATTGTTGTTTTTTCTTCTCAATTCACGAGCACTCGTGATTTCAAATACACAATAACCTTTTAACCACACGACTCCAAGCAAAAACAAAATTAGAATAAGCAATTATTTTGAGAAATAATGTATCCCATGATTGATTTGGATGAATTATTGGGGTCTGTTTGCTTGCAACTTGACCTCTTGATGAAATTTTGGCATAGAACCAGTAAATGGGAAAACTTCTGTCCTGTCAGAGACTTGTTTTCCAAAATGTATTGTCTCATTGTTGTTTGTGGTGAAGAAGAAATTGACATGAAGATGCATCCAATTTGTTGATAATCTTATCATAGGATATTATTCTTCAGATAGGCATGCAGAAATTCATTAGCTGCCATGGGTAGGTGGATAAAACTGCATATGAGGACCACTCAGCAATTATGTTTTTGTTTTGTTTTCTTTTTTTCCTTGTAGTCTATATTTCAAAGTTCATATGCATTTATTAACTATTGTTTGCCAAGTTTATCAACAGATGCACAGGCAAAGATCAGAAGCCATGTGATATGGGAATGCTTGTTGTAGGTGAGAGATTTTTAACCCTTTATTGTTGTTTTTCTTCTCTTATATCCATCTCTTTTGAGTTGCAAACAAGCATGTGGTGCCTCATTTGGCATCCTCTACCCATGGAAATGCTATATCATAGTTGCAGAACACTCCCTTTCTATTTTAGGGTTAATCGAAAGAGTGTGCTTAATCGAATCCTGAATCTAGGTTTGGTAAACGCCCACCCCTGCTCACTCATGTAATAATTTAATGAAGCAGAGATTTTTTATTTTTCATTTTTGGCTAGGGTATACTATAAGTTGCAAGGTTTAACTAAAGTAGACTGGACAATATATATGTTAAATCGACAATTTTTTTGAGTGTAGCGATAGAGGATCGAACATAGTTTGTAGATGTCGATGAAAAGTTGGTTTTGTAAACAGGGGTACTGTTGGTGATTAAAACATATTGTCTTTTAGCTTAAGTTAAGGGAAGAAAGGCATTTTCTTTAGGTGTTTTGTCACAATTGAATGACCTTTTTTACAGGTAAAGTAATACCTTCAATTGAAGAAATAAAGAAAAGGGAAGGGGAGAAGGTTAAGGGGGGAGGTTTTTAACATTATTAAGGTGGACAAAAAGTGATTTGCTTAGAAAAGCAGGGCATGCAGTTGGGGGAAATATAATGTATAGTTTTTTTTTGGGACAAGTTTATGCCTATCAATTAATCTTACATGCTGCGGTATAATCCTACTACATTTGATTATCAAAGAAATTTATAAAAAATTAATTGATGTAGATTTTATAAATATACATTTGTACGTACATACAAACACTAGTTTAGTTTAGGTTATTGCCTTTACCCACCTAATTGTTGCTAAAGTAAAAGCTTCATTATCACAAAAGAAAAGGCAAAAAAAGAATTGATTGTATGAAACTTCATTCTATTCTTCCTTCTCTCTCTTCCATGTCTATAATGGTAGAGTAAAAAAAACTCTCTTCTTTTTCTTTCTCTTCCATGCAGCATTGATTGGATTCAATAATTCACTGTGAAATATTGTATAATTTAGTGCATGTGTACATATATTTTCTTTAAAAGATTGTTTTTTTCTCCTTCCAATAATAGCACATTACAAAATGTGGAAATTAAATTCAAACTTGAGATAATCAGATACTAATACTCAGACTATTTAAATTTATCAACATACATTCCTATTTAAGAATAGTATGTTGTGTGGAGATTTAAAATTTTGACGTTTTTTGACACATTTATAAGTGTGCTTTCCTATTGCTTAGGTTTAAATTTGTTACAAATTTGGGGTTGAATTGATTGACCAACTATTTTCGAAATTAAAGCATATACTATTAGATTTATAACAGTCTACAGGAAATTTGGGGCTGAATTGATTGACCAACTATTTTCTAAGTATATACTTCTGTTGATTGAGTTATTACTCTTGTGGTTCGTTTTGCGACATACTTAAGAGTCGTTTATAAAGGAAATCCTTACATAAATTTTTTAACACAACTTAGGGTGATTAAAATCACATTGTTGAAATACTGGAAAAATCACACGAAAAAAGATACTAGACAAGCTTCCCACAACTTTGTTAGAGGGTTTTGGAGCTATAAAAATTGTTGAAAATCAATTATTAAAAAAATGTATACCATTTTTTTAAAAAAAGTTCTAGCTAGCATTAGTATAACATAGTTAAGACATTCCCATCTTGTCATTCAAATAATCACCAACTTCACAGTAACAATTAAATTTCCTACAATATTGATTATTATTATTTTTTGTTACAGGAATGTATGTATCAATTTACAAGTACATAAATTATTTGCCTAACTTTATATTTACATGTAAAAAAAAATTATTTTTTACGAAAGTTATTATTATGAATTAAACTTATTACTTAAATTTTCAAAAAATTCTTTAACCATTGCTGATTTGTATAATAATTACTGAACAACCTAGATTAATTAAGAGTGAAGCAAAAAAAAGAGAAACCCATTAAACAGAGGGTATTAAAGAACAAAAATCCAAATTTTGTGAGAGAAAAATCCGCCCAAAAGCTTCATTTCCAGCCCACTGTTCTTCAAAAATACCAAAACCCATGAACCTTATCATCCCGAGCCGAGCCGAGCCGAGCCGACCCAACTAAGTTGAAAAATTGTAAGCACTCTTCTTCATCAGTTACTTACCTTTTCTCTCCCTCTTTGTCCAAACACTCACACACTCACTGGTTCAAACAACAAAGTAGAAATATGTTGTAAGAAAAAAAAAAAGAAAAGGAAAGAAAAAAAAAACAACATTATTTAATCCCCAAAAGCAAATAGACTGATAGAGCAAGGCTTTTGCACAACCTCCCTCTTTTTCTCTCCTTCATTTCTCTTCTTTTCATTTTCTCAAACAAACAAAATTATGAATACCCTTTACAAATCCTTCTCTAATTAGCCTTCCCTTCTTCTTCTTCTTCTTCTTCTTCTTCTTTCCCTTCTTTATTGTCTTGTCAGATCTACACAACCATTCATTCCTCTGTTCCTTTTCTTCACAGACGAAATTATGAGTAAAGAAGAGTTCTTAAAGATCCAGGTGCACATTTTTTCCAACCCCATTTCTTCAATTTTCCAGATGAAAGTAAGATACCCAGTTGGATTTATTACTGAATATGATGTTTTTTTTGCTGTGTTTTAGAAATGCGTTCTTAAAGTGAATATCCACTGTGATGGGTGCAAACAGAAAGTGAAGAAAATCCTTCAGAAAATTGATGGTGGGTTTTTGTTTTCCCTTTCTATTTCTCTTCATTTTTTTTTATTTTGGAGTTCTGTTTTCTTTAATGGGGTTGTATTTTTTTTTTTTTTTTTGTGTTGGATTTTTATTTAGGGGTTTTCACTATAGACATAGATTCAGAGCTAGGGAAGGTGACAGTTTCTGGAAATGTAGATGCAGCCACTTTAATTAAAAAACTTGCAAAATCCAAGAAATATGCTGAGATTTGGGGAGGACCTCCGAAGGTGAATCAGAACAACAACAATGGCGGCCAACAAAACCCCGTTGCAAATCAGATGAAGAATTTGCAGATTGACAATGGAAAAGGTGGAGGAGGTAATAACAAGCAGAACCCGCCAAAGGGTGCAAATAATCAGCTAAAACAGGGGGGCGGCGGAGGAGGCGGCGGTGGTGGTGCGCCGCCGCAAATTACGCCACAACAGCTTCAACAGATGCAGCAGTTGCAGCAGCAGATGAATGGGATGAATGGGTTTCCGTTTCAAGATCCGAAGATGTTACCGCCGCAGTTGAAGGGTTTGCAAATGCCGCCATTGAAAGGTCCGATTCCGGCGAATCCGAAGGCGGTGAAGTTTGATTTGCCGGAGGAGGAGGATGATCTGACTGATGAGGATGATCTGGATGATGATGATTATGATGATGATGATTTGGATGATGATTTTGATGACATTCCTCTGCCTCCGAATAAAATGAAGCCGATGATGGGTGGTGTCGGTGCCGGCGCCGGCGGTGGTGGTCAGATGCCTAATATGATGATGATGAATGGGAATATGAATATGCAGCAACTAATGAATGCTCAGAAGGCTGCAATGGAAGCTGGTAAAAAGCCCGGCGCCGGCAGCGGCGGCGGAGCTATGCCTATTCTAATGAATGGAATGGGTGGTGGAATGAATGACGGTAAGGGCGGCAACGGCGGAAATGGAGGAAAGAAAGGTGGTGCTCCAGGTGGTGGCGACGGCGGCAACAGCGGAGGAAATCCAAGTCACGGCGGTGGCAAAAATGGGGGTAAGACCAATGAAGCTAAAAATGGGAATAACAATGGAGGGGCCCACAAGAACGGCAATAATAATGGTGGTGGTGGTGGCGGTGGTCCAGTTATTAATGGCAATGGCGGAAAGCCAGGTGGCGGAACGGGTCACACAGTAAACGGTGGCAGCCCTCATGGATTTCCAAACATGAGTGGTCCCCAAGGCATGCCTGTAGGCGGAATGGTAGCTGGTGGAGGTGGTGGTGGAGGCGGAGGCGGAGCGCGGCCAATGGGAAACATGAACATGAGTATGAACATGAATCCGAACCCAAACACACCAATGGCACAAATGGGGAACATGCAAATGAGCCAAATGGGCTCGATTCCGGCTGTCCACGGGTTACCAGCATCCATCGCCATGAACAGTGGTGGTGGGTACTACCCGGGAGCAGCCGGACCAGTAGAGGCAATGGGTGGTAATCCATACCAACAACAGCAATACATGGCTGCAATGATGAACCAACAACGTGCCGCCATGGCGAACCAAGCAATGATGTATGCGCGGCCGCCACCCGCTGTCAACTACCTTCCGCCCTACCCGTATCCGCCACCGGCCGGCGACAACTACAGCCACTATTTCAGCGATGAAAACACCTCAAGTTGCAATGTAATGTGAAAATAGAAAAAGCAAAAAAAGAAGTCCAGAATTTGCAAAGCTTTGTCACCATAATTAGAGCTTTCAATTATGGTGTTCATCACAGATTACAATGTTCAGTTTATAGTTTTGAGCTTTGAGAAAAGAAAAGAAAAGAAAAAAAAAAGAGTTAGAAGTTTGATGATGATCTTATCTTATACATAAGAATTAATGGTTTTCAATTTTCAGTTAAATCTATATTCTATTTGCTCTCTTTCTTTTTATTATCCTAATTAGGTTCCAAATTATTGGATTAGTAGAGGAGTGGGAGTCTCTTTTGTTATGGGGCTATTGTTAGATAAATAATGGAAGTTAAGGGTTGCTTTTGCAATATAATAAGAATCATCTTCACTCTTTCTGAAAAATTGGTTCACTGCAGATTTACCAATTTGACCCTACATATTTTTCTAATTCTAATTGCTTTATGTGTCCTTATTGGGATTTACAATAATAATTAGTGTTATTTTTTCTTCTCTCTTTATAATGTGCTTTTGCTTCCTCTTTTGTTGAATTCCCAAAAATTTTAAAGTTTCATTGTTCTCTTCAATGGCTATGGTTTGCCATGGATGTTTGTGAAGTGGACCTCACACTATGAGCTGGGATCCTCTGTTGGTTGTCCCATACATGTCTTTTATTTTTATTTTTCACTGCCATTTACATTTGTGGAAAAAATGTCACCTATTGGGTTAGTGGCGCAATAATTTCAGTGTTTGGTTGTAAATCAGTTCAACATCAGTGTCATAGGTTCGAGCCCGGGAATTAGTATTTGTTTCTCCAACCCCAATATGTACTAAAAAAACAAACAAATGAATTAATGACACAATGTTTTTAACCAGTTAAACATTAGCGTTATAGTTTCGAACTCGTGAATCGATAAGTGTCCATACAATATTTATATAATTTTACATAAATGTAACAAAAAATTAATTTATATAGCATAATTGTTTAAATTTCATGTATATAATGAATTATAAATTTTAAAAAGATAATTTTATAGCTATTATACTTTAAAAAAAAAATATTTATATATTTATATTTATCAACTTTGTTTTGTTTTTTTTTTTTATAAATGTAACCTTGCATCTTGGGATAAGTAAAATAAAAAATACTTCAAAATTCAATTAAGATATATAATAATAATTTAAATAAAGTTTTTTATAGGTATATTTTAAAGTAGACAAATAAATAAAATTGATAAATAAAAATATATAGTAAAAAATAAGGGCAAAATTGTCGATAGACGATTCTCTCATCATGGAAATCTTGAAAGCCTATCAATTAAAAGGGCAACCAAATCTTGTTGGATACCCTTCATACAGGAATCCTGGGATGTCTGATAATGTCACGATGCCCGATAATTTTCAATTACCACGAGACGAACATGGTAATTCAGATACCCCACCGATAAAAATCTTAAATTACCTCAAAATGAACGCGTTCTTAAAGTATTTTTTACTTGTTTTTTAGTTTTTTCTTACTTCAACCATGATATGGAGTGAGATTTGAATAAATTATTTTTAAGTTAAAAATACATGTCAGTTACATAAATTCCCTTCTTCGATTTTGAAATAGTTATAATAATTTTTTTTCGATTTAAAGTTATAGTTATAATCATTTTTATCATTTTCAAAATTACACTAAAACACTCAATTATTAAAGTTGACTTAGTGCTTGATTTACATTTTAAAAATGATTTTGGATAATTAAATATATGTTTTGGAACGTTTTTTTAACACAATAAAAATTATTTTTATCATTTTCAAAATCACTTGTGCTACGTGCTCAATCCACCAAGTATTTTTTTTTATGTCTTTTTAGTATCTAATTTGTTGGATTATTTTCGAATTAACTATCAATTAAATTCTTACATTATCTAAAAAGAAGATCAAATTATGTGTCAACTGTTGCTTGAAGTATAGTTAGAGTTTCAATTTTAATTAAAAAAAAGTGTTAAAAAATCCAGTGTAATTTTCCAAAAGAACAAAGAAAGAAAATAATTTAGTGTACTTGAAATCAAAAAGGTTAGATGTGGCATTTACCAAATGTAACCATTCTCTTGAACCTCTTACATGTAAATATTCCTTAAGTTGAATCAATCTTTTCATAGTATGGATTTGTTTGTTTATTTGTGTGTTTTTTTTAAACTAGTGTTTATGATTTGGAGAATAATGTAGCCAAATGGGCAATAATCGATGTTAAATAAATTGGCCTACTATTTTAAAACAAAAAGAATAATGCAGGACTAATTTTTGTTGTATGCAGCATAAAAAGGTAAATGTATTATTCTATTCTAATTTATTGTTTTAATTACGATTAGTTTAATTTTAAAATTGAGTCAAATAGTTTTTCAAACAAATTTAGGCACGGATCAGAATGTTGAATAGGTACATAAATTTTATTTATTCAATTCTATATCATCATAAGTTTTTGGACTCATCTAAGTCCATAACTTAAATGATTTTTCTTAAATCATTGACTTATTAGCATTTTATCATACAAAAATACTTCTCATGGTGTTTAATAAATATGTTACTCATAAAAAGAAATTATATTAGTTAAGGAATATATCAAACAATAAATTTTTTTAAAAAATCATACCTTTGAATTTAAGGCAAAAACTGGTAATTTCACTTCTATTGAAAATATTGATGATGCTAAATATTAATGAGAATAACCTTATTTACCAGAGTTTATAAAGGAATAAATCTCAAATTTATTATTATTAGGTTGTATATTAGAGAATATGAGGTTTCACCTTGCAATGGAAAACATGTCCCCTCAAGATGTGTAATGACTTTATGGGCTCTGATATCATATTAGAAAAGAGGGGATTCGACTTGAAAATAACTCATATCTCTTTTATTTATATATATTGAAAAAGTGTATCTCTTTTATATTGATGTTGGACTCTCCACTTTTTTGATGTGGGATCCTTAACATGTCCCCTCAAGATAGTGCCTCTTTTGTGCTCACTAATTTTGAATTAGATCTCAATTTTTATTTTTATTGAATCGAATACTCTTTTTAAGCTTATAGCCTCCGTACAATATTATGAATATGAGGTTTCACCTCAAAATTAATTGGTAATAAAGAGAATAACTCATGTTATGTTTGAAGGGTATTGTATGAAATAAAACACATGATTTTAGGTTTGAAGGATATTGTAAAGTGGAGGAAACTGTTGAAGCTTTAGATTGATTGGAGGTGGACTTTTTAATACTTGATACAACCAGCCTCTAGAGTTGGTTCATGATTTCTGTCATTTATTTATTTATTATTATTTTATTTTGATGTTGTTTTGAAATGAGTTTAGTACAATTATTGTTATTGAAATTGAGTTGAATTACCTAAACCTCTCAAAAAAAAAAAAAAAAAATCTCAAGTGGAATAACTTTTCTTTAATTTGATTTCAACCCTTTTGAGGGGAAGAATATATTCCCTTACTTCATATTTCTTTTTACACAAATATATAAAAGGATGGTAAAAAGATAGTAAATTAACATCACTACTTTTCATTGACTAAGTTATATCAAGGCAATATGTCAAAAAATGAATTGATTAGGGCTTAATTTAGTTAATTAAATGTTGTAGATCTTTTTTTTTTGAAAATTGTAGATCTATTTTTAAGAAATGAACTTAATCAATGTTAGTTTAATGTCACTCTCTAAAGTCTTAAATTAGTTAAACGTTGTCATCAATTTAATTGAACCGACTTGTCTTAAATGTTTTGAAACATCAAAATCAAAAGGATATATATTTATTCATCCCTTTCAATATCAAAGTACCAAAATATGATGAAATTGACATTTTAAGTACATGATGTAAATAATTGACACAAAATTTACTAAACTCTTTATTAGTATCTAAAGTTTTTATTTATACATTTGACAATAATAAATACGACAATTCAATTTATGATTGGAAGAATGAGTTGGCATAACCTCCAAACTCGACCCTCAATGAACAAAATGGCAATATTTCATTGATGCTAGACGAGAAAATCTCATCTTGTTCGATTACAAGTTCTATAAAAACAAACTTTAGTACATCCTTGATATGACCCTCTAACTAAAATCTTCAAGAACTCTTACTAAAAAAAAAAAAAAAACTATCATGTTTTTAAAATAAAAGTTTGAAAGATCCAACGGCTGAGATTTGTTTGGTTGAAAGGAGTCTAGTCTTGTCAATGGAGCCCACCAATGAGAAGCTTGCCATCAGTTGATCATCATCAAGATTAGGTTTTTTACCAAAACTTGTCCACTTAGAGAGTTACTGACGTGGATCCCTCTGTGAGGTCGCAATACTGGCCATTTCCCTCAGAGATTTGATTCTCTGCGGCGCGTCGGACTCGATCTAATATGGACGTAGGTTTTGATCCGATGGATTGATGGAATATTTCGAGAAAGTCAAAGATTTCAAATTGATGAGTCCTTACAAGTTTTTTTCTCTTTTCTTTTTTTTGAGAACATATTGGGGATTGAACCTGTTGTGACGTTAGTGTTAAACTGGTTTACAATCAAACAATGAAGTCATTGCACCACTGACCTATTAGCAATGAGTCCTTATAAGTTTACACAAGATGTCAACTTAATTGACATGATATTATAAGTTTGAATTCTTCTACATTAAATTAAAAAGTATAGTAAATAGATTATGAATTTTCAATTTTATGTTTAACAAGTCTCAACGATATTGATTTTTTTATTTATTAATCAACTTATCTCTTAGATTTAAAATTAAAATTTTTGTCTAACAATATCCTTAAAAATTCAATTTTGTATTTAAGTATATTAAACACGAAATTGAAAACCAGTACAAAAGATCAAAAGTTTAAAAGTTTATCAAACACTTTTTAAAGTTTAAGAATTATGATTTGAAAATTTCAAAAATATTTCAATTAGACACAAATTTAAGAGTTTAAAATCTAAACTTGCAATTTAATTACGATTAAATATAAGAAACTTATAAAAACTAATCAAATTTAAAAAATAATTATAAATATAGTCACTTTTGAAATTTTTTAACAAATATAAGTATTGGTGTTAATGAGTATTAACACATACTTTCTTATAATATTGTATTAATAAGTTTTTGTAATACATATCATCGTATTAATGAATATTTATAATAACGTATTAAAATACATTAATTATTGATATAAATATTTTAAAATTTATCTACATTTATAATTATTTTATAAAAAGAATTCATTTGGTACAATACTGTGGGTCCAAAATGTCGATTTTGACCTTAAAACAGGTCGTTAACGAACCTGGATCCGAAAATGGAAAGGGAGGATTGCGAGTTGTGCAAGTAAAAGGAAAAGGAAAAAGAAAAGAGATTCAAAATATACTGCTGAGTGTTTGTGGCTTTAACTTTTATTTTTTCCTTCTTCATTACTTGTTCTATAGGTTTCCTCTTTTACACAATTCCATTTTCTTTTTCTCCATAAACTTTTTAATTAGTTTTTTTCTTCTTGAGAATTTACCATCAACAGCACATTCTACCTCTTGTATTATATTTGCAGCATAATTTTTAAAATAATTTATCTATAGCATATTTATTTTTATCACTCACCTAGTGATATAACTCAATTTAGATTTCTATGACTAATAGAAAATTTAAGCAGTGATAGAATGAGTCTATCATTAATTGAATTCTATCACTAATAGAACTCAATAAGTGATATAAGTGAATTTGGATTTTCTACTATAAATGAAATTATTTTAGATTTTGTGCTATACATTAACATATTTTGTCATTTTTTGTTATACATGCAAAATCCTTTTTTTTTCTTTTCTTTTGACAATTATTTTTATGAGAGGAGACAAGCAACTACCCATTTCATCTTTCATTATTTCAATGTTAACTTTTAAAAAAAAAATGCATTTATTTATATATTAAGATCATTACACTATCTTCACCCAAAGATTTTGATCTTAACGAGTTATTATTATACATAAGATGAATATTGAACGAAAAATAAGAAATTAGCTAGTTAGATAAGATAAAAGTATATAGGCCTAAAAAAAACTCAACATGTGAGATAGAATATCGAAAGAGTCAATAACATATAATAGTTTCATTGTTGAATAGTAATCCAATTCAATACTAATAGTAACAATCTACGATAGAATAACCTTTTTTTTTAGTCAATTCATCTTTTAATATATGCACTTATTTTATCCACAATAACATTGACAAAAAATTATATTTAAAAAAAAGGTTTTTTTTTTTAAAAACAGAACTTCCATTCAAGCACAAATCAAAACCATTACAATCATTCTCCAAAGCGGAACCAATGTCGGGGGAAATTTCCCTAAAAAAAGACTCCTCTTTAAGCATGAGAGAAGGGTCCTTCCAACAAAAATCAACACCATAATCCTTCTTGGCTAATAAACCAGCCACCATATTACAACGCCTATTACAATAGAAAACTTGCACTATACCAAGAGAAGCAGTTAATTACTTAACATCAACAACGATATTGCTAAATTCAAAAATATCTTGGGAGTCATTAACAACAACTTTAATAACATTTGAGGCGCCGGACTCCACCAAAATCGGAGGTAAAAACAAACTTTGAACATCTCTTAACTGCTTCAAGCTCTCCCTTAAAACTCTTCCTACAAGAACCTTCCCTTATTGATGCAAAAAATTAGATTTCCAACCCATCAACTTGGGATGCCCTTTCCAATCACGAACCACCCATCCAATACCTCCCCTTCTCGAATTTGTCTTTCATAGTTGTTGCATGACCCTAAATTTAAATCCTCTTACTCTTTTTTTTGTACAGTAAATCCTCTTACTCTTAGTGCAATACCTAAGTACAAAAGACTAGCATCGACGTGGCACCTTATTAAATATCATATGATATTTATGTTATTGTCGAGTGGAAGTATTTATTGATATTAATTAGGGTAATTTAGCTAAAAGAAAAGATTATCGACAGTACATTATTGGTTATTAAAAATCACAATATGATAACAATTTTCTTAGAAGTTTTTATTTTACCTATTGTTGAACCATGGACTCACAACCATTATTCTAAGAGCAAAACTTAGGAAGTACTAGTACATACTTCCCACCATTTGTTGAGATAACAAATATCATATAAATAAAATACATTAAAAATTATATAAAAGTATATGATAATTTGATTAATAAGATTGATATATTAAAGATATGACATATTATTAGTCTCGTAAATGATGGAGGGGTTGTTTGTTTGACATATTTAGGTAGAAGTTAGAATTAGATTTTATCAACTCTTCCTAGAAAACCTACATCCAAACGAGTTTTTATTAACTCTTTCTCATTTTTACTTTTAGAAATAACTCCATTCATTTTTAATCATTCATTTATAACTACTCAATTATTTCTAATCACTTATTTTTAATCATTCATTTCAAATCAATCAAAATAATATATTTTTAACCATTCATTTTTAATCATTTTTTTAACTACTAAAAGTAACTACTCATTTTTAAATCTACATCCCAACAACGTTTTGACTTTAACTCATCTACACAAAAACTACATCCAAGCGAGTTGTTGACACGACTCTCAATTTTTAACTACTTAATATAACTCCTCAATATATTTCCTTAACTCAAAAACTACATAAATATGTCAAACAAACAGCCGTGGAAAGTATACATTAAATATGACTCAGGAAGTATTCAAAATTTGGCTCTTATTCTAATTAGTATGTTGTTATGAATGAGTACCAATGTTTAACAAGTAGTTTGTAAATTAAGCAAGGAACACCATGCCATGATCCAAATCAAAAGATTAAATTTATAAATCAACTTAATTAGAAAACAGTAAATTAACTTAATTTGTTTGTTTAAGGGGCATTAGTATTGAAGAGTGAAGGTTGTGGGGACTTGTGTATCCCTATTGGCTGTAATGAAATGAGTGTCATTTTGGAATATCCACTCTGTCTTTGCCACGTCATCCAAACAACTATTCCATTCTCTCTTTGTAATCTTCTTTCTCCCCTTTTCCCTTTTCTCTTCTTGTTCTCTTTACACTTCCTCCCTCTAAATAATTTTAGGAAAAATAAATTTTTAAATTTAGTTTCTATTTCATTTGTATGTATTAAAATTGAATACTTTTATTGGAATAATGTTTTTTCAAGTTCTTGAGATAATTTGTTATATAAAGTAATATTGACTAAAATAACAATAAGGTTCATTTAAATTTCAATATTAATAAAATGATTGTTTTAGTTTTCATGTCAATTTAATTAAAGCGTTATTGAAATGGGTCAAATTAAAATTGAATCACCGAATGGGTTATTGACACAATGATTTCAGTATTTGGTTGTAAACCAGTTTAACATCAGCGTCACAGGTTCGAGCCCGAGAATCGGTATTTGTCTCCTCTCCCCTAATATGTACTCGAAAAAAAAAATCGTTATATAAGTAAATTACACAAATATCCTCAAACAATATCTCCCTAAATCGTGGACGGTTTTCAATTTGGTTTCCAACAAAAAGTACCTACGTAAACATTTACTATTATTGGAGTTTGATATACACGATTTCTTTATTAATGATAATTGTTTTGATGTTGTAAAAAAAATCTAAAATCTTATAATCATGTATTAATAAATAAATAAGATTCCAGAATATTATTATTTTTCTAGTATGGATTGAGTAAGTTGTGTGATGTATTAGTAATTCTAAAATCTATTAATAATGTTTTTTTTTATTTGTGTATGTATAAGTACCTTATATTAACACTATATTTTATGATTAAGATGTCTGGTATATTTATGTACATTTATCTCACAAATGACTATTAGTTCATCATGTTTTATATTTATTTGTATGGTTTATTTTACAATGATTTTATAAAAGCAATTTAGGAATGATATGTATTAAAGAAATGTTCAAGATTCAATTATTTAATAGTGCATTCAAACTACAGAGATAATATGTCTTAACATGTAACAAACTTTCTAAATACAGTATTAGTAGTTGCATGATTTATAATAAATACAGTATTTATCGATTTAAACCTATGAGATTTGTCAAATTTAGAAAACAATTACAAATATGGTGACTTTTATTTTAAAAAAATAACAATCATACATAGGTATTAATAAAATAAGATATTTTTTTTAGTACAAAGTGGGAGAAGGGGGACCAACAAACAATATGAGAGTGGACAACAAGATAACCAACTGGGCCTCAGTAATAAAATACTATATTAATAATACATAATATAGTGTTAATAATAGATAGTAATGTTTTAATAATATAAAATATTGTATTAATAATAATTGAATAATACTGTATTAATGAGTATTATTAATACCGTATTGAATTGTATTTATATGAATTCAAATATTTTCAAATTTGACTACCTTTGTAATTATTTTATTAGAATAAGTCATCTATTACAATTTTACAATTTGATAATATTAGTACAATATTATGTATTACTAATACAATACAAAAGTATTATTAATACAATATTATAAGAAAGTATTACCGATTACTATAATTGTTATTTACAAAAAAATTAACCATATTTGTAATTATACTATATATTTTATTAATCTTGCTAAGTTTTTCTAAATATTTAATGTTTAGTCATTAATATAGTATTAATATTTGTTGAATATTGAAGACTTATTATTGATAGTGTCATAAACTTTTCTTCTCCAACATCAAATATAGACATCTTCGTCGTTGAACATAAATGTCTCCATATTTGAATGCTTACTCTAACAACTACATCTATGATGACAAATTTTCACATTTATGACTTTTCTACCCTCAGATTCGAGGGCTTTGACTTTATTTTCTCCAACAAATACGCATTGACATTGCAACAACGATTTGTGATACTAACGACGTTGTATATGTTTAGTCAGAGCCAAAGTGAATAATTCGATCTGAAGACATTGAGATAAGATAAAAGTATTAGAGATATAATGGTACTTAAATACATATGAATTAATTATAAATAGATAAATATAATTTATAAATAAAAAAAATAAAATACTAAAAGATAAAATATAAAATATGATTATAATTTCTTTTTCAACATATAAAAGATAAAATAATTAATTTCCTATTTTGTTATCAATAAAAAAAAAAAATTCTGTGACAAAAAGACCAATTAGAAGTTAAAGAATTAATTATAAAAATAAAAAATTAAAGAATTTCCAATGCAAAAAATTGCAGCAAACAAACAAATAATTAGGCGCAAGTTAAAAACTAAACAAAAAAATAAGCGTTGGAGGAAAACGAAATTTAGCGTCATCGAATTGGTAAGGGTAAAATGGAGATAAGACAAATTATATTTTAATTAATAATAAATAGAAAAATAAGATTGTAATTATTATAGGATGTGTTTAGATTGATAAATATTTTGTTAAAGTAGTCCACCTACTGCAATTTCCCAAAAATTTATAGGGAAAATTAATATCTAAGCAGATCGGACTTAATTTCTTTTAAGAGCCCATAATAAACCAACAAACTTTTAGTGTTTGTCTTTTTGAATTTTATATTTAATTTCGTTTTTAAATTTAAGATTAATATTTAATAAACTGGTGGATTTTAAAAATTTTAAAGATTAAATTAATAATTTTAAAAATTTCAGGATTGAAATTACAATTTATATTTTATATATAAGTTCTTAAAAAAACTTAATGGAAAAAAATTGGATCATTCTTTTTTTTTTAGTTCAATGAATATAGGGGTTGGAATAAAATCTTTGTATTTTGGTAAGATAATATATGCTTTATCCATTTCATATGATGTTTGGATTGACTACTTTAAAGCGTTGAACTTATTTTGCATGCTAATTATTATTTTTAGTGTTGCAATTTAGTTGCATTTCTCATGTCAATGAGTTCGAGAGTAAATTGAAATTTCCATTAAACTATGAGAAAACAACAAAAATATATTTTTAAATGTCAACAAAAAATGTTAATGCAAACATAATATTAATAATAGCCCTTTTTTTTTAGTACATATCGAAGAAGCTGGGGAGACAAATACAAATTCTCGAGATCAAACTTTGACGTTTGTGTTAAACTGGTTTACAACCGAACAATGAAATCATTACGTAATTGACTCATTCGATATATTAATAATAGTCTTAACCTAACTTAAACAATGTGATAAACATATGTTTTATTAATATAAAATTTTATTTTTATGAATTTATTGAATTTGTATAAATATTTATTGACATGAACATTTTCATAAAATTGAGATTTTTATTTTTATTTTTGGAATTCAACTTTAATTGGAAAGGGAAATTTTTTAATCTCTTGATTAGTAGGACTTGTGATATACCACAAAAACTCTACTTCTGTTGACATAAAATTGAGATTTTGACATTTTAATTAGTACTCAATTAAAAAATTTCTATGCACTTGTTGATATAGTTTTTTTTTTCCATTTTTTTTAAATCACTTGTTGATATAGTTGGATGAGACTTATTTTACATACATTAATTATTTCAAATTTGCTATGATAAAAAGATGTTAGACATTCTCCACTATACATGACAATAACGTTTCATAAGTGGCCATATAACATGGAATTTGAACGCATTCCCATATTTTTTTCACTTATTTCACTTACCAATAAAACCTAACCTATAATAATTATCAAAGTACAAATGTATTGACAATTCTTTGTAATATATTGTTGAAGAATCTTGTTTAATTTTTTTTATGAGATTAATTCTCATTACTAAAGAAATAAATAATGTCTTTTTTTTTAGTACATAGTGGGGGAAGGGGGACCAACAAACCCTACATCAATGACACAACTACTCTAAAATAATATAAGAGTCAAATACCGATTTCCGGGCTCGAAAATCGTGAAGTTGAAATGGATTAACACCAAACAAGATAACCAACTGCGCCACTGACCCTCGGTAAATAGTGTCTTTTTTAAAACAGAAAAAAAAATAGTGTTTTGATAATAAATGCTAACTATGATTAAAATAACTCTTATTATATTCCTAATTATTGCAATATTTCCATAAACTTCAATGACATTTGAAAACTTATGATTTTTTTTTTTTAATTCAACCATATTTTGGGTTATGAGATTCAAATATATAAATTATAAGTTATTAGTTGTATAAAAGAAGTTATTGACTGAATTAATTGTGGCCTCCGTTTTTAGTATATATCAGAGAAAGGGGATAACAAATTTTATATAGAGAATATCATTGCTCTCAAATAAATGAGAATAGATTGGTGGCGCGTTGGTTATGAATAGTAATTCATTTTAACTCTACAACCATAAGTTCAATCATTTTATTTTATATAGGGTTTGCAATTTGTGTTGTTTGACAAAATTTATAAAAACTTAAAGGTAGTCTAAAACACGAATAATTGCTTATAAGCTTTGAATTATGGAAAAACTTTGCTAAACTCCCACGCATCAAACTTTAAGCATTTATTTGTTTTCTTTTAATGTGAATAGAAAGAACAAAAGAAATAGTGGTGAAAATGGGAATAATTGAAATGTAGGGGTCATTTCTATAAGATTGTAAATGAGTGGAAAATCAAAGGTATTATTATATATTTAACCCCACTTTTGACAATATTATCCATTTGGCCCCCACAATTCGGCTCAAAGTTAACGGGTACTAAACGGCGTTAAATGTGATTAATTATTATTATTTTGTTTTTTTAAGGGCTGGAAATTCAAAGCTAATAATTACGAGTTGGGAAAAGGTAAAACATGAATTGGCAAGTCGTACCATGGAAGAAAAGAAATAAGACCCCCAAAGAATTGAATAATTATAAAAAGTACCTCCCTCCTCCATTGATACCCGAGAACAAGTTCTATATTTCACCCACGCGCCACGCGCATTATTAATTTTTATTTGACACTTGATTTTTTTTTTTTAAACAAGGTAATTAAGTCCCTCTCTAAACCGGACACCCAAGACATCGAAGTAGTAATATTATAACTGAATCTCGAATTTAAGACCTTGAGAAAAGTATCCCTTAAATCTCAAGTTTTCAACTATTGCGCCACTTCTTGAGAACTTTATTTAACACTTGAATTATGTTCAATTTGGAGGCAACAAATGGGTAAGAGCGCGTGTTCGGTTGGAAACTAGTTCAACACCAGCATCACACGTTCGATTTCGAAAATCGGTATTTATCCTCTTTTCCCCAAAAAAAAGTTAGCTTATTTAATTCATAAATTTAATATTCTTTTTCTTCTTATATTTTATGTATCTATTAAAACATAAACATATTTTTTAAAAGATATATATATTTTTTTATTTGAAAGGGGCTGTTTGTTTGATATATTTAGATAGTTTTTTAGTTAAGGAGTTATAATGAAGGGTTATGTTGAAAAGTTAAAAATTGAGAGTTGTGTCAAAAATTCGTTTGTGTGTAGTTTTTGTATAGTGGAGTTAGAGTCAAGACCTTATTTGGATATAGATTTAAAAATGAGTAGTTATTTTTAATATTTAAAAAAGCAATTATTAAGAATAAATGGTTGAAAATGAGTTATTTTGATTGATTTGAAAGGAATGATTAAAAATGAGTGGTTAGAAATGCTGAAGTAGTTATAAATGAATGATTAGAAATTATAGTTATTTTTAAAAGTAAAAATGATGGGAAGTTAATAAAAACTCGTTTGGATGCAAATTTTTAAAGATGAGTTAATAAATCCTAGAACTAACTCTTAACCTAAATATGTCAAACAAACAGCCCCTAAGGGTTATGGTTGGCTTATGCCCATCTCAATTCTCAATTATTTTTATGAAATATATCATTTTATTATACACTATGGGATGGATAAAAGAATTGAAAAGTTTCTAATGCTAAGTACACACATTTGGATATCACCAAAATTTGTATGAAATTACTTCCTAAATCTATGATTGTTATAAATTAAATTCATTACTTAAAAAAAAGTTTTAATTCAAATATGATAAGAAACAAGGATTTGAATCTATGACTCATTCGTCATAGAATACATCAATGTCTTTAACTATCGTTCTTGTTGGATATATACACTTTTTTGTGTAGAGCTTAACTACCGATAATCAAAACTAGAAATAATAATTTAAAGAGTGAAAATTTCTTAATACTATTCAGTTTATTACTAATTATTTTTAAGATAGATATCCACGCACTCTAATATTAATCAAATATGTATTGAATTTACTTTTTCACTTTTTGTTATTAATCGATCGAGGTTTTAAAAAAATAATACTAAAGATAAGATCAATATAATTCACACCATGGACACTACATACTTGATGAAAGTCAATAGTATCTTTAAAAATAGTCTAACATAATTTTATCCTATTAAAATATATTTGCAATGGATAAAATTATGCCATCCCAATTTTGAATCAACCAATGTCTTATCAACTAACATTTATTAAACTAGTCATAACAAATATAATTTTAATAATTGTGAAGTTATAAGTTTAAATCTTTTCATTGTAATTGTTATTTGGTCAGTGACATAATGATTTCATCAGTTCAACACCAACATCATAGATTCAATCCCAAAAATCGGTATTATTCCCACTCTCTTTATATGTACTAAAAAAAAAAAACTTAAATCTCAAAGTTTAATATCTCTAGTAAACGATGAATAAGAAATTTTAAATTACTACTAAAAAGTGGAAGTTCCACTATCTTCTATTAATGGGGAAGGAAGAAAAACATATTTCCCCTCTCCTTTTAACTCTAATTCTATGCACCACTGCAAAATATTGCCATATTTTCCACTATCCCCAACCAACTTGTTTGCTCATTCTCAACATGAATTTTGTTGTTCCACTTTAATTTTGGGTGGCTATTTTAATTCTCTCTCTCCCTCATAAACTAGGGGAAGATGAATTGAAGAAGTTTAAATTTTGAATGGAAAAGAGGGAATTTAGGAGTGTGTAAGGAAAATTTTTGGATCAATTCAAAATTTTTGTTGGATTAATTCGTATCTAATTTTATGTATTGAAGCAAATCCAAATCATATATTTTTTAGTTGTATTTATTCTCATCTTTCCACTTTAATGCAAAACTCAAAGATGATAAATTTATAAAAATAAATTAAGAAAATTGCATAGTAACAAACTCAAATGGAGACATCGTTAGTTCAGGTTAAGAATTTATATTATTATTTAATCTCACACATACATAATAGTATTCATAATTTAAATAGAGTTGGGTTAAACCAGCATGAAAACCAAATCGAAATTTTAGTTTTAATAAATTTAGACCAAACTCAAATAAATTTTTTCCAATAATTTAATTCAATCTTTATGGTTTGAATTAGGTAGCCTTTTTCTTTTTTGTACATCCTTAAGAGAAGCTTTGTGTTCTTTTTCCTTTTTTATATACAATTTTATTCTATGAAGTGTCCCTTGAGTTTTGAACATGGGCAAGATGGATAGTGGGATTATAGTTTGTTTTTTAAAATTTTGCCAACTTTCAATTGTTTCCAAAGTGTGAGTGACAAATGGAAAAAAGGGGGAAAAAAAAGTAACCTTTGTAAAGTGGAGGATTCCAACTGTGCATTTTGGTCAAACATTTGGCCTTTTCAATGTGCAACTCTTTCATGGTCAAGTTTATGGGTATATGTGTTTGTATGTTGAGATGATTGGAGTACAAAAACTTTTTGCAAGATGGAATAGTTTTCTTCCCCAATTCTAAAACACTATGATTTCAGAAAAGTTTCACATTGTTTGACAAACTGTTTTCAATTTCTGTTTTCTAAAAACATAATGTCAAACAAAAAAAAGTTGTTTCCAAACAAAGATTGTGGAGTCTTTATTATATCTTACTATTGATTTGGGTGTATAATTTTTTATGGAAAATTGAACTAAAGTTTTTGTCACAGCCTTTGACAGACTATCTTAGTTTATAAAATGAACATTTAATATATATATTAAGATCTTGAATTTTAATGTGCTTTAAGTTGTCCTTCATCAAACATGGGAATCATCTTAATGAATTAAACTAGATCTTGTAGCTTATTAGAAAATTTCCTTCTTTTTCAACACATCTTTTAATATAAAATTTTTCTAGTAATAGAAATGTTTCTTTCATATTTTAAATAATATATATATATATATGCATATATTTTAAATAAATTATAAGAGTTAGTATTTTTAAATCTTTGTTAGCTAAAAAAAAAGGTGAGAGAGAAAAATACATGCATAAAAGAAGGATGGTAGCACTTCACTATTGTGTAAAGTTACTTACATGAAGATCTTGTAAGTCAAAAGTCATATTAATTAAGCCAACTAATAGAAGAAATATTTGTATACTTTAATAGTTATTTAAGATTTATTGTTTATTAAAAGTTAAGCAATAGCTTATTGTCACACAAAAAGCAAGAAGTATATTATCTCTTATTATTCCTTTAAAGGTGTAAGATTTCTTGAGGTTGTTCTTCACTTTGATCAAGGGTGGACCTATTTGAACAAACTTTAACAAATAAATGACTATTTGATTCACTAATAAATTTCTGGTTACTTTCACATGTCAAAGGATTTGCAAAGGATATAGAAAGAATGGAACAAAATGATTATGTTCATAACTTTGATCATTAAAGCAACCAAGATTGAGATCCCAACAAAACTCTTAAACATGAGAGAAATCATAGCACCCATTTCCATTATTTTAAAACACATTCCCTCTATTTGAAAATGAAATTAAAGCCTTTAGAATTGTATAATAATTAATTAAAAAGTAAAAATCTCAATTCATCCCTAGGCATATTGAGTTAAAGAAAAAACAAACCTTTCACCGATCTTTAAGAAATTTAAATATTTCAAAGATATAATTACTTTTTATATATCATGATTAAGTTGTATGAATTTCAAACATAAAATATTAGACTTAAATGAATTTTCATTAAAATTGCTATAATAGTTAAAAATCACATGAGAAAGAGACGAAATGTATATTGAACAATAATTACATTAAATGGTATTGCGATAGATAACATCTACTTACCAAAGAGTAAAAATAAAATTCTCTTGTCAGTACAATTATTTCACATGTACCTATGAAATATATAGCTTTTGCAGATTTTATAGGTCATGTCTTACACATATTTGGCCTTTCATAACAATTTAAGTTTGACTATTTCGTACCTTAGATTGATTAAACCAAAATCTTTAATTTTAAAAAGGATTTGAGAACTTTGTTAAAATAAAGAATTAGCTATCAAAATGTAGGATAGTTATAGCAAAATATTGTATTTGTGACAAGAAAGTAGCTTAAGCTAATAGTTTTTTTAGTACATATGGGAGAAAGGGGACAAATACCAATTATCGAGGAACTGGTGACGCTGGTGTTGAATTGGTTTACAACCAAATAATGAAACTATTACACTAATAATAAATGTTATACTAATTAATCTTAATCAATACTAAAGCTAATCATATCAACTATAATACAAGTCAATTATGTATGCAAAAAGTTAGGAACAAACTGAATTAGTTATTAGTATAATGCTCAAATTGAACTCTTTTACCAAACAAGAAATGAGTCATTAAATGCACATTTCAATCGGTGTATGGCAATATAATCAAAATTTAAAAAGCAAATTAAGCATTTAAAAAAAACATAGAAGAAGATTAATATTAGTCCTGATTAAAATAAATAGAAAATAATTTGTTTGAATTTTTTTTAAAGTTGTGCGTTCCAAGGCATGGTCTTTAGAAGTATTTTAAATTTAAAAATTAGGTCATTATTAATTACACTTAAGTGAAAAATCTAATTCTTTTAATATATATATATATATAGAGAAGTGTACTAGGAATTGAAGTAGAAAATGGTGGGCACTATTTGAACAACTTGGGTGATATAATATACAAATGCTTAAGGATAGGTCCTTTCAATGTCAATCCACTTAGGCAAAAGTAACTGAAGAGTTTCCATCACAATTGACTATCATTCAATGGAAATGGACAACAAACATATTTTAACCCATGGCCAAACCCTATCTTCTTCTTTAAGAAATAGAAATATTGACCTAACATAATAATTATTTTGTTAGTTATTTGTCATATCATCCTAATTTAAAGAACGTCTGAGTTTTCATGTAAGAATAAGTTAGATTGAGTCATAATAACTTAATCAATCTTTGAGACACTAATTATAATTATTAATATGTTAATTTATAATTCTTTATCCTGACTATAATAACTCTCAAGTCCTAGAATAATAATTCATGCTATAGTAAAAAAACGTGTTATACTAACTTCATGTTATAGTAATCTGCAACCTTCAAATATCAATTTGATAAATTGTAGTTCAAACGCATGTTATTATAATTTGTTATAGTAATCATTGGTTTATAATAATCTAACTATTATATTAAATGTATAATAAAATTTTATCAGTTTACTTTGCCTAATAGATAATCAAATAACACTATGTCAATCAAGTTAGTGATATGTATTGTTGTTGATTTTGTAGTTGCTTGCATATCCATTCGTACAAATTCAACTAACATAAAATATTATAGTTTTTCTATTCAAAGTCGGCTACAAGCATACTTACCCAAGAGTGTCTCACTAAATCTCTTGTTATGTATACTTAATTTATTTAACCATATGATTACAAACATTTGAAAAGATAAATTGTGTATTTGACTCGACAATAATTTGAGTGTACTTCTCTTTAAATTGGAGGTTCAAGTCTTCGACCTTTTCTCCATTTTTTATATTTAAAACTCAATTATGTAAAGATTTTAATTCGATATAATATTGTAGATAGATTACATTCATAATTTAACCTCAACTTTTTTTTTTTTTTTAAGTTGATAGTCAAGGGCTTCCTTAACACACCTTTTTGGTGGCCAAGATCAAGATATGCCTTAAAGCTATTCTCTTTTCTTTGCCAGCAAGTTAGATAGGATAAACTCTAATACATTACAAATCATTTCCATGAGCACATGTGTTTTTCTTTTAGTTAATTATTTGTTTTTTATAAAAATAATAGTTAGGTTGAAAGTGAGAAAGGACAAGAAAGAAGCCAATACAAAAATAACACAAAATCTTGTTTTACAATTTTTCTCCTTTTTCTTATAATCTTTGAAGGGTAGAATTTAATTTCATTGAATTTGGTATATAATCTTGGAATATGACACATGCATAAATCTTTACATTAAAGTGAATTGATCAAAGTCCTTATAACCCAAAGTTGTCGAACACTAAAGTAGTGAGCAAAAGTTTACGTGTGATACAAATTCTTAGAATCGAGAGTTAGTGGCGTAGTTAATTATCTTATTTGGTGTTAATTCATTTCAACTACACGGTCACAAGTTCGAGCCCGAAAACCGGTATTCAACTATGATATTGCAATTGTTTCTTCAATGAAGGATTTGTTGGTCCCATTCCTCCAATTTATACTAAAAAGATAGTCTTCTACTCCTTTTTTTTTAAAAGAAAATAAATAATGTATACTTTAAATTTAATCTCGACCCAACTTTTATTTTTCAACTTAAGCAACACGTAACTCTCTCATGAATCACAAGCAATAGAACCAAATTTATCCCACCTAATAGTGTCGCATTGTTATTGATATTTTTATATTGATTTTTGGACCCAACCATTATAGAGTAGTCTTGTAGTTGAGAGGGAAGTTATAAGAGGTGATAAAGTTCAATTCATAATAACTCCATACAGATAATTTGAATAAATACGTGTTTAAATTTCAAAAATTAAAAATAGAAAAACAAATAGTTATTTAACAAAATCTTAAAAACTCATTAAATTCTAATGACGTAGTAATCAATTTCACATGTTTGAGAAAAGTCTCATCAAGAAAAAGTTCTGATTTGAATGATTCAAATTCTTTACTCTCAATTATCAATAGATTTTAAGAAAATAAAAAGTAAAGAATAAAACCGATTTCTTGGAGGTAGAAAAGAAAAACTTAGGGCTTGTTTGGCTAGAGCGGAAAGGGAAGGGAAGGGAAGGAAAGTGAGAATAAATTATTGTTTGGTGGGAAGGGAAGGGAAGTGATGAGATAGTAAATTGGTGTTTGGTGGGATGGAAAGGGAATATATGTATATGTATTTTTTTATTATAAATAATAGATACTTAATATTTTTAATATAATATTGTATTATAATAAATAATAGATATTCGATAATTATTTGAAAATAATAAATCAAAATAAATGGATAAATATAATTTTTATGATAAAATTAAGTTTAGAAACTCAAATCAAAATAGATGCAATGAAAAAACAAAATAAAAAATTATTAAATTAATGAAAGAAAACCGTTCAAAGAATAAAATTTGATAATTATTTGAAAATAATAAATCAAAATAAATGGATAACTATAATTTTTATAATAAAATTAAGTTTAGAAACTCAAATGAAGATAGATGCAACAAAAAAATAAAATAAAAAAGCAACTGGTTTAATTATTGGGAAACTTACCAGATTAATCAAATTCAATAAAAAAAATTAGTCATTTTAAACAAATTTAGCAACCTAGTAATAGTGATATTGTATTAATCATATTAAATATTGTATTAATGAGTATTTATAGTACGATATTAAAACGTCTTAATGACTAAGGATGCAAATATTTTAAAATTTACTTACATTTATAATTATTTTGTGAGAAGAGTTTTTTTTTTTTTGGGACATCAATTTTGTGAGAAGAGTTCATCTAATACAATTTTTCTTATTATTTTGAATAATTATATCTAAGATTCATATAAATATATATTTCTATTTATTTTACAAAAATATTTTTTTTTTAGAATTTATTTACAAAAATGTATGAATTTAAAAGAATTTGATAAATAATATATGTATGTATGTATGTATGTATGTATGTATGTATATAACAAGTTTTAAATGCATACATTATTGATAAAAATCAAATGTATAAACAATTACAAATTTTGTTTAAAGAACATGCCTACATCTATACTTTAAATTAAAATATATAATAATAATAATAAATAAATAAATAAATAAAACCTTAACTAAATATAACATGATTTCAAAAAAAAAAAAAAACTAAATATAACTTATTTGAAAAAATAAAATTGAAGAGAAAATTTAAGAATGAAAACTAAAAGAAGGAAAGAAAGAGAGAAGCGGGGAGAAAATGTAGGAATTTCCATTAAAAAAAAAAAAAAACTGAACATCACGCACCAAGAAGGGCTGGGTTACTCACCGGATTAATCCGGCCGGATAAACCCGGCCGCCCAAATGTTGGGAAGGGCCCACCCCTTCCCTTCCATGGAATATTTTTTGATTCAACCAATCTCTCTTTCTTCTCACTTCATGGAAACAAGAGAAAAAAGTATTGAGAAATTCCCTCTCTCAATTAATTTTGAAGTAAGAGATGATAAGGGGTGTAGGAAATATATCGTAACAATTAATAAATAATTAGTCAAAATATTATTTGTTTGTTGTATTTCCATCATGTAATTTTAAATGTTTATATTTTCAATCAAATTTAAAATTTATCCATCAATTTTAAATTAACTTTTATTGAAATTTTCAAAATAATTCTAATACAAAAAATAAATTAAAAATATATTCCAAAATTCGTAAGAGAGTTATTATAAAAACCAATTTCAAGTTGGTCAATTAATTTTAAATTTAAGAGAAATTATTATGGATAACAATTTTTATTGTTGTCATTTATAATTATGGTAGATTTTGGTAAGATTTTTTTTTTTTCAATTTTGCACCTAATTAATAGGTGTCAACTGTACTTATTGAATAGGCTATCAAGAACTAACTAAAGTGAGAGCAATTTAATTTTTTATAGAGAATGATCCAATTTTTTACTACATACATAATTATTTTTTAAAAATGTTATTTATTATTATTATTTTGTATACATGTAAAAATTTCTAAATTTAAATCTTTATCATAAGTATGATTGTGTACTAAAAATATATATATAAATATGGGCGAATATATATTATAATTTATATTACTATTATGAATGTGAGACATGAAGATGCTTTTTCTCTCTCTGAATTCCGACAAGTCGGCTCATGGGAACCATAAAAATTCAGACCAATTTGTCTGCAAATTATGGACATTTGTCCACTCTTTGCAATAAGAATAACACCAATTATACTCTTTATAGAAAAAAATAATAATAATGAGAATTAATAAAAATGGGTATTTAGTGTCTCAAAAATCCGTATTGGTTTAATATAAAATAAAAAAAAGGGGAATAAAATGGAAGAGGGATTGAAAGTCAAAGTAAAAGGATTTGAAGGATTGAAAGCTCAAAAATCAAGGAATAATAAGGGGCAGTGAGATCACATGGAGGCCATGTTAGAAATGCCTTTTTTTTTATTCATTAGACCCTAAAAAAACCAAACTCTTATTTCTCTTGAAATTTGGTACCTTTCTCTCTCTCCCTCTATTTTCATTTTTAAATTGTGTCCTAATTCCAATATTTTGTTCCTTTGGCTTAATTTTCCAAGATGTCTCCAAAGTTGTGAGTTTGGATTTTGGATTTAGGGATTTTCATTATTATCATTGTTGTTGATGTCGGTTTTGAAATTAGTTTACGTATATTTCAACTATTATTATGGAATAATACCAAATTAGATAACCAATCGCGTCACCAACGATTTAATTTTCAACTTTGTAATTAACTACAAAAATTGAATTTTAATCTACGTACTTTAGGTATTGTTTCCATTGACTTTATTTCTCAATATATTTCTAAAAAATTTCAGTTTGTATGCAGGGATTTTCATCCAATTTTTGTTAAATTGTGATTTAAATTTACAAGTTTTTAGTCTTTGTAATTTCAAACGTTTAATTTGAGTCATTTACTTTTATGTTTTATTTTCTTTAGCTTGATTTTTTTTTTCTCCTTTAGCTTAATTTTTCAATATGCCTCCAAAATCTTTGAGTATGCATCGGGGTTTTCTTTTTTCAATTTTTCATAAATTAACATTTTGATACTTCCATTTTAGTATTAGTCCATATATTTTGAAGAAAAAAAATTTAAATTTAAATTTTATGTAAGTGTTCAGTTAGAATCAAAATTGGTTTAATAATAAATGAATCACTAGTATAAATTCCCCTATAGATGTCGGGCTAAAAAGGAGAGATTTAAAAAACACGTATGAAACATGGCGGGCCTGGAAATTGGTGGCTGGCGAAATTGGGCCCGCCTCCTTTATTTTTTGGTGGCGGGCCCAAGCCCACCTTTAAAGGTTTTTGGTGGCGGGCAAGGCCCGCCCGCCACCTTTTCTGTTTCAAGGCGGGCCTGGGTATTTTGGGCCCGCCTCCTTTAGGTTTTGGTGGCGGGCCCAAGCCCGCCTCAGAAGGGCTTTGGTGGCGGGCAAGGGCCGCCCGCCACCTTTTTCTTTTCCTCCTTTTTCTTTTCCTTTCTTTCATTTTCTCTCTCTACCCGAGCCATTTTTCCCCTTTTCTCTCTTCTCTTCTCTTCAACCAAACCCTACCCTCACGCCCCCGACACCGCCACTTGGTTTCCCTTTCTCAAATTTGTGTATTTCCTTCCCAAAAACTAGGTAATTTCTAGTCCATTTTCATTTTCTAAAGAAAAAGGGTTTTTTTTTTTAAGGAAATTTTTCATGGATGCATTTTTGTAATCTTTCCATATATGTTTCAAATTTGTTCATTTGTGCTTCAAATCTCATATATGTCTCAAATTTATGATAATGTGCTTCAAATCTCATCTATGTCTCAAGATGTGTTTCAAATTTGTTTGTTTCATATATGAACATTTTTTATATAATTTAAGAAACTTTTGTTTCCAAAGTTAGTTTAAGAAACTTAAATTTTTGATATACTTAAGAAACTTTTGTTTCCAAAGTTAGTTTAAGAAACTTAGATTTTCATTGTGTCTTTTGTATTAGTTTAGTTTTGTATTATTAATGCATTATGAAAAATCTTTCCATGCATGTGTTGGGTGTTGAGATATTTATAAACAATGCAATACGAGTGAGATGTGTGACTCAACTTTACCTTTTTAGAAAAAATTTGTAGGTTAAGTTTCTCTAATTGACTAGAATTACTAAAATGACTATGGATAAGTCGTGGATGTTTAAGGATCGAATGTCACCGGAATACGGATTTGGTGTTGAGATATTTATAAACAATGTCATACGACATTCGAAAGGATTGAATGTCGTTTGTTGTCCATGTTTGAAATGTGTGAATGTCAAGTACCAAAATGTGAATGTAATAAGAGACCATTTATTTTGTAATGGTATCGATCAAAGTTATAACACATGGATTTGGCATGGATAATCAGTTTCAAGAAAAAGAAATAGTGAAAGTGTTCCAATAGATCAAGTTGTAGATGAGAATGTGGATAACACGGATGACCCAATAGGGATGTTTGAGGCTGCAAAAAAATATTTTAACGACAAATCCCCTTTATTTGAGGAAGCATTAGAGGATGCCAAAAAACCATTGTACCCAAATTGTAAAGATTTTACCAAGATATCAACACTGATTAATCTTTATAATTTGAAAGCAAAGTATGAGTGGAGCGATAAAAGTTTCTTAGAGCTATTAGAATTATTAAGTATGTTGTTGCCTAGTCTTAATGAAATTCTGATATCCGCCTATTATGCTAAAAAGATTTTAAGTACCTTAGGGATGAAGTGTGAAAAGATCCACGCATGCATCAATGATTGTTGTTTGTATCGAAAAGAACTTGTCGATGCAGAACTGTGTCCTACTTGTGGAATATCGAGATGGAAGGTTAAGAAGAATAAGAAAGGAGTGAAAAATATTCCAGCAAAAGTCATGTGGTATTTCTCTCCTATTCTCTTTTTGGCATTTAAGAAGGAGTGAAAAATATTCCAGCAATAGTGCTTGCCGAGTTTGGCATTTAAGACACAGTTTGAGGCCGAAACAATTATATTGGAAATGGGTGAAGGTAAAAGTTAAATCAAATTTGTTTGTTTATAATCTTTTTTTTTTTTGTGATGCTGATCAATTATCGTTTACTAAGTATATGTAACTATTTTTCCCCTAGTGCCCTCAACAAATTGGATCAATAGTATGTGGATTCTACGTCCAAATATTCATACGGAAGATGATATACAACACATCCACGCACGTATTGAGACTTGTAAGTTTTATTTACATGTTAAATAGCATCATATAGAACATATACTAATTTGGTGTTTTTATTTATGTCTTAATACTTTGTAGTTCAAGACTGGTCCAAATACATTCACTCAAGCGGATATTGATGAGGTACGAGTTGAATGGGCAGAGTACATAGGTAGACATATGATACAAAATTAGTGTTTATGTATGGAGGAATGAATTAGTTGTAGTTTAAATGTTAATTGAATAGCTAGATGCATGTTAATAGATTCTGGAAGGACAAAAGTCTCATTTGGTGTGTATTGGATTTTTCATTATGTTCATATACAGGTGGAGAGTTTTGTTATATAACAGGTGAAATTTTTTGGGATCGCATTATTGCCCCGTCATGCTGCCGAAATTTCGTGTGCATATCTATTATTGTGTTAAGAACACATGCATATATGCTTAGAAGTTAGAATTTCATATAAGTTAGTGTGTGGGTGATTGATTTCGTTAAAAACTAGAGTTTAATAGGGGATTTGATAGTTATTAGAAAGTTTAGAATTGACTGCCTCTATATTCCCTTTTTTTTTATTAAGTATAATAACTTTTAATGGCGGGCGCAATATATATCATTTTTAATAAATTATAGCTATAGTGTCTTTTAATGGCGGGCATTGCATTTTTCTGATCTTTTTGTTTTTTTTATAAATATAATGTCTTTTAATGGCGGGCACCCGATGATTGACCATCAAATTCTCGATAATTGACCATTTTTTAAAAACAACTCGAGACCCCTTTTGTTGGGGTTTTTTAAAAAAAAAAAAAATTAAAGGTGGCGGGCATAAAAGCCCGCCATAAAAAAGTATTAATGGCGGGCAAGGCCCGCCTTTGTATTGGTCCATATTGGTGGCGGGCGTGCCCGCCATCTTATCCCTGTCCGCCACCAAAACGTTACGATGGCATGGGCATTGGTGGCGGGCTTTTGCCCGCCATCTATAGTGAAAATTCTACTAGTGAATAAATAAGAAAATGAAAGAATACAATATAAACATATGTCTAATTTTACAGTGAGAAAGTTAGTCGGGGGTAAGTTTTTTTCCAGCCTAACAAAACCTACTCTAAAGACCAATTCTAAGATTTATTGAAAGTACAAAAAAAAAAAAAAACTAAGATTACATTTAAAAGTATATAGCGACCAAAATAAAATGAATAGGTTTCAAAATATATTGAGTAAAGATTATTTAACCACACATTTTGATTGAGGGGGTGTTTGATTAAAAAATAAAATAATAATAATAATAATAAATTATGAGTAAAATAAAAGTTAGGAGGAGAAAATGAAGGAGAGTGATTGTCTATATTTGTGGTAAAAAAAGGATAATCATTAAGAGGGTGATTGGATTTAAGAATATTGGGGAGATTATTCCAATCTATGTTTTTTTTTCTACTAACAATTCATCTCAACTCCTATTCACATCTCATTAAACATATTTAATCATATCAACCTTCAAATCAAACTTTATTACAATAAAAATTAATATAAAATAAAATAAATCTTCTCTCTTAAACACAAATTTCGAATATATATATATATCCAACATCTCTTTTCAAAACAAAAATCCCCTAAAAAAATTTCTAATATCTCCTCTCCAAAATACCAAATCTCGAACAAATACTTCATTCTTTCAAATCATTTCACTTCCTCTTAACTTTCTCTTCCTCTCCTCTCCTCTCCCAAACTCCAAAATTCAATCACCTCCTAAAAGAATAGAATAGTGAGTAAAAGAAGAATAAAAAAACGGTTATAGAAATAATGAAAAATGGTTATGGAGAGAATAAAAAGTAGTTATGAATAAAATAAAAAATGATATTACTTTTGTCGTAAACAAACTCAGCCAATTCGTATCCAAACCGTGTAAGAGTCATTTAGCTGTACATTAATTGATAAGTTCTTTTAAGGAAAGCACAAGGCAAGGGATTATGTTGTCACTCGTTGCAATAAGCTCAAAGGCTTTGTGAACTCAAATCGAGGCTCGTGCATTAACACACCGACATTCAATCTTTGGATTTTGAATATTCCTTGGAGAATCCTTGATCTCTTGGAAATCAAAGAAGCAAAGTGTCGTATCACGCTCATCAACAAAGGCAAAATATAGAGTCATAGCTTCAATATCATCTGCGCTAACATGGTTAACATACTTGTTGAAGGATTTACATGTTCAACTCTCTAGGATATCAATCCTATATTGCGACAACTTGGGAGCAATACATCTTGCAAATAATCCTATCTTCCATGAACGAACGAAACATTTTAAATTGGGTTGTCATTTAGTTCGAAATCAAGTCAGTTCAGCTGTATTAAAGCTTATCGTATTTTGTCTGGTGAGAACAATTCTTTGTAGCCCAAACATGAGTAAGAGAACTACTCTCCATAATTATTCTCATTCTCCTTCCTCCAGAGTTGATGGTAAAAATAATTATAATGTGTGTGTTAGACCCATTTGTTACCGTGTTGTTATGATCAAAATTTGATGGAAGCTTGCTCGTTGTTAAGATAAATATGAGCTTGATGCAAAGTCTTGTGTAAGTTCGTTTTCATTGATTGTAACATGATTAAACTAACATGACAAACCACGTAACGGCCAAACTATCCGATTTTTATTCGAAACAAATAAGGAAGCTTATATTTAATTGGTGTATCCCCAAAATACACTAAATAAAAAGAAACAAAAGACATAAAAAAAAATCACAATCACAATCTCAACAATGGCAAGGTCAATTTTTTTTTAAATATGTATAGATTGGAATTTATGATAAGTTTTTTTTTTTTTTTTATGAAGAATTTATGATAAGTTAATATTTTGAAATTTCTTATGCCAATCTCTATCAAACTATTAAGGAACCACATGTAATGGAAATTGGGGACCTGACTACAATACTGTAAGAGATATAAATCAATGAGAGCTGGATGAGATGCATATTAAGAACCCACATTTTAACCACCTACTTACAATTGATTTTTTTTTTTTTTTAATTCAACAAATTGTGGTGGTGAAATATAAAATTTGTGTTTATATGTCTATGCAATTTTAAAAGTGCCTAATATGTCTTTGCAAAAGCATTTTATATGTTCTTGCACTATTTTAATTTTTCAATTTTAAAGGATCTACCCAAAGTTCAAAATTCTCAATAAATTATGGCATAAAATTCAACTCAACATCAAATCACAAAAGAAACTAAATCATACAACAAAAACACAAAAGCTCATTTCCCAAATTAAAAAAAAAAAAAAAAAAAAACATATAACCAACAAATGGTGAATTATAGGCACTTCTATCTTGTTTAATAATTATTTAATTTTTGAAAATTTGTTCATTTATGTGGCAAGCCTCTATAGTAGATTTTCTTTTCTTTAAAAAATCATTTACGTTTTTAGCAAAATTTCAAAAGGTTAACATTCTTATTTGTTTAAAAAAATGCAAGTAAATTTGTAGATCATAAACAAGACTTTAAAACTCAAAGAATGATTAAACAAATTAAAAAGGGTAAAAGTGAGATTTTTAATTATATAAAAAAGGAAATGATAAAGATTTAAACGTGTGCAATACATGCCGTTAATTAAGTGAGGAAAAGTTTAAATGTTTAAAACAAACAAACTCACATACCAAACAAAAACACAAACTTTTTAGACCTCAAAGTTACAAAAATCCAACTTATGAGTCAATGTCTCTATGAGGAGAGAGATCACTAAATTGTAAATGCCAAAACTTTTTCATGCAAATAACAATTGTAAGAAATGTCAACTCTGAAAGTCCATTGAATGTTGTTGGGACATGAAACTCAAAAGAAGGAGAGGAATTTAATGAGAGACAGACTAAATTTGATTTTTGATAGGCTAAATTAGTAGCATTTTTATACCTAATTTTGAATTTTGCAGTTCAGCCATTGGTTATGTTAGAGCCCTACAAATCCTCCCCTATTCCTATTCCTATTCCTATTCCCTCTTCCATTTAATTTAAGGAGAATTTACCATCAGCAGCACATTCTACCTCTTGTATTATATTTGTAGCATAATTTTTAAAATAATTCATCTATAACATATTTATTTCTATCACTCACCTAGTAATAGTCTATCACTCACCTAGTGATAGAACTCAATTTAGATTTCTATCACCGATAGAAAACTTAAGGAGTGATAGAATGAGTCTATCATTGATTGAATTCTATCACTAATAGAACTCAACAAGTGATAGAAGTCAATTTGGATTTTCTGCTACAAATGAAATTATTTTAGATTTTGTGCTATAGATGGAAATATTTTGTCTTTTTTTGTTATACATGCAAAATCCCCTAATTTAAGTTTGGTTAAAATATCATTTTAGTACCTCAATTTTGGAGTTTGTTCCATTTTGGTTTTTAGATTTTTAAATGTCCATTTTTAGTCCCTTGACTTTGTAGTTAGTTCAATTTTGGTCCCTTGACTTTGCTTGTCCAATTTTGGTCCCTCGACTTTCAAATGTCCGAATTTAATCCATAAACTATAAAAAAAGTTCAAAAATGGTCTCTTCATCAAATAAATTTTTTTCTCACTCCTAAATTATTTTCTCTCTCTTTCATCTTTCATCATTTCTCCTTCTAAAAATTTTATCTCTCTTAAATCCACCTCTCTAATCTTCATCTCTTTATTTTTTTCTCTTATTCTCTCCTCAATCCATCTCATCAAATTATTTAACATGAGATAATTTTTCTAAATAATAACTTTCCTACTTTGATTTGTCACTTTTTGTTTTCTAAAATTCATAGTACCATGGAACGAAAAAGAAAAAGAAAGAAAATAAAGAAGAAAAAAAGAAAAGAAAAGAGGGGAAGAGAGGTGAATTGAAGAGAGGTAAAATTTCTAGAGAGAGAAATTATGAAAGATGAAAGAGAGATAAAATAATTTAGGAGTGATAACATATTCATTTGACCAAAGGACAATTTTTGAACTTTTTTTATAGTCTAAGGACCAAATTTGAAAACATTTGAAAGTTGAGGGACCAAAATTAGACATTTAAAAGTTGAGGGACCAAAATTGAACAAACAACAAAATTGAGGGACTAAAATTGGACATTTGAAAGTCAAGGGACCAAAATATAACAAATCTCAAAGTCGAGGGACTAAAATGGTATTTTAACCTTTAGGGGCTGTTTGTTTGACATATTTAGGTAGGAGTTATCCTAAAAAACTACATTCAAACTAGTTTTTATTAACTCTTTCTTATTTTTACTTTTAAAAATAACTCTCATTTCTAACCATTCATTTTTAATAATTCATTTATAACTACTCAATTATTTCTAACCACTTATTTTTAATCATTCCTTTCAAATCAATCAAAATAACTCATTTTTAATCATTTCTTTTTTAACTAAACTAAAAATAACTACTCATTTTCAAATCTCCATCCAAACAAGATTTTGACTTTTAACTCCTCTATACAAAAACTATATCCAAATGAGTTTTTGACACAATTCTCAATTTTTAACTCCTCAATATAACTTTTTAACTTAAAAACTACCTAAATATGTCAAACAAACAGCCCCTTAAGTTTTCTCAAGTAGGTTTCTTGAATTTACCATAATACCCTTGATGTGGATTTTCAGGAAAGTGGTTGTTTGGGGGATTCAGAGGGGCAGTTGTGTCATTTTGATTAATGCTGAAGTGAACAGTGGAGTTGATTGGTTATTGGAATAGGCAGTGAGATATTTCTTGGATTTAAAAATAGAAAATATGATAATTAAAAATGGTAATGAAAGAAAAAGGGGAAAAGTACAGAAGGAAAGGTTGTGATGTGTAAGAGTTATTGGATTTATTAGCTGCTCTCTTCCCCCAACAATGAATTTAAATCTTTTGTCCTTTCATTCTCTGTCATTTCTCCTCATTTTTCTTCCCCCATTTATTTTTTAACTTTTGTTTTTCTCAAGAACATTTTTCTTCTCATTTCTTAAAAAAAAAAAAAAACAAACAAATTAATTGTTCCCATACAAAATAAAATTATTTTCTTAACCAGTGTAAAATTAGCGAGGAGAAAAAAAAACTATATACAAGAAAATTAGATCAGTATTTTTGTTATTCAAAAAATATTTGAATTGTTAGTTAAATTTGAAAACTAAAATTAACTTAACTTTTTTTAATTTTACAAACATGATTCATATTTTGAAACTATTTTTTAAACGTAAATCACAAAAGAAACAAATTTAAAGTTTACATATATGCATTAAACGACACATTAATACGGACATTGTAGAATGCCGCATAGACCAATGGCGAGTCGAGTACCAGATTGGGAAGACACTAATAGCAAGAAGCTCTTAGATTCGATAGAAATCTAACATAAATATCGTAACGAAAAAGCTCTATATAATGAAACTCTTGCACTCATTTCAAAACCAAAGAACAAAAAAGGGAAAATCAAGTTAAGAGGTTTAGAATGTGAATAAAATGTTAGATTTAGATTTACCCTATAGCATTAAACCTAAAAAAGGTAAATTTATGCAAACCAAGTAAAAACTAAAGAAAGAAAATGAATTAAAATATAAGAAAAAAGAAAAGAAAGAGTGGCTGAAGAAGCCGAGCCGAGCCGAGCGGAGAGCAGGGTTTTGAAGAGTTTAAAGGGTGGAGCGGAAAGAAGGGAGGAAAATCCAAAAGGGGTAAAATTGGAAAAAAAACAATTTAAAAAAAAAAAAAAAAACACAAAGACAGGAGAAGAAGAAGGCAAGGAAGTGGAGAAACGATGACGGAAGCTTTACTAACGGCGAAAGTTGTCAGTTAGCCTGACTCTGCTGGGCCCCACTCTTTCTCTTTCCCTCTCACAAGACGCGGGAATCTTTTTGTTTTTTTTTCCACGAGATTAATGGGTTTTAATTTTTTTTTTTTTGAGCAGGTAAAAAATACCCTAGTAGATAAGATATAGATATCAATCGAGCTGTATTGGTTAATTACGCAATATTTTCAGTATTCGGTTGTAAATCAGTTCAACACCGACGTTACAGGTTCGAAATTGAGAATCGAAATTTGTCCCTCCTCCCTTAATATGTATACAAAAAAAAAATATCAATGGATATAAAATCGAATTATTTGTACAATATTTCTCTCAAATACTCAATAGTGAAAAAAAAATGCAAAAGCACACACACAGTGCGGTCTTCAAATAAAGGACTAAAGTGGTAGTTTTACCTTATTTATTTCAAATTTACATGTGGGTACTGACTGTTACGAAATTGGGCCGAGAGGAAAGGCCCAATAAAGAAAGAGTAGGGCCCAAGGAAGGGAACAAAATAGCAAATACAACCAACCACGCCTCATTATTACACTCCCATCATTAACGCGCCATTTTTTTTTTTTTTTTAATTTTTCAGTTTCATACTTGCTTTGATAGAGACATTCCTTTCCTTGTGGGTTCCTCTCCTTTTTCCTCAATTATTTCTTTCTCCAAGTTTTTTTTTTCCTTTTTAAAGAAAAGATTCTCTAAATAGTTCTCAATCTTCAAAATTTTCAACATATTTTCATTAAATAAATAGATAGATAATAATGCTCATATTAGCCACAAATCTTCTAAAAAAATTCAAAACTCAACTGTATTCCCTATTTAATAAAGTTTAGGGCTCAGCTGGATAAGGTCAAAATTTTAAAATTAGAATCAACTCACTAGACAAAGTACAAGGTAAATTAAATTAATTTACTCGGCCTAGATATAGAATGGCCTATTCTAACAATGGTGGTCACTTTTTGGCTGCCGTTGGAATAATTGAAACCATATAGGTAAAAAAAAATAAATTGAAACCATGATATTTACTTTAAAACCCGAAGTGAATTATTGTGAAGGAAATCCTTGCAAATGAAAATATTCCAATTGCAAAGGGGATGTATGCGTGTGTGTTTGTTTGTCTAGAAGGCAATACCCTCTATGTTTATTAATGGGCCGACAAAAGTGGATTTGGGCTCACGAGGGGATTACTATGGGGCTGGGACCAAGTCCATTGGGCCGTGGGCCTACATGTTTAGAAGACGTGATGGGCCTAGTCACAGCCTGTTCTTATCATTTGTTACCTGATTGTCCCTTCTGTCGAATCGGAAACGGAAAGACGTGGACATTTTTCATAAGATGGCTTAAGGGGGATTAAATTAGAAGCAGTAATTTGAAACTATCTAAATTGTCTTTATTACCGAATGGGTCAGCGCAATGATTTTATTGTTTTGTTGTAAACCAGTTCAAAACCAGCGTCACAGGTTCGAGCCCAATAATCGGTATTTGTCCTCCCTCCCTCAATATGTATTAAAAAAAATTTGTCTTTATTATATATCAATTACTATTACTATTACTGCTAAGCTATACTCATGTTTTGTATCAATGAGATATATTTGGACATTTCAACGGTGGGTAAGATCTCACATTCGAAAAGTAGAGTTCGCCTAGCATTTATGAGTTAAAAGCGCTACTATTAATTACAAATTTAATATTGAAATAAAACTTCATGCAACTCTACTGTAATATCAAAACTCAACGATAATTCGACAAATAAAAATGAAATTAGAATCTGATTAAAGATTAGTAAATCCAAAGAACAACCATTTAAAGGAGGGATGGTCAAGATATTCACATTGTCCTATATTAAAAATGTGACAAAACCTTGCCACCTTTATAAGATAAAGGAATTACACTCGTTGCCAATTGGTTTTTTATACTAGATTTTGTGGTTCACCTTTTGTGTTATTATAGCTGATGTTGGACACTCTATTGGTAAATTTTAGTTGTTTTGGATGATTTAGGTCATGTTTGATTACTATTTAGTTTTTTGTTTTTTATTTTAAAATTTAAGCTTACTTTTATCCAAATTATCTTCTATCTGTGCTACGATGTGTCCATTTTTCCTTAAAAAAGTATGTGAATGCTAATCAAATTTCAAAAATAAAAATAAATTTTTGAAAGCTATTTTATTTTGTTTTTCAATTTTGGTTTGGTTTCTTAACATCTAGGTAAGATGTAGATATCTAAGTAAGAAAAAAATTATAGTAAAGTTATTGTAAGCTTAAATTTTAAAAACCAAAAATTAAAAACAAAATGGTTATCAAATGGTTTTATTGATTTGCATTTAATAAATTATTTACCTTATATTTGAAGGGTATGTTAGTTTCATCATAAGATAAACTCTACTACTAGAAGCTAACACGAGTATAAGGGAGATACCTTCGATACCTTTCTTATAAGCTACAGGTCCAAATTCAAAAACCTAAGAGTGTGAAATTCTTTTTTTTTTTAATATAGGTTAAAAAGTCATAATTAAGAATAAAAAAAATATGGTTTTATCAAGTTCATTCAAATTTTGGCTCAATGACAATTTTGTTAAATCAAAGAAACATTTCAAAAAATGAGATCCATGTAAGGAGTCACAAATGATAGGAATTCCTATATTCAGCAGACTATATCTCTTACTTTTGTTGGCATTGAAAAAAACAACAATAATCTAAAGTATCTAAAGAGCTTTACCTGATTCTGTTGTAATGGAAGTCATTTGCATCTGATAAGAACTCACACATTTGATAATTTCACCACATCCTCTTTGCTAGCTACAATGGGGGAACCACACAGATTCAGTTGAAGGAAGTTGAAAATGAAAACAAGAAGGCACAGTTTCAGTTGGACAAAACAAACCTTGAAGAGCTGTTTCGAAGTCCTTGAGTTGAACCATGAAACCGACGTTTGGAGAAGCCTGTGGCCGTTTACTCTTGACATGTTCCAACGCTTGAGTTAAATTCATACCATGCTTTTTCATCAGGTAGGCAACTGTTATAGTTACACTGCAACATGAAGAAAGATTTACATCTCAACATAGAAAAAATAATATCCATAAGCAAGAAGATTAGATTGACAAATTCTATGAGTTGGGAAGGAGGAAATCAATATGTATTGACACTAAAGAGCCTTTGGGGCAGGGACTTCTTAATCATAGATAATCGGCACCCGCTATCACAGATTATAATTGTTGTGAGTTATCATTGTCATGTTTAAACTGCAGGTAATGATTTTTTTTTTTTTTGAAACCGGAAAATTGGAGCTTTCCTCTACTATACTCGAGATAACCATACGTCCGTCCCTAGACCAAGCACCGGGAGACATCGAAGGAAAGTTAGTAAAAAAGAGTTTTATTGAAGATAGCTTATTGAATCTTAGGCTGTACAATTTTAAAAAGAGGATTGAAATCAATCCTGGTTACCCATATAATTATTATTAGAGCCCCAAACGCCAAGTGTGCTAACAACCATTACCTGAATAACCATTAAGGGTGCCCAAAACGGCCAAACGTCTCCTAAGAGAAGAGAGAAAGGTCATTGCAGAATCTGTCCAAAGCTAACAACTGAATAGGAATGGAAAATCACCTTCTCGATATTCCAGCAAAGCAATGAACCAAGACCCCTCCACCAGATTGTCTTCCTCCATCAATAAAATTGAAACAATCTTCGAAGTGCTGTTGAATATTAGCTTCTCTAGTGTCCAAGACTGCCTCAATTTACACACCAAGAAATAAGATTGAATGTCAGCACATCAAGACTAAACAGCGACTATACTACAAATCATTAACAGTTTTATCAGATAGATAGAGATATCCTACATGAACAATAGCATGTGGAAAAGAAATGTCTTAAGAATATGTAACTGGAAATGAAACAATCAAGCTCAATGCAGACTAAATCATTCTTTAAAGCATGATATATAATAGGGAATGGGAAGTAGCCAGATTTCCATTAAACATGAGGTAAAACTATTAAGTCATGGGACATTCTGTAACAAAATTTTTGTTGCACCAAATTCAAGTTGGAACTTTACATACCACCAACTACTTTCTGCACAAAATCATTTGGATCAGCAGGTGGCAAGGAACAAGCTATGGTTAAAATGTGAGTGATATTCAATTTCTTCAGTTCATCCTTGTTATGGGCAGCACCAACAGAACCTAAGAACAGGCCCTGGAACCCCAAGCAGAGGAGCAGCTTTAGAATGCAGTTTAAGCAAAAGTCTAAACCACTTACGATAATTTTTATCTTTTTTTATATATTTGACTGTCTTGAGCAGTTTGCACGCAGCTCAACTATTGTCACGGGACATACTGCCTAAACATACAACATTAAAATATCAAGGAAACTCTTACGATATTAATTCCTAGGTAGGGTGGCTACGTGGACTGAACCTTTCACCCCGTAGATCTCCAAGGTCCTCTTAAACACTAGGTCACTCCATGATCGTTCACTTATGAGAATAGTTAACATAATCAAACATACGAATAGTTCAAAGGGTGAATTTAAGATGATTCTAAATTTCTAATTAGGATTACCTCTTCGATTTGGCAAGGAACACTGTCCTCTTTGAAGCTTCTCCTTAAACGAATGATATTCCACAGCCCAGATAACTGAACACTCGAATCAACTTGATCCTTTTCCATAGTCAAAAACCAAAACCGAGCCCTATACGTTAAACAATTCACTCTAAATTGAGGTTTTCATATTTTCTCAACAATTTCCAAAACACCATTGCAATTTTACAATGTTCAAAAATCATTCTAGGTTAGAGAACTTGAAATGCACAGATGAACACAGTACAAAATAAATGAAATAAACTACACAGGAGTGCCTAAATCAAACGCCGAAAAGCCAAACATCAACTATTTTAAACAAACAATTTCTAAACGCCACTTGATGTCAACATCCAATCCCTAAATTTACCTCTTCGCTGAACCACAGAAAAAAAAAATATACATAAATCCAATCAAAAGAAATACAAATTGATTGCAGCCATTACAGACAAAATTTTCAGATTCGTCTCTTATCAATGAAGAGTGTATGATTTTTTTTTTTTTTTTTTTTTTTTTACTTCGATTCGATCGGTGAAAAGAAGTTGCTGTCCAAAGAATCGAATCAAACGAACCGATCATAACTCAAGAAATTTGAAGTCTCAATTTAAAACAACGAATTAATCAACGAAGAACAGAAGAACGCGAATACGAGCAAGAATCGTGGTAGAATCGGATACCTAATCGGAAAATTATAGAAGAACAGAAGGATAAAAATACATACCAGGAAATTTTCGATTTTCGAGCGGAATTGAATCGCTTGGAAATCCCTGCTCCGATTTTTCTTTTTCTTTTTTTAACCGTTTATATGGATTCAACCTCCATTGAATCTGCTTCTGTAGGGAACGAAACAATTTTATAAACCGCAAACCTCAGTCAGCGCCAATGTTTGAAATCGTTGAAAATACGTTTGGGATTTTGCATGTAAATATTTCAACCTATAACTTAAAATCAAAATTAATTTTTTTGTAAAAGAATATTAAATTGAGTCATATTTTTAGTTGAACGGTAAAATTCAATCAATGAAAGGTTCGTTACGCCTTAAGTTTCTATCATTGATAGAAAGTCAAATTGAGTTTTATCTTGACTTAAATAATAGAAATAAATAAGTTACATACGATTTATTTTAAAAATTATGGTGTACAATATACTACTAATGGTAAATTTTCATTCACCTCAAAAAAAAAAAAATGGTAAATTTTCATTAATCTAAAAAAGAAATAAGGAACCTATTAGAAGAATTCATCAACTCTTGATAATTTGACACACTCTGCTCCTATTCGAGGCATAATCATATTTTTTAATTCCAATTTTCGATTTTCATTTATAATTTTTCAAAATATTAAAACAAATCCTTTACTATCACTTTTGGGTACAAAAAGCATATTAAATATAGCATACGATATAACAAATATTTTTATGAAACTAATTGGTTAGATATATTTTTTTTACTAAATGGGTGAATGACGTACGGGTTTCATTGTTTGATTGTAAATCAATTCAACACGAGCGTCATAGGTTTCACCAAATAATCGGTATTTGTCTCTCGTGCCCTAATATGTACTAAAAAAATGGTCATATATTTTAGGTTGTGTTTGAACCACTAAAAATAAGAAAAACAGTGGGAATAAAGATAATTTCTGGTATTTGAGTCATAGAAAATCATTTTTCTCGTAATCAAGTTTTCTAAAAAAAAAAATCATTTTCTTCATGACTACTTTTACTCTTTTTCCAACAATTTTTTATATCACACCCCTATTATTTACTCACATCATACTCATTATTTTATTTTATTTTTCATGTTAATTTTCTTCATCTCAAAAATAAATAATCATTTTTTTTTCTATTCTCTCCCTCATTCTCATTTCTCATATAATCATTATCATTCTCATTGATGCTAATGAAATTTTTTGAAAATTAATTTCTAGTAAGGGGCGGTTTGTTTGACATATTTAGATTGAAGTTAGCATTAAAATTTATTAACTCCTCCTCAAAAACCTACATCAAAACGAGTTTTTATTAACTCTTCCTCATTTTTACTTTTAAAAATAATTCTTATTTTTAACCATTCATTTTTAATCATTCATTTATAACTATTCAAGCATTTCTAACCATTTATGTTTAATCATTCATTTCAAATCAATTAAAATAACTTATTTTTAATCATTTCTTTTTAACTACTAAAAATAACTACTCATTTTTAAATCTACATTCAAACAAGATTTTGACTCTAGCTCCTCTACACAAAAACTACATACAAACAAGGTTTTGACACAACTCTCAATTTTTAACTACTAAATATAACTCTTTAATCCAACTACGACCTAAATATGTCAAACAAACCACACCTAAGTGGTTATCATGAATTACATTTAAAAATTCTTTGAATTTATTATTATTATTTTTTTCTTTTTTACCATACCGAATGCGTTAATGCAAGTTGTTTTCATAGTTTAAAAAATTCTCAACATTAAATCAATTCACAATAATTACCGGTAAGTAAATTTATTTTGCATTAAAATTATGTTAAAATATTGTTTGAAGCTATGGTGCTTTCGTGTTTATTTTATTTTGATCTTCCTAATGTATAATTTTGTAACCAAGTCTGTCAAAAATAATATATATATATATATATATATATATTTTTATTATTATTTTTTTTGTAAACGAGGGTCAATAACACAATTAATTATCTTATTTGATATTAATTTATTTCAATTTCACAGTTACGAATTCGAAATCGAAAATCGATATTCAATTCTCATATTATTTGAAAGTAATTGTACTATTTGTGTTTGTTAGTTTCCTTTTCCCTAATTTGTAATCAACAAATAATAATAATAATAATATGTAATTTTGTATATTTCCAATTTTAATTGAAATTAATTTATTGATACTAATAATTTTAAAATAGAAAGGATAAAAGGTGAATCATTACAAATTTATAAAATTGATTCGGGTGAAATACTGTCACTTGCAAAAGTTAATTTATATGGTTGGGGGCTGTTTGGATGAAGATTTATAAGAGGGTTTAGTTAAGATCTCGTTTGATAATCATTTTATTTTTTATTTTTTGTTTGTGAAATTTAAGCCTACAACAACTATCTTACTGTACTTTTTTTCTTATTCCGAGATCTACATATTACCTATATTTTAATAAACAAAACCAAAATTGGTAAAAAAAAAGTAGCTTAAAAAAACTTCTTTATGTTTTTTTAAATTTGGTTAGTATTCTCCTACATTCTTAAGGAAAGATGGATACATTGTAAGAAATATGGAGCACATTATATGAAATTTGAATAGAAATAGCCTTAAATTTCATAAACAAAAAATAAAAAACAAAATGGTTATCAAACGGAATCTTAGTTTTTCGTTATTTGTTTATGAAATTTAAGCCTACTTCAACTCAAATTTCCTACCATATGCTCTATCCTTCCTACAATGTATCTATATTTCTTTAAGAAAGTAGGTGAAGACTAACCAAATTTCAAAAACAAAAACAAGCTTTTGGAAGCTTCTTTTTTTGTTTACAAATTTTGGTTTTGTTTATTAAAAAATAGGTAAGATGTAAATATCCAAATAAGGAAAAATGTATAGTGAGGTAGTTATTGTAGGCTTAAATTTTATAAACAAAAAAACGAAAAACAAAATGGTTATCAAACGGGGTCTAAGAGTATTTTAATGAGGATTTATAAGAGTGATTAAAAATTGAGATTTGTGCAATAGCTTGTTTGGATGGAGTTTTTTGTAGAGGAGTCATAGGAAAAAACTCGTTTGGATGGAGATTTTGGAAGAGAAGTTGCAAGAATAACTCGTTTAGATGGAGATTTTGGATGAGAGGTTATACGTTGATTTTTTAAAATATTTTATTTATATAGACAATTTATATGAATTTTTTTTGTTCATTTATACAAAATCTCTCATTTTTATTAATATTTGTCAATTTGTCTCTTTTAATTATCTTGATTTGAAAATTATATAAATTTCTAAATTATTCAAATAATATTAAAAAAATGTATTTTGCATGTTTAATTTTATGCTAAAGTATAAACATATCCATAAATTATGAAGTTTGTATTAAACATACCCCTAAACTTAAATTTTTTTAAAAAGTACCCATGAACTTTGAAAAATGTTTCAAAAATACGCTTGCGGTTAATTTTAGATGGAGAAAGTTTTATTTCAAAAATACTCTTCAACTTAAAAAAGAGTTTAAAAAATATCCTTAGTTTTCAAAATATCAACAAAAAAAGTCTTTAACATTTTATTATAAAACAATAATAATAATTATTGGAAAATTTATTTTTAACATTTTTTTTCAGTTAAGAAAGTTTTTAAAACTTTTTTAAAAATGATGATTTAAAAAAAAAAACTTTAACAATAAGGCATTGACATTTTTCGAAGTTCAAGGATACTTTTGAAACTTTTCAAAATTTTGGGCATGTTTGACACGAAATCCATAATTCAATGGTATGTTTTATAATTTAGCCTTAATTCTAATTAAAATTTATAAAAAAAAATAGAAATTTTTTAAATAAAAATAAATACTACTCAATCTTTTTTGAATAATTATATTTTTTAAATAAAATATATAGAATGTCAATGAAACTATTTTTTTAATCTGAAAACCTGGTTTTGATAATTTCTTTTTTGGAGTGATTACAATAGCTCATTTGAATGTAGTTTTTTGAAAAGTGATTAAAAAACGTATTTTGAAAACCCAGTTGAAAACCTCCATCCAAACACCCATTTGGAGTGTTTGTATATTATATTTAAGAATGATTTAAATTGATAATTTATTAAATATATTTTAAAAATTAATATTCAAACGAATTTTTGTAACTAATCAAAATAATTTATAATTTTAAATACTAAAAATATTTTTTTTATTTCTAATTATTTAAAATATTTTTTTATTTTTTAGTATTTATTTCCACAAACAAGACCAAGAAATCTTGTTTCCAAATTTCATCCTTGGATTGATGTAATTTCAAAAATAAAAACCCCATTTGTTTCTAATATTCAAAATAAATTATTTTAATTATTTATTTATAATCATTTTTTCTCTAACAGCCCACAATAACTATAAATTTTAAATTTATATTCAAACAATATTTAATTTTTTTTTTTTTTTTTATACTATAATTCTAACTTATCTAGAAAGCTCATGGAAACAAATAAAATTTTAAAAACTAATAACAAAGTTTTTATAAATGTATTCCCTGAAACTTTCTACTCCACCTGACCCTTATCCAATTCCTACACATTTTCCAATTATTGCTCTTTCTCTCTCTCTCTCTAACCTTATTTCCATTTCGCGGCGAATCTCCGCCGAAGCGTACCAGAAATTTCCATGGCGGTTCCCCAATCTCCCTTTCTCCTCCTCTGCTTCCTAACCCTCTTCCATGGCCGAACCCTCTCTCTGTTAATTCCACTCACCAAAGATTCCGCCACCGATCAGTACTTAGCCACCGTCCTCCTCGGCTCTCCGATCAGCCCCACCCACCTCGCCGTCCATCTCGGCGGCCCCTCTCTCTGGATGGCCTGCGGATCCTCCTCCTCCACCCGCCCGATCCCCACCCGCTCCATCCACTGCGTCGCCGCCGCTGGATCTGGCTCCGGCGGCGCGTGTCAGGTACGCGCCACCAATCCATTTGGGGCTTCTGAGGCCACGGCGGTCCTGGTCGAGGACACGGTGGCGCTGAGGTCCTTGGAACGCTCCACGGCGGCGGTTCTGGTTGCCGTTCATTCTTGTGCTCCCAGGTTTCTCTTGCAGGGCTTGGCGAAATCTGCTCGAGGGGTTTTGGGGCTCGGCCGGAACCAGATCTCGCTACCGGCTCAAATCGCCACGGAGCTCGGTTTTCACCGCCGGTTTTCCGTTTGTCTCTCGGCCACGAACGGCGTCGTTTTGCCTGATAGCGGAAGCCTGGACTCTGTTTACGGATCTGAGATTTCCAGTTCTTTGACTTACACTCCGATTTTGAGCAAGAAAATCGCCGGTTCGAAGTCGCCGGAGTATTTCATCAACGTTAAGGCCATTAAAGTCGCCGGAAACCGGCTAGATCTGAACAAATCGTTGCTCGACTTGGACGGCGGAGGAGGGACGAGACTGAGCACGGTGGTGCCGTACGCCGTGCTGGAGAGCTCGATTTTCAAGTCGCTGACGGCGGCGTTCGCGGCGGCGATGGATGTGAAATTAGTGGCTCCGGTCGCGCCGTTTGAGCTGTGTTTTGCGTCGGAAAACATGGAGATGGCGAAAGTGCCGAAGATTGAACTGATTTTGCAGAGCGAGATGGTGGGATGGAAAATCGAGGGGAGAAATTCGATGGTGAAGGTTAACGATGAAGCGTTCTGTTTAGCGTTCATCGACGGCGGATTGAAGCCGGAAAACGCCGTTGTGTTGGGCGGTTATCAAATGGAGGATATCGTTCTTGATTTCGATATGGGATCTTCCATGCTTGGATTTAGTTCGTCTCTGTTGCAGAGGAAGAGATCTTGCTCGGAATTCTCGCCGGAAAATTTACTGAAACAGGCGGGATGATTTAGGGAAGAAGAGGGTTAAATTTTGAGGGGCAATTAGGATATTGCCATGTAGTATTGAGGAATCTTTTTCACTTTTTTTGTTTATTATAATTTTGGAGCAATGTTGTTTTTCTTGGGTTATGTGGTTTATGATAATTAACCTAATAGTTGTGTAATTAAGATCTCATTTTTGTAAGAGGTTTGCCTGTTCTATGGATTGAATCTATATTTTTTTTTTTTTTTTTAGATTACAACATTTGAGTGGAGGGGACTCGAACCTAAAATCTCTAAGTCATTAGATTATATTGATGTTGCTGAACTATCCCTCTAAGTCATTAGATGAATCTTTAATTAAGCATACATTAAAAAAAAAAACTTTAATTAATCATCTTTTATTTTTAAGAATTAAATTATAACACTCTTCTTCATTTGTTTTTTGAAAATAAAACGCATTTTTTTAAACAAAATATATTAATCATTGGGGATGTTTGTTTAAAGAGGAGCTGAGATGAGGCGAGGCGTTGAAGTTTATCTATTTTCTCTTTTTTTTTTCTTTTTTTTTTTTTAATTTAAGATGTTTTCATCTTTTTATTTATATATATTTACTTATTTTATGTTTGATATATTTTTTTAAAATATTATTATTATATCAAATATTTATTTAAATATATTTGAATTTTAAAAATTAAAATAAATAGATATATATTATCTCTTAATATATATCGTTAAATTTTCATATTTTTATTCATTTTGTAATCGTTTTTAATAAAAAAAAGTTATAAAATTTTATTTGTTTAGAGATAGACTATAAATATTATATTTAAAAATTAATAATTAAAAGTTGTGTGTTTATTTTTAATATTAACAATAAATATATCAATTTATAATTAAAATTAAAATTAAATTTAAATAATTTATGCACATTGAATTTTTATTCGTAGTTTACAGTAGATTTAAAAGTATGAACTTATTTTCAATAAATTTAAAAATATTAAACTTATTTTGTTTGTTAAAAAATTGAGATTCAAATTTTATACTCGTTGCACTTAAAAATAATAGTAAGAGTGGATTTTTTTTTTTGAAATGATAAATTAATTTAAATAATTTTGAGAATCTTGATTGTATATACAAAAAAACAATTATAAATTTCAAGACTTATATGAGTCATAGTGATTGAGATCTATTCTACCTAATAAAAAAAACAATAAATTCCAAAATTTGAGAGATATTTTATTACTTCCATGTAATATGAATATGAACGTATAAAAGATATAAGAAAATAATTTTTTTTGAGTAAAATAAAAATTGCTATCAATATTTTATAATGACTAGTTTAACCAAATGGTTTTATTTTTATTTTTTAATAAATAGAATCTTGGTATTTTTTAATTTTTTTATTATTTAAGTCTAACAAATCTTTTTTTTTTTTAAGTTATTAACGATGTACAAATATTTTAGATTAGTCAAAATTTATTTTGGTGGTGTGAAATTTTTTTTTCTCATAATATTTTTTTAATTAAACAATATTTAAGTATGAAAGATTAGAAACTTTTAACCTCATGGTAATTATGTCGTACATAATATCATTGTAACGATATTTTTTTTAATAAAAACATTAATATGATTAAGGGTGCTTAAAAATTATTTTTTTAAAAAAGAAAAAGAACAATTTTATTGTTTTAAAACTATAAGAATAGATTTTTTTTTTTTAATATATCTTAACATCTCATCTCTTCTCCCTCCACCCAAACAAGATTTTTCTATCATCTCATCTCATTTCTCTGCATGCAAACAATGTTTTTTTGTCATCTCATCTGAGTCTAAATAAAGTTTTCTGCTATCAACATCTTATCTCATCTTACCTGCAATCAAACGCCCATTTTAGTTAAGTTCATAAAATTAAGCGTTTGTATTAATATGGAAAAATATTTATACAAAGCTTAGTCCTCACGAATTCTTAAAATGGAAATTCGAAGAAAACCTTATAAAATTGACTTATAAAGTATCTCTAATTTTTTTCACGACGATGTTTAAAAGAAAATAGATACAAAGCTTAGTCCTCACGAATTCTTTTGCAATTTTGTTTATGTCAACATATCATTTTTGTTCCACATTATTTATTATTGTACTATTGTCGTGTCATAATCAAACAAACTCGTTGAAAATTAGTTCTTAAGTAAGTGGTCACTCTATGATGGTTATGTTTAAAAAATTCTGTTTGAGCATTTGAGCCACTCTATAATGGTCATGGTTAAAGAAGCAAATAGACAAAATTAATGGTATGTTTGAAAGTTTTTTATCTTACCTAATTCTTGTTTATGTCTAGAGGTTTGGGGTGTTAATCGGTCAATCAGTGTCGATTTTCAGTGACAATTGACACAGAACCGACCTATCGATTTTATAAAAAATGAAACCGAAATGAATTGGTTGGTTGAGTTGATTAAAAATTCGGTTAATTCATATTACTTCTCTTATTTTTATTGAAAATATATATTTATCATACAATTTTGAAATGAAAATTTGAGAATTAATTTTAAAAAATTAGTATATAGAATATTTTTTGGAAACACATTTAAATTTAAGTTAATTTTGGAATAATTTAATAAGGATTATATTTAATCATGTAAAAATATCAATATTTTGTAAACAAATTTTTTAGTTAACTGACCGACATAATAAAAAAGTTTATGGTTAACCATTTTTGTAATCAGCACCAACCAATATATATTTGAAAATCGATCGACCAACCCTAATTCAGTTAGATCAATTTTTAGGGAATGTATGAACAACCCTACTAGAGGTTATGAACTAGAATCCTTATTCATCCGTAATCAAATTTTACAAATTGGTTCTGTTTATAGCTACACTTAATATTTAGAATTTGATTTAATTATACTCTTAAAAATGTTTTTAAATGTCTTCTGATCAAATATTTGGGCAAAAATACTATATAAATATTATCTTACAAAATACATTTACTCGCATTTTAGTCTTTCTAAAATTACTTTTTTGTTACTTTTCAAATATAATGATTCTGAGTAGTTTTTTTTCTTTAAATTCAACCATAATTGAGAAATGGTAGATTTCAAGTTGTAATTAATAAACTACTTTACAACAATTGGGAGTAGAGGGAGGTTAGATCTCATAATTTCATGAATCAACTCAATTATTGCAAACTAAAAATAAAAATAAAAATAAAAATAAAAAACCAATGGACCACTTTTAAACCTTACCACATTAGATATTAAAAAAATGACATGGTTGGGGGGTGGGGGGAGTAGACAATAAAAGTGGGGGGAAAAACCCTATTTAGAAAATTAACTAAAAAATTAAAGGAAACAGTAAAAAGGAACAACCAAGAATTCATGTGGAAAAATTCTTAGACCGAAGAAAAAAAAATCATTGATAGAAAGAATTTCTATTGTGTAAAAAATTGTTATAATAACAAAAAAATTATCTTCGTGCCTCAATTACAAAAAAATCACTCTTCAAATCTTATTATAATCACAACGTTTGTTCTATTTTCGTATCTAATAAAAAGTTTTTCTTTTTATAGTGAAACATACCAGATTCTTGCATATTTTAAATGTGACAAATTTTTTTAATGTTTTGACAAAACTTTTCATGCCAAACAAACTTGATCAAGTACTAAATTCTCAACAAAAAGAATTAACCATGGTTAGATGGAGTTGCGTGTATTTTTGCTTGATGCTGAAAAAGAGAAATAAAACAATAACATAAGCATCTTTATTAGAATATTGGGTTATTTAAAAAAAAATAAAAAATATATATATATATGTTTGGATACTTTTTTATGACAATGACAATACAACACCCGTCTTGGTTCTTCCATACATGGAATTTTAGAATTGGGAAGGGTAATTATGGGAATTCACAAAAGTGAATGGATAAGAATGGACGTTGGAATCTTTACTCTACTAATAATATTAAATCGCTGGGCCAGTTCATGGCGTCACATCTCTTTTTTAAACTCTCTCTCCAATTATTCATCACTCCTTTTTAAAAATAAAAATAAAAAATTCTAAAAATAATCGGTTTCTTTTGTTGTTTTTTTGCCAGAAGAGTGCGTTGACTGAAGAACTGTGACGTAATGTATAAATAAATGAGAAAATTTAATAAACATTTTAACAAATTATTAATTCATAATTATCTAGAAGTTAAGTTAACTGAATTAGAAGTGGGTTTTTATTTATAATTCGGTTCCGAATTAAACAAGGTCTAAAGTTTCATGTTGTAGACTTGATATAGTCAACCTTAAAGGCCCATGAGACCAAAAGCTTAATGGTCTGGCTCAAAGGCCCAAGACTTATAGGGTCCAAGCCCGTAAGATGAAGAAAATTCTATAAATAAAGAGCTCTCTCATTTGTAAATGATAAAAGCAAGATACTTATTTTAAAGATTCAAAGACTCTGGAGAACAAGCTCGCAAACTCTTAAATCAACATTTTCAAAATAAATAGTAGAGTTTTTTTTATTACAAATGAAAGAAAAAAAAAAGTAACCTCTTATTAAAAACTACTGATGAAATAATGGAATGAGTAACTTTTATCAACACATTCATTAATCCGTAGGCTTAAAAGAAATAAACTACCATAACAATGCCCCACATAAACTTGGGCCGAATATACAAATATTTGGCTCAATGAACCTCTACGGGGTGGAAACATAGGTTATTAACAGTTCAATTAACATTGTCATGGACTTAAGTTCTTTAAAGTATTTTTGGACACTGGAAAATTAGAGTTTCGGTCTTCTATACACGAGAATCTGATATCGCATTTAAAGGCTCGAACCCAAAATGCTTTAAGGATTTTATAGTTTAAACATTTTTCATTCGTCTCAATAAACTAGAGATATATCTTAAAATCTATGGTCTTAACCAACTATTTTGCTCTTAAGAGACTTTAGGCTTGGAAAGTTTCTCTCGTCTTTTTGTGTGGCCATACCAACCCACGTAGACATATACAATATTAATTCTTTTGTTAAGTAACAATGACATGCTCACATGTTTGAACTCAAACGAGTACTGAAATTGCAAATGGAATCAGAAATATCTTACCAATTAATTCATCGTTAAAATTGCTCTCTGTAAGTTAATGACCACCAGATTGTGGTCCTTGTATCTCTCGATTGGAACCTTGATTTGAACATTCAATAACTGGATGGGCCAACATTGCGGCCCGGGTTATTACAAGCTTGGCCCAAAGCGAGCCCATTTTAAGGCATATCTTCTTAGACGATACCTCTCTCCACGTTTTTTTGTTGTTGGCCATTTATTGCAAAGTAGTGTTTCTTAAATTTAATGTAACTTTATTATTGATCGTTCTTTTAGTTAAATTAGTAAGCGAAGGAATTTGAATATATAATATTTCGAGGTTGATGGCATAGTGCTGAGCAATTTATTAATGATTATACTCAAGGTTGGTGGTATGTTTATTTATTGTTTGGGATAATCTAATTAATGTTTCAATCATGATAATTGATATTTAACTCTCATTTCATTAGAGTAATATATCCCATATAAGATTTGAGAGGAGATAAATTAAAAATTAATAAGGTAAATCATACATATCATATTTATATATTTAATTTGGAATTCACTCGTTTTTTATTATATATATTTTTTTAAACAAAGTGATCACGCCCACCCCTAAACCATGTTGTTTTTTGTCTTTAGACATGCATAGATGAGGGGAAGAAGCATGGAGTGAATTAGGAGTAGAAAAAAAGTTATACTCTCAATTTAATCTATCTTCTAAAAAAATCTTATTTAATACCTCGTTTGATAACCATTTATTTATTATTATTATTTTTTTTTAAATTTAAGTCTTCAACAACATCTACTTTACCGTATGTTGTTTTTTACTTGGATATTTACATTTCATCTAGGTAAAAACCAAACCAAAATATGGGGAAAAAATATTCAATTTTTTTTTTGAAAGTTGGTTAGTATCCACATATTTTCTTAAGGAAAAATGAACATATTGTAAAAAATGTATGAAATTTGAGTAAAAATAAACTTAAATTTCAAAAACCAAAACAAAATGGTTATCAAACCAAATCTAAATAAAGTTTTTTTCTACAATCATTTTTTAAAACAATTATTTTTCCCACAACTTATTTTTTTTAAACTTCATCTAAATAAGGGTTTCTTCAACTTGCTTGCAACAACCTTATTCAAACGAAATTTCCCCATAATCACTCATTCAAACTACTCAATTCTTTCAATTTCACTGAAAGATTCAAAATGAGTTAGAAATTATATTTTTATTTATTTAAAATTATAACTAAAAATCATAAGTATTGGTGTATTATAATGATCAAGAGATCACAGCTTCCAATATTCACACCAATAGTAATCTTTAAAAAAGTAAAATAAAAAACCATAGGTTTGTAGAAAAACCATGGGTTTGTAGGAAAAACCATGGGTGGCCTTAAATTCTTATAAATTCCATCCCAAAAACCCACCATCATTTACTTTTCCTACTTTATCCCCCATTCTCTTCCATTTATCTTGTTTATTTTATTTGGCGGTTTATTTTATTTATTTATTATTATTATCTTTTGTGGACTTAGATGGTAAAATTCCATCCATAATTAAAATGCATCATCAATTAAAAGATTACTTATTCACTTTTCAACTCACATGCATTAGTTGTAGATTAATTAATCGATTAGTTATGAGTAGATGTGCTCGTTGTTAATCAGTTGGTTATTAGTAAGTTATTTTCCATGTGTTGCCTATGTGCCTATATAATTGATTGGTCAATCAAATAAGACACAAAAGTTATTTATTTGTGATTCTACATCTCCACCTCTAATATGGTATCAGAGGAAATGTTTTATGCCAAAATCTCTCGTCTTCTTCTTTCACTTTTTCATTTTTCTCCATGGTTACTTTGTATCCTGTTCCAACACGTACTGGGGTCAATCTTCTGGTATCTTCATCTTCCTCACTTGAATGTCTTCGAATTCTTCTTCATGTAATGTATTTCAAACTCTGTATTATCTACATCATGATATACTCCGACTTTGTTTTTTACTTCAAATTTGTTGATTGAATATAACTATGTTACTTGTTATTGATCCATAAGATTTGCGTTGTCTATACGCAATAAACTCGAAATTTTTTATGGTACACTTCTCCAACCTACTAATTCTCAAGTGGGATTCTTAGTAATAATGTTGTAATATTGGTGTTGTACAAAAACAAATAAGTGCATTATATACGTTAAACTAAGTCTTTGTTGGTACAGTTAATTCCATGTTAAATATCAATTTTCATGACCTTGTTGAATTGGATTCCAAAAGAAGATCTCTTTAACATTAAATTTCTCTAAAATTTTCAACTTCATTCGACTGATATAGTTACATAATTCATCGTCTAAGTGAAAACTTCTTAATAGTTCAAGGTTAAAGTTAAAATAATTATCTGAAGTTGAAATGTAATTTGTAACAAAAAAAGGTTGCAATTTTAAGAAATTAAAATTTTGAATTCAAAATTAAACCCAAAAAAAAACATGGGGAGTTAATTTGAAGAGTTATTTAAGTATTTGGAAATTAAAAGTTGTAGCAAAAAACTCGTTTAAATATAGTTTTTTTAGAGGAATTAAAATCAATAGTTTATTGATATGGATTGAAAATGAGTAGTTAAAAAAGAATAATAAAAAATGAATAGTTAAAAATGAGTTATTTTAAGTAGTTAGAAATTGATGATTAATAATAAGTAAAATAAAAATAAGGAGTTATTTTGAATGATTAAAAATGATGAATTATTTAAAATGAATTGTTATAAATAAAAATAAAAACATAGATTCAAATTTGATGTATAATCAAACGCAAAAATCAACAATAGCATGTAAGACAAACAAATTTCAGCGATAATGCAGAAAATATTATCCCACGTGGGCCCAGTAATTAAGACATCAAAATAGAATATTATAAAGGAGCAAAGTGCGAAAATACCCTCCACCTCTAAAACAGGCCTATAAATTGGGATTTCCGGGTTTCGAACTCTCCCATTCCAATTCCCGTTCTTTCTCCAAATTCCATCCCTAATTTAATTTCAAAATCACAAAGCAAAATCAAATCAATTTAATCTCAATAAATAAATTTATTCCTGTTTTTTAGTTTCTGGAATTTCGAATTCTCGGATCGGAGCAATTAATCATGCTGGGCGTGTTTAGCGGTTCGATCATGTCGCCGCCGGAGGAGCTGGTGGCCGCCGGCTGCCGGACTCCGTCGCCGAAGATTTCGTCGACGGCGCTGGCGAAGCGGTTCGATGATTCCAACGCCGCCGCCGTCTCTGTTCAGATCGGCGACCATGTTCATCTCGCATTCACTCACCATAACGAATCTCCCTTGCGTCCCAGGTACCGGAGATTCTCCGATCACTCATCGTTTTTTTAACTGATTTGTTGAAAATATGGGTAAAATACTATTTTGTTCGGTAAATTTTATTTCATTTTGTTATTGAACTTTCAAGAGTCTTTTTTTAAGAAAAAACTTTAAAGAATAATTTTTAGAAAAAAAACAAATCATGGTTTACTTTTCTTTAAATTAGCATTTTTAAAATAAATTTTAAATAAGTATTGGCATTTTTTCATTGATTGTACTGAAATTATTATATTATTAAATCAACTTTTATAAATATTGATTTTAAATTTACATAGGGATTACTCTAAAAAAATTGCAATAGGAGAATAAAATTAGATTTTTTTAATTTATGAACTAAAACATAACGCAATCTCAAATTTGAAAAATTGCTTATTAGAGAAAATTAGTTTAACAACCCAACAGCTATTAGATGAATTTATACATTTGTAGGGAGCCACGATCTCTACCACTTAAGTAAGGCTTAGTTTGAGTTAATTAAAATTAAATTATGTATATTCAAACGAATAGGTTAGTGACACAATGATTTCATTGTTTGGTTGTATGTCAGTTCAACACCAAAATATACATATATATACATATATACATATATATACATATATACATATATATACATATATACATATATATACATATATACATATATATACATATATATACATATATACATATATATACATATATACATATATATACATATATACATATATATATATATATATATATATATTTGTCTTATTGGACACAAAAGTTGAATGTCTTGTTGGATACCAATTTTAATTTCTTGTATGGTACAATCTATAATTTTAGAAGAATTTGAATAAAAGTTTATGCATGTAGTTGATACAAAAATAGAGGTAAATGAAATGAAAGAAAATGTTATATACATAGGGAGGAGTTATAATTTCAATAATTTAAATGAAGTTAGTTTAATATAGAATTTACGAAAGTAGTATCTATGCGTCGGTGAAACATTTAGTTATCTTGTTGGTGTTAATTTATCTTAATTCTTGGGTCGTCTTCTATGCAGGTTTGTTGATATCTCTTCCTCCAATTTGTACTAAAAAAAATAGTATCATTGTAGCTTCTAAGTTTTTTTTTTAATTGAGGGAGAGAAATCATATATAAAGTGGTTTACAATCCATTAATAAAATCAATAAGCTATTATCACAGTGTCTATCATTTTAAAAAGAGAAGAATTTAGTGTCACACCATGATGTCAACCTCTGGTGCCACGCATCTCATTTCTCTCTCGAATGACATCACGGTGAGATATAGGCGGTCTACACCCAAATTCTTCTATTTTAAAGATGAGAATTTCATAGCTAAGAATTTGGTCCATTGTTTGGTGGCACTTTGTTTTCATGGGTTAATTTAGTTTAATATTACAATCTATTTGACACTTATTTATTGAAGATAATAGTATAAGAGAAAAACTTGCCTATACATACCTAACTTATTACATATGTGGCACAATTGGTGTCACACAAATGCATTTTTTTATGTCTTTTTTGTTTGAATTTTTTTTTTGTGTGGCTTTAAATTGGCCGTATATGTATATAAATTGGGCTTCCCTCCGCATTCACATTCGCGGGTACATATGTGTTGTATCCTTTTGCTCAACATGTAGTTTAGTAGGTTGTGCGATGTGGTTTCTAAATTAAGATTTGGTGGGGTTTGTTTGAATACAAACGGGCATTGCAGATCATTTGCAGTGAAGGACGAGATCTCGTGCTTGTTCTCAGGAGCCCTAGAAAACGTTGGAAGCTTAAGGCACCAATACGGGCTTCCCAAATCCACCAACGAAGTTCTCTTAGTAATCGAAGCTTACAAAACCCTCCGCGATCGAGCTCCCTATCCGGCCGCCCACGTCGTCGCCCATCTCTCCGGCACCTTCGCCTTCATCCTCTTCGACGCCGCCACTTCCACGCTCTTCGTCGCCTCTGTAACCTCACTCTCTCCTCCTCACATCTCCCATACCCAACCTGCACAGCATCCATTTCTGATCGACATTTTTCCTTTGATTTTGCAGGATCGGTTCGGGGAGGTGCCTTTGTATTGGGGAATCACCGCCGATGGATGCGTCGCCTTCGCCGACGATGCGGCTCTCCTCAAAGGCGCTTGTGGCAAATCCCTCGCCTCCTTTCCTCAAGGTAATTTTGTAATGTTAGGGTTCCGTTTCAAAATTAGGGCTCGGGTTTGTCTGAATGTTCTGTAATGAAGTTATACTATTATGAGGTTTCACCTCAATGGAATAGCTTATATATGTATTTTTTTTTTTAATAAAAATGTCCAAGACTATTATTCACCTTTGGAATGTAGATAAAAGCTAAAACATGAGTATGTTATAACATTTTTTTGAAAATCGGGAAATTGGAGTTTCACTCCCCTATACCCGGTGCACCACTGGCCTGACACCGAGATATTTCGAAAGGTATTCTAGTTTAAGCTCTTCCTAACAACCTCGAACTAGGGGTGTTCACATTTTATTCGAAAACCGAACCGACCGACCAAAACCGACCGAATCAAGGTCGGTCGGAGTCGGTTAAATTAAATAATTAACGGTCGGTCGGTCGGAGAATTTTCTAAAAAAATTAAATTATAAGAGTAACATCTATGGTTTTCCATTGATTTTTTTTTAAAAAAAGCCTTAACCCACCGAACCGACCGATCGTCGGTCGGAATTCTCGATTCGAATTTTTTTTCGGTTTTTATTATTAGAAAACCGATATGTCGTTTATCGAGGTCAGTTTTCTCCAAAAAAACAACCTTGACCGACCGACGAACACCCCTACCTCGAACCAGTGATCTCTCTATAGCTTGAAGTCATCAGTCTCAATTGTCGGGCTGCCCCTTGGAGACAAAATATGAGTACGTTCAACATGCCCCTTACAACTTGGATTAGATATGAATTCTTGCTTTGGTCGGATCCAAAATCAATTAACAGCTTAAGTTTACCCTTCCTTGGGTAGGGTTCAAATCACCCGTTTAGATTTTTGGGACCAATAACCTACATGCGACCTAAAAACAAAGGGGAGCTATCCATATCTCTTATAAAGATTAAAAATACTATTTATTTTTTTAATGTAGAACAAAAGCCACAAGTTGAGTATCTCAAATTTATTTAGATTGGATTTGTTGGTTTTATTTCAGGCTGTTTCTTCTCTACTGCTGTGGGAGAACTGAGATGCTATGAGAATCCGAAGAACAAGATAACCGCTGAGCCTGCTCCTGAGGAAGAGATATGGGGTGCAAAATTCAAGGTACGTGATTATTGAACTCTTCTTCAATTCTTATAATTAGGAAAATGGATACTAAATTACTGAAAGTCTGGAAGGATCCTCATTGAGCTAATTTCACATAAGGATTCGAACTTATGACTACCTCAAAAACACACTCACTTAAATTGAGTTATTGGTTTTGTGAATGACAAACCTTTTCTTTTTTTATTCATTGCCCGGATCAGTTTATGCGAGTCTCGACTATTTTTATGGGATATATCTATCATGGTTGAGTGATGAACACTATTGAAGAGTCAAATAGTATGATTTAACATTGCCCATGATTGCTACCGCATATTGGATAGAAAAGACATGCCTTTATCAATGATCTTATCTCAATGGAACTGAAAAGTACTTTAACTATGAAACAAACAATTCACTATCTTTTAGACTAAGGATATTCTTGGGGTCCCCCTCCCTTATTTTTAAACGACTATAAATGAATTTCAAGGGCATACTTCAAAAGCCTAAAGAAATTATCATCAGAAAAAGAAAAGCTGTTAGAAATTAAAATCTATTACATACATGATGATACAGGTCCCCACCCGTTGAATAATCCTTCACCTTAGATTTGGTAATGACAAAATTACACTGCAAAGACTTAGATAAAGCCTTCTCACTTTGCTTGAAAAAAAATTATTTGATGTATTTAATAGAACCGAGAATTAGGTTGTTTGAAGATATTTCGTACTTATATTATTTGCCATAGCAGAGATTCATAAACTAAAATAATATTCCATCTGATGACTAAAGGGTGATAGGAAGGAGGAGTTTGTCTAGAAATGAACTTCAAAACTTCATTTAGTGACATATTTTGTTCATTTGCCCAACCAAGCTTGGGTAAGGGTCAAGACGCCACTTGTAAACCTATTTGAGTCTTCATTATTTTAATTTTAATTTTTAATATTCGTGAGTGTCCCACTCAGGTTATGCAGAGCTCAATTATTCTCACAGAACATATGTTCTGACTTTTAAGCATTTAGATGTCAAAAAAATTTGTAGGAAATTAATTCTTAAGTAGGTAGTCACCATAAATTTAAAATCATAACATTTTAGTTTCTTAAAGTCTTTTTCACCACTAGATTGTCCATGATGGTTCATTTACAATAAATTATGGATAACGATGATTAAAGAAGTAAAATTTAGAAGATAAATGGGTTCAAAATGTGGCATCATGGTGACTATCTACCTAAAGTTTAGAAACCTTACGAGTACAAGTAAAATAAGGTTAGATAGTGTGCGAGGAAATCCAACCAGAATCGGATGAGAAGTTGAGAGGGTTGAAAAATGGATTAAAGTTAGTCATTATGGAGTAACCTAGGAGTCAAGAGGATTTTGGAGAACTAAGAGATACAGAGTTCAATTTTTGGTAGTCACCAACCGACGAATTAATTTTCTACAAGTTTTTATGTCATTCAAATGTTGTAGGATAAAGTGATATGGCAGTATGCCTTGTGATAATAGTCGATGTATGCGTAAATTGACGTGAACAATTACAGATATTAAAAAAATAATAATAAAGTTGGATCCTAAATGAAACCATTAAATTAATATTTGCTTTATTTTCAGGAACCCCACCAACCTCATAAAGCAATCCTTATCGCTTGAGTTATCTACTTATCTTTGATGTTTGACCTTTCAGGTGGAGGGGCCAAAGACTGTAGTGGCCACTGGGTTGGGCTATCTCAATTCCCCAATGGAGATTTCATAAATCCTTTTGGAGAAAGGTGAGGCTTTTTTTTTTCTTTTTTTTTCTTCTTTTTTTAATGTAGTGATTGGTTTGGTTTTTAAGGGCAATGTAAATACAAGTCTTTGAGGTTTGTGTGCTTAATTCTAGAGTTTTAGCCTTTTGCCAAGGCATTGGCAATGTACATACAGCCATGTGTATGACCTGTGTTCTGTTTGTGCTTTTGTTTAATAAAGCTGTCTTCAATGTGTTCTAAAGTTTGTGCATCCTTTAACTCATAAATGAATGTCACCAATAGTATTTAATTAGTGCTACAAATAATTTTGATCAATATAGTAGTTTTTCAAATGGTCTTTAATCATTAAATTTGGCGAAATCAAAATATTAATAATAATAATAACCATTAAATTTGGTGGACAGAATTAAAATATGAAAAAACCAAATCCAAAATTTTAATATAGATGAATATTTCTAAAATTAATATGTTATTTTAAAAATAGACTAACTACAAAGTTGAGTAAATTCCCTAATTCATCCGATTTGTATATGCCCTTCCAGTTATAATCGTGTGATAAAACTCTGAGCTCATTTTAGTGGGCCTCATTATGGGCCGACTCCTGCTATTCTTTTAAGGATGTGATTTTGGAACGGCCCACAAGATGCCGTCTTGATAATGAATTGCAATCAAATGTTGATTTGGTCCTTTAGGGCGGTTTGTTGGAAGTTTTTAGCTAGGAGTTAGGTTTAGAATTTAGTAACTCCTCCTCGAAAACCTATATTCAAACGAGTTTTTACCAACTCCTTCTCTATTTTACTTTTGAATATAACTTTCATTTCTAACTATTCATTTTTAATCATTCATTTATAACTACTCAATCATTTATAACCACTCATTTTTAATCATTCATTTCAAATCAATCAAAATAACTTATTTTAATCATTTCTTTTTTAACTACTAAACTTAACTATTCATTTTAAATCTACATCCAAACAAGGTTTTGACTATAAATTATCTATGAAAAAACTATGTCCAAACGAGTTTTTGGCACAACTTTCAATTTTTAACTACCCAATATAACTCATTAATATAACTCCTTAACCTAAAAACTACCTAAATATGTCAAACAAACACAACCTAAGGAAACTTAAAAGATTAATCAAATTTAAAAAAGAATTATAAATATAATCCCTTTTTTTAAAAATGAGGAACTATTATGTTAAAAAATATATTATATTTGTAATTATTTTGTGACAAGTGTCCACCTAATACAGTTTTTCTTTCAATAATTATGTGGTTGAGGGATAACCTAAAAATAACTTTGAAAAAAATTTCACATGAAACTATTAGAGAATATGTCGTTCCACTCAAAATCAATTAGCGATATCTATATGAGATTAAAAAGAGTAACTCATATCTCTTGTAAATGTTTGTATAACTCCTCACTTTTTGAATATGGAACAATTGTGAGATCCTGACAAGGACGAGTTAAATACCTCCAACTATATACAACTTCAATTTTTTTGTTTTTTTTAAGGAAAGCTAGGAACATACTTTAATTTTATACTTCAATCCTTGCCATGGTTGAAAATTGATTGTCATTTCTTAAAAAAAAAAAAAAAAAAAAAAAAAAAAAAAAAAAACTGATTTTCGTTAGATTGATAAATCTCTTTATTCGAATATATAATTTAATTACATTATACTTTGAAATTCCAAATTATATTAATTGAAGTTTAACAATAGTTCAAAGTTAACAAGTTTCCAATGCAGCATCTTAATTAAAAAAACGCGTTAACTATAATCGTTAGCTTAAATTTAAAACGAGAAATTCTTAAAAAACATAAAAAAAATTAAAAACAAGCAAAATTCTACAATTTATTTAGAAATTACCAGTTCAAAATTCCAAATCTATAAATACGGTTGAACTAAAAAGAGTTAGATTTAAAGGTAAATTTCATGTGAACATAAATCTTGAATCAAAATATCAAAATGTTAAAATTCTGGACCGACCGAATTTGATCTAAAAAAAAATGTTTTGAAGAAAATGGGAAACATAGATCCGAAATGAATGGTTGGTGCGTATTCAATTAATATAGTTTGGCACGTGTCAGAATTCTGACTCTCAATTGGTTTACTCCTAACTTCGAAATGATGATCTGGCATGATTACTCCACAATGTGAAAACATTCAATTCAATTTTATGTATGGATTTATACGAATAAAAAAAAGTAAAGTTTGGCATTGATTTAAATGTATGGACAAAGTAAAGTTTAAATACAATATATATATATAAAGTAAAGTTTACCTTTCATTTTTAGACCACAGAGGTGTATTTAGTTAGATTTTCTATTTGAAACGGTTTATTTGCCAGTCATGTGTTTTTTATGTTCAAAATATTCTCAAATTTTTCTTTAATAAATAAAATGTATTTTTTTTTAGTACCATAAATTATTATTCCTTTCGAATAAATTATAGTCAAATTTTGATTTTCAAAATCGAATCATCACCCGAAGTTAAACCAAATGATCACCTAACAATAAAACTAGCATGCCACTAATCTTTTTATATAAATAAAATAAAAAAAAACAATTTGTGTTTCAAAAATATGATTCCTCTCACGAATAAACAAATGATATTGATTTTTTTTTTAAAGAAATAATGTTGGGGTTCGAGCTCTCAATATAATTATTAAAAAAAAAACTTTATTATAACTTAAAAAAAACATTTAAAATGATGTTTTTTCTTCTAAATGATGGGTGATAAACTAATTAATCTCAAAATTTTACAAACCATAACTTATCTTTAAAGTAATTGCCAAATTTATTAGTAGTGGTGATTAGTGGTTCTTATTATCATTATTTGATTAAATTACACTATATTAACTTCTCATAGAATTAGAGATGTCCATTTTCCCTACGGGGCCGGGTACCTGCCCCTAACGGGGTGGAGAATCCCCGATTAGGCGGGGAATGGGGAAAAATTCCCCGTGGGTTAATCGGGGCCGGGGACGGGGAATGTATTCTCCGTCCCCGATTCCCCGATCCCCGCCCCGATTACTTTTCTTTTTTTAAAAAAAAATATTTTTTCTATACTTTACCTCTTTTATTTTAAATTAAAATATATTTTTTTGATGAAATTATCCATACATATAAGTATTTTTCTTTAATAATTAACATTATAGTTTAAATTTATAAATATTTTCTAAGAAAATCTAATTATTTAAAAGTATTGTCCAAAAAAATATATAAAAAATGTAAAAAAAAATTGCAAAAATCTCTGCGGGGACCCGATTCCCGCCGGTGCCCCGTCAGGGAATCCTCGCCCCAATCCCGAAAAAAAAACCGGAGATTTTTCCGGGGCAGGAGATTAAATTAAGTGGCGGGGACGGGGACATGGAAGCCATTCCCCAGCCCTGCCCCACCCCGTGGACATCTCTACCTAGAACTGTATCTAATATATTTATTTTAAAACGTTAAAAATTTAAAATTTAAAATTTTGTATTTAATAAACTTTCTAAACAAACTTAATAATACTCTTCTAAGATAAATTTCGAAAGATAGTAAAAATGTGTATAAAGACAATAGTAAATATATTTTTTCAGTCGGTACTTTGTGTTTGATGTTTTTTTTTATTTTTAGTACAAGTTGAGAGAAGAGAGATTAAAATATCGATTATAGGAATCAAACCCATAATCGTGGAGTGAAAATGGATTATCCCCGAACCAGATAACTAACCACGCCATCGATCCATTCGGTTATGTCGGGTTATTTCAATTTCATATATGAAAAATCAACTCACATGATTTACGGTCTCGAAACATATAATATGACTTTACAACATTTTAATGTCAAATAAATTTATCAAAAAATAACTTATTAACACGTAAATTAGCATAAATTGAATTCATTATTCTTTACCTCTCCAAGCCCGTTGACCAATGAACATATGATTTTTTTAATCATTAGTTTAAAATTTATCTTGGTTTAATTATATTGTAAGAATTTCAAGAAGTAAACTCATACATGTAAAGAGTTGATTTTGGGTAAAGACGATTTTGGGTTTATGAGAACTATGATGTAATGTGAATTTTGGGATGTGCATGGATTAAGTTATGATTTTTGAACCAACTCAAACTTTTGAATTGAATTGATGCCAACCTGAACAGTTATTGAGCTACACTAGTGTATGTTCAATAACCAGAAATCTTGGATATTAGTCCTCATCTCCAATTGTTGTAATCTAAAAAAAAAATTGAATTGATATATCTACCGACTTATCCAACTTTTTATATTAGCACAACTTAAACCAACCAAATTTATGTATATTTGGATTGAGTTTAGGTCATCCATCATCCCATTATTTTTTCTTTTCATTATTATATATAATTTATTTTATTAATAAATCAGCGCCACAAATTTTAATTTAAATTTATTAGGAGATATACGTTTCAAAAGTTATAAAAAATATTTTAAAAAATTGTGAAAATTAAAAAAGCAAAATAATAAAATAAAAATATGTTATATATATATATATATATTAAAGTTAATATAGGTTAGTTAGTGCCAATCCACTAATTTAGGTCAATCGATAAATCAATCCAAGTAAAAAAAGTTGATAAATTAGGCGACAATATTGGGTTTTTTGTTTGAACACCCGGTTAAATCTATGGTTCCCCAATGTATTTTTTTTTTTAACAAAGTTCCACCATGTATTCAATCTATCATTCAACTAACTAATTTTTTTTAATGAGTTTTCTTCTCGTTTAAATATTTTAAAACCTACTTTCTCAAATTTTAACATTTACATTTTAAAAATATTCTTCAAAAAAAAAAAAAAAAAACTTAAAAATAGTCCAAATATTCATAAGTTATGTCCAACAAAAAAGAAAGGGAATTTTGCATGTATAGCAAAAAATGACAAAAATATTTGCACCTATGGCACAAAATCAAAACTAATTCATTTGTAGCAAAAAATTTAAATTGAGTTCTATTACTCATTAGCGATAGATGTCAATCACTTATTAGTGATAGATGTCTATTACTAGTTATTAATAGATGTCTAATATGCTATACATTCAAATATTTTAGAAATGATGCTGCAAAACTAATGTAAGAAAGTAGAATTTGTTGGTAAATTTCCAAAAAGAAATTTGACTTATAACTAATTAAGTATGAAGAGAGGATTCAAACTTGTAATCTAGCTAAGACGGTCACAAATATATATATATATAAATGAATTGAGTAAATTTGAAAATGGTAATTCAACTTCTATACTTGATCGTGGGCTCAAGTTTGTAAGGCAGCTATCCGTTACGAATGTCAATCCCACCTCTCTTTTTTCCCATTAACAAAGAACAGTAACCAACCACAACCCCACTTTCACAAACCCCACTTTTTTTCTTCATTCTTCAAAATCTCATTTGGGTTTTTCCTTTTCAAGTTCTTGCTCTTAATCCCCTTTTCTTCTTCTTCTTCTCTCAGATTTCAATTTCTCACTCATTTCATTGCCCTCTTTTCTTAAACTTGAAACTCCCCAAAAGAAGAAGAAGAAGAAGAAGGTTATATTTGATGTTTATTCTTCCCCCATGAATGCTTCCTTGCTTTCTCCACACCCTTTTTGTTTTTCTCTCTATTCATTACTTCTCTAAACTAACCCACCAAGAAAAACCAACACCCACGTCTTCGATTTCGTCATTTCGTCCTGAATCGAAGATTTGGGGGGAAGGGTTTGCGTTTGATTTAGGTTTCAATGTCTAAGAACCCCTCTTCTGCGATTGATCTTCAAGCCATGCCCTTCAGTGAACTCTGCAACAAACTGAAGCGATTGAGGCTGGTCGAGCCTTCTCTTGCGGTTCTAGGGTTCTTTTTGGTGTTGCTTTGTTTGATTTGTGGGTTCTTTTACTTGGATTACAGAACGGCGTCAAAAGGGTTTGTGTTTCCGGTTCGATCGGAGAGATTCTTTTTGCTGAGGAATGAAGATTTGGGTCAGAATCTTAGGGTTGAGTTTCTTTCTGGAGAGGGAAATGGGTGTGATTTGTTTGATGGGGATTGGGTTTGGGATGATTCTTATCCTTTGTATCATTCCAAGAACTGTCCCTTTGTTGACCAAGGTTTTCGCTGCTCTGAAAATGGCCGCCCTGATCTGTTCTACACCAAATGGAGATGGCAACCCAAACTTTGCAACTTGCCCAGGTTGAATTTTATCCCTAATCTCTTGATTCTTTGGTTTCTTTATTAGATTAGTCTGATTTTGAACTATGTCATCAAGAAATTGAGGAAGAACAATCACAATCTTAAGCACAAGCTCATTTCATTTTTCATTGGCTGATTGAGTTAACATGGGTTGTATCGAATTTCTTTGTTTGAGTTGTTTAGATGATTCTTATGAGGTCTAGATTCTGCTTAGTTTGAAATTTTGTTGTTATATTTCGATGGTTTTTCAGTGGCTCCCCACCTGCTTGTTTATGTTTTTCATCCGTTTGTGATTTTTGTCTTTTTTGTTATTTGCGTTGTGTTGATTGATTTCACCCGTGAATCATTGGATGGATGTGAGGAAGAGACCTTGCTGCCAAATACAAGCTTTTTGTTTACGTAATAAACATAAAGATCGTTGCGTTTCTTGTCAATTATTGATGAAAATTTAGAGTTTTCTCATGAAATCCTATTGTTTGGGGGTTGAACTGTCATTTTATCCTTTTAGTTTGTGTGGTTGGTGTAATTCTCAAGCTGTTACTTATTGGAGATAAGGACTTAGTTTGATTGTAATGGTTTTGTTAATTTAAGGGGGGTAATAATCAAATTAAAAGTTTGAGAGGGAGATTATTGAATATTCGATGATCGAAGAGTGGTTTTTGAATCTTCCTTAAATTTATTTGGATTTACATTCATCATCGGACTGAAAAGAGCCTGAATTCTTTACCCCACGTTTGATAATCTTTTCGTTTTTGGTTTTGAATTTTAAGCTTTTCAAATTTTCTTTATATGGTTTCATATTTTTCTCAAGAAAGTAGTAAATTCTAACCAAATTACGGAAATCAAAACAAAGTATTGTAAACTATTTTTTGTGACTTTCAATTTTTCGTTTGGATTTTAAAAACATAAGCAAAATGTAAACATCAATGTAATGAAAATCATATGTTTGAGGAGTAGTTGTAGTTTTAAATTTTAAAAACGAAAAACAAAAAACCAAATGATTATCAAACTGGATCTTAGTTTTTGGTTTGAACTATCTGTTTTTTTAATTCAACAAGATTCGGGGTGTGAGATTCGAACTATAACTTTGTCCATATTTTATATTAATTGAGCTTAGCTCTTGTTGACATTTTGATAAACTATCAGATTTAATGCAACGTTAATGTTGGAGAAACTGCGAAACAAACGGGTGGTGTTCGTCGGTGACTCGATTGGACGAAACCAATGGGAATCTCTTCTGTGTATGCTATCATCTGCAGTTCCCAACAAAGATTCCATCTATGAAGTGAACGGCAATCCGATCACAAAGCATAAAGGATTCTTGGTTTTCAAATTCAATGATTTCAACTGCACCGTTGAATACTACAGAGCTCCGTTTCTCGTCTTGCAGAGCCGACCTCCTTTGGGAGCTTCTCTGGACGTTAAGACTACCCTTAAATTAGATCAGATGGATTGGTCCTCAGCCCAGTGGAGAGATGCTGATGTTTTGGTCTTTAATACCGGGCATTGGTGGAACTACGAGAAAACGATAAGAGGGTAACATATTTGACGTCATTTTTGAGCTTTGAACAGTGTCATTTCCAAGTTCTTGTCAATGATTGATGAGTCTTTTTTTAATGTTATGGGCAGAGGCTGTTACTTCCAAGAAGGAAACGAGGTAAAGATGGGAATGAAGATTGATGATGCATATCAGCGGTCGCTCGAGACTGTGATGCATTGGATCAACAATGAACTAGACTCGAAAAAAACGAAGGTCTTCTTTCGAATGTTTGCCCCTGTACATTTTCGGTAAGCTCTGGAGGTTTATGTTGCCTTTTTCTGCGACAAATCTTAAGACATTAGAACACTGTGTTGTAGAGTTTTATGTGCATTCTGTTTGGCTATAATAAATGAGATGTACAAATCCTGCAGGGGTGGAGATTGGAGGAATGGTGGGAGCTGTCACTTGGAAGCTCTGCCTGAGCTCGGGTTTTCGCTCGTTCCTCCTGAAACCTGGTCGCATATCAGGATAGCTAATGCTATCCTATCAAGCTATCCAACCATGCAAAATTCAACTAAATTAGAGATATTAAACGTAACTGGAATGACTGCGCAGAGAAAGGACGGGCATTCGTCGTTGTACTACCTCAGTCGAGATGTCGGTCCTGCATCTCCTCGTCGACAGGATTGCAGCCACTGGTGTTTGCCTGGAGTTCCTGATGTGTGGAATGAACTTCTTTATGCAATGTTTTTGAAGCATGAATGGAACTCTTCAACTTCTCAAGCTACACAAATCTGATTCATGTTGAAGTCTTTGATGCCAAACAGGTATGTCTGAAAGTCTAGACATATCGAGCTGGTTGATCGCCTTCCAACAAGAACGAGTTCAGAATTTCATAGAAAACGATCGATTACGGAAGCTTTACAGAGAAGTGAAGAGCAAACATATTGAATTTGCTTACGGAAGTGATAACCAGAGACAAACACAACATTCTTCATTAGTTTTGGAAGCAGCCAAGTTTTTTGGACATCCAGAGGCTAATTACTTGGAATAGACATATAACTTTTTTTTTTAATGAATAGATTTAATGGGCATTTTGTACATATTAAATTTGTAACATTACAATGAAATATGTCCTTCCAAAGTAATGGCTTCATTGGACTTCTGGATTAGGCTCTCCTATTAGTTGGATTGGGTCAGTGTATAAACCTAGCAGAGTTGCAGTGTCCTAATATTTCTGAACAAATTGTTTGATCCCTCTGGTATATTATTATTATTTTTATATCTGCCAATTTATATATATATCTCAACTATTTTTACACATAAATTGTTTAATTCTATAATATTTGAGTGTTAAGAAAATAAGTAGAAAATTATTTCTATGTAAAGACCACTAATTTTTTTCCATAAAACCCTATTGTAACTTTTTAGTTTAGACTCCGTTTGATAACCATTTGGTTTTTCGTTTTTTGTTTATAAAATTTAAACCTATTTCTACTCAAATTTTCTACAATGTATCCATATCTTTTTAAGAAAATAGGTGCAAAACTAACCAAATTTCAAAAACAAAAACAAGCATTTGGAATTTTTTTTTTTTTTTTACAAATTTTGGTTTTGTTTATTATAAGATAGGTAAGATGCAGATATCCAAATAAGGAAAAGGGTACAGTAAAGTAATTGTTGTAGGCTTAAATTTCATAAACAAAAAACGAAAAACAAATAGTTATAAAACACCGTCTTAGTTTTCAAACTAGGAAATCATGGAAAAAAAGTACGAAAACAAAACAGGACAAAAGGTATTGAAGTTATTATTTATAACGTAAATTTTAAAAATATAAAATTTAAAAGATTAATTAAATTCAGAATTTTTTTTTATAAACAATCATAGTCATAACTATTAATAATAATACGATATTAATAATACATAACACTATATTAATATTATTTCAAAAAATATGGTATATTAATAATAAATAATATTGTATTAATAAATATTAATAATATCATATTAAACGTATTTATGAGCACATATTTTCAAATTTGACTATATTTTCTTAGAATAGGACATCGATTACAATTTTTTTAAAAAAATCATAAATTGAGGATGATTTGGGCCAATAGCCCATGACCCATAATAGGCTTGCCCAAGCCCATACATTATCCTAAATAGCCTTATTTCCAAGCCCAGATATAAATTCAGAGTTCGTTGTCAGCTTCTTCTTCACAAGCCACAAGGCCGAATCCAAATCGCCCATTTCCTTCCCAAATTTCCGGCAAAATCTGTCGATCATCAACCAATTCTTCAATTTCATTGCTTAGATTTTTGCATCAGCTAAGCTTTATCCATGGCGTCCGCAATTCTCAAGCGAGTCAGCGCCTCCGCAATGAGCTCCCTGGTTGAATCTATGCGAGTCGGAGCTTCATCGCGAGGCTTTGCGGCGGTGGCGGTCGGCTCTGACATCGTCTCCGCCGCACCGGACGTTGCTCTCCAGAAGGCTCGGAGCTGGGACGAAGGCGTCTCCTCCAAGTTCTCGACAACTCCGCTCAAAGACATTTTCAAGGTCCGTTCTTAGATTGTTCACGGTTTTTGAATCGTTCTTGTGGTTTTTAACTCAAATCTTGGCTGTTTGAGAAATTGAGTGCTTTGAGGGCGATATTTGAGCTTGATGTTATGACTTACGCTTTCCTTGAATGATAATTTTCGTCTTATTGATTCATTGGTCATGATTTTTCAGGGAAAGAAGGTCGTCATCTTTGGGCTTCCTGTAAGTAAATCTATTCAGTATTATACAAATTTATATATGCTATGGAAATGGTGAATTTGTACCAAATCGTTACGGACGTATATGTGTTCATCTCTTTTTCAACGCTGTGTGTTCTTTTGATTGAGACAACAACTTTTTATGTTTGCTGTCATGATTAATGTCTTCATTCGTTAGTGAATTGAAGATTTGTTTGAGGGATTAGTAACCAGGTTTATATATCATTTCTGACTTATAGAAGATTGATCCGAAGAAGAATTGTTAAATCTGAGAGTATATGAACTTTATTTTGTACTCGTAGTTTATAGTTGGTGTAAAAAAAACTATGGTTTAAAGAATTATTAACTTCACGAGAGTATGAAAGAACGTATTTTTCCCTTTACCTTTTCTCTCTGGATAATGGCATTTGGTGTTATGGAGATTTGAACTCTGTGGGATCTTTATTCCAAACTAGTTCTTTTCTTACCAGTTGGATTTACCTTATGAGACTTAACTAGATAGAATAATAGATATTAGTTAGTAATGAGATCGAGAACGACATCTTACATGTTTCTTCCCTTAGTAAGGAATGAAAAATTTTCTCTCTCTGGAAAATTGAAAAATGAAAACAAGGTGCCATTTAGCATTTGCCAAAAGTGAACATAGTTTGGCTGTAATTGGCATGTACTTCTTCGAGGTTCAAATTGCCAAAAAGTAAGCCATCATGGCATTTTGTTAGAACTTGCTTGTAACTTGTAAGTCATATGTAATCAATCTTTGATGAGTATGTAACTGCTATCTCTGGGTTTTCACCATTTAATTAGTTTATTATAGGATGCCCGTTTTCAAGTTGTATTTCCATTTTCCAGGGTGCATATACAGGAGTCTGTTCCCAGCAGCATGTACCTAGTTACAAGAGTAAAATTGACGAGTTCAAGGCTAAGGGAATCGATTCCGTTATTTGCGTATCTGTTAATGATCCATACACTCTCAATGGCTGGGCTGAGAAACTTGGAGCTAAAGATGCTGTAAGCATCTTTTTGACCCGTATTATAACAAAACTGCATAATTTTCATGATAACATATTTCTGTCATTATCCTCTTTGTCCTAAATAGATACAATTTTTTGGCGACTTCGACGGGAGCTTTCACAAGAGCCTGGAACTGGATAAAGATCTTTCTATTGCTTTGCTCGGCCCTCGTTCTGAAAGGTATTCAATCTTGTCCTTTACATGGCAAAATAATTCTGGATTGTGATTGTTCAATTGACTTGGGGCTATTCTAGTTTTAGATGGGGTGTCCTAGTAGGTAGAATTAGGAAGTTGTACAATCTTTTGACATTTTTCTTGTTTGTAGATGGTCAGCATATGTTGTAGATGGGAAGGTTAAGGCTCTTAACATAGAGGAAGCTCCATCTGACTTTAAGGTTACTGGGGCAGAGGTCATTTTGGATCAAATTTAGAGTCAGTTTCATAGAAAAACCACAAGCTCCTTTGGATTCTGAATAACACCATGCTTGTAAGTGATGATAGCTCGAATGCTTGGATTTCATTAATTCCTCTTCATTTGTAAGATGTTTCGACTTGGATGGATGGTTTGATTATATTACAAATTTGATCTCTATAGTTTTGAAAAGAAATTAGAAAAACACTTAGATTGTGTTTGATAACCATTTAGTTTTTGAAATTTAAGTATATTTTTATTCAAATTTCCTACTATGTGCTACATTATTTGTCTTAAAGAAATTATGTGAATGATAACCAACTTTCAAAAACTAAAAACAAGGTTTTGGAAGCTATGTTTTCCCCCAAATTTTTGTTTGATTTCTACAAATATAGGTGAGATGTAGATATCAATTATGAAAAAATATATGATAAGATAGTTGTTGTAGACTTGAGTTTCAAAAACAAAAAAATCAAATAGTTATTAAACAAGGTCTTAGAACGTAGTTTAAGTGAAAATGGGACTTCATCCCCATGATTTGATAACCACATAAACTTTCAAAATGAATATGACCTAAACTTTAACATTCTTCGTATTTAACTTTCTCCAAAACAAAGGGATCAAATTTGTTATTCAACTGAATGAGAATTTCTTTGTCCAAAGTTTTCTATCTATTTGTAGACACCTAAAAATAGATTTAAAATAATGCAACCTTCTATTGAGCTTGCAATTGGCCTATTAATTTCTCTTAGAAAACCATTTATATTCTAAAAATTGTAGAAATATGTTATCGATTATTTACTGGAGTTAACACTTGCAACTATCTTCTTTTAGCGCAATGATAAGTTCACTTTTTTATGTTATAATTTATCTTATTTCATTTTTGATTGGAAACTTTTCTGGTAAGCCCTTGAGCTTTGGAATCTTTTTTCCCACATTGAAATTGTCTCTTCAACAAAAAAAGAAAAAAAAGGAAAAAGAATAAGTTCTCATTTTATCTGTCCTGTCACCGGAAAGAGGGAAAAAGGCTCACATCTTGTGAATCTAATTCATTTGAAATTATCGATTCACTAGCATAATAATTTTATTATTTGACTGTAAATCAGTTTAACACCAATGTCATAGGTTCAGTATTTGTCTCTCATCTCGTGATATGTACTAAAAAAAATTATAGACTAAAATGAATTAGAACTAGCAAAAATAGTATCAATAATGACGGCCTTTCTCGTGCTTATTAACAAAAGTACATTACAAAAATGAGGGAAACAATTTCAATATTTACAACTAAAGAGATAAACTTTTGGAATTATTGACCATTTCATGGGGAAATAAAGCAACTGGGGTCTCCAATTAGTCACCAATTTTCCAAGCATAGGCCCCACATGATTTCAATTTCTATCTGTACTTTTTTCCTTTTATATAAATATCAGACTTTACCTCTATTTGATAAGTTGCGTTGAAATCTTAACCTTTAACTTAAAAAGGTTTAAGAGTTTTTACTTATTTGAGTTTTTGTTTTAAATATCGTTGCAAAAGACATTCTCATATGTATTCAATGGATTATAAGCCATTTGTACGGCACAAAATTTTAGAAAACTCTGGCATTATAGCTTGTTTTTTAGTTGTTGAAGTTTGTGAGTTATCAGTGAAGTTTTGCAATGATTTGTGCATTGATGTAATTTAATTTTATGCAAAACTGGATTTTATTGAAACTAGTGAGATACAGATATTAAATTAACTTTTTTCCTTTGAGAATCAGTGACTGAATGAACTTACCTACTTTTAATGTGTTTTTAATTTTCCACACTTTTTTTTTTTTTTATGTTTTTAAAATAAAATTAATAAAATATTGAAAAATTAAACCAATCACATGTGCAATAAATATTAGGGATGTATATGGTTCTAGTTGGTCTTTTTTTCTTAAATAAGGGTAACAAGAGTAATGTCACAAGTGAGTCTCGAACCCAAAATCTTAAGATAAGTATACCCTCAAAGTTCAACTCTTCAACCAGTACGCCATTCCTTGGGGACAACTACCTATCTTATTAGTATATATTCTTTTTTTAGGAGACTTACAAATATGCTACAAATTTATCCTATTATTTTATCTTACATACACACAATATATTATTAGTTCAGATTGGGTTGGGTTAAACGAGCAAAAAATTAGTTAACTCAAGAACTAACCCAACCCCACAAAAACCATTAAATCATAACTCAATCAAACCAAAAAAAGTTATAATTCAACCCAACCCTTATGGGTTGGGTAGTTCGGGTCGTTTGGGTTGTCAATTTTTTTAATCACCCTTAATAAACATACTCATATGTGTGATAAATTTTCTTCATTAAATCCGTGTAAATTGAAAGTTTATAATCCGAGTTGGAATTTCAGGATTTGTTTTCCTGAAAAAAAAAGTTCATGGGTAAATTTTATTTGATTTATTTTTTACCACTATTTTTTCAGGTACATATGTGGTAGTGATAGAATGGGAACCTAACCTTCTTGATCTGTATGGACAGAGGTTTTCGTTGACAGAATAATTTGAAAAATTATTTTGAGTAGTTAAAAATTAAGAGTTGTAAAAAAAACTCATTTAGATATAATTTTTATGTAGAAGAGTTAAAAAAAAAAAAAAACTTATCTCTTTATGGTTAAGAAGGCAAACCCTCTTTAGTGAGTACGTAACTATTTGGCATCACAAATTTTTTTATTTCAATACTATTTTTTAAAAAAGAAAAAATTTGTGATACCAAATGATGTCACATACTTATTAAGAAGGACTTGCCTCTTTAGTCATAAGATAAGTTTTTCTCAAAAAAGAATGATGAGAAATAAGTGGTTGAAAATAAATTATTTTAAATGAAAAATGAATAACTAGAAATAAATAATTTAGAAATTAAGAGTTATTTTGAATAATTATTAATGATTAACTAGAAATGAAGAGTTATTTTGGGTAGTAAAATAAGTTATTTTGAGTTACAAAAATAAATCCTTTTGGAGAAACTTTTCAAGTAGGAGTTACAAATCTTCGATCTAAATCTTCTTTAAATATGGCAAAAACAAACACTCCCCTATGTTGTTATGCAGACTTTATCAAATTTATGCTGGATGTAATTTTTTGGGCTTCATGATTGAATGAGAAAGGAAGAGCTCACTAGGAACAAGTTTAAGCTCAATTAGCATCATGTATGATCCGACAGTAAAAAAAAAAAAAAAAGAGGGGTTAAAAGGTCAAATTCTCCTACTAAATTAAAAAATAAAATAAAATGGAAGAGCCCACTATAAGATAACTTTCAACAGTAGTCAATTTTCAACCTTTCCCATTAGAGATCTTTTTTAAGAGACTTTAAGGCATCTGTTTTTTTCCACCTCCCAAAGGTTGCAACTAGTGGGAGAAAAGAATTTATTCTTGATCATCCAAAACCAAAGTCCTAAAGCATAATCTTTAATTTACTTTTGTGCCTATTCCTTTGAAAATCATTGATAGTGAACAAACTCATCCACAAAGAAATAGAACATTCATGAAGCAGAAACTCATAATCTTAACATAAAATAAGGATTTTTTCATCAGCGGAGTTATAGAAGAGGAAAAAAAATGCAGGACGCAAACCAACAAGGATGTTGGTTAAGTCGAAAACACGTCGCTTGCCGCGTATGCATTCTGTTGAGCTGAGTTGATAAGATGTTCAACTAGATGAGTCAAATCCTAACTTCCACACATCAATCTCCTCTCTGCCAAAGAAATGAATGTTTATCAATAAAGATATCAAATGTGAGTCTTAGTGTGAACTATGCACGAAACCGAAAACAAGAATAGTTCGATATTTGGTTTCATTGAAAATCGTCGAAGTATATAAAGTTTACCCGAGCAAGAGAAATTTCGACTGAGCCTGGAACAGTAGGGGAAACCTGTGAGGGTGAACCAGTAGATATTCTACCAATTTTAACCGAAGAATCTGTGATAGCATTCTCTTGCAATACGTTCTTTCCTTTCAAAGAGTTTGACGTACCCCCACTACAACTGAAAAAGGAAATAGATGCAGCATTCCTTTTTGTACTCAAATCTAGACGCTCGATCATTCGAGCAACACCAGAAATTCCTGCACTCACTTCGCGTTTTACTCCTCTGCTTAGCTCCTTCACAGAGTTGTTACGAGCAAGCAGTTTCTCCTTAATACCTTGAGTGCCTCGCCAGATCGACTCCTTGTACCTGTATCGGCACCCTTTAGTGATCTTGGTATGCATCTTAGCATTGATGATGTAACATGTTGAAACTAATTTACAAGAAGCAAAATTCATTACACTTACTTTGCTGATGTAGAAGACCATTTGGATTTGAAGGAATCCGGGAAAGTGTGCCTCGGAGATTGGTTCGTTTTCTGTTGACTACCAGACGATGTCTCAGTCAGTAAAACCCTGTATGAAAAAGAAGTTTGATCTACATTGGACATTAAAACAAGCAAAAGCTTTTGTTGTTTTTAAGGCTTGAGTGCATCCATCTTGAAATTTAAGGTTTCAATAGAGGGAAGAAATATTGTCTTGCACAGCAAGGTGCTCAATCAAACTGCTAACTTTTTGCATCTCAAGTAGAAAAAAGCAATTAAAAGTTAATTTACTACTATTGGTGTTAATAAGGAGCAAGATATGGACTAGTGGTCAAGAGTTTTGGTGTCATAAGTAACTAAGCGGTACTGGATTCAAACCATGGTGGCCAACTATTCAAATGTTGTAGGGTCAAACGGTATGTCCCTTGAGAATGGTTGAGGGACGCGCAAGCTAGCCCAGACACTCATGGATATTAAAAAAAAAAGGAGCAAGACATGCAGTAGATACATTAGTCCAGGGATGTAACGTACCTAGGCGAGATTTTACTAATTCCAGTTCTTGAGGACTCATTCTCATCCAAGGGAGATGACAAAGGGGAACCAGGAGATGGTGAATCGGTGTTAGGCGAATTTAGAGTTGCATCTTGAAATTGTGGTGATAATGGGCATGTTTGCACAGGAACCTCTTCTGGAGAAGCAGAGGTAACTTGGAAAGGCCCAAGTCCAAAATGTCTTTGCCTCTCCCTTCTATTAACATACCGAGCTCTGGTAGCTGCAGCAGCAAGATGCTGCATAATTAGGTCATCAAAGTCGGAGTCATCCGAGTGAGAGGAGTCCTGAAAGAATCAATTTCGTGGCTTAATAAATTGTCGATATGAAGCAATGATCAAGCATAAGGAGCACCAATGAATTGTCAGATTTTTTAAAGCTACTCACACGCTCAATATCAAAGTTTTCGTGAAAGTGGAGAGAAGTGGATGCAGCAGAAGTCAAGCTTCTCATCTTTAAAAGCCTTTCACTAGCCATGGCTGCTAGAAGCTCCTGGCTGTAGAATAGTTGAATTAGCACAAGAGTAATGAGAAAGTTCACGTTATTTTCATTCATTAAATAGGTCGAGAGAGATATGGCGATAGAGAATTGGGGAGGAAAACACGAGAGTAACCGAACTTTCTATGAAAAATTTACATACCCAACAGGATCCTTCAACATTAGCGACTGGCAACAGATTGGGCACTCATTGCTTCTTTGAGACCTGAAAGAATCCATACTCAAAAAGTTAAGACTTACATTCAACCTGTCTTTAGAAGACGAGGTAAAAAAGAAATCTTGAACAAGCCTACCAATCAAGAATACATTGGAGATGATATTCATGCTTGCAAATGGTAATCTGAAGTTGGAACAACAAACACAGTTAGACCAAATACAGAGGCCACATAAAACACCTTGGAGGTAGCAGCAGCATCTATAAGACAAAATTCCCTAAGCAACATGGAGTGAAAAAATGACTTGTATGGATCTCAACTTTCTAAACCAGCAATATGATCACTCACTTGGATAGACAATTTTAGTCTCACTCATCCACTAAAAAGGTAAGTATTTTTAAATATACCAATTCTAAATAGATTGTTAATCAAAATGTCCTGAATAAATCACACCATGTCATTACATTCCAACCAAAGAAGCTTGATGAAAAACAAAAGAAATCCGGGACACAAAATGAACAACCTTCATTAGAAATGAACTCAACTACGTTCTACAGTGGCATTTCATCGGTTCATACAGATAAAAGGGAAAGCCCAAAACCCTTTTCTTATGGCATGATTTAGAGTAGGAGCTAAAGCTTATGGCCAAACTGAAAAAATCAAATCAGAAGCTCTTTCTTTAGCAAGAGATATTTTCCATTGATTATACAAAGGGCAGAAAATTATCCTATAAACCCCCAATTGAAAGTTAAACAAAGAACCCAATTAGAGAAAGGAGAGGGGGATAGAAAAATCAAGATGAGATGAAGATCACAAAGTACATTTGGCAGATGATGATTCAATTAAGATATAGCTAAATGTCCCCAAGAGGGAGCCTCTACTTGGGAGGTCACAAGTTCGAGACCCACAAGTAAACTTAATTGTAAAATTCCTGATGTCTCTCGGGTTTGGGGCTTAGGACGGGTGCAGGTGACCCTGACACTCAAGAAAAGCTCAGATTTCCCAGTTTTTTTTAAAAAAAGTTAAGATCAAGCTAAATACTAAATGGGTAGCACTTTTTCACAAATTTCTCAAAAAAAAAAGGAAAGAAAAACAAGTCTCCCCACATCATTCATTGTCAGAATGATCAACAACAAAGTTCATCTCCCCTTTTCCAGATGCAAAACAGCGAAACAGTAAAGGGAACACGATCTCCAAAACACAAAAACAGACAATTTCAAAAGCCATGCAACTAAAACACACAGAACACAACGTTTTCTCCACAACAAAGCTGAAATAAGCAAAACCCATTACGAGAAATGAAGAAAGTAACAATCTGCAGTGAAGAATCAAAGAAAGTTGAGTAACAATGATGAGCTTACAGTGGCAGGATCATGAGAGGTAAAAGGGTCGAGGCAAATACAGCAAGAGTCTTCAAAGGCATCATCGGAAGGTGAAAGAACATTGGGATTTTGAGTGAAATCAGCCATTGGAGAGCACAGAAATCTCAAAGCGGGTACAAGAAATGAAGGATTTTAGAAGAGGGGAAAAAGGGGAAAACTGAAACCTAGAAATTTGGTCAAAGAAAAGAAAGAGAGTTTATGGGGAGAAGAGATTTTGCAGCAAACAAAACCGAATCATACGGTTTAGTGGAACCAGTCGTCTGCTCACTCTCAGCTGCCCATTTCCCTTTTTTAAACCAAAACTTTGATCTTTGTTTAAACAAAATATCAATTAGATCTAATCCCATAAAATCCCCATTTTTTTTGTTTAAACATAATTGATGATATATTCTAGTGGGTTTGGTTAGATTTTTACATTTTTTTAAGATAAAAAAGAGCTCAATTTAGGTGACACTTTCACCTCCCCTATATTTTAAAGTACAACTCAATTTGAGCCACATGGTTGTAATATAATTATAATAAATAAATAAAATTAAAGAAATGCAAATGTGGTTTTAATTGTATCACAAATTTTAAAATAGACTGACTAGATTCTTCCTTCAAATTGTAAGGTTTTCTTGAATAAAATTTTAAATCTAAGGACTGGAAGTTAATAATTTTAACTTTTTTTTACATGTTTCTTTATCCCTTTAAATAATTAGGTATTTATCCAAGTCTCATCAAACATAGTGGTTACAATTCCATTTTTATACTGCTACTTTGGAGGATTGGTGTGCAATTTGATTGTTGGATTCCAAAATATTTTTAAATTCAAACACATATTATGTTAATTATTGGATGGCCAATTGTTATATGGGTTATTATTGTCCCATCTGCAAGAAGACTCAATTTCAGTAAAAATGTGTTGTGTATTTCTAAGTAACTCAGTTATTTAAAATTTGGTTGGCATCAATTTAGGTCGTTTTCATTGTAAATTAATTTTTCTTTCAAAAATTATTGTACGCTGCAGCATGTTACTGCCCATGTGATAAAATCTAAAACATTTATTTTATTTTTAATTTTAAAAAATAAATTTTTAAAAGACAAAAAAAAGGAAGAAGAGTGATCCAAATTTTGCCACATAAGCGGTAGCATGCTGCAACATGCAATAATTTATCTTTTTCTTTTATTTTACAAATAATTAGAGAGATGGGCAATTTGAACCTTGGTTAGAAATTTGTGAACTTTTATCTGATCTCCCTTCTAAGAGAAACTGAGACATTATAAATTCTATTTTAGTCATTAATATATGATGTTTGGTTTTTTATTATTAAAAAAAAAAAAGAGACATCGTGGGAGTTTGATTATGCCAAACTGCAGGGCTGTTTAGTTTATTTATAGTCCAAAATTAAACATAAACATGTGGGGATTCCTACATTTGTATTATTTTTGTGTGTTGTGTTCGAGAAGGGACATGGTCGGCTTCTTGGTTTCGATGCTTATTATCCTTCTATCACTTAAGCGGATTTTAAAGTTTGCTGTATTAATTAAAAAAAAAAAATACACTAATAGGAGGTGTTTGTTTGACATATTTAGGTAGTTTTTAGATTAATGAGTTATATTGAAGAATTATATTGAGTAGTTAAAAATTGAGGGAATGTTTGTTTGACATATTAGGTAGTTTTTGGATTAATGAGTTATACTGAGTAGTTAAAAATTGAGAATTGTGTCAAAAACTCGTTTATATGTAGTTTTTGTATAGAAGAGTTAGAGTCGAAACCTAGTTTGGATTTGGAGTTAAAAATGAGTAGTTATTTTTAGTAGTTAAAAAATAAATGATTAAAAATGAGTTATTTTGATTGATTTGAAAGGAATGATTAATAATAAGTGGTTAGAAATAATTGAATAGTTATAAATGAATGATTAAAAATGAATTGTTAGAAATGAGAGTATTTTTAAAAGTGAAAATGAGGATGAGTTAATAAAAACTCGTTTGGATGTAGGTTTTCGAAGAGGAGTTGATAACTCCCAATTCTAACTCCTACCTAAATATGTCAAACAAACACCTCCTGAGAGTCGTGTCCAAAACTCATTTGGATGTAGTTTTTTTTATAGAGGAGTTAGAGTCAAAATCTTGTTTGGATGTAGATTAAAAAATGAATAGTTATTTTTAGTAGTTAAAAAAGGAAATGATTAAAAATGAATGGTTAAAAATGAGTTATATCGATTGATTTGAAAGGAATGATTAATAATAAATGGTTAGAAATGATTGAATAGTTATAAATGAATGATTAAAAATGAATTGTTATAAATGAGAGTATTTTTAAAAGTAAAAATGAGGAGGAGTTAATAAAAACTCGTTTGAATGTAGGTTTTCGAAGAGGAGTTGATAACTCCCAATTCTAACTCCTACCTAAATATGTCAAACAAACACCCCCTGAGAGTTGTGTCCAAAGCTCGTTTGGATGTAATTTGTTTGGATTTAGTTTTTTTTATAGAGGAATTATAGTCAAAATCTTGTTTGGATGTAGATTAAAAAATGAGTAGTTATTTTTAGTAGTTAAAAAAGAAATTATTAAAAATGAATGGTTAAAAATGAGTTATTTTGATTGATTTGAAATTAATGATTAATAATAAGTGGTTAGAAATTATTGAATAGTTATAAATGAATGATTAAAAATGAATTGTTAGAAATGAGAGTATTTTTAAAAGTGAAAATGAGGAGTTAATAAAATCTCGTTTGGATGTAGGTTTTCGAAGAGGAGTTGATAACTCCCAATTTTAACTCCTACCTAAATATGTCAAACAAACACCCCCTGAGAGTTGTGTCCAAAACTCGTTTGGATGTAATTTGTTTGGATATAGTTTTTTTTATAGAGGAGTTAGAGTCAAAATCTTGTTTGGATGTAGATTAAAAAATGAGTAGTTATTTTTAGTAGTTAAAAAAGAAATTATTAAAAATGAATGGTTAAAAATGAGTTATTTTGATTGATTTGAAAGGAATGATTAATAATAAATGGTTAGAAATGATTGAGTTGTTATAAATGAATGATTAAAAATGAATTGTTAGAAATGAGAGTATTTTTAAAAGTGAAAATGAGGAGGAGTTAATAAAAACTCGTTTGGATGTAGGTTTTTGAAGAGGAGTTTATAAAACCTAAAAATAACTCCTACCTAAATATGTCAAACAAACAGCCCCATAAGGTTCGAAGTTGAGAGACTCGAACTTTCGACAATATCAAAATCAAAGTTACATGTTAATTATGGTTAAACTCAACAATGTTACATGCCAATTATTATTGGATTCTATACTTTTTGCTTTTTTGGCTTTGAGTGAGGATCTTTTGCCACCATGTTGTTGAACATTAAAAAAAAAAAAGGATTTAGTCTTTTTTTTAAGTACATGTTGGAGGAAGAGAATAACTAATCGCGTCGCCGACCCATTCGAAAAAAAAAATATTTAGTCATAACCGCATTGTTAGGTTGCATTTTCTACTGAAAATTAATACATTTTAATTTTTATAGTATGTTTTTAATATAAGTTAGATTTGGAGTAACTTATCCACAATTCAATTATCTTGAAATAATTGGATCCTACAAAATATAAATATATATATATATATATATATATATATATATATATATATATATATTTATTTATTTATTTTGAGGAAAGGATCCTACAATGTTTAAGCGTAAGAGAATTTAAAAAAAAAACTTTACATTGGGTATCTAGATTGAACCCATAAATATCAACTAGATCAATTCATGATCATAGTCTATTATAACTATCAAATTTGATTATTATTTTTTTACAATTTTTACATTTTTATAGGTATTAATTCATTATTGTTAAATACCAATATACTATTATTCATTATTGGTTAGTTTGACCAATCATTCATTTATTATTGTTGGTACAACTTTTATTTCTGTCATTTCTTTGACGAAAAGGGGTAAGAAAATTCAGCCTTCTGAAGTTTCAACTGGACAATTGACCAACAATTAATTATTTATAGATTGAAATAATAGGGAATATATCGGTCAATGATGAATTATTAGGATATGTTTGAGTTGGGAAGGGATGAGAAGTGAGAGTAAGTTTATGTTTGGTGGAAAGGGGAAGAATAAAAAGATAAGAGATAATAAACGAGTGTTTGATGGGATGAGATAAGAAGGAAAGATATGTAATTTTTTTATTTGATTTATTTATAAAAGTAGATATTTAGTAGTTTTTTAATATAATAATAATTAAATATATAATTTATATTTATTGATTAAATATATTTTAAAATTTATTCATTTAATTTATTATTTAAAATTTAGTAGATCATAAAAACTATCAAAATGAATAATTTAAATAGTCAGACTCCATATTTTAAAAAATAATAATCAAAATAATTTGATGTAAATAAATTATATATAAAAAAAATAAATCAAAACTTAATTAATTTAGTTATATAAATATACTTTTATAAATAAATCAAATAAAAAATTATATGTGTATATCTTTTATACAAATATATGGAAAAAATAATTATATATTAATTTAATCTAAAATTATTATATCTCAATCTAAATAAATTATTAAAAAAACTGAAATTTAACGAAAAAAGAAAAAGAAAAGCAAAAAACAACAGAAAAAAAATGCGAATTAAAAAAAACACACAAATTAAAAAGTAAATAAGAAATTGGAAAAGAAAAAAAAAAAGAAATTGAAAATTTTAAAAGAAAAAAAGAAAAAAGAAAAGACAATTGAAATTACATGAAATTTTATTAAAAAGAAAAATTAAAAAGATTTAAAAAAAAATCCATAAAAATGGACATACGAGAGAGACGCTCAATAAAAAAAATTAAAAATTAACAAAAATAAAGATCACGCACGCACGCGCTGGGAAGAGCAGCTTCACGCGCGGTGCCTTTTCTTTTGTGCCGTGAGAATTTATCCCTCTTGGACTAACGGATCACTTCTCATCCCTTCTCACCCTATCCAACTCCACCAAACCTTCCTTATAGTTCAACTAGTTATAATATAAATACAATAATAACTTTTTTAAAAAATTAATAAATATAATTATTAATATTATTGAATATTTTCATTTTTTATAATAATAATATTAATGAATATTTATAATACAATATTAATAACTATTCATACAAATACTTTAGAATTAGCAAGCATTTGTAAAAGAAAAATTCATCTAATACAAATTCTCAAATAAATATTGAGTTCAATGAAAAAGAAGAAGAGATTTAGTCTAAAAATTAAACTAAAAGAAGACATTACCTTTAAGAGTATATGTTGAAAACTTATTTTGAAAATATAAGATCTTTTAAAATTTTCGTGATATATGAATTACATAATTTATTGTTAAATTATTTTGAGATTAGAACTTTATATCATACTATACTTATATATATATATATATTATTTTTATTTATTTAAAAAGCTACGTTTTAAAAATTTCCAACTTCATATTTTGTTTGAAAAATAGAATGTTTGAGAAAAAAGTTTTTTTTTACCTTAATTCAACGATATTTAAGATTCGAACTCGGGTTATCATTTGATAGGGATGCTAAAGTACTACTCCTTTTGATATGAATCTTTATAAAATATTTCAAAATTTCAACTAAAATGAAACTTATTAAAATGTGTTTGATGGAAAGTATCAAAAAGAAAGTTGTTGGTTGGATTCGAACTCGGTTGATTTTTTGAAGTCTTTCTTGAAACATCAATGACAGAATAAAAAAGTTGTGAAATTTTGAATTTGTTTCAGGGCAAGATCTGGTATAGTAATTTCTTTTTACTTGTAGCCAACACAAATTAAATCACATTCAATTATATATTTAGTACATTTGATTTAAAGTATTTTAAATTTTCCTATTCTATAAATCTTAGATACAATGCAAAATTTATTTAAAGTTGATGATACATTTACAAATAGTTATTTGAAAGAATCCATTTACGTAAAAAACAACAAAAACAAAAACAAAAACAAAAAATGTGGTTTCTGTCCCAACGTGTTGATCGAGCCCAAACGAATGGTGAAAAAACCTTTTTCGCGAACATGAATTTCTAAGAAATTGTCAATCATATCTTTGGTCCTATGATTAATTAATTTATTACTATTTTTTAATTTAACACTCTTTAATTTTAAATGTTAGAATTTAATTTCTATTATTCTATAGAACTTAAAATATAGTTGATGAAATCATGTGTTTAGAATATGAAACAATAATAAAAAATCATGTAAGTTAGTTTGTTCATGATTTTAGTCAACTACAAATTTTAGTTAACTACGAGGAGATTCTTCAATTGTAATTGACCTAAAAGCAACTATGAAAAATACTAATTATATAATTTATTTATAATGCGTAAATTATTTATGCCTAATAGAAACTTGGAGTTTTTTAGGAATAGGCAAAATTAGAAAAATATTTATAATACTAAAAAAAAAATAGTAATCGTAGTCATATATATTAAAAATTATACAGTATTATTGATATTATATGGTATTATTATTAATAATACTATACTAATAATATATGGAGATTTTACAAGTATAACAAAAAGACAAAATATTTTCATCTATAGTATAAAATTAAAATCAATTCATTTGTAATAGAAAATTCAAATTGAGTTACATCACTAGTTGAATTCTATTAAATAATAGACTCATTTTTTCACTACTTGAATTTTCTATTAGTGATAGAATCCAAATTGAGTTATGTAACTAATTGATTGATAGAAATTAATGTGCTATGAATGAATTATTTTAAAAATCATATTACAAATATAATACAACAAGTAGAATGTGTAGTAGATGGTAAATTCTCATAATATATTGTATTAATAATGTATTAGTAATACAAAATATTATATTAATAATAAAATAATATTGTATAATAAGTATTAATAATATCGTATTTTTTATTATAGATACAAATAATTTTAAATTTGTCTAAAACTGCAATTATTTTGTAAAATTAAACTATCCAACCCAATTTTCCTAAAAATCTGGAAGAAAACTAGGGTAGTGATTAAGAAATAAAAGTTTAAAATGAAAACAAAAATTGCATAAATATTCTCTAAATCCTAAATTTTGAAATGGTTTTTTTTTCCCTCGATCTTATTTCCTCTACTATCTGCACCATAAAATATAAACAAGATTTTCATATGCATATTCTCTCATTTCTTTCTCCTCAGTGTCAAGATAAACACGATTTATGAAGATAGGTGAATATCGAGTTGTTCTTAATACACTTTTATATATAATAATTAAGCATAAAAACAATCATATATCCATCTTTTTCTCTTATTTTCTTTTGAGATTAGAATAATTGTGAATGAGAATTTGAATCCATGACCCATAATTATTGGATGTACACTAAATTTAGTTTTTAGAATTATATGAATTAAAATTTAACTTTTTTCAAATAATAAAAAATAAATTTTAATTTTTTAAACGTCCGAGAACTAAACTATAACTTTATTCAAATCATAGAATTCTAATTTATAATTTTCCTAAATAAATGATTTATGTCTTGTAAACTTATGTCCTACTAGAACTTTGGAACGTGTCTTGCACGAGAGATTTTTTCTCGCATGTGAGATTATATTTTTATTTATTAAAATACTTATAAATAATATATATATATATAAATTTTAGATGAGTAAGTAAATATTTATTATCTACTTTATTTAAAAATCTCATACGACGTAGTTCAAGATAAAATGTGTGAAATAAAAAAAATATAAATATCATAATTTTTAAAGAAAATTATGAAATAAATTAAACTTCTTTAAGAAATAAGTTTTATTATTTGTACACAGTGTCGATGCTAAAATCTTACTTTGTACACAAATTTTTTTTAATTCATTTATTATTTTAGTTTAATCTACTAACATCGAAACCATCTTTAAAATAAAAAACCTCGAAACCGTCACCTCTCTAAAATGTTAAAAAATCATATTTGTGCTTTCTTATTTCATCTTATATCGTATAAATAATAAAAAATAAAGAAAATATTGAAAAAAAAAGATTCAAAAAACTCATAAAATCTATTATCTACCTCTTCTACGAATTTTGATGAAACATAAGTTTTTTAAATATTAATTTAAAACATAATATTATATTAAATTTATTGTTCTCTACAATAATAATAATGGTGTATAGCTTTATATTTAAATTTAAAAAATATATAATTAGTAAAATTGATAAAATTTGAGTAGCTTCATATGTCAAAATATGAATAGTACTTCCATGACATTGCGTAGTACAGAATAAGCAATAAATTGCATGTTAAGTCATATTTAGTATAATAACAAATAATAATAATTATTATAAAAAATAACCTTTCATTAATGAAAGAATGTGATAAAAACTTCTTCAAAATTTTAAATACTCCATAAATTTAAAAGAAAATTATAAATTAAAGTTAAAGCATAAAATAAAGAGAATTACACAAAGAAAACATAATAAAAATAAAAATAAATGAAGAAGAAAAAAATGTTTTGTACAACAAATTAAATACAGATTGAAAAAATTATTCTTTACCTTCGACGACAACCGCTCCCACGAACACAACTTAGTGCACCAATGCTGAGACTCCCAACCCGAACAAAATCTGTACAATATCAAAAGAATTATTAGTAATTTGAATTTTGAAGAACAACAAATTTGTGGTATTTATAGAAAAAGTTGGAACCCAAGATCTACTTTAAATTTGAAAAAAAAAACTCAATATTTTCATTTGATTTTATACTTATTTAGTTTGAAGATACTAAATTTTAATAATTAATAATAATAATAATAATAAGTCACATTTTAGGTAATAAAGATAAAGATAAAGAATATTACATAGATTCTCTTATCTTCTAATTTAATTTATGAGATTTTCTAAAAATATATTATCTTCTGGATGATGAAAATCTAAATATCTAAATAATCTAAATAATATTATAAATATATATATATATATATATATATATATATATATATATATATATATATTTGTATTTGAATAGAAGATTATGACATGTTTGTAATTTAGGGTGTGGCTTAAGGGTAAAATCGTCCAAAAATGATTTTCCTCTTAAGCCACACGTAGTATGATTTTCGAATCTCCGTCCTCAAAAAGAAAAAGTAGGGAGATTCGAAAATAGGACATAAGTGTACACGACATAAATAATTCATATAAAATTTGGAGATTCAAACTCTTGATTGAACTAAAAATGTATCGTCAACCAATTTAAATGTTCGCTAATATAAGAGTACAATTAAAATTGTTAAATACAAATAAATAAACTAGAACAACTCAAAACAAACTAAGACTTGGGTACTGACCAAAAACTTTATAAACGCTAATCCCGTTTAATAACCTTTCGTTTATGATTTTCTATTTTTGTTTTTATTTTTTAAAAAATAGATTTGTTTGATAACCGATTTTGATTTTTGTTTTTAAAATTTTAAAAATATTAAAAAAATTATAAAAATTAACTTTTAAAAACAAGTTTTTATTTTTGTCTTTAAAAAAAGTATAAAAAGAACCAGAATAAATAGTAAAAAGCTAAAAAAATCCAAACAAAATGTGATATTTGAAAGAAAAAAAAAGTTATTTAACATATTTTTTCATTTTTCATTTTTAAAAATATAAAACTAAAATGAGTTATCAAACATATAGGATTTTATTTTTTAAAACAAAAAATCAAAAACAAAAAATGAAAAAGTAGAAAAAAAAAACAAAATAGTTATCAAACGGCTTCTTAATAATTTATGTTCCATTAAATTTTGAGGATTGAAAGTTTATGTTCCATTAAATCTTTTCAGAGATTTTTTTGTTCAACGATAATTAAAATATTCAAATTAGGACCAACAACTAGAGATGTCCACGCGGCGGGGCGGGGATGGGAATGACTTTACCGTCCCCATCCCCGCTACTCATTTTAATCCTCATCCTCGCGAAATTCACCATAAAATTTTGCAGGGAACGGGGCGGGGATTCAACACGGGTAAATTACGGGGATCAAGTTCCCCACGGGGAATTATTCCTCATTTAACTCTTCTTATTTTTATTATTATTTTTTTAAAACTTTTTACAAACTTTCTATTGTTAACTCAATTCACTAAATCTTAGATAATTTTCTCAATATTAAAAAAATGCTTATTGATTTTTAATTAAATAATTAATTAGGTAAGGAAAATATTAATCCAAATAAGTATTTTTACTACTTTATATATATTAATGTATTTAGAAAAATTTAAAAATACATATATAAATATGAACGGGGCGGGGAAGAGGGATACATGTAGGGGTGTACATGAGTTGGGTTGGGTAGGGTTAAGAGTAATTTTTGGACCAACCCAAAAATTTGGGTCGATTAACTTTTTAACCCAACCCAACCCAATTAGAGTTTCAATCCAACCCAATCCAACCCTATATTTTCGGGTTGGGTTGGGTTGCGTTCATCGGTTCAAAAGGATTAAAAGTTGAAGGCGAGATTACAAATTCGACGAAAACACTAATTATTTCAATATTTGGAAGTCAAATACTGGTATAAAATTTGACTAAATATAAAGCTAATTTTGTAAAGAGTATGAGATTTTTTTTAAAAAGAAAAGAATTAATTTCAAATTATAAAAAATATTGTATTTAACCTAATAAGAGATAAAAAGATTGGATAAATTCTTGAGGGAAAAAAGGTTCGAAAAAGATTGAAGTTTACTTGCTCGTAGAAGAAAAAAAAAAGAAAAAAAAGAAAAAGAAAACATAAAATAAGAAAAGATGTACAACAACTAGGCTATCAACGACTTTACACTACAAAGATACGTTAAGAAATATATATTTATATTCGAGTTCCGGGTTGAACCCAACCCGTGAACCCGCGAATCGACCCAAAAATCCGAGTTTACTAAAAATCTAACCCAACCCAACCCTTAAGGTTTGGGTTGGGTAATCCGGGTAGCTCGGATTACCGATTCTTTTGTACACCCTTAGATACAGGGATGGTGAATACATTCCTCGTCTCCATCCCCATTTAGCTTGAAGGGAATTTTTCATCTCCAGTCACTCCCTCATTCACCACCTATTCGGGGATTCACTGCCCCTATAGATGCAGGTCCCCACAGGCCCCGGCTCCATGGAAAAATGGACATCTCTACCAACAACATTAGAAACATGAACTAGAACCAACCAGTTATTATGCGATACTATGATATCATTGCAGTACTTTTCTTTTTAGCTAGTTATATTTTGTTGACAATACTTTTATATTAAATACATAAATTAAAATTTTTAATAAATAATACACATAAACTCCCATATTAATGTTTGAATAGATTCAACTAGCTATAATAAAACTTTGCTGATATCATGTATAATCTAATAATTTAAGCCTATTTCAATCTTTCAAATTCATTTTATGTATGTTATTTTCGAGTTAATTTGGTAAGAGTAGGCAATGCTTGAACAATGATTTTCTAATATTATTATAGATAAAGGTTTCCTTCCAAAGAGCCTTCGTTCTTTCATAGTCTTGGAGCTCTTTTTTGTACTTCAATGAGTTCATATTCCTCAATGATCTTAATATTTTTTTTAACGTCAATCAACATGGGTTTTATTATTTATCATTGGTTTATTACGTTAGGATCTATCATTACTATATGTAAAGACCACGTTAAAAAGTGACTCATATCTTTTTTGTCTTTCAATTTTTAAATTTTCGTCTCTTAAAAGGGTCTCGATCATAGGTGTGAATCAAGATCCATTGTTCCATGTTTTGATTGCTCTTATTTTGGAGTTTGTTTCAAATAAAATAAAGTTGTAATTTGAGTCAACTATATTTAGGGCATAAGAAAAATGTTTGGAGCGATGTTTGATGAATATATATGTGCGTGGGGACCTCTGAAAACGCGCACCAAACGCAGCAGTGACTGTGAGTCGGTACTACAGTCGCCATTGAAGTAAGCTTCAAATCCACTCTACCAAAAAAGGAACCAATCCCAACAATTTATTTACACCATCAATACAAACTTCCTTCTTAATCTTCATAATCATCATACATTTTCCCCCCTTTTTTTCCTTTCATTTTGCAGGATCCATTTCTCTTCTCTCTCTGCTGCAACAATGGCGAACACCCATCTCTCTTTTCTTCTCCCTTTGCTTCTCGCTTGCATCTTCCTCTCCAATCGACCTGTCAAGTGCGACGGTAATGCCCCTACTTTGTTTTCTGCTGTGTAGATCTCGGTTTGTCATGCATTGTCGTTTAAGATCTGGGTTTTTTTTCTAATCGTGTTTTTGTGCTGCGATTGAGATTTCTTTGGGGGGTTTTGTTTCATGATGCTGTGTTTTGAATTGGCCAGCCTTTTTTTTTTTTGGTGGGTTTCTTTGTCTGTTCATAATTTTGAGTTCTTGTTCTGGATTAGATGGATTTGAGGTTGATAACTTAGCTCTTAGATTGGTTCTTGTAATGGTTAGGATCACACAATTGTGTCTCACGTTGGAAAAGTGGTGAGTCCTAAAAGCATTTATAAGAGATATGAGTTACGTCTCTCATTGTCAATTGGTTTTGAGAAGAACCTCATATTCTTTAATATGGTATCAGAGCCTATAAAGCCCAAAAGGGTATCGATCTAATAGAAATGAAATTGAGATCCGATTCAAGATTGATTAGCCCAAAAGAGGCACCATCTTGAAGGGGCATGTTAAGATCTCACAATTGTCTCACATTGAAAAAGTGGGGAGTTCTACAAACATTTATAAGAGAAATGAGTTATTCCTCTAATTGTCAATTAGTTTTGGAGTGAAATTTCATATTCTCTAATAGTAATGGCCTCCATTTTAGCATACAGAGAGAGCTGATAGGGAGAAAGAGAATCAATCCTCATTTATTTATCAGGTATTGGCATGTAAGCCTTCAATGGAGAAAATGAACAATTGGGTCACTATTAACTAAACAGATTGATTGACTAAACTACTAAACGAACTCTTGATGAGCTGTGTTCACATTTTCCTTGTTTGTTCTTACAACTAGATCAATGGAATTTGTTTTCTGTTTTGCATGGAGATCACTACGGGTTTAAATGGCTTTCTAAAGATTGGTAAGCTTATTTATGAAACCAATTAGGTTCCCAAGTTATTGGTCTGTGTTAGCTTTTTATTTATCTAGTTTAGCTTTAGATTGGGATTGTTAGCTAACTATCTACTTCCTTGTGCCTATAATAGTAATGGTTCAGAGCGACATAAGTGTGTGCTCATGAACCAAGAGATCAGGTCATATGTTCGAATCTCACACCCCCAATTATTGTTGAATTAAAAAAACCGACCTGCTTCCTTGTATATCCATGGCACATCAGGTTCTTTTACCTGGGGCTACTCTTGGTGCTACATTCATGCCCCGTCTCCCTTTAGTCGCCAACAAGCTTGTCCATTCTAATATTAATTCTAGGAGACAACAAAGTTTTAAGCTGTTAAACTTTCAATTCTTTGCTATTAATTAGCTCACACACTTGATGGAAGCTGGTAGCTTTTGATATGGTAGTACATTTCACTTGTTTAAGTTAAGTTGAGAAAATAGTAGTTTTGCAAGTTTCCAAGCTTGATCTATTCATGCTTCTCCTTGCTTAGAACTGTATAGAGCTTGGTTTGTTTCCCAAAAGTTACTTGTTGGGTTATTGGCTCTGCAGAGATCTTTCAAGCATTGTTCAATATTTGATTGCTGAAATTCTTACAGATGATGATCTTGAGAGAAGCATCAACAGTTATCGTGCGTCCTTGAACCTGTCAGCGCTGGTCGAGAACAACAATGCCGAGTGCCTTGCCGAAAAAATTGCCGACAAATTCAAGAATCAACCTTGTACAAACACCACAGGTTCCAACACGATATCTGGAACCGAACCTCAGTTCGCCGACTTTCCAAACCTGCTAGCCAAGTGCAATTTAAATATCTCCAACACAAGGGATGGAACCATAATGCCTGCGTGTGTTCCAAACCATGTTCCCGATCTCGTTCTCACTAACTTCACAAAATCTCAGTACTCGGGGAAACTTAACGACTCCACATACACAGGAATTGGCATTGGTACCGAAGATGACTGGGTCGTCGTTATCCTTACAACAAGCACAGCAGAAGGAAGTTTTGTGCCAGCATCACAAAATGCAGCCACTCTGATTTCAAAGATTGGTCTGTTCTCTGAGTTGCTGTTCTTGATGCTGTCTTTTGTCTTACTGTTGTAGACCACGAGAGGATTTTCTTGCCTTGTCTTGCTTGGATCTTAATACTCTTTTTTTTTTCTTTTTTTTTTTGAGATATTGGATCTTAATACTTTAAAAGCATGAAATCTTTTTATGACACGATTCAAACTATAATTTGGTATTTGTATTTTATATGTTTCAATTAGTTTTTCACTATTTCCATATACATTCCTTTAAAGATAAAATTTTCAATTTGCATTAAACACATATATATAGCACAAAATTGATAGGATTTTAAAGCTAACAGACATTAGGACCAAATTTATTTAAATTTGTTAGTTTTGATGCACTTATCTGACAAAAAATATTGTGCAAAATTTATTATTATTATTTAAAAATAAAATTATGCAAAACTGTTATTACTGAAATGTGTGAAAAATTGTGAATCACTTTTTGTTAGTGGATGAATTAGAGAAACTAACAAATTGCAACATTGTCTAAATCTAGGGTTCATTTTGATGAAATTAGAAGTTTATCGTGAAAATTGATATAACTCCTAAAAGTATCTGATTAGAGAATGTAACAAGACGATGGTTGTTATTTTTCTTAATTTCTTATAAATTCTAAGCATATTAGGTCAAAATTTTACTCTCTTCTTCTACTTTTTTTTTTCTTCTTTTGTCATATTTCAATTCATTAAAAAGAACTACAAACTGCATAATTAAAATGTCCACTAATTTAATCTTTCAGCTATGTTCAAATTAGATGAACCTAACCAAACTAATTACCACGGTTAATGATACCGATTCAATTGATCTAATAGTCAAGAGAGTTTTGGTTGACTAAAATGTTTGAATTCAATCTATGATAATCACTCACTTAAGAATTAATTTCTTACAAGTTTTTTTGATAACCAAATGTTGTAAAATCTGACAGTTTGTTATTTGAAAAATAGTCGATGTGTTTGTAAGGCGATCGAAACATTTATAGATATGAAAATAAAGGTGATTAATGAATATAGCCTCTTCAGCTGGTTTAAATCTCTATCTCCTTATATTCACATTAGCAAATGTATTCATATTACAATAGCAGGACGAAGATCAAACTTCCCACCTTATGAACTCCTTAAGAGTAAGAACTGATGTGTGAGTGTATATATATTTATTTATTTATTTTTACTGGTAGTCTAATTGAACTCATAAGACATACTAGAGATGCAACAACATATTGTAAGAAAAAAATTTCCTTCATATATAGCAGAAACCCAATTTAAATATCAGATACCAATAACTTAGAAAGTTTTCCAGTCTAATGCTTCAACTCAAGCACCCTTTAATCTTGCATTGGTAACAAAGAGATACCTTCCAAGTGCAAGCAACATGATCCAAGAGGTCTTTGCAACCTTCTCTTTTATCATCAAAAGTAATGCAGAGCTCAACACTGTCTTAAGTATCTGTGCTTGTAATCCTTTGAAGAATCCTAGCAGGCCTTCTCTTTTCCAAATAGTGTTGAGTGCACCCGACACAGTTTTTTTATCGCCATGTTGTTTGTTCTTGTTCCTTTCCTCGTCCGATTCTGCAGCCTGGATCACGATCTTACACCTGTATGCAAACTTCAATACTTGATTTTTGGAGAAAAGATACAAACAATGTAAGTATATGAAAAGGAATTTCGGAGCTACGGCAAGTGTAAACTTCACTTTGCCTTCGGAAAAAGCATTCCTCTTAAAATCGGGTAACGTGTTCAGCTCTTGACATTCCATGTACAGTGAATTTAATTGCTAACAGAACATTTTGAAACGGAAATCTAGCATAGGATGAAAAGGGCTCTAATTTTGAGGCATGTAGCACAAATTGAGTTTTTACCTAATAGCAGGGTATGTCAAGATTGTAGCGACACATTTCGAGAAGGCTCCAAGCACAAAAGCAGAAAGTGCTGAGAGAGCTTCTGGGGATGAGTCCACGCTCGGCCGCGTCCTGAGTAACCGTTGTTTCAGTTGATCAAACACGGTGTACTGTGATACATGCTATGTTAGTTTCTTCTGACACAAACATTTTCATTCCCAGGGAAAAATATGAAATGAAATATAACTAGCATATATAGCTGATTTGCCAGCATGTAATTAATTTCTGAAACCAATGTCAATTTGGAATATATGAGCAAAAATATCAAGTGTTCAGCAGTGATAGCATTAAATGGGTCTACATCTGATTTACATGTAAAATCATCAAAATGAATCCCATGTACCTGAATAGATGGGTTTGATGTCAAAAGAAGGGATATTCCAAGACCATCAAATGCTTCACTCCAGGTACCCTCTGCAAGTGACTTCCAGAGTCCTTTGGACCTCCCGAACTCGCTTGTCTGCATCCTAGAGGATGCGGTATCCAGAGGCTGAAATGATAAATACCAGATTAAATGACCAAGATTTATTGATCATGACAATAAAATAATTCACTGGACGATCTGTGCTTCATTGCCGTGGGTGAGTGCGAGAAAGTTACTGAATATAAAACCGTTTCACCCTCATTAGTTTTCCTAAACAGCTCAATTTCAGGGGAAATGGCCAGAGAACAATAATATATTATGGTTAATGAATGCGCCTAGAGGCCAGATGAAGAGTTATCCCCGCTAAACTACCTCAGATTTTCAGACGATTTTAGAAGATGATGATGATAAGGTTGGGCCTAGGGCTCGATTGGGCCTAGGGCTCTATTTAGCCATTACTTGGAGAATAAGTTAGTATTTTGTTATAAATAGAGTGGGTTAGGTTAGAGTTTAGGCATCCAATTGTTAAATGAGTTATTGAGTGATTTATTGTAAGGGCTCAAGAGATTCTCTTGAGAAGGGAGGTTCCAAGTTCCTATCAAAACTTGGTTTATCTTTATTCTTTTATCTTTTGATATAATCTAGATCCTGGATCATATCAATTGGTATCAGAGCCGTTCGATTCTTGGTTGTAGAGATGGATCAAGAGGTTCTTCGTTTCATTCAAGAAAAGTTGCAAAGTTTGATGGTGGACTTGAAAAAAGACCTCAGAGAAGAGGTAGCTTCTCTAAAAAAAAAGAAATTAGAGAAGACCTAAAGGAGAGTTTCAATGACCTAAAACGATGTTTTAGGGAGGAAATTAGGTTGGAAAAAACAATGACGGCTAGGGTTTTGACCCCGCCACCACCGCCTCCTCCGTTGCCGCCTCCGCCTCCCCCACCGTCGTTGCTGCCGCCGTTGCCCCTACCTCCGCCACCATCACCAACCCCACCTGCGGCGCTGCTGCCGCCGCCGTCACCACCTCCGCCACCACCATCGCCGCCACCACTTCTAACATCGCCGCCGCCATCTCCACCGTCACCACCTCCGACACTGCCGCCGCCACCACCACCAGTGTTGCCGCTACTGTCATCACCACCACCTCTGTCACTGCTGCCTCCACCACCGACTCGCCGCTGCTGCCGGAAAAAAAAAAAAAAAAAAAAAAAAAAAAAAAAATCTATTTTTGTTTATGCCCACCTTGAGGACAAGGTGCTTTAAAGGGGCGGGTATTGATAAGGTTGGGCCTAGGGCTCGATTGGGCCTAGGGCTCTATTTAGCCATTACTTGGAGAATAAGTTAGTATTTTGTTATAAATAGAGTGGGTTAGGTTAGAGTTTAGGCATCCAATTGTTAAATGAGTTATTGAGTGATTTATTGTAAGGGCTCAAGAGATTCTCTTGAGAAGGGAGGTTCCAAGTTCCTATCAAAACTTGGTTTATCTTTATTCTTTTATCTTTTGATATAATCTAGATCCTGGATCATATCAGATGATTACAAAACATCTTCTAAAATCTGAGGCTTCTTATTGATGATCATAAATGTATATATGTAAGTAATAAGTGTAGTTAATTATTAAAACCTGAGTCAATACGACTGTAAAAGCACCAGCAGCTGCAGCAACAATCAGATTTGCTTTTGTTCCAATCTTTTGATTCCCACTTCTCTTCAAATAGACTCTCTTTAAAAAGCTGTATCCATAGAAGTAGATGAACGATGAAATAAAGGACTGGAAGTTCTTTGTGCCAAGACCCTGGTATAACGAACTCACGTGACCAGTTGAAATTGCTTCCCATAGCACATCGGATATGTTTCTGCACAAGGCATAAAAAAGTAATATTACATAAACTTCTCTTTCAATCAAATCTTGCCATGGCACCAAATATTGAAAAACATATGGCAATGACTACAACCCCGTTCGACAACCGTTAGTTTTTTAGCAACTCTAGTTCTTCCGAGTCTAATTCTAAGCCTCACAACGAAATTAAGCACAATTAGTATCCCCAAATAGTGATCTCGATGGCAAGACCATGCATATAATTGCGAGATACGCTTCTGGGTCCTAAGCTCAAGCCCCTAGCATAAAATTCAATAGTTTGAAGTATTGCTCCTCAAAGTCAGCTTTAGGTGGTAAGCTTCCTATAATTTTTTTTTTAATCGGGAAATTGGAGTTTTGCTCCACAATATCCAAACTCGAGAAGCAACAAGTGATTTACAATTAAGCTCATTCGCGGAGTTTGAACCGAAACCTCTAAAGAAGCGTATGTTTAAAAGTCTCAAGTCTCAAGTCTCAACCAACGAAGCTGCCGCTTAAGGACAGGTGCTTCCTTTAAATAAGTGTATTTGAATGACCTAATGGACAAAAAACCAACATAATCACAAATGCAACATGTATATAAGAGAGCCAGATGTGTATTTCCCAACAAGATGATACAAGAGAATGGCACTAATTTTACTGTACAAAAACCCCAATTTCATAGACACAGTAAGTCAGAGTTAAGATCATGAAATAACAAGATTGAAAATCCACACCTAAACGAAGAATACAGAACAGATTGCATCTGATTCAGACGTAAACAACATGAAGCGAAGCGAGCAACGAACCTGTACTTGCGGTGATGGCGAGACTGATTCTCGGCTTGATACTTAGTCTTGCAAGTGTCGAGAGGATAGAGAACGGTGGTACTGACCAGAGATCCGATGGCTCCGGAAGTGGCCTCCGACAGAGACTCCAGATCAAACCCCATCATCCCAGCGGAGAAAGGGGCAAACAACGGCGAACGGAGGTTGGGCTAAGCTTGAGCTAATCCATGGCGGTGATCCGATTGCAGGCGAAAGAGTATATGCGTATACGTATCTTCTTGGGAAACGGAATCGTGGATTTATGGGACTCTGTATGGGCGGAACTCAAACCCAACCGAACACCCAGTGAACAAATTTTGAAGAAATTAGAATTTCGATATCTATACTTTCCACCATCTCAATTAGGTCCTAGTGGTCCAGTATAAGTATCACCTCCTTATCAATTAATTTCTTATGAATTTTCTTATATATAAATATTATAGGTTCAAAGTCGTATGTCGTGTGATATTATAAAAAATGAAGGCAGTGATGGGTATGGGAAAAAAAGAAACTTGGAATTAGCTAGCTCTTAATAGAGGTGAGGCATGGATAATTTTTTTCTTTTTGAAACAAGAATAATCACACCCGATTCTTTTCTTCTTTTTTTTTTTTGAAATAATCACACCCGATTGTAGGCCAAGTAGCAGGTGACATCCAAATAATAGAGACACAGTAAGTGTCTATAAATTAATGTCACATGTGAGTCTCTCATTTGTGAGAGCGTACCTTCAAAACTCAAATTTTCAACAAATGCATCGTCCTTTTGGGGACAAGCATGGATGATTTTAGTGTCCACATTTCGTGGTACAAGTTTCTCATTTGTGGTTCTTACTCGAAATTATTTCTCGCTTAACAAAAAAAACTTATTTTTCTTAATCCTCAATTCAATTTAATATATATTTTATAAATTGTCAAATTGGTTAACTTTTGATTTTTTTTTTTTGAGTTACAACTATTGGGGGTCATTTGTTTGTCATATTTAACTAGGATTTAGCAACTCCTTCTCGAAACTTACATCCAAATGAGTTTTTATTAGGGGTGTACATGGGTTGGGTTGGGTTAATGGTAATTTTTTGACCAACCCAAAAATTTGGGTCGATCAACTTTTTAACCCAACCCAACCCTATATTTTCGGGTTGGGTTGGGTTCATCGGTTCAAAAGGATTAAAAGTTGAAGGCGAGATTACAAATTCGACGAAAACACTAATTATTTCAATATTTGGAAGTCAAATACCGGTATAAAATTTGACTAAATATAAAGCTAATTTTGTAAAGAGTATGAGATTTTTTTAAAAAAGAAAAGAATTAATTTCAAATTTTAAAAATATTGTATTTAACCTAATAAGAGATAAAAAGATTGAATAAATTCTTGAGGGGAAAAAAGTTTGAAAAAGATTGAAGTTTACTTGCTCATAGAAGGAAAAAAAAAGCAAAAAAAGAAAAAGAAAACATAAAATAAGAAAAGATGTACAACCACTAGGCTATCAACGACTTTACGACTTTACGTTACAAAGATATGTTAAGAAATATATATTTATATTCGGGTTCCGGGTTGAACCCAACCCAAAACCCGTGAACCCGCGAACCGACCCAAAAATCCGGGTTTACTAAAAATCTAACCCAACCCAAATTTTAAAAAACATAACCCAACCCAACCCTTACGGTTTGGGTTGGGTAGTTCAGGTAGCTCGGGTTACCGGTTTTTTTGTACACCCCTAGTTTTTATTAACTCCTCCTTTTTACTTTTAAAAATAACTTTCATTTATAATTGCTTAATCATTTCTAACAATTCATTTCAAATTAATCAAAATAACTCATTTTTAATCATTATTTTTTTAAGTACTCAAAATAACTACGCATTTTAAATATACAAAAAAAATTAAAGACTCATTTTAGATTATAGCGTTATATCCCATGGACTCCTTAGGCTACCATGGATTGCATCACCTTATACCTCCAAGACCATCTTTTACCAATTGAACCACTCCAAAATGATTATTCATTAATAGTAATAATAATAAAAGAAAATCATAAAGACACATTCCCAAACAACATGGATAAACAAATCACAAAACTCATTCACTACCTTGAACCAAATCCCATAAGTTGGACCGAAACCAACTTAAATTAGAAGAGTCACCAAACAAAGAAAATCTAAAGTAATCAACAATACCCTACAAGCTAATCTTATTACGTATTTGAATGAAAGAGCCGGACGTAAAAGACCAGGAAATAAATTGCAACACTACATAGGTTGAGTTTTAAAGAGATTTGTGGGTTAATCCTACCAATATAATATTTACCTGATGTACATAAACCCACTAAAGAGAGAGAAGATAGCTCCAAGACTATAAAATAATGAAGGCACCTTTGAAGGTAACACCTGTTCATCATTAGGATAGAAATTTCTTTATCAATCGACTATTTCACACAAAAATTGTTGTCAAAACCACAATTGCTTCCAATAATAAAAAAACTAAATTGAATATAAATAGAACTAGATAGTATAAACACTTTTTTCACATTTTGGATTGTCCAAAGGTAGTCCATCCCTCGAACAATCCAAGTGAAGATTTGTGTGGTGATTGTCGTCCCTGAGTCACATGGTTCGCGATAAAGAGCATGGAACACAATCAACTTCAATCACAATAACCCCCCTCATCTTATTCTTCTTTGTTACGATGGAAATAACAATCAAGGTGTCTTCATATATCTAAAAAAAGGTTCTCATATTTTTATTAGAATGATGACCCACTTTAATTTTCAACATTCTATTGATAACTAGGTCAAAAACACATGATAATTATACCCGACCAAAATTAAAACTAATTTAAAATCTTACTAAATATGATTCCAAAATTGTATTTCAGTTTTTTTTAATTAAAATAAACCCCCAAAATATTTCAAATTAGTTATTATTTGAAATCTTTCAAAAATTAAGAAGATCCAAAAATAGGTTAGTCTCCCTTGAAGAATAATTGCTAATTGGTAACCTTTTTGTTATATGCTGAATATTTGAGAAATTAGTTCAAATCTATTATGACTGTAGTTAAGAATAAAATTATTAAATGAAAGTCTAATAATGTTTTTTTAGGCATAATCGAAGGATTTGTATTCATGACAATCTTTTTATGGTAAGAAATTAAAATGCTACAATTTTAATTTTTTTTTTAATTCAATTATATTTGAGATTCGAACTCGTAACTGAAAAATACAACCCTTTAAATCTATAAAATAATGATAAATGCAACCATTTAAAAAGCCAATAAATTTTGTTATCGACATTAATGATAATAAATAGAAATACTTTTATAATTACTATTTCTAAATACAATTTCTCTATATAAAAAAAAGTTTTGTCATATGTAGAATAGCAAATAAAAAATATTATAATGTAGAATAATATATTTTTATTTTTTTTAAAGATGTCACAATTCTTAAAATTGGATAAGATATAAAATGGAATTCTACCCAATATAGCATTTTAAAAAATATTAGGGTTTTTTTGTGTGTGTTCATGACAAGGCATAAAAATGGGAAAAAAAAGACCAAACAACTTTTTTTTTTTTTAGTACAAAACAATTTATTATATTAATTCTAACTTTTGTATAAAATTACAATCGACGGAAAAAACCCAGAAAAGTAAAAAATATTTTAAAAAATTTATAAAAAAAAAAACAAGAGGGTCATATATGTAAAATTCGTCAAAATATTAGGGCTCCCACCATTTTAATTTCGTCAAATAATTTATTTTGAAAACAAAAATTCGACCGTTGTTGTCTCCATTCAAATTCCCAACCCTAAACTCTCACATTTCTCCCAATTTCCATCTCCACTGAAATTCCATCAAATTTCCCGAGATCTGAGAGTCTTCACCACAATGCAAGATTTCTTCGGATCCGTTCGCCGATCCTTGGTGCTTCTAGCTCCCGACGGCGACGACGGCGGCGGTAGGTTCGGCGGCCTGGTTGAGAAGATCGGCTCCAGCATTCGTAAATCTCGAAATGGGCTGTTCTCCAAGCAATCGTTGCGGGCTCTCCCCCGGCCGCCTGCGAAGGAAGATGTGCCTCCGATCTGGTGGCGGAAGGGAGAGTTGATCGGTTGCGGTGCTTTCGGTCGAGTTTACATGGGGATGAATCTAGATTCGGGGGAGCTTCTTGCAGTCAAACAAGTTCGTAATTGTTGTAGATTTGTTTATTTTTCAATTTCATTTAGATTTAATCTGTTTTGAACTTTCGATTCTTAAATTCCTCTGTTGTAGGTCTCAATTGCGGCTAATAGTGCTTCAAGAGAAAAGGCGCAAGTAAGGATGTTTATTAGTTTGAAATTTGCTAGATGTGATGATTTGCAGATGATTCGATTGGCATTTTTTTTTTGTTAGTATTTTTTAGGCTCTAATTGAATTCACTGTGTACATAACTATTTAGGCTCAAATACGAGAGCTGGAGGAGGAAGTGAAGCTTTTGAAGAATCTTTCGCACCCTAATATTGTTGTATGTGAATCTTCTTGTAGTTATTTCTCTTTTAGTGTAATTGGCAACCCTTTGATTACTTCCCCTGTGGCGATTTTAGAGATATCTAGGAACTGCCAGAGAGGAAGGTTCATTAAATATTCTATTGGAGTTTGTTCCTGGTGGATCGATATCATCTCTGTTAGGGAAATTTGGATCTTTCCCCGAGTCTGTAAGTGATTGTTTATTTGCATCTTAGTCTTTGAATCTCTCAGTATTGAAATAGAATTAACTTAATTGTTGAGATTTCCTAATGGTTATTGATTTTGTCTAAAATTAGGTTATCATAACCTACACGAAGCAGCTATTACTGGGGCTTGAGTACCTTCATAAGAACGGCATTATGCATAGGGATATTAAGGTGATAGTGAGACCCTTTATGAAATGGAAGAGTTTTAATTATTGTTATTTATTTTTTAATTTAACCGAATAATGTACTACTTGACAATAGGGTGCAAATATACTTGTAGACAATAAGGGGTGCATTAAACTTGCTGATTTTGGTGCATCCAAGAAAGTGGTTGAACTGGTACTGCCCATTGTCTATTTTAATTATCTTAGTTGATTGTTATCATTCTCAAAATAAAAATTTGCATCTATGCAGGCAACTATAAATGGAGCCAAATCAATGAAGGGTACTCCGTATTGGATGGCTCCTGAAGTTATTCTACAGACTGGACATAGCTTGTAAGAATCATCTTCATATACGAAACTTTTATTGGCTTTCACTGTCTCATTCCATATCAGTAACAAGGACATATGTTTTAATGCATAGGAAGAATACCCATGTGTTGAAATTTAACCGTGCCATTGTTGTGGATCAATATGTTGTAGTGCATGAGAGAAATATAAATGTGCTGAAACTTCTTCTGAAATAATGGAGATGTAATGAAAGTAGCAGGAGTAAAACATGAAGTTCCTAATGTTAGATCTTAATTTGATGTTTTAGCTCTCCTGATTATAAGGAGTTCAGGGGTACTGTTGTTGGAATGGCAATAGGGAAACCTCCATGTGCTGAAACGTAATCTCAAGTAATGATGTTATGAAAGTAGCGGGAGAAAAACATGAAAGTTCTCTTTATCAAGAAACTAACATTTAGATCTCGTATTGTTCTTTATTTGATGTCTTAGCTCTGCTGATATATGGAGTGTGGGGTGTACTGTTATTGAAATGGCAACAGGGAAGCCTCCATGGAGCCAACAGTATCAAGAGGTTAGCAAGTGAATTAACTTCAATATGCATGATGTGCTCACGTTTTCTTTAAATATTTATGAATTGAGTGAATGCTATGTTCAGGTTGCTGCTCTTTTCCACATAGGAAATACTAAGTCGCATCCGCCCATTCCTGAGCACCTATCTCCTGAGGCTAAAGATTTTCTGTTAAAATGTTTACAAGAGTACTTTCAAAACTCTGACTATTCACTTAAGACTTGTTTTATCTGAAAGATTAAACTTTGTCATTAATAAGATTGATCTGGACACTTTCCCTATTATCTGTTAAATTTAACTTCATTTAATTTTAACCATCCAAATGTGCTCACAGGGAGCCAGACTCAAGGCCTACTGCAACAGACTTACTGCAGGTATATCTGAATTCTTAAAAGGTTTCTTACCAATTGGTCATATAGACTCATTTATTTAGTATCGGAGAAAGTATATACTTACCCATTTTCTATGGATATGTAGCATCCATTTGTCTCATGTGAGTATCAAGATCCTCATGCAGGAGTCCGTGCCTCTTCTGTGGTATGTAGAATTGCTGCATAACTTTAGTTTCTTTAATGTTTTTACCATCATTAACATCATTGCTCTTTCAGGAATCTGGGAAACAGATGAATGATTCTAGGCTGAACTCTAATGATATGTAAGGAGTTTGATTAATGATCCTTGAATGTCTGATTTTAGTTGATGATTATTGTTGCCCCGTGTCAAAACTGTGGACCCTATACTGATGGTTTTGTTGGCCATGTGCAGAACAAAATCTACAATCCAACGGTCAACCTGTGAAGGCTTGAAGGATATCTGTGAAATGGGTAGCTTGAGGTGCTCGTCTGTATTCTCCAGGAACTTTGGGTCACACTCCAATTGGGGCTCTGGCAATTTTGAGGATGACATGTGCCAGATAGATGATAAAGATTTGTTTGTTAGTTCATCAATAAAGTACAAATCTATTTCATCACCAAACGATTTGAATAAGGTATACATATTCTATGATTATGTTATTTATTGGTTTTATTAACACCTAGAATAATAAGAAGCTTCATTTGAACCAGAGTTTCAATCCTATGTGTGAACCCACTGATGACTGGGCATGTAAATTGGATGAGAGCTCAGAATTGGGAGGCAAATTAATGGAACTGTCTGGCACTCAAACTGGCCAGGAATCTACTAGCAAGGGGAATGACTTCACTTTTCCATGTGGCCAATCCGGAGCTGAGGATGATGAAGAAGTAACAGAGTCGAAGATTAAAGCCTTCCTTGATGATAAGGTACTTCTATTCTCCAAGATATATTTCTATGGGATGAAATTATTGCTTTCTTTTTTAAGCTAGCAAAATGCAGCATGGCGGCTTTTACATTAGAATTAATGTTTATAATGTGAAATAAACATTAGGCTGTAGAACTGAAGAAGCTGCAAACGCCTTTATACGAAGAGTTCCGGAGCACAATTAATGCAGCTAATGCCGTAGGAGCAGTTGGAACTGAGAATAGCAAGAGTGTAGCTAATTTTTTGAAGTTGCCTCCTAAATGTGGATCACCAAGTAAGCTGCGTGGTAAAAGGCTCTCATCAATTGATGCTAGTAACTGTTCCAGCCGTCAGAGCCGTATAAAACAAGCTAGCATATTGCAAGATCGAGCTCTACAGGAAATTCAGTCTCCTCAGCTTGGGGAATGGAACAGATTGCTTCATACACAGCCAGAGTCTAGTACACCAAGGTTACAATTTAGTAGCTCATATTTCTAGCTTATTTGTGTTAAGTTATTTTAGCAGTAAAATAATGGAAAACTTGCTTGCAGTTTCTCTGAGAGACAAAGGAAATGGAAAGAAGAGCTTGAGGAAGAACTTAAAAGGGAGAGAGGTTAGTTTACTTTGATCTTATGATATTAAGCCAGAGTTTTGTTCGACTTTCAACTTGTCTATTAAGGGAAATCTGTGTTGTGTTTATTATTATCTGCAGATTGGCATATATTGTTCATTTTATAACAGTGAAATTGCAATTCTGGTTGAATTGGATTAGTCAAACTTTAACAATTGAGCTAGGCCAACAAGATAAATAGTTCATCCAGCATAAGTGTGTCCATGACTAAGAGTGGATCATGGATTCGAGTCACACACTTTCAATTGGTATTGAACTTTGAGCCAGACTTGAATCCGGTCTGGGTTGAGCTTAAACTGGCCTTGTGTTTTCAGGCTATAGGCACTTTGATGACTCTAAACTCGGTTGGATAGTCAACAGAGCAAATATTAGAGTGAATAAAATGATATATGGGATTGGTATGATTCTGTGAAGGTCATTCCCATATTCTCACCTGAAAACAAGTCTAGCATGTAATTAATTAGGGAAGTATATAATCTTACATAGAAAGAAACAAATAAAACAAATAACCATGGCTTATCAAGATATCAATCGATTTATTGAAAAATGAACATTTACACAAGATAGTTAAAAACCTTGATTATCATTTTAGGTTTTAGTGTTTTCTGGACATATCTGTGCATAGTTGTACATAGGATGTGTAATGACGGGAAACGACATATCGCAGAAATGATGCGGAGAGGAAATGTAGGAGCAATTCACTAAACCATCATCATTTTCAAAGGATCAGAAAAGTAAAAACAGCAAAAACCACGGTGAAATCTCACATCCCCTGGCAGTAAAATATTGTGTGGCCTATGGATGTCTGTTGTGTATTGTACTATGTAGGGGATAAAAGTGCTTCTCATAGTTACAATTCTTAGAACATATACATTATTATCATCACCAGAAAGGTGTTCAGTAAAGATGGATGCTCCACAAATCTCTGTTCATGGTCTCAGCACTGGCCACAATCTCACAGGGAAGTACAGGCATTTCAAATGGAGAAGAATCTGATTAGTCATATATTTACATTTATTTCATTTGATTGTTTATACTTGCCTCTCCAGCCAGCTTTCTGCACTTCTCGCCGCGCTGCGCCCGGGTAGTGTTGGCTAATTGGTTACTAGGGAGATTTATCTTCTATGTAGGTGGAAATTTGTGACTAGGGAGAGAAAGTTCCAAGTGTGAATCATATTGCAATGTGTATTTTTAAGTGTCTTCTTCCTATTGTCTCAGTGATAGATCTTTTTACCTAAGGACCAACTTTGAAGTTTGAATGTTGGTTTCAACTTTGTTTTCTGATTCATAATGCAGTTCAAGAAGAAAAGTGGGTTTCTTGTTACAAATCCCATTTAAAGGCAAAATCATTGTAATGTCTTTTAAGTACGCTATATATATTTTAGAAGAAACAAAGAACAACGTTAATATATATTATTTTTATCCTTTAATCATGAAATTAAATTAGTGTAACGAGCCTAAATTGTGTACTTATGTTAAATTATTAGAGTATTATTGTGGTTTTTTTTAGTATAGCACAAGATTAGGGAATTTGAACAACAATCCTCGTGGTTGTTAAAGAACTATCAATTTTTTGGCATTAGAGTGTAGTGTTAAAGTTTAATCTTAGGTAATGTTAATATTAATGTTAGTTGATGTGTTCATTTTATGTTTTCTTTAATGTGCGTCGGCCAACAGTTGAGACTAAAAATTTCAAAGTATGCTTTCTTGAGAGATTCTTGATTCGAGGCCGCTGGAAATCACTTAAACTATAATACTCTTTGAAGTATCTCGGTGGCACAGTGTAAGGACAGACCAGTGGTGCCCCGAGTATAGGGCAGTGATGCTCCAATTTCCTGTTTTAAAAAAAAAATGTTTTCTTTAATGTGCAAAGTTTAGTGACCATAACTTATCATTTCCAGCGCTAGTTTCAACAAAATAATACATTAAAACAAAACTACATATATGCAGTATAATTCAAGAGATTATTCTCATTGAGGGTTAATTAAGATCATTCCTTTTGTTGAATAATAAAAGATTAAAAAAAAAATCATTGCTTTTGTTGGAATCGCTATTTTTAGATTGACCCAATCAAAAAAAAAAAAAAATTCCCACTTTCCAAGAAGGAGGGAGGGAGGGGGGATAGAGATTTGGTTTAAAAGTATATAACATTTGGCTTTTTGCATACTTTAAAAAAATAGTGTAATTTGGATTTCTAAAACTAGGAAGATAGATTTACAAATTTCTTAGTCTTAAACATCAAGTAAGCACAACTACTTTTCTATTTTTTTAAAAAATAAAAATGTTATTGGTCTAGTACAATAATGATATTTTGGATTAAAAAATTCAAATTTATAATCTCTTAATTAAAAACGTGGGTTGAATATCAAATGAAACTTTCACATGTATTTAGATTTTTTCAAAAAAAAAATATTGACCATCCATTCAAATTTAAATGTTGTTTATTATTTGAAAATTAATTATCTACTTTACTTATGAAATTTAATATATATAAATGTTGAAACATGTTAATTTATCGATCAACTCAAAAACTTAAATGATCATATTAAGGTAAATTTAAGGGACTTTTGCATAGCACAATAGTGAAAATATTTGCACATATAACAAAAAATGTAAATCGATAGACTTCCATAGATTCTATCAATAGAGACTGATAGAATCAATAACTAATAAATAAAGTAAATTGATAGACTTCTATTAGATTCTATCAATAAGGACTGATAGAATCCATTATTGATAAAATTGATAGACTTCCAACATTAGAGAATGATAGATTCTATCGAAGTCTTCGATAAAAAAAGTAAATAATTTTTTTTAAAAGAAATTGACAAAATTTGCTATAAACGAATTATTTTAAAAAATGTGCTCTAATTGTAAACTGTGCTAAAAAAGTTGTTATACACCGCAAATTCCATAAATTTAAGAGAAATTATATTAGATGACTTTTCTCTACAAAGTGATTACAAATGTAAGTAAATTTTAAAATATTTGCATCCACAATCATTAATATATTTTAATATTATATAATATAAAGACTCATTAATACAATGTTATGCATTATAAATACTTATAAATTTTTAGTATTACAAAAATTATATACATGAAAATATTCATTAATACTAGTAACTACATTCGATCATTTTTTAAATTCGACTAGTCTCAACTAATATTTTCTTCAAAATTTTTTTTTTTTTAGAACAATATTTTTTTCAAATTTAATATCATATTGAAAGGTGTTAAATTACTAATCAATTAACAATTTAAGTTGATAGATTGAGTTAAATTTAATTATATAAATTATTAGTAAACAAATATTTTTTTTTAAAAAAAAGTAATAAATTATATAAATTCTTACGCTTCTGATAATTTTAAAGTTAAATTGATATGGAATTTTTTTTATACAACTCATAAAATTCATTGTATAGATTGATTTTTAGCCTTTATTTTATTTTATATGGTTGTGCATGCAAAATATCCAACAATATGAGTTGCATTTCCCAAAAAATAAACTTCCACATGGAATTTCATTACTGGTTTTGCAGTCGAGGAGTGGATTGGATCAAATAAAAATTGCTCTCGTATTGATTGGAAGAAATTATTGAAAATATTTTATTGAAAAAAGAAATTAAAAATTCCCTCTCATAATTCATAAAAACAAACACAATCTCAAAATCCGCTGCCTTTTTTCTTAAAAGTTTTTTTTTTCGTTTTTTCATTGCATCACCAAGTTTTGTCTTCAACTTTGACATCATCCACATTTAAAAAAAAAAAAAAAAAATCTCTTCATTTTCAGGTTTTTTAATATCTTTATCGAGCCACGTGTTCATTGCTGGATAACTAAAAAAAATCAAACCCTAAAAAATAATTTGTACGATCATTCTTTGTTTCTTGGAATGTTATCAACATTTGAAAATAACACGAAGTCCACTCACTAGATTTGTCCTCTATAAATTGCATAATTGGTCGAAATCACGAGTTTCAAAAAAATGTTCTTTTTTGAGATATCAAATTGAAGATTTAACTGTGTGTCTATTTCTATGATATATCTTAATACCACAGTATATAAATGAATTAGTGATATTCCTAGATTAAGAGGATTGAAAGTTCAAATTTTCGAGTCATAAAAAAAGGTATAATATTATATATGTACTAGTACAATAAATTTGCAAGATATCAAATTATGATTTTATCAACTCACCAACAATTTCTCAATTTGTGAGTATAGGTGAGAATTCATTATCGTATCTTTAGTGATCTTGAGATGGATGACAAATGTGGAGTAATATATAAAAAAAGAAATGGGGAAATTTTGGAATTTTCCTTAGAAAATCAAGATTTATTTATTTATATGTAGAAAAATAATTATTAAAAAATGGTCCAAGAGAAAAATGTGAATGATGGAGTTGGCTGGCAGATATGCTTCACCCTATCTTTTAGAAATGTGAATGAATGGATAACCTAATTCCTCGTTTTAATAATCTCTTCCTTTCATTAAACTATTTTCACTGCCCTTCTATATCATTTTTTTCTGTCAAGTGCCTTTTTCAATGATAAAATATCGCTATAGTTTATTTTAAAATAAAAGCAAATAGAGATAATCTCATAATACTTGATAGACAAGAGTCACAATCGAGTTCAAAACAAATCATTGAAATCTAAAAGATATGTAGAATATTTGTTGTCATTCAATAAAATTTGGGCTGAAGACAGACTTTTTTGTGACTTCTCATTTTAGAAGCTATCTTCAAATAGTATATTATTTTTGTTTGGGTAAAGGAAATTATTATTTGTGTTTGGGAGATAGAATAACTATGAGAAAAATAAAATAACGAATATAATAAAAGTGAAAAATAGTAATATGATGTATAAAAAGTTATTGATGAGAGAATATATATAATTATTCTTATTTTCATTCTCCCTCTTATTCTGGGTAGCCTAAACACATCCTAATAAAAGCTCCTTTTTTTACAAGAAAAAAAAAGCTTTGTAAATTGCTTATGTGAAGCTGACTTCTAATTTGTTCATAATATATATATATATATATATACATATAAGAATTAGGATATTACTATTTTAAATCAAATGAATAGGTTTGTTAGGGGTGTTTGTTTGACATATTTAGATAATTTTTGGGTTAAGGAGTTATATTGAAGAGTTATATTAAATAGTTAAAAATTGAGAGTTGTGTCAAAAACTCGTTTGGATGTAGTTTTTGTGTAGAAGAGTTAGAGTCAAGACCTTGTTTGGATGTAAATTTAAAAATGAGTAATTATTTTTAGTAGTTAAAAAAAATGATTAAAAATGAGTTATTTTGATTGATTTGAAATGAATGATTAAAAATAAGTTATTTTGATTGATTTGAAATGAATGATTAAAAATAAGTTGTTGGAAATGACTAAGTAGTTATAAATGAATGATTAAAAATAAATGGTTAAAAATAAGAGTTATTTTTAAAAGTAAAAATGAGGAGGAATTAATAAAAACTCATTTACATATAGATTTTCGAGGAAGAATTAATAAAACCTAATATTAACTCTTGCCTAAATATGTCAAACAAACAACTCCTTATGGTGTGGGCATGAACTCCTTATGGTGTGGGCATGAAGTAGACATTAAAAGGTTATATGAACAACACAATTAGAGTTGCGACAAAAAATATATACTTCCCTTCTTTTATGTACATATTTTTGTCATAGACCGTACATAAACGGTATAAATTATAAATGCAATTGTATATAAATCTTCTACATAAACGGTATAAAAAATGTATGCATGTAAATTACAAAATTGTTAAAATATTTCATCAATAGTACAAAATAAAAATATTTGCATATAGTAAAAAAATGTAAATCGATAGACTTCCATATCGATAGATTCAATCAATAGAGACTGATAGAATCAATTACTAATAAATAAAGTAAATTGATAGACTTCTATTTGATTCTATCAATAAGGGTTAATAGAATCAATCACAATTACTCATAAAAATGATAGACTTACGTTATTAGAGAATGATAGATTCTATCAAAATTTCCGATCAAAAAGCTAAATAAAGATTTAAAAAAAAAAGGCAGAATTTGCATATTTTTAAAAAATTATTATAATCATAAACTGGAATAAAAAAGTTGTTATACAAAATTAAAATATTGAAAACAAAATTTTAAAAAAAAAATCTATTCAAACCTTCATTTGCGTTCGCCAGCAATTTTTTTTAATCGAACATTTTTATTAATTTGATTTAAGAGGGTTGGATACTTTCAATATAAGATCATGTTAAAACTAAAATAATTATATTGCTTGTCAATTAGTTCAAATAGTGTATTGTCTATCAATATCTCAAGAATTCAAATATTTATTTCACATGATAATAAAATTATGAGGGGATGATTGGATTTTGGTGTTGAGGAGAGGATTGGAAACAATTGAAATTTCCTAAATTGTTTTTAGTGCATAAGTTGCCATAAACCTCTCTTTTAATATTACTTCAAATCTCTTATATAATTTTATTAAACCTCTCTTTTAATATTACTTCAAATCTCTTACATAATTCTATTAAATATCACATCAAACCCTTTTTTCTTTAAATTTTAACTACATAATATAATATAATTATCTTATTGTCTAATCTATCGAATATCACATCAAATCTTTTTAATTTTTAATCACATAATATAAAATAAAATATATTAAATTTATCTTTATATTTGTAATAGTCATTCGCCCATCTCGACTAATGTCAACCGAATATATCGTTTAATCCTACAACATTTGGATGTCAAGAAAATCTGTAGAAAATTAATTCGTAGGTAGCCACCATGTATTAAACTATCATTTTATGCAATTTAAACATGGATGAAAATTTTCTTGCAATTTAAACATGGACGGGAATGATAATGTATTCTCATCCTATTTACATTTTATTTTTATTTTAAAAATTGACTTCCCTTTTTTATTGATTTAATCTTTGGTTATATATTTTTTTAGAAATATTTATTCAAATATATATATTTTTTTCAATAATTATTATTTTTTAGTCTTCTTCGACAATTATTTATCTAATAAAAATTAATGTATATTTTTTGTGAAAATTTAATTATTTAAAAATATTATTAAAAATTATTTATAAAAATTAAGAAGAAAAAGAAATTGTCGGTGGAACCCATAAAAAACAAAGATGAATTTCATTGGAATGGAAAATAATTTTGATGGCCGGAAGGAAGAAGTCATAAACTGACCCGCATAAACATTTGTAATTGAAACATCATTTAATTTTCCTTCAGGAAATTGTACTCTATGTACTTCTCACACAAAATTACAAATGTGGATAAAAAAAAAATTTATAAAAAAAAAATTAAAATATTTTCCTCTATAATCATTAATATTCATTAATACGTTTTCAAAATATATATATATATATATATATATATATATATATATATTTATATTGATAAAAAATGACTTTTTTCATAAATAGACCTTATTTGAAAAGTATTTACAAATATATATATCTACAAAAATATTAGCAAAAGTAGATTTTGTTTTAATACATTATAAAATCCGAAAATAATGAATTACAATCATACCCTCATATTGGTTGTTTTTTAATTTTGGAAGAAAATTTTCAAAAAAGGAAAACTATCTCACATTCCAAACCACAAATCGCAAAGTTATGGGCATTAATTGTAGAAAAACATATCCTCCGAAATCACATTTAATTGTTGAGACGTTTCATCTTCCTTTTTTAATACCTTATAAATTAAAAAAAAACGATCAAATTATTGGTTTTTCATTTGGGGGGTAGAATTTTAAAAAAAGAAATTCGTCTCACATTCCAAACCAGAAATCACCAATTTATGGTGCATTAATTGCAGGACGAGAGTGGCGACAATACATTGTTAGATGTCTTTGTGTTGTGATTTACATACAGGATAGTTCGTAATGTCGTGTTATTTGATTCTAGTAATTTTATTTATAAATAAACTGTATGAGCTGTTGAACGTTCAATTTCGTTGATTGAAACCAGAACACGTTTGATAATCACACAGTATTGAAACAACTTAGTATATACGGTACAACCATTATATATCATGTATCATACCGTATTTTTAAAACTTTGTGTTTTTTTTAAAGTGTTTAATTTGCTGATATGGATACTTGTAGTGTGATTTAATAAGTTTGCGACAACGAACAAGTAATTTTGAATGTACAATACCGTATAGTAAAACATTGAGAAATAACATATGTAATATTTGTGAATTGATAGAGACCTGTACTGTTGGAACAACTTTACACAAAATTACTATTTAAAGTGAGATCAATAGTAAATAAAAAAGGTATCATGAGTTACAAAATTGAAATTGAAAGCGTTAGACATAAAAAAAAGACTGTAATGTAAAATCATCATTGAGTGAATGCGTTCCTCAATATTTATGCGACGCTCTTCAGCTACTTCATGATTATGGTACATCTCATTTTTCATCCTACTGACCATTATGTGCAATACAGATTGGGATGCTTGTTGAACCTATAAGGAAAAGTTGTATAGTATTACAAAAATATCCAAATATTGCTCTATATTATAAGTCGTATAATATACATGTATAAACAATACCGTATTGCGGAATTGAAATTTATTGAATAGTAATATGAGTACGAAAAATGTATTATACATGAATAAAATGAATAATAAACCATAAATGTATTGTGTAATTTATACAATATGTATAATGAAATAGTGAAACATATATAGAGTTTTGTATAGTTTATACAGTAATATAACGTACGGTACATGAAAAACTACCTTAGATAATACTCAAGTATACAGGACTTGGACATTTTAGTATGTAGATAATACTGTTCTACATATGATTTAAATACATTTCTAAACAGAAATATTGACATTGTAAAGAACACTATGTGCAATTTCAAATGGAATGATTAATGAACCTATACGGAAAAGATGTACAATATAACTAACATAAAAATATAGTATGAACATACGGTATATAGTCAATTATACAATTTCTTTGCTATATAGAAATTGAGGACGTGTGAACATACGGTATATACTAAATTAAACAGTTTTGTAGATGTATATACAGTCAATTATACCACAATATGAATTGAAAAGTACGAAGATACTACTGTTCTACATATAAATTTACGACATTTTCTAAACATGACTTTTGACATTCTAAAGATTGGAATATAAATGAATTAGATGTACAAAATTGACATAAATAGAAATAAAACATATCATACTAAACAATCTGAGACATATCAAATCACGACTATATTGAAAATGAACACTAACATGCATGGTGATGGATAAGTAACAAAAACGTGATACAAATACTGTGAAAAATGGAGATTATTGAGAGAAGATGACTTAACTCGTATATGATTATACCATCCGATCAGAGCTTTGTGGTCGACGAAAATTTACATTTTACGTGGTGGCCGGGAATGTGAAAAGAGAGAATGAATAGAGCCGAAGAAGTGAAAATGGAGGAATGGAGAATGTAGGAAGAAGAGTGAAACGAAAAAAGAAAAGGAAGAAAGATAGAAGATAAATGAGAAAAGGAATTAAAATCTTTTGCATTAAAAGAGTTGACAATTAAATATGGTATGTTTTAAAAGAATGGGAAGTATGTTTAAATGAGTGTTTTAATTCAAAAATTTAGTATTAAATGTGATAAAGGGCAAAATGGTATTAATGAAAAATTAATAATTACGAATTTTAATAAAAAAATTAACTTTGCAAAAAAAAAACTTGGGCGCCTATATTTGCAAATACTTTTCGGATGTGGTCTAGTTACTATAATTTCCCATTTTTTTATTCAACACATCGGAGGTGGATATATATTTACTTTTAAAATAATCCATGCCTTATTCAAATGTGTGATAGAACATAACAAATAAGATGAGGTCATAGGTTTAAAGACCACTTTTGGATAAAAGTACATAAATGAAAAGGTAAATATGTGAGTGAAAAAGTAAAAAAATTAAACTTCAAAACACTTTTAATTTTATATAATTAACAATTAGCAACACTTAATTTCTCCAAATTTACCCTCCCCACGTCATTTTCACTTCCTTCATTAATCATCGCCGCCGTCTCATTTTCATCTCCGGCCGCCGCCACCTCGCCGCCGCCAACCTCTTCACTTTCCTCTGTTTTCACAAAACAGAGCCTCAGCCGGCCGCCGCCCCTCTCTACCTGAAAACACGGCACCCTCGCCTGAGCTCTCACCGCCGCAATTATCAGCCGCCCCTCTTCCCGGCGGGGCCGGACACTAAACGACTCCGTTTCACTAATCGTCGTCAACGGCGGCGGAAATTGATGGGCAATCGATTGCGAATTCAATTGGGGTTTCCTTTCCCATTTCCTCTGCAAATCCTCGCCTTCGCCGTCGCAGTCGATCTCCGCCGGGAGTATGCTATTCTCAGTTATATCACTTCCGGTTTCATTGCCCAGATTTTCAGTGCAGAGATTCAAGCTTTTCTCGCTAAGTCCGGTCGGGTTGAACCGCTTCGTCATGGGATGAACATAGACCGATTCTTGTTTACTCGCCGGAGTGTCACCGGCGGCGAGCGATTGAAGGAAAAACCAGCCGCCGTCTCTGGCGTCGGCGGTGGGAATTCCGGCGGGGGAAGAAGGGTTTTGAATGTGGCATTGATCGGAATTAGAAGGGTCTGGAAATGGGAGTTCTAAGGGTGGAAAAATGAAGCTTCTGCTAACCATGGTCGCCATTAAAATGGAGCTTTGAAACAGAGGAGGAGAGAGAAAAACAGAGTAGAGAGAGATAGAGGGGGAAATGAGGAAGGGAATGGAGAAAGAGTGTAAGGGGAAGGGGGAATTTGTAGGGCTTCAAAAAGTGTGAAAGGGATGAGAATTTTGTTTTTGTTTTTATTTTTATTTTTTTTCCTACCACTTGAATTTGTGCAATTTAAAAAAAAAGTGAAAAATAAAAATGATGTGATTTGTTTTTTACACTATAAAACAAACTATTGGAATAAATTGGAGGGTTTATCACAAAGGGAAAATATCCACTTACAACATCCATTTTGAGTATCTTGTTCATTTAGATATTACTTTTTAAAGAAAATTATAAATCTGAATTTAGAGATGTGATATATCATACTTTCTTAACAAAAATTTTGTTTAACATATTAAATATTTTTCATATATCCCTAAGTTTGTGGGTCTCCCAGGGGTACCACAGTGATTGAAAATTTGAGCTTTGAAGATATGTTATCCTCAAAATTTTAGGTTCGAGACTTATCTGTGGTATTACTTTTTCCTAGCTTAAGGATAAGGATGGGCATGGTTACCCTTGAAAATATTTTACTATAGTTAGAAATACTGATAATACTCGAGGATTCGAATCTCTTTGATGATACATGCTTAAACACGAGTTAAAATTTGTTAAGAAAGTGTTCAGGTGGCATTCTTATACCTGATATTAATAATAAAAGAAAATGAAAAGGAAGTTAGTTTCTTAGGTAAACAAACTTCTTACTCGCGAATGGGTCGTGGTGCAGTCGGTTGAGAGCAATTGTAGAGTTTGTTGGTCTATTTTCCCAATTTATGTTAAAAAAAAAGACAAACAAACTTCTTACTCAAATTGTTTTAAAAAAAAACTTTTTATTCTTTGCTTATATAAAAAAGTTATTCAATATAAGATACATTCAATTAATTTTAGGTTAATATACAAATTCATTTCTCAAATACTTATTTTCGACATCAAACTGTAGTCTTGAACTGAATTACCACAAAATAATGAAACTAATTTGTCACCTACCCTTTTGGTAACGTGAAAATTTATGAATAGTGAAGGAAACATTTTGTTTAATAATAAACGTAATATATAAGCCAGGAACAAATTGAGCGAAATTCAAATTGAGTGTTAAATAAATATTAATAGAATAAAGTAAATAAGTGAGCTGTAGAGAAAATCATCCAGCCACTGGATAATTTATCAAAATATTCTCTAGTTCCTTTCAAAGAATGAACACATGAAAGAAAGAGAAGATTCAAAAGGTTTGATCCTCAATCCCTTCCAAGAGAAAATACAACAAAAAATAAAAGGGCATGGAACAAAATGGGATTCCCCCTTATATTTATTTGTAGTTTTTGTTTTTTTGGTTTTTTGCAAAATCAGTCCTTGTTTTTATGTAATATTATGTTCCATTCTTATTATCACCCCACGAGTCAAAATCCCAAACTTTTCTTTCTCACCATATTTTAAAATATTAAAATTAGACAATATTAAAGGCTATTGGGCTAAAGTTATATATGTTGATGCTCAAGTTAGAAAAATGTTTTGGTTATGATTTAATTTAAGAGTTTACCCTAATTAGAAAGATTAAGATGAATCGAATGGGCCAGTCAATGGTTTCATTGTTTGGATGTAAACTAGTTCAATACTAACAAAATAAAAAGAAGAAAGATTAAGATGAAATAATATGTGAATTATAGACATTTTTTTCTTGTCGGTTCTCTATTGATTTTGCTAGGTTTAATTAGGAAATAACTTATTCCACTAAGTTGTCATTCATGGAGAAATATACTCGTAAAGAAAACGGTTATTTCTTTTTCGATTTGTTGCGATATTTTGTCAAGTATGCGAGATTCATGTGTCGAGATAAGAACAATTATTTCATGTGTTTAAACCCTTAAGTTGAAGTCGATATTGAACAAAATTATGTTACATGTCATGAAAGCCATGAAAACATGCAAAAAGAAGTCGTTGCCAATATAAGCAGTTGCTTAGCGGCATTAGTGTATGCCCAATGACCATAGGTCTTGGGTTCGAGTCTCCCCACCCCTGATTATTATAATCTCAAAAAAAAAAAAAAAAAAGTCGTTGAAACGGTTGGATATAAATTGTGCATCAATGAAATGATATGCATGCTTGCCAATTGCTGCTGATTTCGTGAGAGTCAGTTTTTTGGTTGTGTCAAATATTTATGTTGATGCAGAATTTGTGCATGTATTTATTTTTTCGTAAAGTAATCTTTCCATTTTCAAGTCGATGTGAGTTTTATACATGTTTGTATTTTCTATTGGTATACCAAAAAAGAAAAATGAAACTCGAATATTCCGGTTGACAATCTAGACCGTAAGGATTGTATTGGATTATAATATTCTTTGGATTTAGTTGAATTATAATTTTTAGAATTTTTTTTTATTCGACTTCGGTCGGTTCAATCCAACTTAATTCGAATTAATAAATTATATATGTATATAAAATTAATCAATGAGACAAATTCTTAGTATATTTGAAGTGTTCATGCACTAATAAAATAAATAACTTGTGTTTCAGTATTCTGGTATTTTACTTTATTACTTTTTACTTATATTTTTCAAGAAATTAACCATTTTTTGGTGTTACGCAATAGAAGAAGGTTTTGAGGTGTTAAGGCGATGAGTTCAATCCATGATAACCATCTACTTAAGAATTAATTTTCTATGGATTTTCTTAACATTCAAATAGTCGAGGTATATGCAAGCTGACCAAGACAATCACAGAGATTAAAAAAAAAGAATATTATGCACTTCTTCATCACAACATAAGCAACTTGCAGGGGAGATTTCCCCACCAAAAACCAAACTCTTGATCTTAGTCAACAAGAAAGGGAAAAATATAAAAATTCAGGCCCGTTTGATAATCATTTGGATTTTGAGATTCAAACCTATTTTTACCCTAATTTCTTATCTATGTGTTCTATCTTTCCTACAATATATCCATATTTCCTTAAAAAAAAGTATGTGAATGCTAGCCAAATTTTAAAAACAAAAACACACCTTTGAAAGCTTCTTTTTTTTCCAAGTTTTGATTTATAAAAAATATAGACAAGTTGTAGGCATCCAAATAAGAAAAACATATGATAAGTTGAGTTTAGCTAATAAGAAGATCAGTCACTCGATTGCTAACTCGACCATAAAAATGGAAGCTAATGTCTCTAAATAGAGGGAGGAAAGTTATAAACTTGACTTTAAAGAGGAAACATGAGACACATTAGAAATGGAAAGCTAAGAATGTTCTCTTTCAACTCTTGTGAAAAGTTATTTTTGTAGGACACTATAGCCCACTTGAAATGGCTTTTTCAGTTGTGCTCTTCAATGCATTCCCTATATAGATGTTGAGAATCTTCCCCTTTTGCCATTTTAACAATATACAAATTAGATAAGCTATGTCAATTGTTCAAAACAAATATAATATTTTTTGTGTACCTTAGTTGACACGATTTTAAAGTATGCATGTCCCCCAACTTTATAATAAGTGGGCATAGCTTGAATTAAGTATCTAAGGTTTGTACTAATATATATGCTCTTTGTACTATTTTATTGTGGCTTTTTGTACAATTTATTGTGTGTTTGTTTTCCTACTTTCTTTGCTATAATCCTTTCAAACTTAATGTACAAATTAGCCTTTAATAGAAAATTGAAGGACAAAAATATTCACGAACCTTTACATTAATATGACATTTTCATTTATAATACAAATTTTTATGATTTTGGTTTTAGTGATCATTAAAAAAAATCTCATCTAAAAAATAATAAGAAGAAATTTCTCTTACATATAGACTCACAATCGTTCGCTTATCTTGATAATATGCAATCAATAAGCTTTCACTTAATTTAAAAATAAAAAATATTTTCTTTTATTTTTTTTTTTTTTTTTGTATTTTGTACACCTTATAGTTTATTTATTTATTTTTGTTGAATTCTTTCAAACTGTTTTGTGCAGGAACTTCCGATTATAATTATTAGTCTTTTATTTCTAAGGTTTCGTTTCATAACCAATTGATTTTTTGTTTTTATTTTTGAAATTTAAACCTACAACAATTATTTTATCTTATGATTTTTTCTTATTTAGATATCTACGTCTCACCTATATTTGTACAACTCAAACCAAAATTTAGAAACAAAAAAGCAGCTTCCAAAGAATTTTTTTTTTTTTTTAAAGTTGGTTATCATTAACATATTTTATTAAGGAAAGATAGATACATGATTGATGATAAAATAGAATTTTAAGTCTCGTATTGCTTCCTAAGAGCAGCATATCTATCAATTTCATCATGATAAATGTTGGGTAGCAAGTGCAGAGTTGTAGGAAAGGTGAATCTCATTATAAAAAAAATTTGAGGAAGAACGGACTTAAATTTAAAATCCAAAACAAAAACTAAATAATTATCAAATGAAAGTTATATTTCTATTATATGAATTTTTTCGGTTGATGTAAGAAAAAGTTTCATTGGAAGTATGTTCTATCAACTATAAACATGTTGTTTTTTAGCTCTTTTGCATGTTTTTTAATATTTTCAGTTAATCGTTTCTAAATCATATTGGTATTATCTATTTTCTTCAAAAACGATTTTAAGTTAAAATTTCAAGTAATGAAGTTTTTTCAAAACTGCGTAGAAAAATGTTTTCTTTTTTCGATAAAATATCTCGAATGCATTATTATTATTTTTTTTTATCGATCCACAAGTGTGGATCTCGACCAATCTCATCAAGCAACTATCAAGTCACCTTGCTACATTTGATTAACAAAAATCACACAGGTTGCAGCCACACGATTGTTCATATATATTTCTTTACTCAATATCTCATCTACCAAAATAATAAGTCAGCCGACATAAGTATGCGATGAGATCGAGTTATCAACTACGATGGTTTTGAACTAAAAAACTAATATTTCATTTATTAATCATACCTAATAAAAACTCATGATTTATCTAGTAATTGATCCATGATTTTTAATTCTCGTTCAATCAAAATATTGATTATCAACGAGATTAATAATTCAATCGACATGAGTGGATTCACAATAATATTAATAATAATAAAAAAAATCATTGTCATACATTTGAATTTTTCATCTTGTTATAAATAATATATGGTAAAGATGTCGATTAAAGTTTTTTCAGTACACAATATTGTGTTATTGATTAGAGTTGTACTTTTCAAAGGCTCAAGATGTTGTTCACTAGACAACGGTTTAAAAGAAGGTTCTTAAAATAGGAACTAGTTCTTTCAATTTTGTCGAAGGCTCTTTAGAAAAATAGCCATCTTTATCACTTTCAATGTTAAATTTTGAAAAATCTTGAGGGATTGACAATCCAACACACTTAAATTTCACTGAAAAATATGATCTGATCAAGGTAGCCGAAAAGAACACCAAACCCGTATAGGAACTAAACCTTTGCCACATTTTTTTTTTGTAAAACTCTTGATGAGACTGACCTTTATCTATCAACTTCTTTCAGATTTTTAGTTTAAGAAATATATGAACAATCGTGTGGTTTTAGTTTAAGAAAAACAAGTAGAAGATAAATAGGTTTTAGATTTTAATATATATATATAGCAATTAACAATTTAAAGTTTAAACCCCTAATCATGTCTTAGCCTAAAATTCTTTCCCCAAATAAGCCGAGTTTTCAGGCCCATACGTTATTTAAAGGGCCCAATTGATTATTTGGGCCCAGACCTATCTTATCGGCCCAATTATACTTCTACGAATCACGATCAGCATATTTTGATTTGTGGGGCCCACCGGGCACGACTTTGCACGATCGAATTTAAGACTCTCTTTTTACTTCAATTGAACAAGCTTGATATCACAATTGTCTTAGCCATATTATATATATTATTGAAAATTTGTCTGATTTATATATTTTATATTCAATACGATTACCGACAAATTTTAAAATTTTCAAAGACCAATTAATCTATCAGAAGTAACTTTAAAAGTTATGTCTAAGATAAAGACTAAAAACTGTTTTCTTTTATAATTCGTGAAACTCTGAGTCGATTCAATTATTTCATTTATAAATGTTTCATATCTATTTAGTACAATATCTTTTAGTTATGACACTCTCAGACAATTGGGTTGCTTCATAAATTTTTAAAATATATTAAATTTAATAAATTAATTTAGATTTACAACTTTTAGGGTAGGTTTAGAGCATCGGTTTGATTATGATAAACGGAAAATTATAATAAACCGGGGATTATGATAAATGGTGGGTAATTATAAATGGTGTTTGAGAGACAAGTTATTATAACATGAATTATGATAAATGGTGTTTGAGAGGCTGGTTATGTAATAAAAAATAATATACGTAAGGTTTAAATAAACGGGTACGTAGGTTTAGGTAGTCACACAGTAAGACAAACATTGTTGGGTTATTATAATCAACCCAGCCGTTTACATAAATGAGACCAAACACACCATAAAGGGTAGGAATTCCCACAAACATCAAAATTCAATTTTATAATTCAATCTATTTTCTTTTTAAGTACGACAATGAGACAATAGTATCGTAAGGTATTCTATTGGATACATTTCATATCCATGGTTTATTTCCTTTCATTGTATTTTGTTTATTTAATATATTTATTCATTCACAATTGAGTATAATTAAAAAAAATCCTTTGAATATTTAAGTAATACACGCTTTTCTAAAAATATATATTAATTGTAAGAATTACTTCTTTTTTGTTAAAGTAAAAATGGGACGAAATATTATAATTCATGAAGTCATTTCAATTGGCATAATTCCTCTTAGGGTTGGCAATACTATATTTAATATATTCATTTTTATAATCTAAAAATATGTTTACAGTATTTATTACACTCAAAATGAAGAAAAGTGTAAGACTTACATTCCATTACCAGAGACATGCTGAGATTGATTATATCACTGCTAGTTATATATATTTTTTAGACAAAAAAACATGTCTATAAGAAAGTATCAGCATCTAGCACATACGATCAAAACGATGATATGGTACTTTTTGTTAGGATCTCACAACTATCTTACACTAAAAAAAGTAGAGAATCCAACATATAAATTACTTTTCTCATTGCTGATTAATTTTAAAGTGAAACTTTATATTTTCTATTCTCTAATATGGTATAGAGTTTATAAAGCTCAAACGGGTATCGATTTAATAACAATGAAATTGAGGAAGTGGAGAATTCAACAAACATTTATAACAGATGTGAATTAGATATAGTATGATATACCATTTTCATCCTACACCATTTGAACGTTAAAAAAATTTGTAAGAAAATAATTTAAATGTGTGTGATCATTCATCATCATGAATGGACACTTGTTATTTACTTAAGATTGTATTGTCTATTAAGTCATTAAGATTCAAATATTCTGCAAAAAAGAGAAAAAAAAGTTTGAGTCTCACGCTAATATTCTTTAAAAATGGTTATTTTTATTTTTTCAATCAGAGAGAATTTGAACTTGGAACTTATCCAACATAAATCTTAGTTGATGCTACTTTGTTTTTTGTGTTTTTTTCCCTTTTAATAATAAATGACTCATTCATGTTTGCTTTTTTGGATATAAAAATAATTTAAGAAATTACTCTAAACAAAGTAGAGGTAATTAAATGGAGAATTATCAAAAAGGGTAAGTAGTGCATTGATTTATTCATTGGGTGATAATTACTTCGACACTCCATTGATATAAATTCGATGTTAATAATTTTTATTTTACTCTTATTTATTTAAGAGTAGTGAGACTCAAAATAAAAAAGAAAAGGAGAAAGGAAAATGATTATTTTATTTTGGAAAAACAATAAATAAAAAAATAGGTTGATTTAGAGTGGGGGAGCGTTTGAAGGCGGGGTTGTCGCGAAAACTGCAGGGTCAGGCAAATCTGTATGCTCACACAGGGCAGACGGCGATGACGACGACGACGGCGATGACGACGGCGATACCAGGGAGCATTGCCGCTGTTCTTCTCCTCATGTTCCTTCTCATCCTCTTATTCTTCGTCTTCATTTCCTGCAAACCATGGCGATTCTTTTCCTATCCTCGTTCTCGCACCATCAAGGTTTTTCCTATCCTCGATTGCTCTTTTAATTGGCTTGATTTCTTCGTTTCCCGTCATGGGTGTTTGGATTCTTCTGCTGTATATCTAGCTAATGGCTTTTTGTTTCCGGGTTTCTTTCACCACCTTCTTCCTTCCATTGGATTCAGCTCTTATGAGATTCTGCTCCATCAAATTTGACCTCTTAACTTTTGTAATTATTCAACACCCTGTCTGCCTCCAACCAACGTAACCGTTAATTGCATTACTCAACATAACTTGATTTCACCTCATTGTTTGGCACTTATCCGCTGTGATTTTGATTTTCAAACCACTTTATATCCAGGCGTTTCGGAATGGATGAAAGATGTTAGTTTCTATTACAGCGATTCAAATATTTTGTTTTCTGATGTGAGTATTTTATATTATTTTGTTATTATTTTAATATTCGTGAGTGTCCATTCCCAAGGGGTGGCACGGTGCTCGAAACCTTGAGTTTTGAAGTTGTGCTCTCCTCTTATAGGGTTCGAGACTCACCTTGAGTGCCAAAGCAAGCTTAAAGGGAGTTTCATCTAAAAACCAATTGGAAATTAGAGTAGTAGCCTACTTTCTTATAAAGTTGTGAGATCCTTAACATGCCTCACTTTTCTAGTATGAATATCCGTTTAAGTTTAATGAGTCTTGATACCATATTCGATAAAATAAGGTTCCATCTAAAAGTAATTGGAAACGAGAGGACTAGGCCACATTTCTTAAGAGGTGGTGAGGACTCCTCACTTTTCCAATGTGGGTCAAGGTGAGGATCTCTAACATGTTCCTCATGAGAGTGTCTCTTTCGGTTCACCAACCTTGAGTTGGATCCAAATTATATTTGCTTAGGATGGATTCAAATTTGTGGACCGAATACCCACTTAGGTTTGGGTCGGAATACCCACATGAGTTTAACGAGCTTTAATACTATATTATATAGTACGAGGTTCCATCTCTAAATCAATTGGCAATGAGAGCAACCTATCTATGTTATAAGGGTTGTGAGGGCTCCTCACTTTTTCAATATGGGATCCACAACAACAACTGTTTGACCGTCCCCAAGGGGTGGCACAGTGGTTGAAGACTTGAGCTTTAAGGTAATGCTCCCCTCAAGGTCCCAATTTCGAGACTCAGTTGTGACATTACTCCTTCGATGTCTCTCGGTGTCTGGCCTAGGGATGGGCGTGGTTACCTTTGTTTAAAAAAAACATCAACTGTTTGACCCTACTACATTTGGTTGTCAAGGAAACATTTAGAAAAGTAGTTGGGATTATTTTTTTTTTCTTTTTTGAATGTCTGATAAGTAGAATGCCTAATGATCTCTTTATCTCCTTAAAAAGGCATTTGGTAGAATCTTAAATTTTTAGTTATATGATATATGAGGCCACCGTCTTCTTAGTTTCCTTTACATGTCGCTACCTCCCATGTTTTTCTTTCAGGTTCATGACATTGAGAGACCCCTTGTCTCTGATGCTGCGGATGATACTCAAAACCAAATCAATGAACTTCCCAGAGATTATGATTTAGAGGGTGCACTTCAAACTGATGGACATTTTCGGTCTCCACGATTACACAGACTGATCCATAAACAAAGACTGCCAGCTGCCTCTCCCTATTCAAGTCAGGGTATTTGCTTCTGTGGTGTCAATGTTTCTCAAGCATCTTTCTCGTTGAATATGGTTTTATTGATTCTTCATTTTCTTGGGTGATCTATTCCTTCTCTCAGGTGATATATTGGTTCCAGATGTAGTTATTGCTCCTACAGAAGATATTTCCGTTGGTCAAACACTTAAACGTCCGTACGTCACATGCCCGCTTCCAGAGGGTCAGAAGCATGCAAAACTGAGCCTAGGAAGTGATCAACTCCAAGATATTGAGAGTCAAGCTATCTCACTTAGAAGTAATTTCTCATCTCATTTATTTATTATGTGAGGCTATTATCAGATGTAATGTATGCGAGTATGTAAAACATATCTTCATATCTTTTCGTTAGAAGTGCAGGAAGTTACCTCACTTTGGAGGTTACCTCGGGTCCTTCTCGTGGAGTGCGTGATTCCATACATTCTGCGGATACATCTAGGCTCCAATTGTTTCTTGGAAGATTACCATCTAGTGATTTACAACTGAATGATTCTGAAGTCTCAGGGAATCATGCCTCGATCAAATGGAATCTAAATGTAAATATTGATATAGTGGTTCATCTCCTAATTACAATCTACAAATAAGTTCGTCCTACTCATGTGGTGGTCTGCTTATCAGTTATTACTATACTGTTAATTTATCTTCAGAATATGAAATGGGAGCTTGTGGATCTGGGTAGCTTAAATGGGACCTTGTTAAATTCTCGACCTATCAACAATCTTGAATCTGGAAGTAGACGAAGGGGTGACCCAGTTGAGCTTGCAAGTGGAGATGTTATAACTCTTGGTACAACCTCCAAAGTGTATGTAAGTTGACTTTGCCTTGTTTTTGTTACATAACATATTTATTCCTGGATGTGATAACTCTTTGTTTGCATGGCCTATACCATTAACTTAAAATTCATTCCATTTTTTGGGTTGAAAGTTACAGCAGGGTTCGGAATTAGAGTTTTGTTTTATAACCTGGGTTTGCCAGTGTCCATATATATATAGATATAGATATATTTTTTAATATTTCAAATTTCAAATTCTACTCCTCTTTGGCAGGTTCATATTGCATCTCAGACTGAGAGCCATGTTCCCTTTGGAGTTGGTATGGCTTCAGATCCAATGGCTGTACATCGAGGTGGAAAGAAGCTTGCCATGGAAGATGTTAGCTATTATCAATGGCCTCTTCCTGGGGTTGATCAGGTTTTAGTGCTGGAAATTTGTGCGTGTGTGTTATTTTTGGTTAAGAACATTATGCATACTGAAACGGCTTACCTTACATGGATATGTATCTAGCAGTTTGGACTCTTTGGAATCTGCGATGGACATTGTGGAGTTGGGGCTGCCAAATCTGCTAGCGAGTTAGTATCTTTTTTCAACTTCAGTTTTGTTGTTTATACATTTTACTTTCTTAATGAACTTGAAAGAAATCTGAAGATTTTACATTTAAATATCATAAAGACAACCATCATGGGGTAGCTCAAGTGGTCAAAGACGGGTCTTGGGGTGTTTAAGGTAATGGGTTCGATCCATGTTGCCCACCTACCTAGGAATTAATTTCCTATGAGTTCCCTTGACATCCAAATCTTGTAGGATGAGGCAATATGTCTTGAGACATTAGTCGAGGTGCGCGCAAGTTGGTCCGGACAGTCGCGGGTATAAAATAAAAATATATATATATATATATGTATATAAATCATGAATACTTCCCAGAACTTTCAGTAAGAAGTTCATGATGTTTTTGACAATGGTGCATTCCACGAAATATAAAATTGAAGGGAGTCACAAAGTATATGTATCGGTAAAGTTTTCTGGAATTTGAGTTTATAGTTAGTGTGGCATTAATTGTAATTTGAGTTTCTGTCCTGTTTGACTTTTACTTGAGAATTAACTGCGTTTAAATATTTGAAATTCTGTTGTAGTCTCCTGTACTGATTGAGTGATGGCCTTTTACTTGTCACTGTGTTAATCGTTAATATTTCTACTTCTAGGATTCTTCCGCAGAAGATAGCCACAATTCTATCTGATCCACTGAAAATGGACGAGGTTGTTTCGCTTGGCGATGCTTCAGATGTTCTTAGAGAAGCATTTTCTCAGACTGAAGCTTGCATGAATCACTATTATGAGGTTTCCTTACTTTCCCTAATGAATCTATTTTCAGTATTGCAGATGCTTTAAGTTCTTCATTTTTGTCCCAAAAGTTGCTTATCAATAGAAGCATGATGCAGGGTCAATAGACACTGCAGAAATGCTAATATTCAAGGATTCTCCCTGTACATGACAACAATTTGTGCAATTTGTGCAAACTATATTTTTTTAAACTCAATTTGTGCAATACATGAAAATTTTTTAGGATTTTTTTTTTACTTTGTTTTTAGAGGAACTTACGAGACTAGTTAAATCTAGAAAATAATCATAAATATGGCTACTTTCAAAAAAATTAGCAAATATACATATTACTGGCATTAATGAATATTTATATTACTATATTAAAACTTATTAATGATTATAAATGCAAATATTTTAGAATTTGCCTACATTTGTAATTACTTTGCAAGAAGAGTCCATCTAGTACAATGTTTCTTCTTTTTTTTGTTGGCATTGGCAACAATTGTTTTAATATTAACGACTCTGAGTCTCTAACCAATTTTGTTCCAGGGTTGTACTGCCACGGTGCTTTTAGTATGGGCTCGGTCTGATAGTGATGATAACTACTTTTTGCAATGTGCTAATGTTGGGGACTCTGCTTGTGTTCTGAAGTATGTGTTTATAGTCTTATTTCTATACTTCTTGGGTGACCAGAATCGAATGTTTGTTGAAATTTAAAAAAACATGGTAAAGAAATAAGGAAATCGATAGAACCTGGATTGTGTTACGAAATAAAATAAACCAAATACAACATGCTATCAAGGTTTACAGGGACTTGGACTTCTACATGCTTAGAACCTTTCTCAAGCCCTAGACCACTTACCAAAATATTCCATATCTTCCTCATTCCTCGCCCTCTATTTATAACCGAAATCCCTAACAAACTCCCTAATTATTTACTATTATGCCTTTCATATGAATCCTATCAGAAATTTTATAATCACTGGAAAGGATTTAAAGTTGTTTTTGTTGTGGGGTAGAAAATTATGGTTCGCTTGTTACTATTTCTGTGAGAAAAATGCAGTTCCAACTAGTGTACAAAAATGAGCTTTTGATCAATTCATTTCTACTTACCTTATTTCTTATCCTTATTTTTTAATGGCTCTTCAATCACTAATGATGGAAAGAAAGAAGGTTAGTTTTTCACAATTCCTGAACAAGGTTCATTTATCTGTTGCTGTCTTTATTTTTTCAGTGTTAATGGGAAGCAGATGAAGATGACAGAAGACCACAGAATAACAAGCGATTCAGAAAGACTCCGTATAGAACAAGTAGGAGCACCATTGAAAAAGGGCGAGACGCGTTTGTGCGGTAATGAAAAATCTTTCCTTCACTTTCGAAAATAGTCATCCCGAATGTTGGCCATTTTTGCTGATACATTGCCTCCCTGGCTCAGGTTTGAACCTTGCAAGGATGCTTGGGGACAAGTTTCTTAAACAACAAGACCATCGTTTCAGTTCAGAACCTTACATAAGTGAAGTTGTCCGTGTAGATCGAGGCAAAGCTTTTGCAGTGATGGCAAGGTGGTTTTATTTCTGAGAATCCATATGGCTAATTAAAAACGACTAAAAAGTTATTTAAAACACTAATTCTAATTATGATAATGCGAGTATTCGGACCAGCTTACGCGCATCTCGACTATTTCTATGAAACAATCACTTGTCTGACTCTCCACTACATTTGGTTGTCAAGATAACTCGTAGAATATTAATTTCTAGGTATTTGGTCCCTATAAATTGAACTCATAACCTCCAAACACTCTATAATTTATATGAAACTTCTTTTTGTGGGGGAAATAACCTGAGAGCAATTGCTTCAACTAAAAAGTTAGAGGTTTGAACTCTCTAACGTGGCTGGAAAATGTTATAGGCAGATGGGGCAGGGGACTAAATAGATGCCTGCAACATTAATTCCCCTTAGGATGACTAACCATTACCAGACTTGTTAGTTGAGACTAAACCACTACGAAGTTATGAGGTTAATCTATGGTGGTCACTTATTGATAATTAGTTTTTCTACAAATTTTTTTAAAAAACCTTCAACGGTTTGTCTCATAAGAATAGTTGTGGTGCACATAAGTTGACCTGATCTTCCTCTTTCTGCTCATGTTAACATTGAACTTGAACTTAAAAATCAGTGATGGCTTTTGGGATGTGATTGGTATGAAGAAGGCAGTTCAGCTGGTTCTTCAGGTACCATTTATTTTTAGCATTGTCATGTTTTGATTTCTTCTTTCAACTGAACAAGTGATTGTGAATTGCTGCTGCTACACAGGCTAGGGAGAGATATTCCACAGGTGCACAAAACTCAGCCGAAAAAATTGCCAACTTTTTGTTGGGCGAGGCTAGATCACTGCGTACAAAAGATAATACTTCAATAATATTTTTAGATTTTGACGTTTCTCATAGAATCCACTTGTAAATTGAACCATAATAAATAATTATGTATTACATATGTTTTATATATATACATACATAAATTTATGGTCACGTTTGCCTAATTTTAAAGTTTATTCTTATGAGCATTAGGTTACCAAGCTTTATAATATGAACAGCAGATGTCATAATTACACGTTTGCATATTATCTGAACAGAAAGTTCTCATACTTCCCACGTTGGGGCTCTGTAATTTTATTAGCCAAATCTTACCATTAGGGCTGTTCACGGTTCAATTTGGATCAATTTTTGTCGGAACCAAAATTTAAATTGAGCTCCTCGATTTTTGGAGTAGTCAAATTGAATGATTCAACAGTTTTGGTTGAAAATTTGAAGAAGCTCAAATCGATTGTATTCGGTTTGGTTATGATAGTGTTCACTTAGTGAGAAAAGTTAAAGAAAAATGTATCTAAACGAAGTTTTGAAAAAGATGTTTTGACATGTTGCCCCTCTATGGGGCAAATTGGAAAAGTAGGGTTAAAATTATGATAAAAAAAAGGAGAAGTTTTAAAAACATTTACAAAATAAGGGCATATTTTTTTGTCTTTAGTGAATTGTGAAATAAGTAAAAATAAAATGGGTGGGGTCTACGGTACTTTTCAATTTTAAAATAATAAAAGTGGGGTCCACCACTACTTCACTCCTCCCTCTTTTTCCCTTCCAAATCCAATTTGCATTTCTCTCTCCTCTTTTATTTTAAATTGACCCCACTTTCCCAACCATGAATGCGAGCTTGAAGCAGGGAGAAACGTCGTAAAGCGACTGAGTCGCCGCCGTAAATCTCCGCCACCGGCGGCAAAAATTTCGTCGGATCACCTGCGATTTCAACGCGAAAATCATGTACTCTGCCAACCTCTGCACAGAACTTCCCCTCGCATTCGAAATCTTAACGTCCGGCGCAAGAATCTCATCCACAACCTCCAATTTCCCTTCTGAAATCGCCGTCGCAGCCTCAGTGACAGTTGGTTCCACGAATCGGCGGTCGGAGAGGCCACCGACGACAACGATGAAGTCGGCGAAGTCGAAACTGACTTCTGAATCTCCGGCGCCGCCGCAGGACAAATCAGATCATAAATCGTCTCACACCAAACACTATTCGAACTCGTAATCACAGAAACCGAATCGCTTCCATCCTCCTCCTCATTGTTATCTTCAAGAAGCTGTCTCTCCAACTCCTTAAGCCAATGGTTCATCATCTTCTTCTCCGATTCCAAATTCTGCAAGTCCCTCGCCGGAACGACTGCCGGACGAAAAATCGACGCCGAGGGCAGAGAAATGCAAATTGGATTTGGAAGGGAAAAAGAGGGAGGAGTGAAGTAGTGGTGGACCCCACTTTTATTATTTTGAAATTGAAAAGTACAGGGGACCCCACCCATTTTATTTTTACTTATTTCACAATTCACTAAAGACAAAAAAATATGCCCTTATCTTGTAAATGTTTTTGAAACTTCTCCTTTTTTATCATAATTTTTTAAAACTACCCTACTTTTCCAATTTGCCCGTTTCTAAGTGTAATTATGAAAGAGAAAGAAAAATAATGGCTAAGAAATAAGACAACAATTTAAGTGATGGTTTAATATCATCTAAATATTTAAGTTTATCTATGGGTTCATGTTAAATATTATGGCCCAACAAAAGAGAATGTAGGTCCAAAGAAAAATTTAGAAATTATAGTGCAAAAGAAAACTCTAGATTTTATCATTTATCCTGGATGGTTAAAGAAATATCTAGAACTTCAATTTGCTAAGAAATATCTAGACATCCTTATCCAAAGCCAAGTTGTGGCAAAATCCTAGCCATTTATTTGACTTGATTACCAACGCAAAATGTGGGTCATTGGATCATACTTGGAGGCTATAAATAGGTTATGTCATTTGTTGGCAAACCATCCCAAAATCATCCCAAGACTTCCCACATCTAAAGTGAGGTTGTGAGATAAAAATAGAGAGTGTTTTCTCATTGTAAGAAAGTTTGTTGTTTAGCTTGATAAAAAAAATGCTAAGTGGCGCTATTTAATAGGATCGGTTTTGATGGTAATATTATGGTGTATAACCTATATACTACAAATATATAAGCTAAACCAATGTTGAATTCTTGTGTATATGCATTGCTAATAATTATTTCGTTTTCTTTTTAGCACATGATTTATTAGCTTCACACAGAAGCTAATAAATGTTGAATTTTGGAGGCAGCTTTTTGACTATGTTGACAAAAGGATAAAGGGACCACGGTTTTTTATGTTTTAAATTCAACCTTCTATGAGCTCCAAACACTATATATATTAGAGCTAGGGATTACATATTTCATATGCTCTAACAACTTAAGAAAGAAGGAAAATGGACTCTTCTGAATCTGCGAACATGCTCCCTTCCAAGGTCTCCAGTGTCACTCCATATCTTTCTTCCATTTACGCTGCTGCTCCGGTTCATCTCGATTCGGTATTGTTCATTTCCTTGATTTTTTCTGTGGATCTTGCTTTAGAATTTAGAATTTTGTGTGCTTGATACAATCGACATAGAATTTCGATAGCATCGAGCTAACGGTTGAGTTTGAGAGCACCGGAACCTCCCCTCCAACCAAATTTCTTACGGATCTGATGCTACATATCTCATTTGTCAAATCACTTCATTTTGAAAACTATTTCTCAAAATCCATCTCTTTTTAAACCATTTCTAAACCTGTGCCGCCCTCTTTGCACGAGGCTCTTTTTCCCTAATTATGCAAAATTTTATTCTTGATGCACTCATCCATGCTTTCTTTTAATTTTAATTGTATTTCAATTCTTGGGGGCATACTCACAATTCTTTTTTTAATTAAAACTATCAAGGATGTATATGGGTTGGGTTTAAGGGAATCAACTCAATCCAACCCAACACAATTTTTTTTAGATGGGGTTGGATTGAGTATATCTGTTACAATAAGATCTGACATGAATAGAATTAAAAAAATTACAAGAATGCAATACAAAGTAAAATTAAATCTTTTTTTTGAGATCAAAAGGGAAATTAGATCTACAACTATATTGTTGATGAGAAGAAACTAAAAAAAGAGTTTGCAAACACACGAGTAAAAAATAAAGTTTAAAAAATAAAAAGAGAAGCAAAGATTTACTGGAGTGAACAAGTAAAGACGAAATAAAGAAAATAAATTTAAAAAATAAAAGAGAAGAAGTTGCAAAGATTTACCAATAAAATGTAAGAGAAGAATTTAGGGTAAAGTCTGGGCTCCTACGTGATGTCGCTTATGTGGAGCCACATATCTTCTTTTTTTTATTAATTTTTTTAACCCCTTGAGTGGGGCTCAGATTCTTCTCACAAAATAAAGAAAGGAAATAAATTTAAAAAGAGGAAGATGTGGACGAAGATTAGACTACACCCAAAACACATGTCATCCCTATAAGCAACACAAATTTATTTTTTTTTATTTTTTTTGTAGCCCTTAAATGAGTGGTATGTATGCCTATGTGGTGGGTGCGGCCTGAACTTCACCAAAATCTTTCTTATAATTTGGAGAGATTTACTAGAGTTAAAATTGATAGATGGCTGCTGGTTGAGGAAAAGATTTGAGAAAGGTGCGCTACGTCTTGGGATCGAACTCAACACGTTGATTATATTGAGGCACATAATCCATAATTCGGGTCGAGCAAAATATTCAATTCGCAACCCGACCTGTTTTTTTTTTTTTTTTTTTGTAAACTACCAAACTCAGCTCTTAATACTCCCCTAATAATTTATCTATGTATAAGTTTCTTTTATGTATTATGAGGGTGTTGGTTTTCTAATTGTTATTATTAATGTTGTTGTTTTTTTTTATATCTATGATTGTTTGGGCCAGTTTTTGCACATGTCCACTGATGTCATGTGACATATTATCTGACCCTACAATATTTTAATGTCAAAAAAATTCGTAGGAAATTAATTTTTAAATAAGTGATCACTATTATTCTTACAAATTGTACTAGCGTTGGTGTTGTGTATCACGCATTAAAACGGTTGGATGACCTATATAAAATGATAAATGAACTATTTTTCTCGTTATCAATAATCGGTTTTCACATGGAACTGCATATCCATATAGTTGGAATTAGTTGAACGAGGTTTTTAATATTGTCTTCATGTTTCTGGTACAGGACCCTAGAGCTGATTCGGACAAGCCGGTTCTAAATCGCTATTCCGGTTGTGGATATATTGCCGTCATGTGTCTATGCTTCTCAAGCATGATCTCTTGTTGAATATGATTTTATTAATTATTCTTCAATATATTTTCTCAGGTGTATGCATAATTAGATGGGGCGGCGAGATTTTAATGCCTCAAGAAAGTAATTTCTCTCACCTTATTCATTTATTAAATGTGGCTATTATTATGAAATGAAATGTAATGTATGAAGTCCACGGATGATAATAATAACCGAAAATTGAACTTATCCCCAAGGAACAGTCTAACAGTTGAGACTAGAGACTTTAAGACATACTTCTTTGATAGATCGCTGGTTCAAGGCTTCAAGCTCCTTGGAAATAGGGGTGAACATGAGTTGGGTTGGGTCAGAGAAGTTTTCAACCCAACCCAAAATTTCGGGTTGGTCATTTTTCCAACTCAACTCAACCCAATTAAAAAGACAATCCAACCCAACTCTTATATTTTCGGGTTGGGTCATCGGGTTCAATAATAAATCATAATTATAAATATATTTTATCAAATTAGTCATACATCATATATATATATATATATATAAACAAAAATATAATCTTCAATCAAGGTAATAAAATGAATATAAATATACAATCATGGTTCATATAAAATATTCAAATTATAAACATAAAACAAATAGTTAATTAAAACAACAAAAATCGATAACATAATTCGACTTCTATAAACAAATATATAATTAAAACCAACAATTTGTTTTACATAATTTGACTATATATTTATCATGATATATAAATTATAAAGATTTGAAAAAATATTAAAGATTATGGGAAATAAAAAGTCGAACAATAATAATTAAAGAAAAAAATACATACACATGTATAATTAATGTTATAATAATAAAAAAAAAAATTTAAACTTAATAACAACTTCGGGTTGGTCGGTTGGATTGGAGTAATTTTAGGTCAACCCTTAATCCAACCCAACCCACGAATATTTCATGATTTTGAACCCAAATCAACCCAAAAATATATTTAACCCAATCCAACCCATCAATTTGGGTTGAGTTGGTTCGGGTTGTTCGGGTTATTTGAACACCCCTACTTGGAAGTAAAATAGTAAAAAAATAATAAAACAAGAAAAAACGAGCCAATGATTTTGTCATTGGTTTGATTCTACTTTTTTTCAAACAGATTGAATGGATATAGTTGTTAATTTAGCTTAAAACCGAAGAAAACGGAAGGAAGGGTAAAATGTACCTTCCTATCCTTTTGTTTGAAATGCAGGGCGTTATCTCTATGTGGAGATGGGTATCGCCAGAGGCCATAGTTTCATATATTGTGCGAACAAATGTGGGCACCCAATGATTATTGGAAGATTTGCATGTTGTGATTTACAACTGAATGATTCTGAAGTCTCACGGATTCATGCCTGCGTCAAATGGAATGAAAGTGTAAATGAAAAATTCAATTACAATGCACATACAATTAAGTTTGTTCTACTCATTACTTTACTATTAATAATTTGTGTGCAGAAAATGAGATGGGAGCTTCTGGACTTGGGTAGCTTAAATGGAACCTTTTTAAATTCTAAACTTATCAACAATCTCCAATCTGGAATTAGAAAATTGGGTGAACCAGTTGAGCTTGAGAATGGAGATGTTATATCTCTTGGCCCAACCTACCAACTGCGTGTAAGTTGATTTGGCCCTGTTTTTGTTACTTAACATATACATATATGTATATTCCTTGATGTAATAACTCTTTGTTTGCATGGCCTATACCTTCCATTTTTTGGTTTGAAATTTACCCCCAACCTAAAACTTTACTCAGAACTAGGGGTGTTCATACATTCTCCAAAAATCGATCCAACCAACCGATTGAATTATGGCCGGTTGGTTGGTTTTCAAGTATGTGTTGGTTGTTGTCGGTTACAAACATGGTTAACCGAATTTTTTTTGGTTAAATCGGTTGGTTGGGTCGGCTAGCCGAAAATTTTCTTTATAAAATATTGATATTTTCTTATCATTAAATATATTCTTTATTAAATTAAATTAAAATATGTTTACGAAAATTATTCTATATGCTCATTTTTTAAAAATTAATTCTCAAATTGTCATTACAAAATTGTATGGTGAATATTTTTTTTAATAAAAAATAAGAAAAAATTAGTATGAATTAACCGATTTTAACCGACTTTACGGACTGGTCGGTGTCGGTTTTATTTTTTAAGACACCAATAGGTTGATTGGGTGTTACTTTTTACCGAAAACTGACACCGACCGACGGATGAACACCCCTAGTCAAAACCTTCTGCTTGTTAAATTATGTTAAATCATCTATTCGTCCAAAAGTTTAAGATGATGGACTGAATAAATTTAATTATATCAACCAACCAACCCGTTAAACATGGGTTTGCCGGTGCCCATATATATAATTTGTAAATTTTTTTTGGCAGGTTCATATTACACCTATGAATGTGAGGCATTTTCCCTTTGGATTTGGTTTGGCTGAACATCCAGGTGGAAAGAAGATGGACATGGAAGATGTTAGCTATCATCTATGGCCTATTCCTGGGGTTAAAGAGGTTTTAGTGCTGGAAATTTGTGTGTTTGTGTGTGTGTGATTTGGTTAAGAACATCATGAATACTGAAATAAGCATACCTTTAATTTCATGGATAAATATATATATATATATATGTATCTGGCAGTTTGGAGTCTTTGGTATCTGCGATGGACATTATGGAAAAGAGGCTGCCAAATCTGCTAGCGAGTGAGTATCTGTTTTCAACTTCAAAAAATATGATGAACGTTTTTAAAATTGTTCTCAGAATGGTTAGGCCAAGGGTGTATTGCTCGAAAATGATACGTTTTGGACCTTTGCTCAAATAAAAATAGTTAGAAGGGTATATGTGCAATTAGTTGGGATAGGCTTGTGAAGGTTTTCAATTATAAATAAATGGGAGGGGTGAGTAAATGTTTTGCAGGCTCGAGAGAATTATTCTCAACAGATGGGAGGTTCCGAGAACTATTAAATCTTGGTTTACCTTGTAATTTCTTTATCATTTTGATATCAATATAGAAGTCAGAAAAACATAAAATCGATGGAATTTGAGTTTACATAGTTGTTATTTGAAGACACGTAATAGTTTCCTGTACTAATTGAGTGGTGGGATTTTACTTGCCACTGTACTAATCGTTAATATTTCTACTTCTAGGATTTTTCCGCAGAAGTTAGCTATAATTCTATCTGATCCACTGAGAAGGGAGAGGGTAGTATCTGGTCTCGATGCTTCTGATGAACTTAGAGAAGCACTTTCTCAGACTGAAGCTTCAATGACTCACTATTATTGTCAGGTTTCTTCACTTTCCCCAATGAATGTATTTTCAGTATTGCAGATGCTTTAGTCTCCGAGGGGTAACGTGGTGGTCGAAAATTTGGGCTTTAAAGGTCCCAGGTTTGAGACTTACCTTTGATATTAATTTGTAGACATCTCCCGTGTCTCTATTCCTTTGATGTTCCCCAGTGCCTGGCTTAAGGACGGGCATGGTTATCCTAGTTATAGTGCAGCAAAGCTCCGATTTCCAAGTTATCTTTGTTAGTAGGGTCGTTGGCAATAATTGGTACACTGTTATTGACTCTAACTAATTTTTTTCTTTCCAGGGTTGTACTATCACGGTGGCTTTAGTATGGACTGACGGTTGTGATAATTTCTTTCTTCAATGTGCTAATGTCGGGGACTCTGCTTGTATTCTGAAGTATGTGTTTATAGTCTTATTTCTATAACTGTTCTTGTTCATATTGGTTGTGTGACCAAATGACTGAGTGTTTATTGAAATTTAACAAAAACATGGTAAAGAAATGTAATATATTACTATTTCTGTGAGTAAAATGTAGTCCTCAAAGGACCTTTTGATCACTTTATTTATTCTTCATCATCGGTTGGCCTAATGGTCGAGAGAGACTTAGAGAATCAAAAGTTTATGAGTTCGATCCATGGTAGCCACTTACTTAAAAATTAATTTCGTATTGGTACTTTTGACACGCATATTTGATGGGGGTGAAATAGATTGTCTAGTAATAATAATCGAGGTGCACGTAAGCTGGCCTTGACACTCGTGAATTTAAAAGAAAAAGTTTGTTATCACCGTTCATTAACAAAGTTTTACTTATTTTCAGATCTTTTGGGAATCAGATGAAGATGACAGAAGACCATATAATAACAAACATTAAAGAAAGACTCCGAATGGCAACAGTGGGAGAGCCATTGGAAGTTGGGGTGACACGTTTGCACGGTAATGAAAAATAAGTCCTTTCACTTTAGCAAATGGTTATTTCCAAATGTTGGCTATTTTGTTGACACATTGCCTCCCTGGCTCAGGCCTGAAACTTTCTAGGGTGTTAGGGGACAATTTTTTGAAAGAAAAAGACGAACGTTTCAGTTCTGAGCCTTACATAAGTGAAGTTGTCCGTGCAGATCGAAGCCAAGCTTTTGCAGTGATAGCAAGGTAATGTTTTACATATACTTTGAATGTTTTCACCAGACATACCATCTAACCCCACCATACTTTGACGTTGAAGAAACTCACAATAGACTACCTCATTCATGATGGTTCGACACATTAATTCCTTTTCTTTTTTTTAAGCTCTACGACAATTGGGGATGGAGTTTCAAACCCATGATCTCATGTGCACTAATGCTACTGAACTACTCCTCTTGTTAGACTAAGCCGCGTTTTTGCAAATACATACAACATTAGTTCTTATTATGACTAACCACTATTACTGCCCACTAGAAACTATTTTAGAGGAAAAATAACTTGGAGAACAGTTGACCCCACCTTGGTTTGCTGGTGTTGAAATTGATATTGCTGCAAAATTTCACAGTAATGGCTTGTGGGATATGGTCAGTGAGGAGAGGACAGTTGAGCTGGTTCTGGAGGTACCATCTATTTTCACCATTGTTATGTTTTGACCTTCTCTGTTTCAACTGAGCAAGTGTTGTTAATTAATTACTGGTGCTGCTGCACAGGCTAGGGAGAAATACTCCACATGTGCAGAAGACTCAGCCCAGATGATAGCCAATTATCTGTTGGACGAGGCTAGAGCAAAACGTACAAGGGATAACACTTCAATCATTTTCTTAGATTTCGACGCTCGTCGAAACCATGGGTAAGGAGTCGGAGATACTCACCTTGTGGAAACCATCCCACATCGGAAAGGTGATAATTTTTCAACTTTTTTGAGAGATATGAGTAACTTCATTGCCGGTTTTAAGGTAAAAACCCCCCATATCATCTGATATGACATCAGAACTACATTTGTGCTATTAATAAGGGTGATATTTTTACCTTGTTTTCCTTAGTTTTTTCTTCACAGCATTAGATTATCGCTTCAATTCTTAGCTAAGTTCTAAAAATAAAATTAAGTTTTCAAAATTTGTTTTTAAAACTGGGTTTGATAATAATTTGATACGTTTGTTTTTAATTTTTTAAAATTAAGTTTTTTTTTTCTTGAATTCTTTATTATAGATTTCATCTCCCTGTAGTATAGTCAAATTTAACAGATAAAAAATTGTTTAATTTACAAAATATGACTTAGAAAAAAAAATGTGGCTTTTTAGGAACTCGTTCAAATTAAAAAAGTATTTACAATACTAGGTGGAAAAAAAAAATAATCATAATAAAATATATGGTATAATTAATATTTATCATACGGTATTATTAATACATATTATATTAATACACAATGTTATACTCATAACATATAATAATGGATTAATAATACATATTACTATATTAATACCATAAATTATACTGTATAACGAGTATTAACCATATTGTATGTTTGACTATACATACAAATATTTTCAAATTTTGCGTACATATGCAATTTGATATTGGACTATCCACTACAATTTCTCAAAAAAAATAATGTGAAAGCTTTGCTCATATTCCTAGTTTTAAAGAATATAAAACCATTGAATGGGTACTGGGACCTTTCATTTTAAAACATTAGCTTGATTTTCTTAAGTATGTTGTTGATTACTTTACAAATTATAATTTAGTCGATTTTATAAAATTCAAAAGTTATTTATATCGTTAAGAATCTCCAATGAATTAAGTATGTGGAGCACACTATCTAATATAATTATTTTATGTTAAATTTGATAAACATGTGATCTGTTTATCAAATTTACTCATGAACTTTGAAATGTTTTAAAAATATTCATGAACTTTACAAAAAGTTTAAAAAATATTTTTATCGTTAATTTTGGATGGAAATCTTAAAATTTTGTTTAAAAAATACCATTGACCTTAAAAAAAACATAAAATTTTAATAATTTAATTTTCCAAATATTTAAACTTAATGTGTCAAATTTTGGCCGAGATAAACAATAAATTTCAGTGGCTCATAAAGGCTTTCAAATTAAGATTTATTGTTTATTATTTTCAACTATAATATATAATTCATTTATAACCTTATAATTTGGGGAAATTGTAGTAACTAGACCATATTAGAAAAGTATTTGCAAATTTAGGCGTCCAAGTTTTTTTTGCAAAGTTAATTTTTATTTTAAATTTGGAAATTTATATTTATTTTTTATTACCGTTTTGCCCTTATTCACATTTAATAAAGAATTTTCGAATTTAAACCTCCATTTTTAAAACTTTCCATCACGTAAGAAATACCATATTTATTAATTGTCAACTCATTAAATGTAAAGAAATTTTTATTCCTTTTTACATTTATCTCTCATTATTATTCACATTCCTTTTTCATTTCATTTTTTCATCATGCGTTCTCCATTCCATTATTCTCAATCCTCCATTTTCATTTCTTATGTGTTTTTTCTTTCTCTCTTTTCACTTTCCAACAAACGCGTAAATTGTTGTCGGCAACTCAGGTCCGACCGGACGGTATAATCCGACGAGTTAATTCATGTTTGTTCACTAATCTCCATTTTACACAATTTTTTGATTACGTTTTTCTTCCTTATTCATCACCATTAGCACGTTCTTGTTCAATACAGTATAATCGTTATCTGATATGTCTCAAATTGTTGACTATGATATGTTTATTCCTGTTATGTCATTTTTTTTTCATTTACTCAATCTATATTCAGTCTTCGGAATGTCACAAATCATGTTTAGAAATGTATTCAAATCATCTTTACAACAATATGTGTACACATCTATAATACTGTCTAATTATTAAATATACTATCATGTCGTATTAAGATTCCTCAATACCGTACTGCCCACACTTCGTTTTAATGTTAGTTATATAGTACATCTTCTTCTTATTAGTTCATCAATCATTCGATTTTAATTGCACATAGCAGTCTTTAGTATTTGAATACTCCTGTTTTGAAATGGAAAGAAATCATATGTAGCATAGTATAATCCATACCAGACACACATATACAATATTGTGTAATATATAATATACTATATAATGTATGATATGTTTTATTCCTATTCTATCATTTTTGTACATTTAACTCATTTAAATTCCAATATTTAGAATGTAGAAAATCATGTTTAGAAATATAGTAAAATCATATATAGAACAATAGTTTTTTCGTACTTTGATTTCCATATTTTGGTATAATTGACTGTATACACATCTACAAAACTGTACAATTGAGTATATACCGTATGTTCATACAATGTTTTTAGGTTAGTTATATTGTACATCTTCTCCTTATAGGTTCATCAATCATTCCATTTGTATAATATCATTAATATCGTTGTTTGTCAGGTAGAGTATAATATGTTTTACTCCTACTCTGTCATTTCTCTACATTTAATTTATTTATATTTCAGCTTTTAGAATGTCAAAAATTATGTTTAGAAATGCAGTAGAATCATATGTGGAACATTAGTTTTTTCGTACTTTGATTCTCATATTCTGATATAATTTACTATATACATATATGTAAAACTGTATAATTGAGTATATATCGTATGTTCATACTGTGTTTTTAGGTTAGTTATACTGTATATCTTCTCCTTATATGTTCACCAATCATTCAATTTGTATAATACGATTAATATTATAGTTTTTCATGTACTGTTATATTACTAATAAATTATACAAGACTCTATGTATTTCATTATTTTATTATACATACTGTATAACTTACACGGTACATTTATGGTTTATTATTCATTCTATTCATGTCTAATACATTTTTCGTACTCATATTACTATCCATTACATTTCTAATCCGCAATACGGTATTTATATACATGTATAGTATATAAGACAGTATTGTTTGAACATTTTTGTAATACTATACAACTTTTCCTTATAGGTTCAACAAGTACCTTAATCCCTATTGCACGTAGTGGCCGGTGGGATGAAAATGAAGATGTACCATAATCATGAAGTTGCTAAAGAGCGTTGCATAAATATTGAGGAATGCATTCACCCAATGATGATTTTACATTACAGTCTTTTTTTATGTCGAACACTTTCAGTTTTAATTTTGTAACCCATGAGACCTTTTTTATTTACTACTGATCTTACTTTAAATAGTAATTTTATGTGAAGTTACTCCAACAGTATGAGTCTTTATCAATTCACAAATATTACGTATGTTATTTCCAAATGTTTTACTATATGGTATTGTACATTCAAAAATTTAAAATTTAAAATTACTTGTTCGTTGTCCCAAACATATTAAATCACACTACAAGTATCCATATCAGCAAATTAAAACATTAAAAAAAAATGTAAAGTTTTAAAATACAGTATGGTACATGATATATTATGAATGTACCGTATATACCAAGTTATTTCAGTACTTGGTGGTTATCAAACAGGTTCTGATTTCAATCATCAAAATTGAATGTTCAATAACTCATACGGTCTATTTATGAACAAAATTATCATAATCAAATAACATGTAAATTACTAACTATATTGTATATGTACATTACTAACCATACTGTATGTAAATGACAACTCTACCTCTAAGAATATACTATCGCCACTTTCGTTCAGTAATTAATGCATCATAAATTGACGATTTCTGGTTTTCCATAATTAAGTCACCCTAAATTGACAGTTTCTAGTTTTCCACAATTAATGCACCATAAATTGACATTTTCTAGTTTGGAATGTGAGATGAATTTCCTTTTTTAAAATTTTCCTTCTCAAATGAAAAACCAATAAATTAAGGATATTATTGTAATTCGTTATTTTCAGAATTTATAAGATATTAAAATAAATTCTAATTTTGCTAATATTTTTGGAGATGCATATCTTTGCAAATACTTTTCAAATAGGGTCTATTTATGAAAAAAACCCTATAATTTATTTAAATTTTTGAGTTTCATATTATCAATTCGAGATATAACATTAAATTTGTAAATTTAAAGCATGTTGCAACAAATAATAAAATACTAGTTAATTTTAGCTATCATTTAATGACTTTTTAATAATTTTACGTATCTAAAAACAAACGTAAAATGATCAACAATAATGAGAAATATATTAACAAATTATTTTACTAAGAATTCAATTAACGAAATAACCATTAGTATTGACATAAAATTAACCAATAAGTTGAAAATACAAAGATATGAATTTTTGTTATACAATTTGTTGAAGTATGTTAAACGGCTCAATCAATCCAAAAGTATAAGCCGATGATTTTGGGTAAATTTGGGAGAAAACGGACTTGACAACGATTTGAACTCATGATCTCTTAGTCTAGTACCACGTTGAATCATGTTAAACTGTTAATCAATCCAAAAACCTAAGCTGAATTGTGGTAAATTAATTATATCAACTAACTAAAAGCAGTATACATGGTCCGATTGGGTTAGAGGAATTTTATCATACAGGTATGATAACATGAGATTATTATAACATGTGTTCTTATAAAATAACTTAACTTATTATAATTGCGATAGAGAATTACGAGTGTGATCTATCGATTATCATAACATAGATTTTTTGTTTAGTTTCTAATTTTTTAATTTTTTTTAATACATATTGGGAAAGAGATAGATATCGATTATCGAAATCAAATATGTACACTGGTGTTGAATTGATATACAATAAAACAATGAAACCATTGCACAAAAAAGAAAAGAAAACAGAAACCTTTAAATTGGATGTTAGGGGGCAAAGGGTAATATGGACATTTCAAGTAGAATGAAGAGGTTTGTGTTTTAAGAAGGGTGAGGCTCCGGGCAGGCGGCCAGGAAGCACCGCACGCACAAGAATCCACAGATTGAGAGAAAGAAAATAAAAAGCTCTCTAACGATTTATAAATTTTTCCCTTTTTAATTTGCCCATTGAATTTGAATTCTTGAAATTGGGCGTCAACTATAAATAACTCCCCCCTTCTCTCCCGCCATTATCATGGCTCATCTCGACACCGCCGACCACCTTCACTCCGCCAAGTCCCTCGTCTCCGCCCTCAATTTGCTCTCCCGCAACCTCCCCCTTCCGCCGGATCTTTTTCAAGCCGTTTCTTCCATTTATTCAGCTTCGAACCTCGACGAAACCGCGCCTCGGGATCATTCGGTATGTATTCTTCATTCCCTTTTGGCGTTTTCTTGGATTTGGTGTTGTGGGTTCTGGAATTTCGTCGCGCTCGCTTTAGGGTTTTGTCTGGTTTTCTGTTTTTTCTTCTGTTTTTGTGATTTTGGTGAATTTGCCGAATTGGGTGAATTGGGTTTTTGGTTTTGGTTGTGTTTGTTGTTGCAATTGTGCTCTTCTAGTTTACTTACGGGTTTCTTGGTTTTTTGTGTTGTGGGTTGTGGAATTCCGTGGCTCTTGCTTTAGGGTTTTGTATGGTTTGCTGATTTTCCTTGTGTTTTTTGGTGAATTGGGTTTTAGTTTTGATTGCGTTTGTTGCTGCAGTTGTGCTTTTCTCGTTTATGTACGGGTTTATTATTGTGGGATGTTGAGATTTTGACTTATGCTTAGATTGTAGATGGTTTTGTGTAATGGGGTAATTGATGGGGGATGGTTGATTGTGAAGATTTTGAAATGTGGAATGTATTGTACATGCCACTTAAGATGTAACTTGTATCTGGAGTCTAGTTACATTTGTGTTGTGGCTTAGTTGGTGCAGGATGGTAATCGTTAAGAATTGGTTGAGCTAATGTTACAAATTTATATGGAAGGGGACAATTTAGGTTTTTCTAGTAACTTATGTAGGAACGCGTATCTTATTGCTTTTTGTATGGTTTATACGGTGTTGTTTCTGATTGTCACTATTATTGTTGAACTGGGGTACTGGTGTTGGAATTGTTTTTGAAACATTTTGAATATTGTCTTGGTGTTCTGGTACAGGATGAGTTTGAAGATTCTGTTGAAGAAGATCTATTGGCTGACCTAGGAGATGCCTTGGCTAAGCAGCGTTCAAGTTACATATCTGGTTCTGAGTTGGACAAGTCACGAGAAGAACGTCATCGAGGTCACATACAACACCGGTTGAGTGATCTAGAAGGTGATTGAATTAATACGAGATTTTGAACTTTCCTTCTCTTTGTGCTCTGCTGGGCTTTTCTTTTAATCTCAAAAACAGAAAATTATGCGGTGTTAATTATGCCTTTAAGTAAAAATCATTTGATAGAAGCACTTTCATTTGTGTGTTGTGCTGCATTAGGGGTTATTTATGACTTATATTGATCTATGCTACTCCCAAATTACTCTATTTTTCTGCTGGGGGTCTTTATACTTTGCAGTTGGATAAGGGTGGACTCTGTGGCTCTTAATTTGTCACTTATTTATATACTAATCTTGAACCAGAATTGCCTTCAAGTAGAGGGGAAGACTTACAGACAAAGTGCTTACTTGAACTTTATGGACTAAAGGTATTCTCGCCATATATATTATTCTTCATATTTTGTATTGATATCCCACTATCATTGGCATTGGCCCAAGTGCAATGATGCTGAATTCAGAAAAAAAAATAAAAAAAATCATATCTCACTAGCTGCCCTAAACCGTATCCAAAAAAGAAGTATTGATTATTTATAAAATGTTGATTCTTTCTTCAGAAGGTGTTTGTGTGATATTGTAATTTAAATCATTGAATTGTGTTAGAACTTTTTGGTTAAAAACTGAAGTTGAATTCATCATGTTTTCAAACTTCCTTCCAAGAAAGCTTGATGTAGTGTTTTCTAAATTTTTTTTTTTAATGATTATCAAGATTTATTAAAACAGAAAGTCAGCATATTGGTTATTACATGCATAGCTTGAGTATTGACTTTTTGTTGATGATGTATCAGTATTTGCATGTACGTAGTTTTTTTTTGTGAGTTCCTGTACATAGTTCGTTTTGGTTCTCATTGATGACAGCCTTTTCATGGCAGTTACTAGATTTGCAAAGAAAGGTACGATCAGATGTGAGCTCAGAGTACTGGCTTCAATCAACTTGTGCATATCCAGACAAACAGTTATTTGATTGGGGCATGATGCGATTGCACCGTCCACCATATGGTGTAGGAGATGCTTTTGCCATGGAAGCTGATGATCAATTGCGGAAGAAGCGGGATGCTGAGGTTATTTTCCTCTGATAATCATCATATCTGTTTTTCTTTCATGTTGCTCTGAATATCTGACTGCGCATTGTATGAGATATACTTTTAATACTATTAGATGGTTACTTTACAGTTTCTATTAGTTATTTTTTGCTATTAAAAGCTGATTAAAAAGGTATATCCAACTTTTGGCTGGGAAGGAATCATAGACTCCCTTTCATAGCTTTTATAGAAGGGATGTGGAATTGCCACAAAAAGTAAGAACATTGATAGAGAGATTGATTAGAAATGAAGGGTAAATATCCCAAGTTGATCAAATTCTTCTTGTGGGAGGTGATTAATATTTAATGGTGCTGTCAACCACATGACATAACAAGCTACAAAAAAGGATGCCACACTTTGCTTTATCTCCACATTGGTGTTCTTTATGGAAGAAAAGCTTTGAATCTGATAAGATTTAAGATCTATATTGATATCAAATAACAAAGAAACTTAAAACCTCCCATCTCGAGAGAGCACTTTTCTTGAGCCCACTAAGAAGTCACTCAATATTTAGATGCCTTTCACTACTTAATTCCTTCTTATTTATAACCAAATTCTCTAACAAACTCTCTAACTAACTGCCTAAATACCCTTCATAATATTACTAATTCTTCTATGGCCCCAAACCTATCAGAATCTCTCTCTCACATTTATCTTCACTGCACTTCTGCCTCTCTATTTTGGATTATCTTTGAAAGACGTTCAGATGATTTTAAGTTTTAGCCAGAACCACAACAATTAAAGACTTCCTCTCCCTTGCTCTAATGGGGCACTTTCAAAAAGGAGAAGGTTCTTTGGAAGAACTTTATTCAATTGTTTTGTTGGAATTTATGGAAGGAACGCAATAGAAGACTATTTCAAGATAAGGAAAAACCTTACCACCACTTCTTTGAGAACATTGTCACTTTATCAATTTCATGGTGTAAACAATCTCCTTTTTTCTTCCATTATAGTTTCTGGAGTGCTCTTTTGTAATTCTTCTCTCTATGGGCGTTTGCTCTTTCTCCTGTAGTTTCATATACGAAAGAAATTGTTTCATATCGGAAAAAGAGAAAGAGTTAGCTCAACGACCAATGTGAAAAATATATGATTTGTGTAAGAAAAGAAATGATTTGTAGTCTCCAATGAAATTTCTTGTACTATTGATGTAGAAGAAACCTGTTTTTGCAGAGGACATCAAGGTTGGAAGAGGAGGAGAAGAACCAAACCGAGACTAAGAAAAGAAAGTTTTTTGCTGAGATACTGAATGCTGTTCGTGAATTCCATTTACAAATTCAAGCTTCTATAAAACGTCGGAAACAGAGAAATGATGGAGTTCAGGTATTGCATCTTTAAATTCTGACATTTCTTTAATTTGATTTTTCTACGAGGATCTGTTGTTTAATTTCTGATACAAATAGGCTGTGGTGCATTTTACTTGTGCTGCCCTAAACCCTGGAGGGGTTAGTTATGGTTGGCTGGTAGTTTAGAATTAGGACAAATGAGCTGAACTTCTTGGGTAATTGTGATGAGTGGCTGTTGTGGGTAGATGAATTTTGTAACTTATTCTTTTTCAATAAACTAATACTTCAGTTCTATCCATTTGAGTTCACAATCATAGAAGCTTGCAAGTTGCAATACCATTTTCGATTCTTGAAGCGAACATAAATTATTAATGATTTAGAAAATTGGTAGGATGTCTACATTCTTTCAATTACCTTTAACCTTGAAGACCCATCAAATGATATTTGAACAGGCATGGCATGGAAGACAGAGACAGCGTGCTACAAGGGCAGAAAAACTAAGGTTCCAAGCTCTAAAGGCAGATGATCAAGAAGCTTATATGAGATTGGTTAAGGAGAGCAAGAATGAGCGATTAACAACCCTTCTTGAAGAAACAAACAAACTACTTGCTAACTTGGGTGCTGCCGTTCAAAGACAGAAAGATTCTAAACACTCTGATGGCATCGAGACCTTGGATGAATCTGATGTTGATTTACCTGAGTTGGAGTCGTCAAAGAATGCAACCCCTCCAGATTTACTTGTGGATGAAGATTTAGATGCCATCGATTCTGACCGCAATGATGAAAGTGGTGATTTGCTTGAAGGGCAGCGACAATATAACTCTGCCATTCATTCAATTCAGGAAAAGGTACCCAAGAAATTCTCATGCATTGCATTGTTTCAAATCCTATTAAGAAGTCCATTTTCCGAATGTAAAGTATCTGTAAGTGGAAAATTTTGAAAAAGTAAGAATGCTAACCAGTATTATTATAATATATATTTTTTAAGAGGAACCAATTTGATTGATAACATGAAATAGCAGAGTAAAACTCCAAACCCCCTAAGGAGTTATGAGAACAAATTCCTATTGAAAATAAAATAAGAAAATCAATGACGGTAAGTAGAAAAAAGTTACTTATCTTTACATAAAAAGTATACACTCAGTAGTAAAAGTTATCTCTAGAAGTTTTCCAAAAGATCTATAAACTTCTCTGAAGATCTGACTATTCCTTACACCCCAAATTAGCCACAAGAAAGCACAAATGAAAGATAACCAAAGAAACTTCTTTGATCCTTTAAAAGGATGGCCCACAAAGATCACGAAGAGGAAGTTTCTAATGTCATTTAGGAATGTTAGGAACCAATCAAAGATCTTCAAAACCACCATCCAGAGTCTGTTAGTAAAAAATCAATGAATAAAGTGATGCGACTGCATTTGGCATATAGCACTGCACACACCAACTGAGTGAAAGATGCATTCTCCTCTTCTGTCTTTCAGTTGTGTTAACAGCTTCTAGACTTAGCTCCCAAAAGAGAATTTTATCTTATTTGGATACAAGTTTTTCCTAATTTCCAAATAAAGAGTCTCAGACAATCTGGTTCTCAATTCCAACCAAGCTTACCCTAAGAGATTATACCACAAATTTACCGTAAGGGTCAACAGACCATGACCAAGAAATAAGAACACGGGAAACTTTGAGGTTGAATAGAATCCATAAGACAGGAAAGATTTTTCCATTCAAGCTATTCCATATCCTTAACAATGTAATGAAGTCTCAAATTTCCAAGCAGCAGAGTGATTGCTCAAAGCATTAGCTACAGAAATCCCCAGGTGAGTCTTAAGTCGGAACAGTCGCAGTCCCCAAGGGGTTGTTGAAGACTTGAGTTTTGAAGGCGTGCTCTCCTCAAAGTTCCAGGTTCAAAACTTACCTGTGACATTAATTTGTAGACACCATTTCTTCGATGTCTTCCGGTGCCTAGCCTAGGGACGGGCATGGTTACCTTACCCTTGTTTCATTAAAAAAAGTCGGAATAGCCGCGAGAAAGCTCTACTTATGATGCCACAACTATGCCAAGAATAAGACCATTAAAGAAGTTGAAGATCCATCACCTAGACAACGATCCACCTGGTCAACCATAGATTCAAATTATTGCAAATAAACCTCCAAGGAGCCATATGCAAGGTAGATCTCACTGATTTAGGTCAGTCATGACCACTCGAAGATGCATTATATTTTCTATCAATAATCTTCCTCCACAAGGCATATTCCTCACGAATGAAGTGCCAAATCCACTTGGCTAGTAAAGCTGTGTTTCCCGCTGCAAATTGCAAATTAATAACGACTAACTTACAGTTGCCCCTGGCTATTCAATAAACAGAAGAATTTTCTGTACTTCGTTTTGTATTTTCTTGTATTTCTTTTATATTTCATCTATTTGATTTCTGGTATGATATTTCAAATTGATTCCAGCATTATTTTTTTAATGCATTTTCCAAAGAGTTTAAGAAGAACTTTGAATCAAATAACTAGAATTCTGCAGGTCACTGAGCTGTTAGAACTTTCTATGAATTGGAAAGCCTGACTAATAGTTCAATTCTACAGGTCACTGAGCAGCCTTCCATGCTACAAGGGGGAGAATTGAGGTCCTACCAAATAGAAGGACTTCAGTGGATGGTTTCATTATTCAACAACAATCTAAATGGAATACTGGCTGATGAAATGGGACTTGGAAAAACTATACAAACAATCTCATTGATTGCGTACCTTATGGAATACAAGGATGTAACTGGGCCTCATCTGATAGTTGCTCCCAAGGCAGTTCTGCCAAACTGGATTCACGAATTCACAACATGGGCTCCAAGGTGCGGAAGAAGTATCATTTTTTTTTCACCTGTCTAGTACATTCTTATCGCTCTCTTGGCTGTACATATGATATCTGTTTCTGTGGCTTGTTAAATATGCAACATTCAAATTGGAATGACAAGTTTTATTCCTAGAGATGTTTATATGCATGTTGAAGTTCACTTTGGAGTCATTTTTGTTTTTGTCTCTTATCCAGTATTGCTGCTGTTCTTTACGACGGACGTCAGGAGGAAAGAAAGGCGATAAAGGAGGAACTATTGAGTGAAGGAAAGTTTTGTGTTTTGATTACACATTATGATCTCATTATGAGAGATAAATCATTTTTGAAGAAAATACACTGGTTTTATATGATTGTCGATGAAGGCCATCGGTTGAAAAATCGTGATTGTGCGCTTGCACAAACACTTGCAGGGTATGATACTATTTCCAGACTGCCCTTTTTTTCCTCATAATATCAAATACTATTTTCTATCTAAGCTTGAAATATTTTTAACCTATGTTAAGGTCTCTTTTTTTGCAGAAATACATTTTTCCTTGCAGAGCTTGTTTATTTATTTATTTTTCTATAGGAAAAACTTTTCTCAAAATCGTGTCTTTGACTGTCCTTCAAATCTGTATCTGATACGATCCCGAAATCATTGAAAGTCTATTTGAGGCGGAGCAAGAAGTGACGAATGAAGTTATTACTATTTTAATATATTTTTATTATGCGGATTTAGGTTGTATTGGGCTTATGGGCCTTATTAGAGTTTATTACCAAATTAGGTTAAATCTTAGGTTTACTATAAATAGGAAGGGATAGGTTACTCTTTGGATTCATTCAGTTGTCGTCATTGTACTTTGGCTCTTTGAGAGATCCTCTCGAGAGAATTATCGTAGTTTAATAAAAAGTGTGGTAGATTCTATCAATATCCTTTATGGATTAAAACATAGATGTTGGATTTGTTATATATTTGAAACATTTCTTTGTTTACAGCTACCAGATCAAACGTAGACTTCTCTTAACTGGTACACCTATCCAGAACAGTTTGCAGGAATTATGGTCCCTGCTTAATTTTCTCCTTCCCCATATATTTAATTCAGTCCAGAACTTCCAGGAGTGGTTCAATGCGCCATTTGCAGATCGGAGTGATGTTACTCTGACAGATGAAGAAGAGTTATTAGTCATTCGCCGTCTGCATCATGTGAGCATTGTCTATTTGCTTTTCTCCCACCTAAGGTTTTTCATTTTTATTTTTGTCTACCTTTCTAATATATTTCCATGTAGGTTATTAGGCCATTCATATTGAGGAGGAAAAAGGATGAGGTGGAAAAGTATCTACCTGAGAAGTCACAAGTCATACTAAAATGTGACATGTCAGCTTGGCAGAAAGCATACTATCAACAAGTCACTTCTATAGGCAGAGTTGACACTGGTATGTTGTATATACTGATAGGTTTATAGTAAGAGCATGTTAGCTATTAGATAAGGACAAGGATTTATTTAGTGTTTGTTACGAAAACGACAACAACAATCAAAGAAAAAATTGTAAAAGAACGTGAAAAAAAACACACAAAATTTACGTGGTTCACTAACAATCTGTTAGCTACATCTACGGGTAGAAGAGAGAACATTTTTATTAAGGAGATAACGAATACTCAATCTTGATCAGCTGGGGCTAGGGTCTTAAGAGAGTTTATACAGTGCACTCTCATAAAATCCTATTACAGAATAGACCCAATTACATAAAAGCCCGAATATAGAAACAAAAACCTAATTACTTATTTCGTCTAGGTTTATATTGTGCAATCTCATAAAATCCTATTATGAGATTCCCGCTCGCAAACCGAGTAGCGAGACCCCTAATTAAGTAATCGTGAGGTATCAAATAGTTCAAGGCATATCTGAACAGGACTTTTAGTTGGTAGTAGAGAATGAAGAAGACATGAAATATTTTGGCCAATTGGTTTAGGATTTAGTGTTCTCAAGAATAGGAGAATCGAAGTACCTTAAACTTGGTTATCTTGAAAGTTTCTTTACCATTTATTGTTTCTTGTCAAAAGGGGGGAAAAAAAGCTTCTATACCATTTTTTATTGCAATACAATTGGGTTCTGTCTCATACTTGGCTTAGGAATTTCATCTATTTTTCTATTCAACCTTTGATTCTCTGTTTCCAGGCAAATATTGTTGTCAGTTCTTAAAATGCTGTATAATTCCCTCTCTTATCTTTAGGTTCGACATCATTGTTGTTTCTTTGAACTTATTTACCGGCTGTTGTCTACCTTCGATAATCACGTGTCTCTCTATATATATATATGGAGATTAGATAGTCACATATCTCTCTCTCTATAAATATATGGAGAGAAATAGATACAGAAGAAAACCCTAAACGAAAGAATGTACAATTACAATAAAGGACAGCTATACATCTTATCATATATTTTAACTTAGTTTAATGTAATTTTTCGCTACATTAACAGACAACTATTCGCTTCAGGTTCTGGCAAATCAAAGTCTCTACAAAATTTAACCATGCAGCTGAGGAAGTGTTGTAATCATCCATATCTTTTTTTGGGAGATTATAATATTTGGCGCAAGGAGGAGATCATCAGAGCTTCTGGGAAATTCGAACTACTGGATCGTTTACTCCCAAAGCTACATAGAGCTGGGCATAGAGTCCTTCTTTTCTCACAAATGACTCGTCTTATGGACATTCTTGAGATTTATCTTCAGCTCCACGACTTTAGATATCTACGACTTGATGGTTCAACAAAGACAGAAGAAAGGGGGACTTTAGTGAAGCAATTTAATGCTTCAGACTCCCCAATCTTCATGTTTCTCTTGAGTACTCGGGCCGGTGGCTTAGGTTTGAACTTACAAACTGCAGATACTGTTATTATCTTTGATAGTGATTGGAATCCTCAAATGGACCAGCAGGCTGAGGATCGAGCTCATCGTATCGGACAGAAAAAGGAAGTGAGAGTGTTTGTCCTGGTTAGTGTTGGATCAGTTGAAGAGGTAATCCTAGAGCGTGCGAAACAAAAGATGGGGATTGATGCCAAGGTTATCCAGGCTGGACTTTTCAATACGACTTCAACAGGTTCTTATTATTCTTAAATATGTGATGCCATTTATTCAAAACTAGTGATTGGATTCTTTTATTGTTTCCCTTTCCTTCCTGTCTTTACTTGGTAGTTGTTTTGGGAGGTTGAGAGAGCAGGGAGGAGGTTAGGGAGGAAGTGAGGTTAAATAATTTTCTTCAATTATAAGCTTGGTTTGATTCCTTAGATTAGAATCTTTATTCTGTAGTTAGTGGTTACTCCAGCTAAGCTCCAATTTCCCGTTTCTTTAAAAAAATAGGGATTGTTTTTAGTATATGTTTGGGTTGGTTGATATAAGTAAATTTATCTCAACCTATCATTTAGATTTTTGAGTATGGTAACAAAATCAAAGATCTTGAGTTCAAATCCTTGCGAGTCGTTTCATCCTCAATTAATATTGTTTTCCACTCGATGGACATTCTTAAATTTTCCCTTTCACGAGTGAGGAGGGACTGTTACCCCACCCTATTAGCTTAACCTTTCGGGTTAGATCAGTGATTTATGTATTTCTTTCATTTAAAGTGAAAGTTTCCTAATTAAAAAAGAATAGGTGTCCTCGGAAATTTGAAAGAAAAAAAAAAAAAACAATTTTGTACTTTTTCAAAATACTTCTTTTACTTGAGAATGTTTATATTTCCTTCATTAGTTTCTTGATGGCTTATTCACTTGGTTCTCCCTCCACCTGTCTTCTACAGCTCAAGACCGAAGAGAGATGCTGGAGGAGATTATGCGTAGAGGAACTAGCGCACTTGGAACGGACGTGCCGAGTGAGAGAGAAATCAATCGTCTTGCAGCTCGATCAGACGAAGAATTTTGGTTGTTTGAAAAAATGGATGAAGAAAGAAGACATAAGGAGAAATATAGATCTCGTTTGATGGAAGAACACGAGGTACCTGAGTGGGTTTACTCGGTTGCCGACAGTATTGAAGAGAAGAGCAAGGGTTCAGAAATTATGGGCGTGGCCGGAAAACGAAAAAGGAAGGAGGTGGTTTACGCAGATTCACTTAGTGATTTGCAGTGGATGAAGGCTGTGGAAAATGGAGAAATTCCAAGCTTTTCAATGAAAGGAAATAGAAGAGAGACTCCCACACATGAAGGCAGTGCATCAACCAGCAATTTCACTAGCACAAGGGAAGAGGATAAGATGATAGAATATGATGATAACTTGCCTCTAATGAGTGAGGGAACAAGTGAAGACAATTCTGGTTTAGAACCAACCTCAAAGAGACAAAAGTCTGAAGGGGGGACAAGTATTAGAAAACACGAATTCCCAGCCGAGTCTGGTAATGAGTGGAGTCGATGCGTGATAACATGGAAAACATACAAGAAGAAGCGATCGAGTTATGTCCAAGGTTCTTCGGATTCTAGACATAACTCCAATGGAAGAGGAAACGGATGGGCTTGATCAGGGATTCGAAACATCGAGGCAGATCTCTGTGAATGGGAAACGAGCAGCATTGGTTCCGAGTTCATAGATGAACTTCAGCTGTACACATTTTTATCAGCTGATTGCTGAACTGCTGAAGGGGGCAAGAAATGAATGGCATTCCTCACTTGCTCCACTCAACTTCTTCCATCCATTCAATGTGTTTGTATAATCTATTATGTTTGTTTCACACAGCAATTTGTAGGTGGCTCACTGTTCTCTAATTAATATAAAGCCTCTTCAATGAAATGTTGTAACCTTTGACCTGAAATGCTTGTATAATTTTCGCAATTTTCCTCATGAATTACTTTTATTTTCAGATTCAAATGCTGCTTTTTAATATTATATTTGTTACAGGTAGGATCCTAGAACAAGTCAAAAGAAATGAGAAAGACTCCATGCCTTGGAGTGTCAAGCAGTCAGGGTTCCACTTTTTTGAAGTGTAACTTTTGAATTCAATATTTGAAACAGAAGAATTATACTTTTTCATATATCATGTTAATGAAGTTAAACTTTTGTAGACTTCCAGTCAAACAACAAGTTGGTTAGGAAAAATGAATTTGTAAGTTTTTTTTAAAAAAATATATCAATGGTATAGTGATAAAATAAAATAATTTAACTTTTTTGTTATATCCGCGACCGGGTGACGCAGACAGTGAATGTGTTTTCAAGGAAAAGTCAAAGTGTGCTAACATCCGAATATGGTCGTGAAAAAAGTGGGACCCGCGACAAATATCGTGTCGAATCCACCCAAATTTATGGGTCACAACTCCACCAGCTACCGGATCTACAGGTAACCATTTTGTCTTTTTTAAAGATGTAATTTTGTGTAGGCCAATGAAGGCTAAATAATTGGCAAGTTATTACTTTTTTTTTTTTACAAAGAAAAATGTACGAAAACTTAAAGAGAGTGTTTGGGCGGCAGAGAATGGGAATGAGGATGATTTCCCGTGTTTAGGCCACTATGAATAATTTCTCCCATAATCACGTTTTCCAAAAATCACTTTTTTCATTTTCTTATTAACTACTTTTTATTCTCTTTCCAATAACTTTCCATACAGCACATTACTGTTTTTTACTCACATCATATTCATTATTTTATTTTCCCATAATCATTACATTTATCTTAAATACAGATAATTATTCTCCTCATAATCATTACCTTCACCCCAAACATAAATAACCATTCCCCCAATAATCATTCTCTTCCTCATTACCATTCCCCCCTTAACCATTATCATTACCCTTGCCCCAAACACACCCTAACCTATCATATAATTTTCATTTTTCTCTATACAATAATTGTTTAATTTGTGTAGTTTTTTAATGTCATATGTAATGTTCGAAGAAATGGAGATATAGGAGGTGTCTGCCTTCGACCATGGCGCCACCCTTTGGAGACTCTTCTCTTTATTCTTACCTTCTTGCTCTCTTTTCTGCCTATTCAATCGATCGCGGCGACAATGCTCCGGCCACTCTTGGCAACCGGACGGCGGCCTGGTCTTCATTGGAACCAACCGGAACATCACTGCTCCCGTTCTTGACCCTGCGCTTTCCACCGTCCGCTCCTTTCCCAGGGTTCTTGGTTGGAGCGGACGGTGGAAAGCGCAGGGTCAAGAATAGCACCGAGTTATGGTCGGGGATTGACGTCGTATAACGAGGGGGGGGTTTGAGGCCAGGGGAAAGTTCATGAGTGTGTGCATTGGTTCTAATACGTATACGGATTCGGATCCTTTTTATTTCTGCCTTGGAGGTTGTGATGTTGGATAATTCTCTTTATAATACCACGGATTTTGTTACTATGGCTTGCGTTTACGGTATGTTTTAGAAAGGGGGAAATAATTGAATGCTTCTTTTGACATTCCATGTTCTAATATGTCGCCAACTACCTAATTTGACATTTGTTTTAGCCATGAATTTGATCTAGTGAGCTACCTTGACGTTTTCTTCGTATTTCTATTTTTCAATATAATTTTGCATGTAATTCACTCATGGTGTTCTTCCCTTTCCTCATAATTTGCTAGTTTTGGTGAATGCATGTGTATCCAGGGGGTTTGTATATTACTGGTAGCTTTCTTGTTTTTTCTTTTCATGTTTATGATTCTACACTTTAGCAGTTAAGGCTAAACTATGGATTGAATTGATTGAATTAAATCATTTTTTTTCATAATCTCTGTTTTCCCCTTCGACCCTTGTTCAAAAAGTTTTTTTTGCCGATAAGGATGACAACTCTACCCAAATCTCTACATTGATATGACATTATCCACTTTGGGCATAAATAATCCTCGTGATTTTGCTTTTTGTTTCACCCAAAAGGTCACATACTATTAAAGATTGTTGTTGTCGTCACTTATAAACTCATCACCTTCTTCTTATCTAACAAATGTGGGATATTTTATTTGCATCCAACATTTGCAACTATTATCATAACAAATATGGTTTGCATTACTTTTCCTTTCAAGTGTAGTGATTTTGAAATTGTAGTTTCTGGCTTGAATGTTTGGCATTTATCAATTTTGTTTGTGGATATTCATCTTGTTGACCTTTTTTTAACCTTTACTGTTCAAATTTTGTCACATTTACTGAATCTGTGTTTTTTTCGTGTGAAGGCATTTGCAAGATAATGATTTCAGTGGAGAGATTCCATCGTCACTTGGAAATGTGCCTCGCTTGCGAGAACTGTAATTAAAGATTCTGAGTTATTCCTTTGTTGAGAAAAAAAAAAAAGAAAAAAAAAAAGAAAGAAAGTCTAGGAGTTGGGTGAATTTTACAAATTGTTTGTCCTAAATTTATTCACAAGTTAGGTCATATAATGACTTAATTTGTAGCCACCTTCTTTTCTCTCATGTGTTGAGTTTGAGAGGCAAAATGATAGGGTGGTCCTAAAGTAACTAATTCTTGATTGCACAAAATACAATCCATAACCATATATAGCACACCAATAAGTTTTGTGGGATTTTCACATTTTTCTCTTCTTTTGTTTCATTTTATGTGTTTATCCTACTTGTTTTTTAATAACTTTTCTTCTGGGGACTTCATTATTTATTTGAACACTTTTATTATTTTTTTTATTTTTATTGAATGGGTAAATTTAACGAAAATTAATTGATTGTTGTTTATTCGTGTTAAAATATACCTTGAATGACTTAATGTCTTATGATTATTTAGTCGGGGGTCTTGCTAAACGAAATATATAATGACTTTTCTATTTATGTAAATGGGGTTTTATGTATTTTGTGTTTTATTTATAACAAGATTTAATGAGAGTGCACTATATAAACTCAGAATTAAACCATAGTCTCTTATGATATTCATTATGTTTTCGCCTTTTTTTATATTGAACTAGTTAATACAATATTAGTGAACCACGTATTTGTCTGTTGTTCCTCTTTCTAGTTTTGTCTATTGCTCAGGTGCACGATTTCAGGAAACCGTCTATTGGCGCCACCACCTCCTTCTTAGCTTTTTTTTTTTTTTTTTGTATATATTTTTTCTTACCCTAAAAGGTAAATATATGTAAAGCTAATTGTTTACTTGTGTATAGTAGAGGTCAGGAAATAACAGATAAAAACCTTTCCATGTAAGTTCTTCAAGGAAACTAGCCTACTCATTAGCCTTCAACTGTAGAATAGCAATTTGTGCTATAACCCTATAACCTCCTTTGTTGTGTACTGTACAAGTTTCCATAACCGGACTGTCAAAGCAACTTTATTCTTTGATTTATTGTCCACATTCAATTAGCCCATGTACTCATGGACCGAGATTACTATTCTCTTATTCCAGCCCATCAACAAGTTACAACTTAGTAATATTTTCACCCATCAATCAAAAAGTTTGTTTCCTAAAAAAGTGGAAGTGCTTCATTATTGCCCATGTATAATTGTTTTTTTTTGGAAAGAAGTAATTTCGCCCGTTCCTAGACCTGACACCAGAGTAATGTCACAGGTAAGTCTCGAACCTGGGAGGTTAGGGAGCATACCCTCAAATCCCAAGTCTTCAACCACTGCGTCACTCCTTGGACACATATATAATTGTTTCACGTTGATAATATATGATTTTTTGGTTTGATAAAGAATTATTCTCCGCTATGCTATGTTTCCTGTATTATGATGTGGTTCTGTTCCAAATCCTCCGATGAATTCACTCCCCTTCGTCAATTAATTTATGCCACATTTGATATCATTTGGTTTGGTTTCTAAAAATATAGATGTTGTTATAGGCTTAAATTTCAAAAATTAAAAACCAAATGGTTATCAAATGAGATTTTAATAGTTTTTGCAGTCAACCGAGCTTAGCTGGACGAGTATGCTTCCTCTTCATTTGTCGCTTTCACTTGTTTTTATGCATTCATCTTTATTAAATCATCTGTCCTGACCTTGTGCCAGTCCCCTCTGTTAGATTACTCTCTATCCACGAAATTACACTTGTATTTTAAAAACATGCATACTCTTTTTAATTAAATGTCAGATGTGCAGATTCAGCTTCTGCAATCTGCACCCACTGCTTCTTAGTTCATAAATGGTGGGGGGGGTATCCTTGAGCCATCCATCTCAGTTATGGACTCTCTATTAACAATACATGGGGGGGCCTTTAGAAACCCAATAATTGCTTTCAAAAAACCAATTCAGCTTCTCATCTATTTAACCTTTAATATGAAAATTTGATGCCTTTTTTAAAGGATAGCAATCGAGTTCGACGATAGAATATAATTTTGGACGCGGGTTTGATCCTGAAAATTGGTATTGTGATATCAAACGGTTCATTATCAAAGTGTACACCAAAAAGGTATGTAGAAGTAAAAAAGAAAAGCATAATGTGATTAATCAAGGAATAGCAAGAAACAAAAGCTAGAGTTGAGCATTTACAATAGTAGATTATTGAGATCCATACACTCAGAAAGAAAGAAAGTTGAAAAAAAGTGTCAAGAAATGAGATCTTTAGCTAATTTCATCTTCTCATCTCAAACCTTCCTTTCTTAAGTGGGAACAAGGGTGGCAAAACACTGCTCTTCACCTGTGTGCAGATTGGCACATTAATCATAGGCCTTATTCTTATACTGGCTGATCTTGTTCTCTCCAATCCTTTCTTCATCCTCTTCACATTCTTATCTTTGTTGATTGCTGTTTTCCCTTCCTTGCCTTCCTCTGTGGTGGCTGCATCCGCCATCGACTTGGAAGAAGACGACGACGACGACGAAGAAGACGACGGCGATAGCACAGCTCGTTGCTTCTTCAACCTCAGCAATTCTTTCCAGAGAACAGTGCATTTCGGCGGCCTCGGAGACGGGTCGTCGTCGAGGAACCAATTCACTTTGTTCTCTGCCTCTTTTTTTACCTCAATCTCCACAAAGTCTTCTTCTACATGTTTTGGAGATTTGAGGGTGATTTTGTTGAGCCTCTCTTGTTGTTGCATTTCCCAAAAGGGGAGAAGCTTCCCTTCAAAGAAGAGCTCATCTGCTGCAATCATGGAGTGGCTGCTAACTTTGTTGGAAAGGAACTCAAAATCAGCACTCCATGCCAGCTTCTCTGATCTCTTGTAAATTTCTTGATCCCTCTCTGTATGGGAATTGGGGGTGATGGAAATGAAGTTGCTTTCATCAAGAAACTCAGAAGAGAATGATATCCTTGGACTGGAATTTGGTTCTGTGGATGGTGGTGATGCTTGAACACTACTACTGTCAATGGAAACCATTTTTTTCTTTTCTTTTCCTCTCTAGGTGGGTGTTTGGATTCAGGGAAATGGGGGAAAGAAAATGATTGTGTCAGAGCTGGGAAAGTTGGGTAAATGAGCAGAGTCTGCAAATGGGGGGATTTATAGATGCAAGTGTGTTTTAGCCTGTTTCAAAATTAGTGCTCAATAGAGTCCTGATATGTTAGGTTTGACATATGTTACGACATAGTAGTTGTTCAGATATGTCTCCAAAATTTTGATGTCCTACGATTATTTAGTTAAGGTCTTGTTATCTTGTCAGCATGTGGGGATCCAAACGAAATAGGATTTGGGCTTTTTAAGTATTTGAGATTACTTTGTAATAGACTTTTATAAGAGTGCACTATATAAACTCTATTAAAATTCTAGCTCCAGTTGATCCACATTTTGTCAACCATCTCCTAAAAGCAATAAAATGATTCTCTCTTCTACCCGTGAATGTAACTAACATATCTTTAGTGAACTACGTAATTCTGGTGTTGCATACTTTTACGTTCTTTCTATTATTATTTTTTGTTGATTGTTCATGATTATTGTTTTCATAACCGCAATCATCTTGGAATGCAAAAAAAATTATCTCACATTTCAAGAGAAAGATCATTCGTATAAAAGTGACGATAATCATCTCCATTAGTATACGTCCTTTCAGGTGAAACAAAAAATAAAAGCATGAAGATCTATGTCAAAAGTGAATAATATCAAATCAATGTAGAAATGGGAAGGAAAAATAAGGTGTTGGAGGGGGGGAGAAATTAGTAAAAAAGCAAAAGTGGTGTGGTGAAGCCAAAACAAGTAAGGTGTGTGTGTGTGTAAAGAGTGGAGATTAATGATATGAAAGCAAAGAGCACATGGACACCTAGGGCTCTTAGGGGCTAGGGAGCTACATGACAAAAAGGCCCTCTTTAGCAATATATAATTACAATTCTTTTGCATGGCTCACTTTGTATATATTGTATAAACTCCCTCTTAATCTTCCATTTGATTCTCTTTTATTAGAATAAACATCCAAACAATCCAACCCCACGTTCTTGCATTATTACATATATCATCCTTGTCCCTTGCCCTTAGTATACTCAGAATCCATTGTCTTTCAAGCAAAGCATTTTAAATCTTCAACTGGGTCAATCATTTTTTCTCCAAGTTTGTATTAATGTTTGACTCATTTTTAAATTCTTGCCTTCCAAATATTTTGCTCAAATTATCTATAAACCTTTTTTTTCGGCTCAACTCCGAGGAGTAGAAAATTTTGAATCTGTTACATCTTTATTGAGGACATATGACTAGAAGTTAATAAATAGTTTATAATACAAGACTTCGGCTAAATGGAATAAATAAGTTTTTAGAATTTCACAAAGAAAAAAGTATAACGATCTTTGAAAACTGAGGATTTGAACATGTAACATTTTAAGTCGATGATACTTATTAATGATCACATAACTCATCTTTCTTTTGCATAATTTCAAGGTTTAGCAACAAAATTGAGAGCTTTTTATAGATTTTTAAAAAAAAAAACACTTTTCATATAAATATAGAGGTGGAAATAAAATTGACATATAAGTCTAGTGATTTTCATTCTTTAGGGGAGGAAATAAAGAAGAAAACATTATGAGCTAAAGTGAAAATGTACTCAGCTTTTCATTTTTGCAATGCTCCAAAAGCATTATATAGTTTGGTAAACAAAAGAAAAGGGCTATAAAACATGGAGGAAAAAGAGAAGGAAAAGTTTCTAAACTATATAATTAAGTACTATGATTGAATTGAAACCCTAATACTAAAATAAATGTTGACAGAGAGCCTTTTTTGGTTGGTTTGACTCAACATTCAACATGTAAATGGAAGGATTCTGAAGCATCCATGTGATCACATCACATGAGAGTAATTTTAGTTTTCAAGCCATGTGATTGTGAGTTTTATTTATATTAACCAATTTACTGATACTACCCTTCTCACCACCCTCTCTTCTCATACTAATCATGGGCTTTCTTGTCATTGCACAATTTTTGTATGAAACAGTGAAAAGGGAGAGGTGGGGTTGAATTATTAATATTAAAAGCTTCGGTTAAGATTTGAAAGGTTTGATTAAAATCCAAACAGCTAATAAATATGGAGCTTAATTTTGGGTTATTCTATTATTAAAGTAAGATTAGAAATAAAAATTTAGAGTTTTTGTTTTGGTTATCTCAATGAGCACAGCACAATGTTCCAAGCTCTCTTTTATGTGCCCTTCCTTTTCTTTTGCTCCATTATTGAGAGGACACACTAATCCTACAGCTCTTCTTTGTCAGAATTAATTAACTAATTAATAAGATGCCCATAATTGAATTGGATTAAACTGAAATCATCATTATAATGCACGGTTCGGTGATTCAAAAGAATATGGAAATTTTGAACTTGGCCGTCCTTAAATTTGTCTTTTACGATTATAACAATAATTCGACAATATTAATGTATATCTAATGACTAAGAAGTTATCGATTTGAATCATGTCTTTTTGAAGTCGATTCGAATCATCTACTTCAATGGTTGTAGGATTAAAAAATAAAAATCTTTTTATGACTGTTTTTGAAGAAAAAAAATTAGACATTCTTTTTAGGACAAATCTAAACATATTTGAATGATTACTGTTAGGATTTTAGGCTTTTTTTATTAATAAATTAAAACTTGTAAATTTTAATCTCCAATAATGCCATATTCTCACACACGCAAAAAAAAAAAAGAAAAAAAAGAAACGATAGTGTTTTTAAAAATTTCCACATCATAATTATTGTTAATTTAATTTAATAACAAAGAGATAAAACTAAAGCTTTCAACAACAACAAAAAATTATTGCCTGAGTTTAAAAATTGCATATATGGTAGAGGCACAATTATATTAAATTGAGTACAAAGTATTTAAAGTTTATGCATACAACTTTGTATGATTAATAAACATGTGGCAGTTGAATGCATGATATTTTTCTTTTTCTCAATTTAGTCGTTATAAAAATGTTGTTCTTTCTTTTCAATTATTTGATTGGTTATTCAATAATTAAAAATTTTAAATTACATATTTTGTATTAAGAATTAAATCATAAATATTATAAATATTGTTTTTTTTTTTTTGAGATTACAACAATTGGAGGTGGGGGAACTCGAACCCAAGATCTCTAATCATTGGGCATACACTACTGCCGCTGAACAACTGCTCATGTTGACTTATAAATATTGTCTTTGGTTTCACCTCACGAAACAAAAAATTGACATTGATTTTGTAGCAACTAATTTGTACAATATATATATATATATATATATATATATTTAACTTTGAACTATTAAAGTTGTACATGTATTTAATTTTTCTCAAAAAAAAAAGTGCATGTATTTAATTCCATATAGTTTTTTTCGAATTTGAAGAATTAATTGCGGTTGGTCAAAGTCAACTCTTTTGGCAATATTTTGAAATTTTGTTATATTCACGGAACAACTGGAAGTTTTGGGCCGTAGTGGGATTTGATGATCATTAGTGGGCCACGACTATAAACATAAGGCCCGAAGGAAAATTAGAAATGGAAATGAAAAAAATGGCGTCGCCCGGACTCGAACCGGAGACCTTCAGTGTGTTAGACTGACGTGATAACCAACTACACCACGACACCAGATGTTGATATGAATCTTTTTTGTTTTATTACATATTATATATTAAATATTAGATATTACTTTCTCCCTTGATTCTTCTTTTGCTATATTTTAATGTTTTTTTAAAATTAAAGCCAAGTTTTGAAATTAAATATGTGTCATTCTTTCATATCTTTTTAAATTTTTTGCTACTATTTTTTAAAAACTAAAAACATACTTTACATTTTTTTTTATCTACTTTAAAAAAAAAATCAATCCATATTTTGAAAAGTAAAAAATGAGGTATCAATTTTTAACTTTAACTTTTTTTTTTCTTTTCAATTTGGATAGTTTATCATTATTCCTTCATTATGAAATTCATTCACTAGAAAAGAAAAAAAAACATTTAAATCTTAATCAAATTCCAAATCTAAGTTTTGGAAATAATTTTCTTATTTTAAAAAATGTGGTGTGGTTTATGAAAAAGTAGGTAAAAATTATTGACAAAATTAAAAATACAGGGGTGGAAATAGTATTCGTGCACTTCATTTTCAAGCTAAAAATTAAAATATTATGGAACAACTATTTTATTCTTAATTTTTGGTTTCATAAATAGTTTTCTATTTACAATAAACTTTATTATCACATGCACATTTAAAGTCATAATCTTGAAAGTTGGCTTCCTTTTCTAAAATATAAACATAAAAAGACAGTGCAATCAATGAAATTGGATCATAATTACGATTTGGAAAGAAATAAAAACAATAAATTATAAACAAGGTCGCTAAATTGTTTTCGAATTTTTTTTTAATTTTATTTATTGAATTTCAAGCCTAAAACTTTTAAATTCTAGTTGATTTAATCATTATATTTTAAATTACTATTAATAGATATTTAGACTTTCAAAATTATATATATCTAATTAATATGTTTTGATAAATTCGTCTAAACTTTCAATTTTATATTTAAAGATTACTTGGTGTAAAAACAAATCAATTTTACACTTGTGTGACATGTAGATGCTAACTTTTAAGGGTACATAGCAAATTATATTCAAGTAGATTTAACATAAGTGTTGAAATTGGCTATAATATCACACAGGAAGCAATTGCGTACAAGCTATGCATATTTTCCTCCATTTGCAACAAAAAGGCTATAGTATCCATTTTTTATATATATACACACACAAAAAAAGATGTAAAAATCTTGGTGAAAGGTATTAAGTAGCAAAGGCACCACAAAACTTTATGTTAAAAGATGTGTATACATACCAAGAAGGTAATTATTTGGTAAGAAATTATTGGATATATTGTGTGAAAAAAACTCTCCACACGATTTGAAGGAAATAGAACATGTGGACATGTGAGGTGTCCTATTTAAATACAAAATTGGAGGACACATTACCCTAAGTGGAGTCACCAATCACTTCAACCTTTTTTTCAAAAACAGAGAGACAGAGATTAGTCATCCTAGCCAATCAAATTTGATAAGAAGAAATTTAAATAAAACAAAAATAATGTCAATAAAAGAAAAATAGGTTGTTTATAAATTAAAAAAAAAAGGGTCACTAAAGAACTAGATGTCACTATTTAAAGGTTGATGAAGTCTTCACTCGTGGATTAGTTATAATCTAATTCAATTTCATAACTATGATTTTAATTTTAAAAATGGATATTTTATTCTCTTATTGCTTTGGAGCGAATTTTATAATTAAAGAAATTTTATTAAAAATAATAATAATAAATTTTGGATGGTCACCATAAAATCACTCATAAAACATCAAAGCTCAATACAAAAGTTATCGTCTTTAAGGGATGACCAGTAGTTGAAGATTTGGGTTCTGAGGGTATATGCTCCCCTCAAGGTCCTAGATTTGAGACTCGGTTGTATCATTACTCTTTCGATGTCTACTAGTGTCTGGCCTAGGGACGAGCGTGATTACCCTTATTTCAATCGTTGGGGGCTAGGATTTTAAGAAAGTTTATATAGTGTACTCTCATAAAACCATATTACAAATAATGCCCAATTACATAAAAGCTCGACATATACAAAATAGAAACTTAGTTACATATTTCGTTTAGGTTTCGTGGCGTTGCCCTCGAAACCCAACAATTGACTTCGTCCTTGAGACCCTGATTCATTGATCGATCAGTAGTACCTCTCATTGAGTAATTGTAGGATATCAAATAATTCAAGATATATCCCAACAAATTAAATTATACGTCTCATAAAAATAATTCAATTAAACTTAAAATTGGACTCGAAAAAAAAACAAATTTTAAGAACCAAATAAATAGTGATCTCTACGAATGAAGCCCTTTGTTTTGTCATCTTCTCACTGTCTTAATCTCCTCAAAGCATCTACAAACTTTATTATATACTTTTTCTCTCTTTTCCCTTTTCCTATATCTTCATTATTCTATTTTACTTTCTCATGTGTATATCAAGCTCATTTCAATTTTAATCTACTCATTGATATTCCTACCAATTTCTAGTCTTTTTCTAATATATTTGTTATGCCTAAGAAATCTTTTGACAACTATGAGGTGATTCCAAAGCAAAGTAGCAATAGCAATCAAATCATTATAATTATAAAAAGCTTAATGTGGAATCAATTTTGTACATATTTGGTTATGCTTCTTTTAAATTTACTTCCAAATTCAGTTCGTTAGTATTTGAGCTAAAAGGAACATTATCAATATTTTCATAAATACTTTTATACAACTCTTAAACATAGGATTATGTTGAAAATATCGGTAATGAAAATAAAAGCACGTTTTTAGTCTTGCTATTTTTTTTCAGATAGTTTAGGGTTGCAAAGTAGCTAAAATTCTCAAGACACCATTAACACAAAGTTTACACCGTTATATAATAAACCATAAATGAATATATTTCAAACAAATATCAACAATTATTAAAAGATCGAATGGGTTGGTGGCATAATTGGTTATCTGGTTTGATGTTAATCCATTTCCATTCCACGATCACGAGTTCGCTAGAGAACCTAACTTTCCAAGGGGGTGTTTGTTAATGTTTAACATAATTAAGGAGAATTTAGCTTGATGAGTTATTTTGAGTTGTTAAAAATGGAGAATTAAAGCCAAAAACTCTTGGATGTGATTTTTGTATAGATGAGTTAGAGTCAAAATTTTGTTTGGATGTAAATTTAAAATGAATAGTTATTTCAAGTAGTTAAAAGAGAAATAATTAAAAATGAGTAGTTAAAACTAAGTTATTTTAATTAATTTGAAATCAATGATTTGAAATGAGTACATAAAAGTGATTGAACAATTATAAATTAATGGTTAAAAATGAAAAGTTATTTTTAAAAGTGAAAATGAAAAGAAATTATTAAAAAATCGTTTAGATATAAGTTTTCAATGAAAAATTAGTAAGTGTTGTATCTAAATTCTCTTTAAATACGACAGACAAACACTTGTTTTGTAAGAGATGATAGATTTTGAACTTCCATTTCAACAACCACTCAGATCCTGTAGGATCTAGGACTAATATCCTTGAAGATAGAATTTGAAAATAAAAGGCCTTAAAATAATTGAGTAAATTATGTAGAACAATTTGGTACATAAAATGCACCATTTTCCAGGGCTTTCTTTTTTATGATTAAACTTCAAAGGCCGTGTGATGACATTGATGGGAGCAGAGAACAAAGACTAATTTTATAACTCCAGAAAGGTCCCACGAAAATAAGAACACGCCTCACTCTTCTTTTTCAATCAATTACTTTCTTTGATTTAATTTTCGCCAAATTATTTTTTTCAAAACGTTAAATTGCAAATTCAACTGTTAAAATTGTGGTCAATAACAACGACACTACATCCAATCACTAAGGGGTCATGAGGTCAAATTCCATTTCCTAGATGTTTGTAATTCAAAAAAAAAAATCTTAAATTGTGAGATTTTTCTAAATTTGGTCTATGAACTTTAAAAAATATTTTAAATATTTTTTAATTTTCAAAATGGTGTTGAATAAGCATTTGAAGTTTCACTTTTTTTTTTGTATCCTTAACAAATTTAAAAATTTGTATGAATTAAATGTTTGATTAGATATAAGTTTAAGTTTTATTTTTAATGAAATTTTAAAGTTTTAATTTTGTGTCTTAAACGCTTTTGAATATTAAAATTTTCAAAAGTTCAAAATTTGAAAGTTTATAAGCTTTTTTTTATTATTTAAAAAAAAAGGCCAAAATTAAAAGTACATATATAAAGTACTTTTAAACGAATGATAAAATTATAAATTTTATATATGTACTTTTAATTTTGGCCTTTTTTTTTTTTAAATAATAAAAAAAAGCCTATAAGCCTTCAAATTTTGAACTTTTGAAAATTTGAATATTCAAAATCCTATAAGACACAAAATTAAAACTTATAAAATTTCATTAAAAAGAAAACTTAAACTTATATCTAATCAAACATTAAATTCTTACAAATTTTTAAATTTGTTAAAGATACAAAAAAAGAAAAAAAAGTGAAGTTCAGATGCTTATTAAACACCATTTTGAAAATTCAAAAATATTTAAAATTATTTTGTGAAGTTCATAGACCAAATTTAGAAAAATCTCACAATTAATTTTTTTTAATACCCTTCCCCTTTCATAATTATTTTTTTAAATAATTCCAATCATTATTTATTAAATTAATCTTAATTTAGAAATTTAATTAGGTAACTCAAATTCATGATTAAAATCATGTGTGTATCATTTGTTGTATATACATTTATTAATGATTGATGATAACTAAATTATTAATGTCAAAAAAGAAGAAGAAGATGAAAACTAAATTATTTATTTAAGAGAATTTACCATCAATAGCATATTTTACCTTTTGTATTATATTTGCAGCACAATTTCTAAAATAATTTCATCTATAGTATATTAATTTCTATAAGTGATAAAACTCAACTAGTGATAGAACTCAATTTGAAATTATATCACTAATAGAAAATTCAAGCGGTATAGAAGAAATCATTCATTGATTGAATTCTATCACTAATAGAACTCAGCTAATGATAGAATTCAATTTGAATTTTTTTGTTACAAATGAATTAGTTTTGATTTTATAGTATAGATGAAAATATTTTATCTTTTTTTGTTATACATGCAAAATCTCCTTTATTTAAACTATATCTAAAAAAACGGCATTCTTTTTTCTTAATTTATTATTATTATTATTATTATTTTGAAATGGATAGAAGGTCATTCAAACACATGCTTTTGTCAACATTCTAAATATTTTTGAAGTGTGAACTTAGCCTGAATTAATTTGTAATTCATATTATTTTCTTTCCATTCCAAAATGATCAAAAAAATTAGTGATGATCCCATCCAAACAAATTTCTATCCTATTTCTTTTCCTTTCTATTCTCTTTTTTTTAATGGCTATTCTTTTTTCTCTTCGATAAGTCTTTTCAAACTTTTTCTCCGACAAGAATATGTGATTATTGTGATTCATTTCCTCCGTCAACTTCCCCCACCGTCATCTCCGCCGTATTCTCTTCCCGTACTTATTCTTTTACCCTGACCCGAATCCGAGTCCGAACCCGGACCCACTTCTTCGCTTTTTAAACCCACTCCGTTCTCTTCTAAACCAACACCGTTTTTGTTTTTGTTTTTTTTCTATCAAACAAAATATTTAAAAATGAAAATTTGAACTGATGTTTCTTTTCGTTTCTATTATCTTCCTCTTATCTCCTGATTAATTGGATAAAAATAATTTTTTTTTTTTTTTTTATCTTACACTTTCAATTTGTTTCATTTTGGCTCATAACCAATTTGAATTTATACGCCTTCTATCAAGCTTGAAATAAAATTCTATCATTGTAAATAAAAAATAAAAAATTCTATTATAAATTTATTGTTAGTTCTCTTTACAAAATAATAAAAATTATTATTATAATTTTACTATTATTATTATTATTATTAACCCAATTTTAATACAGATTAAAATTATCATTGAGAATAATTTTGAGTACCATCCAAAGTATATAGACATAAATTACACCCGTAAAAGTACATTACACAAATGAAAATAAAGATACATAAATGTTATTTTAACATTTCATAAAATGAATCAACCTTATTCCAAACTCTACATTTCAAATTATTAAATCTTCTTTTAATGAAAATAGAAAGTCTAGATTTCTAAAGTAGTAGAGATATATGTGTTGGCATCGGTTGAAAGACGATTTTCAAATTATGACTTTAAATTGAATAAATTTATGATAATTCAAAGATTTAATTATAGTAGTCTAAGTTTTAAAGCACATAAGAATTATTTTTTAAAAAATAAATTTAACAAAAGGTGTAAGTTTTTTTTTTCTTTAATTTTAAAAAAAAATAGTTTAAGTAGATACCATTATCAATTTTAAGTTTTATTCATCCAGCCTCTAAATTTGAGTGTATGATTTTTTTCCCCTTAAACTAATCATTCATAATAAAACAAAGTTTAGTCAACAAATAATAATTTAATGACATCGATAAAATTAAAATTTTTAAGGCTATAATTTCTTCCTCAAAAAAAAAATCATAATTTATGATTATTTATTTGTTTTTTTTTTAAACAATCAATTGATATATTTAAATCACATCAACTTCATAAGTACAAGTAAAATAAATAAGATCTCCAAGTCGAAATCAAATCTTCTAAAAAAAACTTGTCATAAGTCATTGGATTGCCGTGTAATGAACGAATACTTATTAAGAAGGCATTATATGGGCTATGATAGATACCTTTCATAGATTTTCTTTTCATTAACAACTTAATAATTTTCAAGCTACATAACTAAACAATAATTAAATCTTAATGCAATACATTTCATCTAACATTAATTACATCATTTCAAATCAAATCAAGTGAAGTGAAGTGAACATCCAATAAAGAAAGAAAAAGGTGAAGTGAACATCCAAGACAACCAAAAGTATGATCCCAATTGACGGGGATAACTTAATCTAATTTCAAATTCTTTGCCTCAAATATTGTTGAATTAAAAAAAAGATAGCAAGATAATTAGGGATAAATTTAAGGAAAAGATCCACTTTTGATCCCAAAGGTTTGGGCTAGATGTCCATTTGATTGCTGGAATTTCAAGAGAAATATTTTAGTAACTTATGTTTGCAAAATATTTTTAATTGGTCTCTAAGTTAGCTTTAATCCAACCAAATTATTGCTATACTGTTATCTACCCAATTTCAATTTCAATCACCAATGACTTATAGTTTTTGTTTGGCTATTTCTTGATAAATCACATTATGTTCTTTTGCTTTCCACGTACCTTTTGGGTATATACTTTTTATCTTTTGTCCTCGTGTAACATAATATATAATGGTATTGAACGACTTAAATAATTTATGACATGAAAATCGAACTAGAAAAAGAACCAAATGTATAATAGTGTCACACGGACATTTGAAAGGAAAAAATAAATAAACATTTTGTTTTTTGTTTTGTTTTTAACTTTCTAAAAACAGGGTTGTTTGATAATTAATTTTATTTTTTATTTTTGAAATTTTAACAACTAAAAAAAATAACTTTTAAAAACAAGTTTTTGTTTTCATTTTTAAAAAAGTATGAAAATATCAAGAATAAAGAGTAAAAAACTAAGAAATCAAAACAAAACTTATATTTGAAAACAAAAAACAGTTATCAAATATGTATTTTAGTTTTTTTAAATAGAAAACTAAAATCAGTTATCAAACATATACAGTTTTTATTTTTTAAAATAAAAAATTAAAAACCAAAAATAAAAAACTAGAACCAAAAAACAAAATGGTTATTAAATGGACTTTAATTGTACTTTGGTATTTTTTTGTAAAGTTCAATAATGGAGTTGGAGATCGAACCTATAATATTTTGATTCATAAGTATACATTAATATTGTTAAACTGTTGGCGATTACATTATTGAGAAATTTCAATTTTCTAACATTAATTCAATTGTGTGTTAGGTTTTATAATCAAATGTTTATTCGCTAAACTAAAAGGTTAGGCAATTGGCAAGTACATGAATAAAAGTCGTATCTCTAGGCAAGTTAAAAAAAAAAAAAAGTTATCTAGTAGCATTTAAGGAAGAAAGTGTTAAAGTCTAAATCTAGTATCAAATAGGTGTTTGGTAAAAGTTTAAGCTATCTAGTGTAAGCTCCATGATAGCTGTGAATTTTGAGAAGACAAATTGAAAGGGGAAATACAAAAAATAAATTTTAGCTTATTATTTAAAACCATTTTTACAAAATTCTTTTCAGTCTTAAGACAAAAGAATTACAATTTTCAATAATAATAATAATAAACACAAATAACTTTAAAAAGTAAACCATTATTTGGTTGGTTAGATTGTATTGGTTTTTAGTAGAAGAAAAGTAGAAAGAGTCTTGAGTTAATTCAATCTCAAAGAACACATAAATTTACGTGATTTACTAACGGTGTGATAGCTACTCCACGAACAGAGAGATGACATGATTTTCTTAAGAGGAGGTTGAAAATATAAAATAAATTATGGGAGCTAGGGTTTAATTAGAGTTTATATAGTGCACTCTCATTAAACCTTATTACAGATAAATACTCAATTACATAAAGCTCATATACGAAAATAGAAATAGCAACATAGATTTGATTTTATTTAGGTTTTCGGGTGCAGCGAGACTCCCGACTAAGTAATTATAGGGCATTAAATCGTTCAAGCATATCTTACATCAAACTCTTCATCAAATTCATCACCACTAGCAACCACTACTAACACAATCATCAAATATTATTTAATTATCTCAATCACTATTAATAGCAATCTTCAAATGAGTAGTTAATTATGTCAAACATTATTAATAGCAATCTTCAAATGAGTAGTCTTCAATTACTGCCAACATCAATCCAAACTATTAACTCTTTTACTTTATTTACTCTTTTTTACTAAATTCAAATACAATCTAGTTGTGCATAAGTCGTCCCTATAAATCACTAACGAGAATTGAGAATGAGAATTGAAAATGATAATGGGAAGGATGAGAGTTAGAGTTGAATGTGAATGAACAAATGATTATCGGGATAATGACTATCTCTACTTGAGGTGAAGAACAAAATTATGAAAAGAATCATTACTTGTGTTTAATAGAAGAATAAAAATAGTAAGCATGGTCCGAGAATAAAAAGTAGCTACACAAATCAATCATAAAGACTAAGCTTTTGAAATATTCACTACTATTCGAACAATTTCATAAGCATATCAGTCAATTGCATATTCACTTAGAGGGTGATTGAAGGAAGGAGAATGAGAAAGATTATTTGGTTTTTAGATAAAAAGAATGATTATGGATGAACCTCTATTTTTATTTTGTATAGAGAGAATAATTATAAAAAAAATAAAATAACCATAAGAATCAGAAGAGTTAAAAATGGTTATAAGAAAAATAAAAATGATTACGAAGGAAATAAAAAAATTTGTTGAGAAATGTGATTATTAAGAAAATGATTCTAGATGCTCTAAACCAATAATTTTCTCATAATCATCATCATTCTTTCCCAAACATCTTCTATTTATTCCTAAATTTATTTATATGAATATATTCCTAACTTTTTTAAAAAAAATAATATATTCCTAACTTTACTTATAGGGAGAAAGTAATGTTTTTAATATACCAATTTTAAACTTTAATTAGAAGGACAAGAATAAAAGGAAGACACTGTTTAAGAAAGGAAGACAACTATTATTTTAGCTCGAAAACAAATTCATACAAAATGTCACGGATTATATATAGTAGTAATGACACGGAAATTCCATTTGTGTTTACAATTCAGAAAAGAAAAGGAACTTTATACTTTTATAGAAAAGGGAAAAAAATGTAGAATGTGAAAACTGAAAAGGTAGAGGTCCATTTGTTTTGAACTTCAAAAGAAATAAAAAGGAAAAAAAAATGCATTCTTAGTGGGGAGTCTAATTTTAAACATTTTAATAATGTTGATTTTTAGTCCATTCCATAAATTGTTACTTGTATGGAGTAGGATGAAAAAGATAAATCCATTAATTTTAAATTTTAATATATTTATAAAGTGATTATTTCTATTTCTAATAACTTTAAGTTTTAAAATAAAACAAGTATAAAAATAAATAAAAAACACATAAAATTAAAAGTGAATAATATTAAAATATAAAAAATAAAAGTCTTCTAAAAACTTATGAGCTAAAATGTAATTTTCCTAAAAATAGTATTCACAGAGGTTGTTGTTTGCATCCAAAATATAAAATCTACATTAATTTTTATTAATTTTTCCTTATTTTTACTTTTTAAAATAATTTTTATTTTTATAAATTCATTTTTATTTATTCATTTATAGTTAGTCATTCATTTTCAATTATTCCTTCAAATCAATGAAAAGAACTCTTTTTTAATCATTTTTTTTTAATTACTAAAAATAAATACTCATTTTAAATTTACATACAAACAAGATTTTTTACATAACTACTCAATAAAATTCATCAATATAATTTTTTAAGTTAAATTTTACCTAAATATATCAAACGAACTGTCACATATTGATTTCTAGGAATAATATCTTTTTGTCTCAAAAAGATTAAAATTAAAAATTATTAAAATGTTTTTCTCAAAAAAAAAAAAAAAAAAACAAATGTTACCATAAATTTAAAACATTAAAATTAAACAGAAATACCATATACAAAAACCTATATATATACACACACAGTTTTTCCTAATTCATATTTTATTGGAATCGGAAACTCAAACTGGAGTGCGTTGACCCCATGATTAGTTAATTCGCTAAACATGACCGGCCGGTGAAAATTTTGGACTGTCACAAGAAACAAACAAATTGATTAAAAGTTACAACGTTCAGATCAATAGAAAAAAACAACTGAAAAGTTGATTACAGTTTCCAAAGCTACCGTCCACAAGCCTGGATTAGATTCTAATGCTAAATAGAAACATGAAAAAATAAACAAAAGAAAGAAAATTACAAGAATTTCAAAGCAAGCAGAGATGTGACACTACAGTACAGGCACAAACAAGTCGCTCTAATCAATCAATTAACATTTAATTAGCCAAACAAAAAAGTTAATTAATTATTTCATTAATCAAATCTCGTTACCATTCGTCGTCCTCGGCCTCTTGCTTTCCACCATGGAGTTTTTGCAGTGAGCGATCGCACCTTGAATCGCGCTCTGCAACTCCTCCATGGACGACGTGTTGCTGTTGACGAAGCTCGTCGTTGTTCCGATTCTACTCGTTGGATACATGTTCGTCCATCCGGTCCGAGATGATAGGATGCCAGAATGGCTCGGCGATGACCTCATCGACGACGGACAACTCGAAGCCACGTTTCTTCTTCTCGGATATCTCAGATTGCCGGAAAACGACTGCGATAGCGTCGTCGATCCGCTTTCTTTCCCGGAGTCATGAACCGAAAACTCCATATCTGATGATTTGTTCTCGTTCGCAGATCTATCCGTCTTCGTCTTCCATTCCTGCTGTTTCTGCGAGATTTTTCCGTATAACGGCTTCACCTTCCTCAAATACTTCCTGAAAACCTCCTTCGCCGAGGAACTAATTTTCTTGACGTGCGATCCGGATAATACAGTTTCAGGCTCCGGATTAGTCTTCGTCGATTCTTTCCTAAACACGGAAGAAAATCTAGACAGCGAAAAGTATTTACTCTTCTTAATCGGATTCAGCAGATTAGGATTGGAGTTGCTGCTGCTGTTGCGAAGCCTGAACTCATCGTCCTCAGCGACGGAGCTAGGTCTGGAGGAATCGCAATCGGCGAGAAGCACGACGTCGCTGTTGAACGAGGAGTGAGACTCGGTGGAGCTGCCGGTGGAATCTCTCGAGGCGGCGGTGCTGTTTGTGTCGGAAGAGGAGGAGATACTGGAGGAGGCGAGAATGAGCGTTCTGACCATGGAGATGCGGGGGGAGAGATGGAGAGGAAGCAGCTGACCTTTGTAGAAGAGCTCATCGGCGGGGCAGAGCGCGGTGGAGGCATGGCGAGGAGAAACGGAGACGGTGAACTCAAAATCGGAGGACGAAGAGGAAGAGAAAGAATGCGACGGCGATGAAGGTAACGTTTGCGATCTCGAAGTTTTCGCCGATCGTTTCCCCATCTTGTTCTGCTACATGATGATGAACCAGAGAGAGAAAGTAGACGCGCGCGCACACACACAAATGGAGTGACCTGAGAAAAAAAAAGGAGAAAAAGGATTTGATATAGTGTGAACAGAGGAGTGGTAGTCTCACGCGCGAGGGAGTTGAGTGGGGAACACGCGCCGCCGTGGAAGTGAGTCGTCGGTTTCACATGGGGGGTTGGGAATTGTTTAGGACAGGTGTCAGTGGCCGGATGGTGGGATTGGAGAGTCACGTGGCCAAAACGTGAAAGGTGGGAAAAGAGCATGATGATGAGGTTGTAAGTTTATCAAAAAAATTGTATTGTTTTGTATTTGTTTTTAAAATTGCAAAAACTAATTACAATAATTAAGGTTGAAAGCCTCAAACCCAAGATTTTTACTGTTTATGTTGGTTGTCAATTATAATTTTTTTTTCTTTGAGAAGGCTATCAATTATAGTTGAACTTGATTTCAAAAAAAAAAAAAAAAATTTAATTCTAATATTTAAAAAAAATATATGTGATTCTACTGCAAATTTTGATTTTATGTAAACATGTAATGTAATATGATATTAAAATTCTACGTAGGTTATTCAATTAAATGGGTATAAATCTATACGAGCAACTTAAGCACGTATTTGATTCTCAAAAAAAAAAAAACTTAAGCACGTATTTGATTTCAAAATTTATTAGATTTTTTACTAAAAATTGATTTTAAGATAAAATGGTAAATTCATAATGGTCATTTATTTAAAAAATAATTTCATATAATATATACATATATATATTTTAGTCCAAAGTGGGAGGAATGAGGACAACAAATCCTACATATAGGACACAACTACTCTCAAACTAGTGACCGTGGAATTAAAATGGATTAACACTACAAGATAACCAACTGCGCCACTAACTCTCGGTATTTCATATAAATTTTTTTATATTTATATATCCTAGGATGAGACAATATATCTTGTACCATTGCAAATTGACTCATACCCATATAAAAAAAGAATCTAATATAAATATAAGATGAGAGTTTTTATTAGTTTACAACCATACATAACCGAAAATATAGGAACTATGGAGGATATTTTAACTTTATTTATGATTTTAATAATTTGGAAATTGGGTAGGGGGCGGGGAAGAAAATAAATAACATGTGTAGGCGAGGTTGGGCGTAGTAATTAATGCACACTTGTTTAGGCCACCAAAATAATTAATTCACCTTTTATCGTATTATTAGATTTTTCTTACACGTCTATCGTAGACTTTCGTCACTTTGCTTTGCTCCTTTAAATGCATTTGCTTTATTGTTCTTTAAAATTACAGACGGATTGAAATCATTCAACCTTTCCCATGTTGAAAAAGTCATTGGATCTATTACGTACATTCATTAAACCCAACCCATCGAGGCTGCCTTTTTACACTATAGTGGTCCCAAAAAAAAAAAAAAAACTTTATGAGATTATAATATCATAGTTGAAAGTTTTTCGGGTTAATTTGCTCTAATGTCACAGGTTCGATCGTGAGAATCGGTATTTATTCTTCTCTTCTAATATGTATTCAAAAAAAAAAAATTGAAAGTTTTTTTTTTTTTTTTGGGTTAAATTATCCATTTACTCTTTCATGAAAGTTTAAATCTAATAGCTTTTTTTTCAAATATAATTTAATAATTAACTATTTATGTATCAACAAGTTGATCTATTCTATTTTGTTGATGGTATGAATTAATTATTTTTAGATTATATGAATGAAATAGTTGTTTGTGTAGAAAAAATGGATTGAAAATTAATAATTTAAAAGAAACTTATTTTGAATTTGACAACTTGATTTTATACAATCAACTATTTAACTTACATTCTTGACAAAAACATCAACTATAATGTTAAGATTTGAATTTTGGATCGTCAATCGAAAATATTTTTCTCTATAAGGTAAAAATTATGGGTGTTCAATAAATTTGTCAACTCGAATAATCAGATCAATCAAACTTAATTTGATAGACTGAGTTGGAATATTAACTTATTTGGGCAATGTTGAATTCAAATAAATGAATTTTTCATGAATTGAATTGGTTCTTAAAATTGACCTTAAATTAATTTTGGAAGATCAAAATTAATCCAAATTTATTATTAATTAATTTTTTTACGGTAAGTAATTATATATTTACATATTTATTTTATTTAATTATTCTTTTGAGACCTTTTACCATGCAAAATTCTTTAAAATATTTTTTTAAAGTCTTTGTAATGTATATCAATATAGGTGGAAGTTAAATTGTTAATAGAAATCATTAGGTTCATTTTTATATAAAAAAATAATAAATAAATAAAAATAACAAAAATAATTCATTAAAAATAAAAACATCAACAAAATTACTAAACTTGACTATATCCGAAAATTAAAAAAGATGAGTTAGGTTTGGTTGAATTGTTTAAAGGGGATTTTGCATGTATAACAAAAAAAAAAAGATAAAATATTTTCATCTATAACATAAAATCAAAATTAATTCATTTGTAGCAAAAAAATTCAAACTGAATTCTATCACTAGCTGAATTTTATTAGTGATAGAATTCAATTAATGAAAGACTTTTTTTATCACCGATTAAATTTTCTATTAGCGATAGAATTTCAAATTGAGTTTTATCACTAGCTGAGTTCTATCACCGATAGAAATTAATATACTATAAATGAAATTATTTTAAATATTGTGTTGCAAATGTAATACAAAAGATAAAATATATTGTTGATGGTAAATTCTCTTGTTTAAATATATAGAATTAAACAAGTTGATGGGTCATCAATTCAAAACTTTGGACCGATCTAAAACAATTTCCAAGGTACACTCAGTATAAGAACGTTATGGCCATAATAACGAATGGGGGCCAAAATAAACTATAAATTTGAGTAGCAAATGGGGGGCCAAAATAAACTCTAAATTTGAGTATCAATCTTTGGCCATAAAATGTACTCATTGCTTTAACCTTTTCTTTTGTCACGTTGGGCGAAGATGAGCAATTTATTTAATTTCCATAGATTTGAAGCTTTTGTCTTTGGTCCCCCAATAATTACAAAATGAAGAAGTCTATCACGTGACACACAATACAATTCAATCCTATGCCAATTATATATTTAGATAAATGGGGGAGGAAAAGAAAGTTAACATTATTGAATATTATTGAAGTGCTGTTTTATTGAATATTATTCACTGTAAAGTACTGGAATTTTCAGTGAGATCATGAGATGGAAAAATAAAATAAAAATGGAAAGCCAAGGGAAGAACGTTGGGAAAGTTCTTACTGTGCTGGCGGGTAGCTGTGCCTGCCACTTCTGTTCAGTACATCTCGTGGCTCAAATAAATACAAATTTCTTCGATTTTATTTTTTAATTGTGAAATATATTTTACCTTGATTAAGTCGATCAAAACCCATTTACCGGCGGCGCTTCATTCATTCATCCAAAGGCGTAAATTTATTTGGGTTTTTGCATGTATATTACAAAATAGATAAAATATTACATGAATAATACAATAATGAAAATATTTGTACATATAGCAAAAATTGTAAATTAATAGACTTCATATTGATAGATTCTATCGATAAAGGGTGATAGAATCAATTACTAATAAATAAAGTAAATCAATAGACTTCCATCAGATTCTATCAAGAATCTATCAATAAGAGCCGATAGAATCAATCACTGATAAAATTGATAGACTTTCATCACTAGAGAATGATAGATTCTATCAAAGTCTTCTATAAAAAAGGCAAATATATTTTTTTTTAAATGACAGAATTTGCTATAAAAGAATTATTTTAAAAAATGTGCTATAATTGTAAACTGTAGTAAAAAAGTTGTTATACACCGCAAATTCCCAAATTTATTTGTGATTTTTGTGAAGTTCAAAATCACATGATTTAGGGAGTGTAAGATATAGAGTTTTGGGAATGATTTATGTTGGATTTTGTTTAAATTAAAATGAATGAAGAGTTGGGGCTGAAATCTTTATTTAGATACAGAAATTATAAGTAATTGTGATGGAAATTTTTGTTTGAATTGATATGTTGTGAATTGTGATGATATAAAATAATGGGAGTGAGAGATTATATGTGGGGTGGAAGTAAAAGTAATATTTATAATTCGAAAGGTTTATGGAGATTTATGGAGTTGGTTGTTGGAAATTTTTGGAACAACTTCATTCAAACATGATTTTGGGTCAACCCTTCAACAGATTCTCACAAACCTTCTATCCAAACAACAACTTTTTTGGAGTAATTGGATTTTGGACTTAATAAGAAAGGAGCTCCAATCTTGTTTGGTTTTAGTACATCACAACACACCTCTTCAACTTCTCTACTCTTCTTTTTTTTTTTACACAACCAAAATTAATACATTTGTTGATAGGTGAATTACACATCATTAATTAACCTAGATGAGTTAAATGTAACTTGGGTTAATTAGAGGGTTAGTTTTAACTAATCATGAGAGATGTGTAGAAGCTAGTATATAAGCTTCATTTGGGGGTTTTCTTCATTTGAGAGTGAGAGTAGAAACCCTAGCCACCACCTTGAGAGCCCTTGTACAATCTTAGCAATGACATTATGATGGTGGATCGAATAAGCTCAATCGATCCATAACAGTGGAGTAAGAACGTTCCCGAACCACTATAAATCTGGTGTGCTTTGTCTCTCTTCTCCATTATCCTTCTTTATTTGTTACAATTTCATCTCAATTTGATTTGATTAAGAGTAGATCTAGAATTTTCACTTTGATTTGGTATAGATCTACAATTTTGCTTCTACAATTTGGCATCAGAGCTGGTAGATTAAGCTTCTCCAAATTTTGTCTCTGCCTTATGAGGATTCAATCAATTTTGTAGAAATTAGTTGCCGATTGATTTGATTGATTTTTTTTTTATTGCTTATGAGATTGATTCCTCTGTGACTTCACTATTAGTTTCCAGCGTTTCTGCTTTCGAAATCGGCTCTTCGACGGCTCGATCTTGCGCTTGCATATAACAAATTGGTCGATGACTTCTTAGAATTTCGGCAAATTCGGTGTTTCAATTATAGAATCAATTGTCGCAAACTCTGTTTCGGTGGTAATTTGATGCAGAATTTTGATTTAAGTGGATTTGGACACTTCAATTTGAAGTTTAATGCAATTGATTTTCATTTCAATTGAAATATGATTGGCCAATTTGGGAGGTGCAATATTTGTGGCTGGTAAAATTAGTCCACTAAATTGAGATTTCAATTTTGAATTGAAATGTTGTGTAAGGAGCTTGGTATTTTGAAATCAACTTGAAATTGACTTCGTGAAATGAGTTCAAATTGTGCCAGATTTCATAGATTTTTTAAATCAACTTAACTAGTTCGTGATTTCATTTTTGCCAAATTGGAGTTGTCGTCAGCCAATTTTAGAATCTCAGTCTTTTGACCTTTGGATTGAGCTTTTGGAAAAGATGTTGCTATTAAAACTGCAAGATTAAGTTCAATTTTGAAATATGCAGCATGCATATCAGTAGCAACTTGGTGAGTTTTTCTATTTGTTTAAATGCATAATTTTGTTAATGTGTATATGCATTTTTAGAATCACTCTTATGGTTGGCTCAACATTGGTCAAATTTATGAATTCGGAGACTGCATTATTGTGAATTTGAGTTGCTGCACTTGTGAAATTTGAGCTGGAAATTGATTTGACATGCTAAAATTGTGTAATTATGCTACAAATTGGAATTAAAATTGTAGCTAGAATTTGTTTAGGCTTGTTTCTTTTAAATTGCAAGCTGAATTTTGTTATAAGCATGTCATTGTTGTGAAGATTTTGAGAATTGATTTGAAATTTTGAGGACTGATTATTGTGATAGCTGCTTTGTGGTCTGCTTGGGTATTTGTTTGGTTGAGATCGTCGTTTGTATTGTTTTCAATTTGTGGCTTGTTGAATTTTTTGAGTTTCACCATTCTCATGAATTTGATATTCTGCATAAGATGTCTGCTAGATTTGAGTTAGACAAATTTGATGAGTCAGGGGACTTTAGTTTGTGGAATAAGAAAATGTGAGCCTAATTTGTGCAACAAAAGGTTGCAAATTGCCTTAGATATCATTATAAGGATTTGGAAGAAAACATTGACGAATTCAACAAAATTTTATGGTGACCTGGCCAATTTAGAGAGGGGAATTAGTTGGTGAGAACCAAGTTATGATCCTCCTCGATTCGTTACCCAAAAACTACAAAGAGCTTAAATCAGTCATTTAGTATGACAGAGAAACTTTGACCCTAGACATTGTTTTTGGATTCTTTAAGATCTAGGGATTTGGAGATGAAAATTGAAAAGAAGGATTCTTAGGCCTTGTTTGTTAAGATTAAGTCTTCTAAAGGCCAAGACAGTTCATCAAGTAAATTGAGCTCTAATTCAGCAAAGGGGAAACAACCATTATAGCAAAAGACATTTACTTGCAATTACTACAGGGAAGATCGTCATACGAAGTATGATTGTCCCATTCTGAAGAGGAAAGGTAAGTTACCTAGAATAATTGATGATGATTCAGCAAAATTCCTCGAAGATTCTGATTCAGCTGAGGTGCTCTTGGCTAGAAATTCTGAAATTTGGACTCTTTTGATAATTTGTGGATCGTTCCACATGTCCCCTTATGAGCACAATTTGAAAAATGGCAAAGTTTTGTTGGCAAATAACCTTCAGCTAGAGATTAAGGGAGTAGGTTCTATTTGGCTTAGCATGGATGACAATTCTGTCAAGTTGCTAACAGATGTGAAATTTGTTTCAAGTCTTCAGTGAAACCTTATCTCGTTTGGTGTTTTAGATGTTGCTGGTTTTAAATTTGTTAAGACTCCATTTGAAAATTTGTCAGGTTCTTCACTAGAAGTTAATTGTGTTGTTCAGAAGCAGTTGAATTTTGATGTCGTGTCTTCTAATATATGCTTATATGTTGATTCTGCTTATGCATCTGAAAATCCATTTGTTGAGCCTTCAGTGCTTGTCAGTGACATTGCACGTTCAGATCCTATCTTAGTTACTCTTGAACCCGAGGATGTTCCTGCTGGTTTTGATTACAACATTCAGTTGTTCGATAGGGAGTTGGCTCGTTTGTTGGATTTTTTTTATGTAGGATGTTTGTGGTGAGACTTGTAATTTGTTTGCTCATTGTCTGTTTTTGCTGGTTTGTGATCAAGTCTGATTCAGAGGGTATTGTATACTCTCGTTATGATGTAGATTCGTTTGCTTTCGGTTACATACATGAAGAGGGGATAGATGTTCTTTCTCCGTTTGTGTTCTTGTATGTATCCTCACTATTGGGCTTTGATTGCATTTATCAGTTTTGGTTGCAGTGTTTTGAGCAGTTTGTCTCTTTCATGATTGTTTACTCGTTTGCAAGAAATCTATTTTTATTATGGCTTTACAAGAGATCGTTTTGCTCATTATGTTTTTAGCGAGACTTCAAGTGCAAGTTGCATCATCTGCTTTTTGGCCATTTGTAGATGATTTTTTTTGTTGCATCTGGTTGTTTTGTTGCTTGGAGTTTATAGATCTCTTGATTTGTTGCAGTCTGAAGATTTCTTGGTTTGTGAGTTTGATATAGAAGAGGTTTGTTTCTGTTCGTTTGGAGTATTTATTTGTGCTTCTGTTTCTTCCATTCTGAAGCACAGTTTGTTAGTTTGTTGAGCAGTTACATAGATTTGACATATTTTGGTGCAGCATTCTGAGCATTCAGATTGTTTGATTTGAGCTATTGTTATTTGAGGGTCATTTGGATTCTGAATGCATTTGTTTCTGATAAGTTTAGTCCAGGCGGACATCCTGACTTCAGTTTTGAGCTGCTTATGTCATTCTGAGAGGGAATACCTCATTTGCTTTGATTCCATGTTTTTTTGGCAACGTTCTGTTTGAAGTCAGTTTTGATTGTCTATTTTCGAAGATGTTCTTTGAAGATAGGTTCAGGTTGCCGTTGGTGGATTGAGTTCACTGTCCTGTTGAAGTTCTGAATTTTGAGGTCTTGAAGATTGTTTTGATTTGTTTTGCATGGACAAATTCTGAGCCAAGAGAGTTTGGTGTTCTGTTCTGTTCTGAGTTGCTATGCTTTGTTAGCATTCTGAACCAGGTGAGTCTGGCTATTATGTTATGATTGTTCAGTTCGAACAGGTTCTAATCCAGTTTTGTCTAGAATTCTGTTAGCCATGTTTGTTTATGATATGTACTTCAAGAGGGTATTTTGTTGATAGGTGAATTACACATCATTAATTAACCTAGATGAGTTAAATGTAACTTGGGTTAATTAGAGGGTTAGTTTTAACTAATCATGAGAGATGTGTAGAAGCTAGTATATAAGCTTCATTTGAGGGTTTTCTTCATTTGAGAGTGAGAGTAGAAACCCTAGCCACCACCTTAAGAGTCCTTGTACAATCTTAGCAATGACATTATGATGGTGGATCGAATAAGCTCAATCGATCCATAGCAGTGGAGTAGGGACGTTTCCGAACCACTATAAATCTGGTGTGCTTTGTCTCTCTTCTCCATTATCCTTCTTTATTTGTTACAATTTCATCTCAATTTGATTTGATTAAGAGTAGATCTAGAATTTTCACTTTGATTTGGTATAGATCTACAATTTTGCTTCTACAACATTAAAATTGAACAATCAGATTACAAGTCTTTCTCCCTAACCAAGGGAAAAACACAATTTCTAATTATAAGAAGGCGAATTCCATAACCCGTGGGAGCCGCAACCAATGCTAAATAAATTCATCAACAATTAGACATAACATTGGAAAGGAGTACCACAAGGTATCTATTTGTGCTAAGGACGAGTACATTTTGAATCATCGATATGACAGCCACTAATCGACAACATTTTAGTCGATTTAAGAAACACTTTGGGGAACTAGAATTTTTGCACGGCGTTGCACGTGATAATTTCTCAAATAATAAATTTTATATATATATATATATAATTATAATTATAAATTGTTTCTTACATTTTTAGGCTAAATTTAAATCATCAAATAATAATTTCAATATAATATTGAATTTTATAATCATTGTTCACGTTAGTTAAATTTATTAAATTTCACAGTTAATTATTTATTTTGAGCTTAAAAAATAATAGGTGTTATTATTTAAAAAAACCTAATAAAATTTATTGAATTAAAATTAAATTGTATCTCTGATTTTTTAAAATGGATGCTCTTTAATTTTGTTCTCAATTTATCTATTAATAGACCAATTATTCATGAATTATAAAATTTATAAGAGTTATATCATTATTATAATTATAATTATAAATATAATAATTAGATAACTAAATTTTTTATTATAAAAAAAACCAAGAAAGTAACTCCAAGCAAAAAGAAAGTTTCAAATATATTTGTAAACAAAATATAGAGAATTATATATATATATATATATATATATATGTGTGTGGTAGGAAATCATTATTACCAAACTTTTGAAATTGAAGAATTCATGCATTAACCTCAGATGATAATCTTATAATTCTTCAAACTTTTTTTTGAAAGACAACAATTATGCAAAAAAATCCCTACAAAAACTATTGCACAAAAGAAAAATCAGATGAAAGTTAAGGTAAATAATCCAACATAACTTATTATAAAACAAAAAACAAAAAAAGGAAAAATAAATCCAAGCGAACAGAAAGTGTTCTTGTAAACAAAATGTAGACACCTATTTATATGATTGGAAAATTCAATTTATTATTTTAATTAGAATATAAAATGTCAAATAAAATCTATGAGATTTTGTAAAAATATTTTATTTTCTACATTAAAATTTAAATGATATTGTAAATATCTCCATTTGATTGTTGAAATCTCTTATCTTCTAATTTAGCCATAAAACATATGAGATTTAATAAAAATATCTTATCTTCTACGGATGAAAATCTAAATGATATTGTAAATATCTTCTACGTTATTTGAATTTTGTGGAAAATTCAATTTATTATTTTAATTAGAATATAAAATGTCAAATAAAATCTACGAGATTTGATAAAAATATCTTACTTTCTACATGAAAATTTAAATGATAGTGTAAATATTTTAATTAGAATATAAAATGTCAAATAAAATTTACGATATTTGATAAAAATATCTTACTTTCTACATGAAAATTTAAATGATAGTGTAAATATCTTCATTTGATTATTGAAATCTCTTATCTTCTAACTTAGTCATATGAGATTTGATAAAAATATCTTATCTTCTGCAGATGAAAATCTAAATGATATTGTAAATATCTTCTACGTTATTTGATTTTTATTTTATATTCCAATAAATGGTATTTTAGTAATTTAGTTTATGACTTAAAGGATAAAATCATCTAAAAATGATTTTCCCGTTAAACCATATATGATATGATAAACCAACAATAATATTACTCACGGAAGAATAGGATCCTGCCAAAGGAAGCAATTTATGATAAAAAAAGGCAAACAAAACTAAAGAGAACCAAACACCTAAACTGAATGCTTAAAGTCTTAACAGGAGAAAAATAACTAAACAACAAAAAAACCAACACTAAAACATACCGAATAAAAAAAAAAAAGGAGAAAATTGGGCAAAAACAAGAAGCAGCAACACAACATCGAATCTAAGATAAAAAAAAGGCTAGAAATACGGTCCGGTTCGTCAAGATTGGGTAAGGTTGATTTGACCATCAACAAGACACATTGATTAATTGAGAACCTATACAATCGAAATAAATTTATAAAATTATAACTCAATCCAACTCTTACAATTTGGATTATGTTATATGAGTTTTGGGATTGTCGATTATTTTATATGCCCATAGTTTCTCATTTCGAAATCAGTACTAATTAGGAGAACTATTAACTACTTACCTATTTAAACTTGTGACTACAAAACCAATTTTTACCAAGCAAACTAAGAACAAAGTAAAAAAAAAGTATATATATACACAAAAAAAACTACTTGTGTTTTACTCCCAACAAATAGTAAAAGTAAATTGTTAATTTTTTTAAAAAATAAAGAAACTTTCTAGATTAGTTAAATTAAAAAAAATAATTATAAATATGACAACGTTTAAAAGAAATTAGTAATTATATTCATAAGTATTAATAATAATATCACATTAATTATCGATAATAATGCAATAATGCACAACAATGTATTTTGTTAAAATAAGTTATCCGATACAATTTTCCAAAAAAATAAGTCATAAAATGACTCAACTTCTTCCACATTTTTTTAAAAAAAACTTCAAAATCCAACCACTATGGTTTAAAAAAAAAGACCAGCTAGTTTCTCTTAATTTATTTATCATAACTTTTGTTTTTACCTAGTACTTTTTAGTTTTTACCCTACACTGAGCATTTGATCCCGTAACTAAATTTTAAAAAGAGGGTTAAAATTTTTAGTTTCCAAAAACATGACTTAATCTTGGTAAATTAAAGATTCATATTTAAACTCTCATGCACGATATGACAATCAATTTAGTTGGAATTATAGGCAATTTCCTCTCATTAAATCTCACAAATTTCACTAATGAACAACGTGTCTATGATCTAATAAAAAACGAAGTCCCTCTTGCTGGTGAGAGGGGGACCCTCTAGTTCAAGATTCAAAATCAACACTAAAGAAAATTATTTTTTTATTTAATTTTATTTTTATTTTAGATGACAACTATTTATCTTCTTTTCTAAATAAAAAATGAGTGAATTTCATTTGTGAAAGATGTTCCCCCAACTCATTGATCCCAATAAATTTCTAGCATGGAAGACTTATTGAATAGCACTCAGAACCGTTGGCTATTTTACCCATATACATCAAAATAATTTTCAAGTTCATCGCCCACTCAAGATTCAAGTCAAGTATGTTGAGACTTTGTCTAGTTCATATTATTTAATAATTATAACTATATTTTAATCTTGTTTTTTTTAATATACATATATATGTTATAAAAACGACAATCAACAATCGATAAACGAAGATATGAAAGTAGATAACGATAAACGAGAAAGACGAGAAGAAACAACACACAGAATGTACTTGGTTCACCAACGTTGTGTTGACTAGTTCACGGGTAGAGAGAGAGCAGAGTTTTATTAAGGAGAACGAAATTACAGAGTTTAGAGAATGAATGTCTACGCTTTAATTTCAGTTTATATAGACACTCTTTTATTAAACCCTATTACAGAATGTGTAAGCATTAAACAGAAAACAAATGTAGACACGCGATGCGGAAACAAAATGCTGATGAGCAAACACGGGACACATTGCAGCAATGCATTTGTAATGTGATATGTGTTTGTGCGAGCGAGATGTGCTAAGTGAATGCAGTTGCATTCACACAAGCGATTGTGGAATGCGTTCTCGCAACGGGGACGTTGCGTCCACACCCCCACTCGCTGACTAGACAGCGAGACCCCCGCTTATTAATCACACAACATCAATACGTTCAAGGCATAATACAACTATATATTTATTAATCGCACAACATCAATACGTTCAAGGCATAATACAACTATATATATATAATCATAATTGTGTAACACAATATTATTTTATTAAATAGAAAAATCCAATGTTATTAAGTGTGATCTTGAATAGTATATAGCTGACATATAAAAAAAGATTATATTCAAAGCAATAACCTAAGAAGACTATAATACATCGATAAAATTGAGTTTATTATCCGAATGATACCGTTGATAGGAACCATTTATAATGGTTGCAAATAACTTAATTTGAGTTATTCATATGGAGACAAATGGTGAGATATTCAATACAAAAAGTTTTTGAGATTTTTGTCAATTATTTCACAACTTTACTTGGAACCACAAGTCAACAACATTATTTCAATTTATTAAAGTTTTGTGATATATTTATTGAGTTAATAAAAATTAAGGTGGGAGATTCAAACCCGAACGTTTAAAATTTGATATTTTTAGTAAAAAAGTTATATTTATTTATCCTACAAATACGTTTCCATCTTAATCTTGGTGTATGAGTAACGAGGAGATCTCGGTTGATAAGATGGGCTTTTTACTAATACAATTCACACCGGCCCAATTTGCCATGCAGCAGCAAGGCCCAGCCCATTTTGTGGACGCTCCCATTTGCGGGTGCGTGGAAAAGTGGATCTCACCGTCACCGCATCACAAGAATAAAAAAGAAAAAAAGAAAAAAGAAATCCGCAGTTCTCCACCCAGAATATTTGGATGAAATTAAACCTTCATTTGAAGATCCATCCCTTTAACCTTTATTTCAATTCTCTTCTCTCTCGATCTTCCTTCTCCTGAATCGCAACGCAACAAGATCACGGATTAGATTTCAGGATCCGCATCTTCTGATTCGGTAATAATCGATGTTAATTTTCTCGTTGTTTCTTATTTTTACCTTGATTTTTGGCCTTGTTTTCTTGTGTGTTATGCGATTTATGATCTGCCGTGTTCTGTAGATTCATGTGTATTTTCATACTACGAGATTTTCTGTAAGCATTACGAGAAAGTATTTGTAGTTAAATTGGCATAATTTCAAACCTTCATTACCACCAAAGTGTGTGTTTGATCGGCGAATTTTAGCCGGCAGGGGCGAAGCTGAGAAGGAAGGAAGGCTGTTCCTTAAAAATTGAATGAAAACATTCAGAATTTAAAGTTCTCTCTATTTTTCTCCCTGAATTTTCTAAATTGTAAGATTGTGTATGCGTAAAGCTCAATTGTTAAAATTTTGCCCCAAATTTTATGGTTTTGTCCGTGATAGCCGGGAATCTTATTCATGCTGATTGGGCTATGCTAGGCAGAAAAGCTGCAATTATTTTCCTCCTTATCAAAAGGATCATGTTTATTGGTTCCTGATCACAGAAAAATAAGTGGCTATAAGGTAATGAGCTTATGGATTAAGCTATTGCTAACGAAATTTTGTGTTTTCTACGATCTATTTCCTGATCATCCGTTGGCAGTATTATCTTAATACTGCTCAATCATGTGTTTTCACTTTTTTCTGCCTGTTTAAGAAATAAATTGTCGTAAAACTATATAATTCAAAAGAAAGAATTGATTTTGAATGGCGATGCTTAATTTTTATTTAACTTTTATTAATTGAAATTTACTTAAGAATTTTTTTGTTCTCTTCCGCGCACATTCAACTTTGTATAGAGTTTTTATTATTATTTTTTTCCTGTGAAATTTGATATTCCTGATATATGTTGAAACTGAACTCTGATCTCTTTTGTCTTGGGGTGGGGGTGTTATTTTCTGCAGGAAGAATGTCTCGTGTTCGGAATTCCTGTTCTCAAGGAGGGATGGCTAATGATGAGTACTGGGCCACCTTGAATAAATATAATTTCAGAAACCACCATCAGAAAACAATTAGGAGCACTCATTATAATTATGGCTATTGCAACCATTTTGAATTCTCGGCTCAGTATAACGAGCAGGTTGATAGGTCTATTTATGCTAGGCCTGATACTCTCAACTCCATCAAGCCTGAAAACTCTCAGTCCTTTAAGAGGAGGAAGTTTTCTGCTTCACGTTGGGAGGATAGTGGGAGATACCATTGGCAGGCAAGGGCATATGATAATGGTGGACCTTCAATCTATAGCAATTTGGTCCATCCTCCTCCAAGATCCAACAATGATGTCTCTACATCTGCCAATTGTAAACGCGATCGCTCAATAATGGAAGACGATGAGCCTTTTTTTATGTCCAGGGATGAGATTGAGAGATGTTCACCTTCAAGAAAAGATGGTATTGATACAGTACGGGAAACACATCTGCGGTACACATATTGTGCCTTCCTTCAGAATCTTGGTTTGCAGCTTGAGTTGTAAGTGATCTAAATCTCTGATATATATTTCTTAGTTCAGTGAAAGCCGTTATTTATTAATTTCTAAATAAAACAATCTTTGAAGTTTTCTCCCCTTTGTAGATCTTGTGGATTTACTAACACAGGTTATTGTGCCTTGCAGACCGCAGACTACCATTGGCACTGCAATGATTCTATGCCATCGGTTTTTTCTTCGAAGGTCACATGCTAGCCATGATAGATTTGTAAGTTATTTTCTGGCTTCAGAGTGTCTGTTAGTCTGTAGATTGATTTCCCTGTTAGTGAAATTCCTTTGAAGAGTGTTATTACACTTTATGATGCCTACATTTGTTGCAGTTGTTAATTATTTAGATTCAAGAATTTTGCTACTTCTCTTCTCTTCCCACCCCCTCCTCTTTCCACTGTGTTATTACACCTTGTGGAACATTTGTGCATATTTGATAGCTGTTTTCTTTTCTCATCTCGTGTTAGCACTACTGATGGAAAATACATCTAGTCATCAATCATCATATTGATTGTATCAATTGTTTTTCATTATTACTGCGTTGGTGATTATGTTGGATTGATTGATTCATTTTGTTTATTCACTCCTGTTGCAGTTGATTGCCACATCTGCCCTCTTCCTTGCTGCAAAGTCAGAGGAGACACCGCGGCCTTTGAATAATGTCTTGCGAGCTTCATGTGAAATTCTGCACAAACAAGATTTTAACCTCTTATCTTACACGCTCCCAGTTGTGAGTAACCTCAGAAAATTTTATTCTGTTATACTTGCTTTCTTACCCCTTATGTAGTATGTTCTTTTGAAGTTTTTTGTTTTTATTTTTCAAATGAACCGAACTTTCATTGAGAAAAGAATGAAAGAAAAAAAAAATAGGGCCTACAAAAATACAACACTAGCAAATTGGAGAGACCGCCTATGAAAAGGATCTTCAAAGTTCAATCTAGTAAAATGTCTCCTAAAGGGTAATTACCAAAAATTTATGTAACCTAGGCCCAAATAGAAACTTGGAATCTATGATGGCCCAAATATAACTCGAAGATCTCTCTAACCTCTAATGATTCTACTATTTATATTGCTCTGGAGAAGCCACAAAATACTACACAATCGTGCTTTCCACAAGAACTCCTCTTCTCTAGAAAAGTGGAGACAAAAACTCCTTAATCATCTCCCATGCTCACAAACTCCAGGTGAAACACCAAAACTGAGTCCTCATCTTCTAAGTCAACTCGCATCCCAAAAAAAGGTGATCGAGATCCTCCGTCGCCCTCTGCAACATGCGTACCCATAAAGGAGATTACCTTTTTTATAACCTTATAAACTGTCTAAAGTATTAATCTTGTTATTTGTAACTTTGCTAATAAAAAAAATTACCTTCTTTGGAATTTTCACATTTTCAATATGTCAAGTGATCGAGTTATAATCAGCTGTTATACTTCTGATGAATTAATAAGTGTAATAACTACTAAACTTTAATTCTTATCAAAACCACTATATTATTTAACTAAGAGATAGTATCAATTCTTCTAAGTTATAACTAGGTCACTAATATTCCACGTTTCTTTTCTTTTTGCAATGCATAAGTTATATTATAATGACATCATAGAATGTATCTTGAACAGGAATGGTTTGAGCAATATCGTGAAAGATTAACTGAGGCTGAGCAATTGATATTGACTACTCTAAACTTTGAACTCAGCGTACAACATCCCTATGCTCCCCTTATGTCTGTTCTTAACAAGATTGGTCTTTCACAGTCGATCATGATGAGTCTTGCACTGAACTTGATCAGTGAAGGGTAAGTTCATCACTTCATTTATTCCACCTGTTCATTTGACTTGCTAATCTTAAGAGAATTAATACACAATATGTTTGTATCTGTAAGATAAAGATCTTGCTATTTGTCTCTTGTCTCTGCGATTATTTTGTCCTTGCTACTGCTTCAGGAATCTTTCTGGCTTGTCTTCTAGTCTATTTAGTAAGCATGTCCTGTGAAAAAGTAGGATAATGATGTAAGGTTAAGATTTAGATTTCTGACGTGTGGTGCAAGAAGAGAACCTCAATGGAATGACAGATATCTTGATTTGGCGTTGATTGTGGCACAAAAGAGGATGCACCGGTGATCTTCTTTTCCTCTAGGGTTCAAAATGGTTTGTTACTTGTGTCACTTGTTTTCTGGTTAGAGCCAGCTACCTTTACACATTTATCCTACTATGAATTATTGATTCTTCTGGCATGTGTATAATTTGCAGGATATATGCACGATTAGCATGCTCGCCTGTTTGATATACTTAGCTTGGCGGATTGATATGCTGTTCATGGAATTCTTTTGTTTTGCTTTTGTTCTTATTTTCCAATTATTGATGGTCAAGTGAGTCTAATAGAGACTGACCGCTGCTTTGGATGAGTTTCTATTTAGCTCAGAAAAATTCGCAATATGGATTTAGATCTAAGATATAATTGTTTTGTCTTTTCTGTCAAGATTCAAGGGTACATGACTTGAATAACATGTCAAATTGCCGGTTTCTTGATGTTCGATTAAATATACGCTAGCAAACAGCCCTTTAGTTGATAACCTCGAGTGTGCGTCAAATCATGTTTGTAAGTCGCATATTACTGCTGCCTATGCTTGGTAAATTGTCGCCTGGTTTGTTAATCACTTTGCGTCAGAGAGAGCATTACTATGACAGCTGACTGGTATAGGATGGGCAGATTCTGAATAGGAATAGGGGTTTTCTTGATAGGCAAGGGGTGTAAATTGTAAAGACCATCAAAGAAAAGATAGAATATAGTAATTTTGGATTCCCTCTCCCACAAAGAAAATATAAAATGTGTGCATTCTTATATGGCTGGTAGAATGCTTTTGTCCATCACTGCTTATTGTTTCCATTTTTCAGTTTTTCCCATCCTTGATTGACTTAAATTTATAATGGAAACTTTTTTACTTTATTTTCTTGAAAATGATGCTTTTTCTCTGTCGTTTGTGTTTTCATCACCATAAAACCTGAAAATTTTCTGTTTCACATATGGTATAATATTTGAAAATTAGTTTATATATGAAGTATATATTATACCTGGGATGGTTTGCCTTTGAAATTTATTTGCTTACATGTAAAATCTTTATTGTTTTTTTTTTTTTTGTTCTTTTGACCGATGGAACTCCATTCATTCTTGCTCTTGCACTTTCACATGATAAACTATGGGTCTTTAGAATTCTCTTATCAATTATCATGAGAATGGACTTTCAACTGATCAGTCTTTTCTGTGCTGCTCTTCTCAAATAAATGCCATTCTCATGGCAACAACACGTCCAAATGTCTCGACCTTTTATGTATCTAATATGCTTATTATCTGACTTTTTGGATATTTTAAGCCATTAAAGTTTTGAATCTATTGTGAAATTCTTTCAATTTCTCCCATTTCGTTCACAATGGAAAAAGAACTTTCTCTATTTGATTTTTATTTTCAATATAGTTTTCATGACTTTGAAACCTTTAAATTTATGTGGTAGAAAACCAGCACTGTCCTATAGATTTTCTTTTTTGAGAGCACTGTCCTATAAATGGAAGGATGCATGTCTGACCTATTTCATCTTGCTGTAATTCCTTTTTGTTTTGTTATGACATATACAATGACCACTCATTTTATATGTTGCCATTGTAGGAAAATCTGATGGTGTTTTGAAATATTCAGTAGTAACATCAAGGGTTTTGCATTCAATTTGTTGGACATAAATATTGTAAATTTAATTACATTCAGGTGCTATTTGTTTCCATTTATATCAACCATCATCATCATGGAGTCTCGCCTGGTGGTCAAGAGAAACTTTAAATATCCAAGAGGTGATGAGCTCAATTCGTGGTAGCCACCTACTTAGGAATTAATTTCCTATGAGTTTTCTTGACATCTAAATGTTATATGGCCAGGTGGTATCACTGGTATGTCCCATAATAATAGTTAAGGTTGTGTGTAACTGGGTTCGTACAGGTGCAGTCACAAATATCAAAAGAAAAATTATATCGTCATAGAATCATGATCATCAATTAAACGTGTGAAAGGTAGTTTTGTCAATAGAAACTCCACCCTCCCCGCCCATCCACGCACCAAATAAAGCAATAACCATGTCCTGCCCTGAAGGCTAAGCAAACTTTACCATTATTGCAACTTTCCATAGAAACCACCCCACTGTCTCATATGATCAACCGAAGAGAAGAACGAAATCATGTCCAACCTTATGATTCTGAGCAAAACTTCCTTAAATTGCTGTACATGCTTTACAATAGCTGCAACTTTCCATAAACCTGAGTTCTTACCTACAGAGTCCAGACAAATCAAGTCATGCCAATAACTAGAAAATGTAAAGACCAGTCACTATTATATTTATACGTGTATGCTGAATATATTGTAGAAATCTTTTCTTCTCATGAACATTTGTACAATTGTGGGAAGTTGGAACTTTGGGTTGTATCTGTTAGTGAGGTTAACTTGCATGCTTTTAAGAAGTATGATGAGATGAGTGCTTGATAACAATCCAGTCGAGATCAACATTTACGTCGTTAAGAACCGAAGATGGTGGGTTGCTTTGAGACGTTTAGTTGTTTGCAATATGCCACAACCGCCTCTCTTTTAGTGTGGGTTGCATTAGTCTCTGGAATCAAAAGCCCCTGCTGCCAAATTTACCTGGGAGTTTGATGTTTTCTGTATATGTGGTATATAACATATATCATAGGATAATGATATACTATCAGCAATCTTCCAGAGATTCTTGGAAATATTCCACCTGAGTTGCTGCTTTTTAGTTGGTAAGAAGAAACAACTTGCTTTTTATTCATTTGAAGCGAATGCTTGAAATTACTTTTGCTCTTGCTCTTAGCATTTATTCTTGTATACAGTTGTGTATTTGGAGCTCATGTAGTTTTTGATCTTGAAGTACTGTCAGACGTTGTCATCCTATTTAGTAATGGATCCCAGAATAGATGGTTTGTTGAACTGTGTGATGCTTCTTCAACAAGTGATGGTGGTAGCGGTATCTGTATATGAGACTGATATGTGGTTTTTGTAGGCTAAGGAGCTCACTTTGGCTTCAGTTTAAGCCCCATCAGATAGCTGGTGGAGCTGCATATCTGTCTTCCAAGCTATTGAATATGGAATTTGCTCCTTATCCAAATATCTTGCAAGAGTTCCAAGCGACGCCAGCTATTCTCCAAGGTATCTCAAATAACTCACGTTTTATTATGTTATGCAGTTTAAGGAAAAGTGTTTTCTTTGAAAAATTAAGCTTACAATAACCATGTCTTTTTTTTCACTTATAAAAAACAATTTTGTAATCCTAGCTACATTTGTAGTAAAAAAAGGAGCTTGTGAGACATTATTTTCGGGAAAAACAAAATTTCTGTTTTTATTGTTCAAAGGTGTTTTAGAAGTTGTGATCAAAGTTGAAGATAATAATTTGCCTCTCTTAGTTTAGTAGAGAACAAATTTAACTATTGTAATAAACAAATATCACTATCAACCAAAGCTACTGAAAAGTAGGAGAGAATAACTTGTAAAAATAAGGTGCCCATATTTGATAACATTAGAAACAAGATATTTATCAAATAGACCAACAGTCATGGATATTGTATTTTATATGAACAGAGTAGGCCTGCAATTGTACTTGGTTTAAACACAAATTGGTGTGAGTTTTTGCAAGGCTTTGTAGTTAGTGGATGTAGTTCTTGTTAAGCATTGACGTGGTTTGTTTGCATTTATGCTAAAAATGCAGATGTAGCCCAGCAGTTGATGGAGCTGCTTTAAAGTGAAAGCTCGATCGGACGAAACACGTAACGTCTTTGCCTTCCACGTGCAATACATTGCTGCTTTAGAATTACAGTAGGGGAGACGAGACGAGACAGACTGTGTATTGCATTGGCTTCTTATTCCTTCATTTCCTTTGAAGTCATTATCATACTCCTACTCAACAATGCAGTTGAAGTCGACCGACATTTTATCTGCTAAAAGGTGGAGTACATCACTTGTCAATAGTTCTAATGCTTGTTGTGTTGCAGCAGTGATCTATGTTCATGCAATCTGAAACATCGTTCTTCACTACATAGATTATTGAACTAAAAAAATGATCGAAGCCCGGGTATTTTAAAAGGCGAGTCTAGGTACTTGTTTAGCACCTCGCCTTAAATAGGCTAGACTAAGGTAAAAAAGTGTATGCCTTCTCATGTGGTTAATTAGTAAGTTTTTTATTCCTATATATTTTTTAAATATTCTTACGTCTTCACAAAAAATATTCACGTTTGTTTTTCGTATAAGTTCTAGTAGGCTAGCTATTGTGCCTTGAATTGCAATGCTCACACAAAATACTATAATGGGACACCAAGTTCAAGGTTTTTTTTTCATCAACTGCTGCCATATCACTTGATCTCTCGATTTTGGGATTTATTTATTTTGATTATTGAACTTTCAAATGTCTTTTGGTCTTTGTAGTTGGTTTAATTTTAGTTCATGGACTTTCAAATTTTTAAATTTAATCCCTAATTTGTCAAAAAAGTTCAAAATGATCCTTAGCCTACACAGAGAAACGAGAAAAAAATTTATTTGATTAAAATTTCCAATTTTTAACATTCTTGATAGTCTATTTGAAATTTAAGGAGATCCAAATTGGACAAAAATAATATCATTGATATATTAGTCATGAATAATATCTACCTGGTGTGACCTGTGAGATCTGCGTGGTGAAGGATTGTTTCCGCATAAGATGAGATTTGGTTAAAAAAACAGTTATCCATTAACTTAAAATATCAACATTAAAAAAAAAAAAAAAAAAAAAAAAAAACTTAAAATATCAACATATATTCTAAGATACAAATTGGTTTTTGTATGTAATTTTTCATAATTGTTTTAATATTGACTGAAATCTCGAGATTAGATCATCAAGACCTCTTATTATGATTTTTTTTAAGACCTCTTAATAAAAATACTCAACATTTCTCTAGGAAATTCTTTCAGAATTTATTTCTTTTATTTTCATTGCATTATTATGAGATAACTTGTTTTTTTTGAAACATTATGAGATAACTTTAAATATATACAACTTGTTGTTGTTTTTTTTTTTTTTTCTATTCGTGACTGTTCGAGTCAACTTGTGCATACTTCGCCTAATGTCATAGGATATACCAACTTTACAACATTTGGATGTCAAAGTCCTCTTTGATCAATTGAACTACTCCACTATGGTTTACAACTTGTACCCTTTAATTTGTTATCATGGAAATTTATAGCATAAAAAAAATCATGGAAATATACCTTTTCTTTTATTTTTCTGAAAATAAAAACTTAGTGGTACTTTAATAAAATGAGAAAAAAAAAATGTTTTATCAATATATTTTAGATAAGAAATGACACCAATAAGAAAGGACGCCATGCGAAATTTAATTTTTAAGTAGGTGAATAAAATGAATTGAACTCATCATCTTTGACACTTCTATTTTTTACCATTAGGGCATTGTGTTAATTATATATCTCAAAGTAATAAAATGTCATAAGTCTAAATTTTCCTTCAAAATAGTTTTTTTAATACATATTAGAGGTGTTGGGTAAATATCAAAGTCTTAGATTCGAACTTATGACGCTAGTGTTGAATTGATTTACAACCAAACAATGAAAATATTGTGTCACTAACTCTTCAAAGTAGTTTTTATTTGTTTCCTTCTTTTTTTAAACAAGTTTTTTTTTTTGTTCACATTTTTTTTCTAAACCTTGTTTTTAATAAAGGAATCTTTAAGCCTTCATCTTTATTGTTATTTACATTTTGAACATCTTATTCATCTCTATTGGAATGTATTTTATCCATTTGCTAAAAGAAAAAAAAGAAATTTGCTTTGTATAGCAACTTTTTTACCACAGTTTACAATTATAGAACATTTTTAAAAATAATTCTTTTATAGCAAATTTTGTCATTATTTAAAAAAAAAAATATTTACCTTTTTTATAGAAGACTTTGATAGAATCTATCATTCTCTAGTGATGGAAGTCTATCAATTTTATCAGTGATTGATTATATCGGTTCTTATCGATAGACTCGTGATAGAATCTGATGGAAGTCTATCAATTTACTTTATTTATTAGTAATTGATTCTATCACCCTTTATCGATAGAATCTATCAATATGAAGTCTATCAATTTACAATTTATGCTATATGTGCAAATATTTTCATTATTGTGCTATTCATGTAATATTTTATCCATTTTGTAATATACATGCAAAAGCCCCAAAGAAAAATAAGGTAATTAATTTGAAAGGGTTTTTTTAGTTATTATTATTATTATTATTTTTATTATAAGGATTTGTGGTAGTTTAGGTATGATAGATAAGATCATTTCATGATGATTAATTAATATAAATGAAAACAAATGATTTTTTATGGGTTTTCTTAAGATTCAAATATTATAGAATCAAATGGGATGTTGTCAAAGCGTACATGAACAATACAGATATAAAAAAGAAAGAAACATACGAAATTTATATATAAATAAATAAATAAATAAATAATTATATATATATATATATATTTTTTTTAAAATTTAACGATACATAGAAATTTGAATTTGTAAACTTTTAATTGTTAGATTATATAATCTAAATAAAAAAGAAGTTAGATTATATGATTTAATAGTATAGTAAATTTAAAATTCGATACATAAGATCTAAATTGAGGGATTTTTTTTTTATCAAACACGAAAATGGGGGATTGACAAGTAATATGGAAAATTCTAAGGAAATGAGTCAGATCACTTATTCCACTTTTATCAAACACAAAATTGAGGGATTGAAAGGTAATCTTGAAAATTGATGGATGCAATAGTCTAATAGAATATATATATATATATGGTTTTTTTTCTCACTAATTTTGTATGATGTCTAAATATTATAAGTCTATTAATTTCTTTTTTCTATAAATCTAAGTATGTTTTATGACATTAGTACTAGTACCTTGATAATGAAAGTTAAGTGTTTTAATGAATATCAAGTTTAATTTATAATCAACTCTTCATTAGTAATCGTTTCAAAAAAAAAAAAAAAAACCCTCTTCATTAGTAATTAGTTTGTACCAATTTCCTTTCCAACTAAATATATATAGGCCAGGTTTGTAGAAGAGTGTAGATAGAACATAAACCATACACATGAATATAGAAATACATTAAAAAAAGCATTACCTCATAAAATAAAAGAAGGGGATTTTGTATGTAGATTAAAAAAAAAAAAATAATTGTATGTATAACACAATTTATAAACTTATTCATTTGCAATATAAAAATAATTGAAATCTATAAATTTACATGGTTCAATCACTCAAAATCGAACTAATAAAAATCTATTAATTAAAGTGATAAAAAATCGATAAAAGTGCAAATTTATCAAAGAAGTATTATTAAACACTAATTTTAGACAAAATATATTAAGAATGAAATTATTTAAAAAAATATGGTAGGAAGAAATTTTTTACGACAAATTTCCATAAAAGAAAGTCTGTATCTTCTTTCAAAAAAAAAAAAGAAAGAAAAAGGGTGTCTGTATCAATGGCAAGTCGTGCGTCATCCCAGTCCAGTCGTGTATGAAAGTTGATTTACAGTCGATACCCATTTCTTAATTCTCAATCTTTGTTTATGATTTCTTCTTCATCTTCCTCTCGAGTCGATTTAACGCAAGTTCTTCACCAAACAACATACGATTCTCCAACTTCTTCGACTTCAATCTCGTTTCTTCAGATCTCGATTCGATTCGGGATTATCGGCGATTCTCTCCCCAGCTCCGACCCATCGTTTTCCGGCGCTCACAGATTTCTAATCCGCTGCAAATTCCGAGTCTCTGGGTTCGGTTGTAGTCTAAATCCGTCTTCCTTTGAGCTGATTTAGGGTTTGATGAGAATTGATCGACCATGCTGTCGAATCAACTTCAAAATGGGATGGACAGAGCAATGAACGTGTGGTCCCGGATTCCGAACGCCGACGAAGACGAGGACGATCGTGTCGGGTTCTTGAAGAAGAATGATGGGTTTGGCGTCGAAAGCCTTGATTACGAGGTTATCGAGAATTATGCTTACTGGGATGAGCAGGTACTTTCGTTTTCTTCTGGTTCAGCCTGGATTTATCATTATGATGCTTAATTCAGTTGTTTTTATGTTTCTCACAAATTGTGATTTGGTGTTTTGTAGGCTAAAAGAGGGAAATTATTTATTGGCTATAGCGTGGTAGTTAAGTGGCTGTATGCTTTGCTCATTGGCATTGGTATGATCACAGTTTCATTTTACCTTAGTCAAATGCTATTACTTTTTTTTATTTTTGAAACCGAAATCGGAGCTTCAATGCCCTATCCCCGAGCTAATTATATCCGTCCTAGGTCAGACGTCGAGAGACAAGGAAGGAAATGGAAATGGAGATGAAATTTAGGGTAGCCTGTGAAAATAATCCACAACCGCCTCTAACCTCGTACCTCAAGGGTAGCACAACCTCGAAGGCCAAGGCGCTTGACCTACATTTTCTATTACTCATATTTACTTAAGTGTGAAATGGACAATGTTTATCTTCTCATCAGAAATGTTTATGCTCATCATATGTCACCTATCATATGTGGGACTTCTTCCCACAAAGCAATAGGAAAATTTTCACAATAACAAAGCCACCTCTTCCATCACATTTGTTGTACTTTTGTTTGAAATGGATCTAACGGCAGCACACCTGATAATTTTATTTTTGTTAAAATATGTTCATTTATTTTGGGTTGTCTCTGATTTATGTGGGTTTTATGAATCTTCGTTTAGTTCTGAGATATTGATATAAGTTTTTAATATTGTAAGTAATTTTTTATTATTGGAGTGAATTAAAAGTGGGGACAGGACAACATTGCTGCATTGGACTGAAAGCAGGAGACTTGTAACTATATTAAATTTTTAAATTTGATTCGGTGCATAGTCAACTAAGAAAGAGCCATTGGACGTTTCTTGGTTGTCTTTTTGCATAATCATGGTTTTTTTTTCATACCAAGTTAATGGCTTCTCTTGGCTGCTTTCAGGCACAGGATTGGCTGCAGTTTTCATAAATATGGCTGTTGAGAACTTTGCTGGGTGGAAATTTTCATTGACATTTTCCCTAATTCAAAAGTCATATGTGGCTGGTTTTATAGTATACTTAGCAATCAACTTGGTCCTAGTATTATCATCTGTATATATAGTCACAAACTTTGCTCCCGCAGCAGCTGGGTCTGGCATACCTGAAATCAAGGGTTATTTGAATGGTAAGTCATAGTATTGGTGGCTTTTCGTTTCCCTCGTCCTGCAATAAAATAAAAACACATTGTTTGTGGGTTTGAAAGTATTTCTTTTGTTCAAATGATCAGGAATTGACATTCATGGCGTCCTTTTCTTCAGAACCCTAATTGGAAAGGTATAATTTGTACTCATGTTGTCCTTATTGTTGGAACATTCTGCAAATATATTTTTCCTATTTTTCTCATTTTTTCTTTTTAACATATGTCAGATATTTGGAAGCATTGGTTCAGTGGGAGGTGGATTGGCTTTAGGCAAGGAAGGGCCTCTTGTACATACTGGAGCCTGTATTGCTTCTTTGTTAGGACAAGTAAGCCAGCCTGCACAAGTTTCTTGGAGTAATAATACTCTTGTGACAATAGATATTTTCAGAAGTCATTGAGAAACTAGATTTTATTAATCTATGTTTTCTTTATCTTTGTCCGTATTTTCATTTGTCTATTTATGTGTATATTCTATTTGCAACCAAAACCATTTGAGACATGAGAAAGCTTTATTGTTATTCTAAACTCTCTCAAACTTTCATCCTGCAGCTGTTTAGTATCCATTTAAAATTGAGAGTCGTTGTTTGATGTTTTGAATTTGATTCATGATGTTCATTACCCTGGGATCAAAGCTATGACATGGATTATGTGCTCCTGCACATGCCATCAATTTTCTTATCTGAAAACTCTGAACTCATCAGCGTGCTTTTGCAGTTAGGATGGAAGTTTTTGTTTACAATAGGTAGATCCCTGTGTTGAATGGATGTACAAGAAGTTTGGCTTCTTACCATTTAGGGGAAGTTTGGGGGAAGAGGGATGAGAGTGGAAATGATGATGGGGAATGAGAATTAAGGGGGAATAGGAAGGAGAATGAATAGTGAGGTGAAGGAAATGATTGTGGAGAAAATAAAATGATGAGTATGATGAGAGTGAAAAATAGTCATGGGAGAATAAAAAGTTGTTATGGAAAGAATAAAAAGTATTAAGGAGAAGAATAAAAAGGTGATTTTTCCACAAACACCCCCTTATTAATTGGAGAGGGCCTATGCTATGGCAGACCCTTATTTATAACACCCTCTTATCCAATTGGAGATGGCCTATGCAATCTTCTCCCGTGGGTTTTACCCTTCTTCTGTAGTTTCATACTATCAATGAATTAAGTTTTTTCCAAAAAAAAACATTTATTAATTATTAATGTGGAATCCATGTGTTCGCGTGAATGTCCAAAATTCTTGCCTTTCATGTTCTTTCGAAACTCACACATGTGCACACATAAGTAGCATTTGACCCTGTGAACATCCAAAATAGGACCTCATTACACCCTTCCACCACCATCCTACGAGTTAGAAAGAAATTTCCTTCGCGATATTATAAGTGTGGTTTATGAGAATAATGATTTTTTTTTTTCTCTTTAATTTTGAAATCAGGGTGGTTCTGGTAAATATCATCTTAATTCCAGATGGCTACAAGTGTTCAAGAGTGACCGGGATCGTCGTGATCTTGTAAGTCTTTTTAGCATTTTAAGTGAACTGTCTCGTGGTCCGCCTTTTCTAAGCAGGCAATTACTTATTATTACTTCCTCCATGTTTAATACACCTATTGCCTAATTGTTATTTATCTTAATTTTATATATTGGACTTTGGAGAACTTAATAGCCTTTACTGGGCTTTTTCTATTCACAACTGTTTACGTTGTTATACTAAACTTACTTCCTAATAGTATTAGTGGCCATAAAGGCAATAACCTAATTGTTCTCCTGCTTTTTGGTTAACATCTTGAAAGGTGACCTGTGGGTGTGCAGCAGGAGTCGCTGCAGCTTTTAGAGCTCCAGTTGGTGGTGTATTGTTTGCATTGGAAGAAGTAACATCGTGGTAAACACATATCTTCCTCGCAACTTGCTTGAAGGCTGACTTATGCGGTTAATAGTGATAGAGATTTTTTCCTCTCTCTTTGTTAATTTCTGACTTCTGACCAAAATAAGCTTTTATTGTTGTAGTTTGGGTTTGAGTTGAATCATTTCCAGGACTAAAAGCAAGTATTTATTAATTTACAGGGTTTAAGTTATTAATTCTGTATCGACAGGGATAAAGTTAAACAATCTAAGTTGCCCTTAATTTATCTTCACATATTGCAAGCTGTATTTTTTTTTTTTTTATTTATGTGCTTGAGTGGTTGAGCTCATATGGTCTGATGAGTAACAACATTATTAACTTGAGAAACTTGCATATTGAAATTTGAATATGACAATGAAGGTGGAAGAGTCAACTTTTGTGGCGTGTGTTTTTTACTTCTGCTGTCGTGGCTGTTGTGGTGCGTGCAGCTATGGGATGGTGTAAGAGTGGAAAGTGTGGACATTTTGGTTCGGGTGGTTTCATAATATGGGACATATCAGAGTAAGGTTTATAATCTATTCACGTCTTCCTTGCTTATTTCTCCTTCAAATTTTTATTTGCTGATGGGTTATTACTTGTAGTGGCCAAGAGGATTACTCTTTTGGGGAGTTGTTGCCCATGGCTGTGATTGGGGTTATAGGAGGCTTATTAGGTTGGTAATTTTATTCATACCTTTTTAGTTGGCTTAGCTAAATTTCCATTTCCATGGATTGGGTTTCATGTTCTTTCTCTTGGTTATTCTTTTAGGAGCACTATTCAACCAGCTTACTCTTTACATGACTTATTGGCGACGAAACCATTTGCACAAGAAAGGAAACCGAGTCAAGGTATTCAAAATTTTAATGATGATTGATGTGTATCGTTTCTTTATCATGCAATTCTTTTCCCCAGTTACTCCACTTTCACACTCAAACCATTTTTTTCTCCCTTGGAAAATTTCAGATCATTGAGGCTTGTCTGATATCAGTAATAACATCAATTATTTCCTTCGGACTGCCACTTCTAAGGCAATGTACTCCATGCCCTAAAATTGATCCTGAATTGGGTAATGAATGCCCAAAGCCTCCAGGGGTGTATGGGAATTATGTTAATGTAAGAATCAGTATGACAATTGCTTATATTTTGTTGTTCTTTTCCCATCCTTGTTATCATTCTGCATGTGCATGTGATGCAATACTTTCCCATATCTTCTTAATCAGTTTGAAGAGGCAGGTATATCATCCCTCATTTACCAGGAGTTTTGCACACTTGAGTTGTTTGTCATGAAAATTTGCATGATTTTTTACCTTTTTTTTTTTTTTTTTTTTTTTTTTTCAGTTTTACTGCAGTAAAGACAATGAATACAATGACCTTGCAACCATTTTCTTCAACACCCAGGTTTTTCTTTCTTCTTTTTTTCAAATTTCTGCTGACCTTTTCCATTTTTCTGTATTATATATTTTCTTATCATCTTTTGGTTTCGATATAACTTTATTTTTCCAGGATGATGCAATAAGGAATTTGTTCAGTGCAAAAACAATGCATGAATTCAGTGCACGGAGTTTATTGACCTTTTTGGTAATTAACTTTATTCATTGAGTTTAAGGCTTCATTTTCTGTTTGACGAGCTTTTTATTGTCCTGTCTCTTATCTTCATTCTCTTAATTGAAAACATCCTTCTAGTTCTATTTAAAACTGATAAAGATAGCTGCTAATATGTGCTTGTGCTATGTTTTGAAGAACTTCCTGTAAAAAAGAATGTTTAGAAGGACTTAATTATATGATTTTTTATAACGTCCTATCCACTCTTCTTACTTCAGGTTATGTTTTATACATTAGCTGTCGTGACATTTGGTACTGCAGTTCCTGCTGGTCAATTTGTTCCTGGTATAATGATTGGATCTACATATGGACGTTTGGTTGGCAAGTTTGTGGTTAGTTTCTACAAGAAACCCAACATTGAAGAGGGAACGTGAGTCCTTACTTATTCTGTGAATGCTCTATTTCTAATTCATACGTGGTTCAATCTATACTGGAGGGTATGTTGATTTTGGCCTGCTATTTTTTTCGGCCAGTTAATAAAACTTTGTGGGGGTCATTTGCTTGCTAATGGAGTTAATGGGGGATAAAATAAATAAATAAGAAAAATTCAACCAACCTGAGCATACCCTTGACCCAAAAGGTCAGAGTTTTGAACTCCCACTCCGACATTTTGTACTAAAAGACCTTTTTTATAAAAACTTAGTTTAGGGAGGTAACACAAATCAAAAGTTGATTGTTGACAATTGAACCATGGAAGATCCAGTCCGTTGGCGAGTATAAAATTGCAACCAAGAAAAAGAAAAAAGAGTCATGGGGAAGCAAAAACAAAACTTAGTTTGCTGGAGGGGTCAGAGTGAAATAGGCAATGTACATATTGGGCTTACGGCCTCTCTCAACTTTTTTTATTTCAGATCATTCATTATACTTGTTTGTGCTTGTTTTCTTCTACCAGCAGAATATTTTATATTATTTTTGTAGAATAAAAGACTAACATTCTTCCAAATCTTGCTGGTTTTCTAGATATGCTTTGTTGGGTGCTGCATCTTTTCTCGGAGGTTCTATGCGAATGACTGTGTCTCTGTGTGTCATCATGGTTGAAATTTCAAACAATTTGAAATTTCTACCTCTCATCATGCTTGTTCTTCTGATTTCCAAGGTAAGTCCACATACACATATTTGAATTCATGGATGCACGGGAACGTTTCTTATTCATATGAACACTTCAGGCTGTTGGCGATGCCTTCAATGAAGGCCTATATGAAGAGCAGGCTCAACTGAGGGGTATTCCATTGCTGGAATCAAGACCAAAGTACCAGATGCGGAAGATTACAGCAAAGGAGGCCTGTGGAAAAAGGGTGATCCTCATTTATTCTTGAAACTCCTACCATTGTATAATTTAGTACTGAGTATTATCCAAGCAAAGATGTTTCATTTGGAGCCTTTTAGAAAGAAATATACCATATCAAGCAAAGAAAAAAAAAGAGTTTTGCATAAAGTATATGTGTGGAGGGCAGTTTGCGTGGTTCAAAATAAATGAAACATGTGCACATCTAATTATTTTGATAATATGTATAGTATCTAGATTCTTCCTTACCAAAATGTTGTTTTCTTTATTTTAAGGTTGTCTCCTTCCCCCGCGTTGTTAAGGTTGCTGATGTTGTTAGTATTTTGCGGAGCAACAGACATAATGGCTTTCCTGTGAGCATAGTTAAATTCTTCTTTTTCTCTTCATCTATTCACCCATTCTTAAGGTTGTGCTTCTTTGCCCCTTAGGTGATTGATTACTCAAGAAATGGAGAAACGCGTGTCATCGGACTGATGCTTAGAAGGTATATGGTGAAGGACAACCCTTCTTTCTTTTGGGGGGTGAGGATGATATATGATTGTAGCTCTCCCATAAATTCTAACTATATGATCATTGCTGCAGTTACTTGTTAGCACTTCTGCAGTCTAAAGTAGATTTTCAGCACAGTCCTTTGCCTTCTGATACAAGAGGATCCATATCAACCAGGTGAATGAACACTTGATTTAACATTATAAGGAATGGGTTGTCCTCACCTTTTCATTGAGTTCTGACTTATCCTCACTTCAGGCACAATTTCAGTGAATTTGTGAAGCCTGCATCCAGTAAAGGAATTTCTATTGATGATATACATCTTAGTTCAGAAGACTTGGAAATGTACATTGATCTGCTCCCGTATTTGAATCCTTCTCCTTATATTGTCCCAGAAGATATGTCTTTGACAAAGGTGATAATTTATTTGAGTTTTGTCTAGTTTTATTATTTACCATTTTGAGGTAAATTGTGGTCTCCATAATCTTAGTATTGAAATGTTGTTACCTTGCAATGGAATAGGTATATAATCTTTTCCGGCAACTAGGTCTGAGACACGCATTTGTCGTTCCTCGTCCATCAAATGTGGTTGGTTTAATAACTAGAAAGGATTTGTTGATAGAGGTAGTGTATTTGCCTTACCACATATAATATGTCAAATACAGAAGTCTAGACAATAATAAGCTATGATCACCTCCATGCAGGATAGTGAAGACTCAGATGCATTGGAACTACAATCGACAAGTGTAAGGTCTCTGACTCTCTATGATGCTTTATTTGTCTTCCAAAACAGATATTTACCACTGTAATGTTTAGCTCACTATATATTTCTTTGATTAAAATAGAAATTGGGGTTGAACTAAAATGATGGGTTTGTTGGGCCTTAGGGGAATTAGGAATAATATGGGGATATAAGGGCAATTAGTTAGTGAGTTAGTTGGGTTATTTGGTTATAAATAAGATGAGATAGGTAATGATTTGTTATGCAAAATATTCAATAAGTTATCTCATTTGGGCTCAAGAGAGGAATTTTCTAGAGGAGGTTTTAGGTGTCTTTCACCTTGTATTTTGGTTCCTTTTATATCGTAATAGAATTCGGTCTTATCTTAAAACTAAAAAAAGGATGCATCTATTCTAACCCAGATGCCTATTATTCATTCATTGGGATTTCTAGAATGTGATGAGAAAGGCTTGAACATAGCTTTCTTTGGAATAGAATCCTCAATGCATCTATTCAGATGGATTCTTATGATTTAGTCGCTATCAAAACGAGTTGTCTAAACATGCCAAAAGATGTAACGTAGAAAAATCCTACCGAAGTATAATCTCCGAAGTTAAGTTAACGATCTTCTACATTGTTATAATAGCAGAGCTCGGCATCGAGATAGAGGAATACATACGAGGAGTGGGGATGTAGAGAGCCCACTTCTTCATGGACTTCTGGTGAATAACACAGACAACTGATAAACATCCTAGAGCATCAACTAAGTTTAAGATACTATTATATGCTTTATTCATATTCCCATTAGGAGATATAATTCTTTATTGTTTGCTGATTGGGATTCCAAGCCCAAGCCAGGTACCTGCAGCAGAGCATTGTATTGTATATCATAGAATGTAAAGATAGAAAAATTGCGGAGGTAACTTTTTGGAATATTGTAGAGTTGCCTGACTAAGTTTAAGATGGTCAGATTAGTTACCCTAGTCAGTGTACCATGCAACTTTTTATAATGTGCTTGATTGATATGACTGAATCTTATAAAAGGGCATTTGGGAATGATAAAATGGCTAAAAAAAAACCATGAACTTTGTCGTTCTTTTAACATTTTCATAAATGTTTGTAAACTACTCTTGGAGTATAATATATTGTTAGAATGTCGAATTTTCATCCGTCACATTGATTTTTTGTTCAATATTCTAGTAGGTGTCTACTCGTAGGGTAGCTTTGAAACGTATAACGTGTTCGAAAGATTAGGGGTAGTATTGAAACGAGTGGTGAAGTTCAAGGGTATGTCTGTTAATTTAGCAAAAACAAGAAGAAAAAATCATATTTGTTAGGAGATGGAGGATGGATGTGGGGGGATTAGGGGTGTACATGGGTTGGGTAGGGTTAAGGGTAATTTTTGGACCAACCCAAAAATTTGGGTCAATCAACTTTTTAATCCAATCCAAACCAATTAGAGTTTCAACCTAACCTAACCCAACCCTATATTTTCGGGTTGGGTTGGGTTGGGTTCATCGGTTCAAAAGGATTAAAAGTTGAAGACGAGATTACAAATTCGACGAAAACACTAATTATTTTAATATTTGGAAGTCAAATATCGGTATAAAATTTGACTAAATATAAAGCTAATTTTGTAAAGAGTATGAGATTTTTTGATTAAAAAATTGGATAAATTCTTGAGGGAAAAAATGTTTGAGAAAGATTGAAGTTTACTTGTTCATAGAAGGAAAAAAAAAGCAAAAAAAGAAAAAGAAAACATAAAGTAAAAAAAGATGTACAACCTCTAGTCTTTCAACGACTTTACACTACAAATATATGTTAAGAAATATATATTTATATTCGGATTCCGGGTTGAACCCAACCTAAAATCCGCGAAATGACCCAAAAATTCGGGTTTACTAAAAATCTAACCCAATCAAAATTTTTAAAAACATAACCCAACCCAACCCTAGGGTTGGGGGTAGTTCAGGTAGCTTTGTTACCGGGTTTTTTGTACACCCCTAGGGGGGATGAGCCTGAAAAGGGATTGTTCTTCAAGGTTTGGGAATGGGGAATCTCTGTTTGGAATTGGGATAAAGCTACTTGGGAAAAGTTGTTACCTTTTATCTCAGAGACAAGATAAAGAACACTTGAGAATGGAGATTAAAAGGTTTTTTTTTTCTTTCAAAAATAATTTTATTGATTAAAATGGTAGTTAAGAATATATCTTCTACCTCAACCTTACCCTATCCTGTCCTGTATAGGTGAAGGAGAAAGAGCTAACAAATCTAATATTGTCCTTTGTGAACTTTTTCTAAAGGTGAATTTGAATGGTCTGTTTTATTGGGATCTTTTCATTTTTCATTTCTCAAAATAAATATGCGTTTTTAATTATTAAAGGCACAATCATTTTTAAAATAAGAATGGTAAACAGTTCTCAACACAATTTTCTTATTTTGTGATAATCTTTGTTTATGTGATGGCAGTTGACTGAAAATTGGGTCGTCATAGTTGTAATAATGACTGGTTCATTTGGATATAGTGAGTGATTAACAAGTTCTCATTTTGTTATAATTAAATTATGGTTCTATTTAATCATTGTATGAACTTTATCAATTAAACAAAATGTTGATTTGACGCATCTGTTTATCAGATTGAAGGAATTTTCAAGAATGACAATATCTATTAATTTAATGACTGAATAAATAGGAAATTAATTCAAAGTTTAAACTTTAACCATAAATTCTTCAAAGAAGATACACAGGCCATTTTGGTTATTTTCGGGAGTAAAATACTCCAAAATTAGGGAAAAAACATACATAATAGAGAAGAATAACAAAAATGATACTCATAAATGACACTACATAATACTAACAATGCACAAAACAAAACTCCATTGAAAATTCAGAAGAAAAAAAAAGTGATCAAAACAAAACCAAAGAAGTAGCTTAACCAAGAGTAGAAACACCAATGGCCACAACAGAGAAGGCCAAAATGAACAGCGCAAGCCGAGCGTGGAGGCGGGCTGGAGCAGAGCTAGGTGAGGGGGCAGCAGGAGTATGTGCGAGGGGGACGGAGGGGGAGGCGAAGACGGAGGGCGAGGGGGCTGCAGCAGCGGAGGAAGTGAGTCGTTGGACGTTAATGTCGAGCTTCTGGCCGGCCTGGCAGTGGCCGGGAACGCCGCAGATGAAAAAGTGATGGCCTCTGGTAGTGATGGTGATGGAGTCCTTGCCCGAAGTGTGGGTCTCGAAAGGGTTGGAGACATTGCATGATTTGTACATGGCGTGCGTCACTCTCATTACATTGTGGAATTGAGCATTGTACTCAAATCCTAAAACAATCAAACAAAAACTCAATTAATTATATTCTTAATTATCAATTTTTTTAGTCTTCAAAACAAATATAAACCATCATTTTAATTGATTGTTTGATTCTCTTTTGTGTTCTCCAACATGTGTGATAAAACATCCCAATGCCAAAAAGTGAGACAGAACGTTATTCCATATGTTTTCCAAAAAGTCCCTATACCTGCTTCTTTAAAGAAAATAGTACTATTCCGTGTTTTCCGAAAAAAAAATATATATTTAAATACACGTTTTTGAACTGTTAAAAAAAATCCATGCATGTATCTTTTAAATCTTCAAGGGTGTTTGGAGCACCAATTTGGTTATGATAAATAAAAAGTTATGATAAACGGTGGATTATTATAAATGATGTTTGAGAGGCAAGTTATTATAGCAGAGATTATGATAAACGGTATTTGAGGGGTTGGTTATGAAACAAAAATAATATTCGTAAGGTTTAGATAAACGGGCATGCAAGTTTAGATAACCACCGTTTATAATAAACGGTGGGGCAAACATTGGTTGAGTTATTATACCGACCCAGTCGTTTACATAAATGGAGCCCAAACATATCCCAAATAGTCTTGCAAAAATCCAACTTTTATTAAGCATCAAACTCAATCTTTAAAATCCTGAAAGTATGCTGTATGAAAGTTTATATTTTAAAATGAGACATTTGGTAGTATATATATTACGTTGATTACAAAACAAAAAGAATATGGATAAGGATAACAGATACGAGAATTTAGAGAGTTACATGAGAAAAATGGAATTTTTAAAAGTATAGAAAACAGGATAGAATAAGTGAGAGTGATAATTATTTTAAAAAAAAAACACAACACGTTTCCAAACAATAGTGTTCTATTTCTAAAGTAAAGATAAAAGAAATAATCCTAATATTTTTCACTTGTGATAAAAAAACATAAAGAATGGGAAATTGCCTTTACGAAAAGGACACTAAATAATGGGGGAATTAAAAAGGGAAAAAGTGAAAAAGGAAATGGAAATTATATTATTTAAAACTTGTGAAGAGGTCATAATGAAGGCGTGAGGAAGTGGGTGGAAAAATGGGCCCTACAAGGCCCATTAAGTGTGGCCCACTATCACATGCTTAAAGCCCACCTAATTGCTGTTGGTGTTCCCCCTTCCCTTTTTGTTTATTTTTGGAACTCTCTTTTTTAAGACCCTACTTTCGATCTCAATAACCTATACAATGTGTGTCGGAAATGGCAAAAAAAAAAAAAAAAAAAAAAATCAAGAAGTTCGGTCACGTATAGATATCCTATTATTGATAAACGAGACAAGTTTTTATTTGGCCTTATTAAACTATGTTCCAATATGTTTAACTTAGAACATAGATCACTTGGTTGGAGTCTATATCTTCATTTTTTTAATTGAATAAGAGGTAGTGAATTTTAATTGACAGTCTTGAGTTCATACATTATGCCAATTAACCGATGTTATTGAATTCAATTAAAATATTAAAATATTATATTTTTCACTCTTAAAAATGTGAAAAATTCATTTATCTAATAGTGAGACTAAAAAAAGCGTTGTTAATTTTTTTTTTTAATTTTGAGTTAAAATGTTGTTATGTCCCTACCTTAGATTCTGTTGCATTTTAATTCATACATTTCCAAATGTTTCATTTTACTCACAAAAATCAGCTTCTATGAGTAGTTTTTGTTGAGTTTTTTTTTATATATATATAAAAAAAATTCTATTAACTTTCTCTCAAATTAAAAATATGTTTTCTTTTTCGTAAAATAAATTCTAAATTTTATTGAAATACAAACGGAAACAAAATTTAGAGTAAAAAAAAAAAAAGAGACATTTTAAGCATTTTTTTTTTGTAAGGGACTTAAAAGAAAGATTTTGAAAAGGACCCAAAAGAACCCGGCAATAAGAGACATGAGGGTGAGAAACCCAAGAAATGGGTTTTCATTTTTGCAAAACTATCAAAATTTAAAACCAATAAAAATAAAGTAAAGAAATTAAGAACAATAAATAAAGTTAATAAAGTTGTAATTTTGATAAGAAACTTACTAATAACATCGCCGGGCTGGAAAGTTTTAGTGGCAGCCCATTGCTTGTAGTCGACACCGCTGATGGTCCATCCGGCGGCGTCTCCGACCTTATAAACCACCGCAGCCGCCAGCTCCGCCCCCATAACTGCCATCACCACCAACACCGCCGCCGCTCTCTCAGCCGCAAAACCCATTTTTCGGCGGATGTATATCTTTTCTCAAAACTCTCTTCGCTACAAAAATGGGTTTTGGAATTTGAGATGGATAACTTAAAAAGGCACAGCCTTTCTATGTCAATTTATATTATCTCTTTTTCATCTGTTGTGGGTTCTTTTAAGGAAAATTTTATATCACTTTCCTTTTTAAAAAATATATACTTTAATGTTTGGGGTGACCCCATTTTGGACATTGAATCTTAGAATCTAAGAAATAGCAATTATTTCTATCTTTTCCTTTTTTGATATTTTGTTTTAAAGGAAAAGTTCAATTTCTACCCTTAAAATTTGGGGTTGGATCACTATTGTCACGTGAATAAATATAAATAGATTAACTTGCTCCATACATGATGTATGATTTTATTTTTATAGATTATAAATTCAAATCTACACGTTAATTAAAATGTTATAAAAAAATAATTCTCATTAGTACTACTTAAAAAAAAAAGGTTTAGACTCTTGGTCAAAACTTTATTTTAAGTCATTTACGCCTAACTTTTATGTATATGAGAATTTTTTGAATGGAGAAACTAGAGAACACAATTGCTCTCAAATAATATGAGACTCAAATATCGATGATTAATATCAAATAAAATAATCAATTGCACCACGTTAGATTGATATTAAAGATAACTGTTTGAATTAAATTGATAATATTCACTTTTTATTATACTTTTTTTCCGAACTTATTTAGAAAGAATTTTGAAAAATCTTTTCTTGCCATGTTGGTATGATTCTAAATGAAAAATAATTCGCTTCAAGGTTTAGATAGATTCAAATATTAGCTTGAGGTTTTAATTGAATACAATTTCCGTAATTCAGGGATATAATTTTTTAAAAATTTTTTATAAAAAAACCCGAAAGTGTGTATGGATAAAACATAGTTACGGTGTGTTTGTTTTTTTTTTTTTTTTTTGTAGAAAAGAATGGAGGGGTTTTTAGTATAGAGTGGGAAGAAGTGGTTAATAGTAGCTTATAGTAGTTAACTACTCGTTTGGAGATTGAGGTTAATAGTGGTGAATAATGAATTACTTGTTTGGAGATTGAAGTTAATACTGGTAGATATAATTTTTTTTTTTTTGAAAATGTGGTTGGAGTAAATAACAACAATTATATGTTGTTGCTGTTGTTTTTTTTAAGTATCACCTCAATTGTTGTTAACTGAACTTAAAAGACATTTTTATAGTTGATCATATTTGTTTTTAAAAACAATCAATTTTATATTTTTTTACTAAACATATGAACAACATGAAATGAATGAAGCAAACAATAATAAATTTTAAAAATTTAGGCTAAATTTATAATTGAATATACTATTAAAATGTAAATTATTACCGAAATAATAAAAATATATTTACGTGAAACTTGTAAAAATACATTATTCTAGAAAATAAAGAAATAGAAAGGAGGGCAATTTGGGTGCAGTCAGGGCTGCACCCCACCCATGAAGTCAACATATGTGACACCTTTGGTGCCACATATCTCAGCCCACTTTTTTTTTAAAATAAAAAAATATTAAAATGTGTGTGTGACTTCATGGGTGGGGTGCAGCTCTGGCTGCACCCAAATTGCCCTCAAAGTACTAGCATATTATGGTCTTCTTGTTTAAAAAAAAAATAGCAATCATAGTCAAACTTATGGTATAATTAATACTTATTATACAATATTGTTTATACATAATACTATATAAATACACAATATTGTACTAATAACATATAATATTGTATTATTATAATATCCCAAATTATATTGTACAATGAATATTAACCATACCACATTTTTATTATGGATGCAAATATTTTCAAATTTGCTTAGATATTTTGTGAAATTAGACTATACAACACAATTTCCCTTCAGTCTAGGTACTTCTAATTTTATTTTTATTCTTTTATTTTTAAATGTCAAATTTTAATTATTATAACGATAATAAAGCTAAAATTTAGCATTTGTGGTTAATTTCTTACTATATTTCATTTGTAAATTTTTTCTTATTATTTTTTCAAAATTTTAGAAATATGGTTACATCAAATATTTTATTAAAAAATGAGGTTTTTTATGAATTAAAATTATTATGCATCGATAATTTTTTAATGAAATAATTCATTTTAAGATCGAATTTTCAAAAGTAGAATTAAATTAGATTACAACTCATCTATTAACCCAACACGTTATTGACTTTTTCGATAGAGTTAAAATTATTTTTAGAAATAAGCATTTAAATATTGATGTTAGTCGAGATTAAAAGATAAATTTGACTAAATTTAAAGTGAGATTTAATAAAATTGTTTTTTTATAAAAAAAAATAGAGATTTGATAGAAAGTTTGAAGAGTGGCTAAAAAGGGGTTGAAAAGTAGTTGTTTACTACAAAATACAAACGAGGGGTTGTTGAGGATCATGTCCAAAGTCCAAACATACCCTTATAATGGGTTAGTAATCAAGAATTTTTTTTATCTGAACCTTTCAATTTAAAAAAAAAATGACAACAAAAGTAGAACACAACTACATAACGTATGACCTAACATTCAAAAGATTAGAAATTGGAAAGTTGGGAAAACTAAGTTTTTTATTTTTCTCTTTTGATAAGCTTTTAAAAAAATAAAAATAAAGATTTTTTTTAAGAATTTAAGACTTTATAAAATGATTATAGATACCATGGGTGAGTGACGCAATAGTTTCATTGTTTGGTTGAAAACAAAATGATTATTGATAAAAACCGTCATTAATATCGTGAAGAAAACAGGAGGCATGACATTCATCAAACGATATTGAAATTGTGCAGATTATCGGCCAATAAAATCGGTCAAAACATATTATATACACAAACTTTCAGAACATGAATCTTTGTAAGGACCCAAATATTAATAATCTTAATCCCCTAATCCCATTAATTTATTTTCACAAAATTGGAACTTTCACTATAAACTAAAAGGGAAAATATTGATGGGCATGCTTGTAATGATTTTGACTTTAGGGATATGAAAATGATAAATAAGTTATTATTATAATAATTATTATTGTTCCTCTTTGCAAACTTTTTGTTGGTTCAAATCAATGGTTGGAGTAGAAGAACTTCAAAGGGAAGAATAGAATGTTTATGTAAGGTGGGAAGTTGTTTGTAAGTAGGGTATTTTATAATATTTGAATATAAAGTTCTCTTTAAGAAAATATCATTATTTTCTGCGACGAGTAACAATCATGACTATGAGTAGTATATTTAATGTTTTGTAAGATCTTTAATTTCAAAAAAAATAATGTTCTATACTATTTTGCACCAAATTTGAATTTGACCAATTGAGTTTTTGGAGCCATATCAGATTTTGTCTTTAAGTTAGAGCAACAATTAATTAGACTTTAGAGGTTTCTCTTTGCTTATATTTTTATTTTTTTGATTCACCAACTTAATTCTTTGTACCTTCTTTCATATTATTGTCTACAAATGAGGTTTGGACTTTAGTCTAAACAACCAGTGTGATTTGATCAATTTTTGTCACTGATCACTATCACCATGAAAGGGGTGTATATATATATAGAGTTGGTAAACATCTATTATCATGGAGTTGGATACGACTACGACATTAGTTGTAATGATGGACCAAATGATCTATGTTGAAAATTATTTTTAAATAAATGATCATCATAAATTAAATTCTTTAACTTCTTTTTAAAATATGAATTCTTTGTATAATGATATAAAAAAAAAAAAAAAAACTTTATATAATAAGCCAACCAATTATAGGTTTTTTAATTTAATGAGCAAAGAGGATTACAAAAATGCCAACCAATTTGTGACTATGGAGGCAATAGAGTAATTTTTTAAAATTTTAGATTTTTCATACCATTCAAATATACATTCAAAAGATATTCTCCCACACAATTTGTTGGGGCTTTTAATGTTTATATATAGTTGTTTCAATGTACTTAAATGGAATTAAAATCCTTCTTAGCAAGCTATTTATTTTGTGGATGATTGTCTTCCAAGGTTTAACAAAGTGGTGAACCTCATATATTTATTTTATGATTATGGTGAAGAATTTTTGTTAACAAAAACTAAAAAAATAGTAAGTTAGGTAAAAGTGAGCATACCTCAATCAACATTTTAAATACATAAAATTATAAAGTTTGTTGTTCGAGTTCTGAAACCTCAAATTGTACTAAAAAATAGTAAGTCCTTATTTTACATTTAACAAATATTTAATTTTCTCATATACAAAGATGGTTAAAATGTACAATCAAATGTGATTAATGGTGGCATGTCACAAAGTTTATTGATTTTAATTTGGGTAAAGTCTAAGGCTAGATTACACTTTGATAAAAGCGAACTCTCAACACCGTAGAAAGTACACACGAATAGACAATTACTTGGAAAATATCCAACAGCCATTTTTGCTTTATGCAAAAACTGATACAATTAATAGTATGACTAAATCTTTTAGCTTAAGTTTTTTTATTTTTTGAAAATATAATCTTTTAGCTTAATGTAAATAAAAATAGAGGAAGATTTTGGTGGAGTCTCTCACATGTCACCATTAAAAGATCACAATTTTTTAATTTTTTCTTTTTATTTATAAGAGAATTTTTTTGTGATGATTAAGCTTATAATAGATGGTAATTAAACATAAGTCATTTCGTTCATTAAATAAAAATAAACAACAACAAATATGCCTAAACTAATTCAAGCAATACTATCATAATCCAAATAATTCACAACTGATACGAAACAGAATCAAAGCCATTCTTCTTCATGGGGTTGCCATTAGTTCCGACGGGCTTGATGACGGTGTCGTCGTGGTGATCCATGAACCTCTTCCACAGCCAATGCCGGCTCCAAACCCTATCGGTCATCTCTTCGATGGGGACGTTCTTGGTCTCGGGCAAAAGGAACAAGACGAAGATGGACATGACGAGGACCCATGCGGAGAAAAAGAGGAAGATGCCAAACTTGAAGTGGCAGAGCATGGAGAGGAAGGCTTGGGCGATGACGAAGGTGAAGAGGAGGTTGATGCACACGGTGATGCTCTGACCGGCCGATCGGGTTTCGAGCGGGAAAGTTTCGCTGGGAATTAGCCATCCGAGAGGACCCCATGACCACGCGAAGGCTGCGACGAATGTGCACACCATTACTACCACCACTATGGCCAGGGCGTTGTGGAGGTTGTTCACGTCGTCCTTTACTTTCAGTCCTAGAATTATGGCTATCACTACCTGTTTATTGAAATGCAGATTCTTAATTAAACTACGAATTTGATCTTATGAAACTAGATAACAAAATAAACATATATCATTTTCTTTTATAGATGGTTGATGTTTTCCTTTTAAGTTAAACATAGGATAGGTTATTCACTTCTACAATGGAGTTATAACTCATTCCTATTATCCATAAGTTTTTTAATTTTCAATTTCAAATCTAATGTTTTCAAGTAATTCACATTTTAAAGAAATTTACCAATAGACTTAAAATTAAGTGTTTGGCAACTATTATACATAGAATATAAATTTATGTGTGATAGATTAATTAACTTCATGTTGTATTAAAAAAAAGATTAATTCGTTTTATTTAAATATGCCAATGAACCATACAAAAATTGAAAGTTCATTGTTTTTTTTTAAATAATAATAATAATAATAAGACAGACAATTGATCTTATTAACTTAACCTTTTCATGTAAAATTAAGTGAGGTTATGCTGATCGTTTCGTTTTGAAAATTGAGTATAAAAATACTACATTTACATGTAGATTTTTACTCATCATAGAGAGATTTAGGAGAAAACATAATTTTCAACAACCAAAATTCAAAAATTCAGGCCCCATTTTTCTTGTTTTGTTTAATTTTAAAATAAAAATATTACCTTGAAGAAAAAAAAAGATAACGACTTATGAGGGACTTTAAGATACCTGAGAAATGAACATTTGAACGCCGGCTTCAAGCAAGAGAACACGGCGGCCAAGTTTATCAACGGAATAAATAGACACAACGGTAGAAACGACGTTAACAGCTCCGGTGATGACGGCGGAGTAAAGCGCGGCATCGTTCTTAAACCCCAGCGTGTTAAACAGCACCGGCGCGTAGAACATTATGGCGTTGATGCCGGTGAGCTGCTGGAATATCTGGAGCGCCACCGCGATTATGATCTGCGGCCGGTTCCTCCGCTTCAGCAGGTTTCTAAACGGGTGCTTCACTTCCTTCGCGATCCGGCTCGCCTCGACCAGCTCCTGAAACTCCGGTTCGACGTTTTCGGTTCCTCTTATCTTCTTCAGTGTCGCCTTTCCTTCCTCGAACCGGTCCCGCTCGATCAAACTGTTTGGGGTTTCCACCACCAGAAGAGCTCCGATGGTGAGAAGACCGGCCGGGACTCCGGCCAGCCCTAGGGAAACTCTCCACCCCCATCCCTCTTTTATTCTGAAAATTAATATTATTCATTGCTTTGTTTCTTAGTTTTTTGTTTTTAATAATAATCAAATTTGGTTTATTAAAGAAATAACTACAGGTCAAAAAAAAAATTATAATCTTATGATTACTAAATTGTACAAAATATCTTATCTTACCATAATAAATAATTATCATTTGATATATGATATTACTTAGATGAACTTCTTTCTGCATTCCCACTAAGAAAATACTTCAATAATTTTATTCCTCCCACTCATTAAATTCAATTAATAGTTGCACAAAAATCTTCCATTACAATTCATTACGAAAACAAGTGGTCATTTTGGGGGAGAGAATTCGATAAGTTTTAAGTAATAAATTTATCTTTTATATGGATTGAGTTATATTTTTATTGACTAATTAAATAAGCGGTGAGACATATATGCTTAAGTCAGTCTATTAATTACTCATTAATTGGGACATTATATCCTTAACTTAAAAGTTAGCCAATTTTCTTAGAAATAATAAATAAATTATATTTTTTTTTAATCGGAAAATCGGAGCTTCACTCTACTATATCCAAGACACTACTAGTCTGTTTCTAGAGTGTGACACCCGAATACTGTGAAGTCCTTAAACTTAACTGTTGGGTTGCCCTTAAAAACTAAATAAATAAATTATATATTCAATGGATATTGTTTTTATTTTGCCTTGTTTTTGTTGAATAAGTAAATTTTATTCTTTCCTCAACTATTCATCAAACAAAACCCAAACAAGGTGTTTGTATGATATTTTGGATATATGAGTTGATATTTTGGATATATGAGTTGGTTTTAGAAGTTATTTTGAGTAGTTAAAAATTAAAGATTATATCAAAAAAATAATTATAAATAAAAAATTATTTTGAATAGTTATAAATAAAATATTAAAAATAAATTATTTTTAGAAATAAAGATAAAGTTATTTTAAAACTCTTTAGATATAATCTTTTGAGAAGTAGTTAGATTGGTATAAATTGTAACAAACACCCCCAAAGAGCAAAATTTGAAAGTCTTTTTTATTTTTTTTCTTGTAGCTTAACCAAAGAATTTCCAACGAAGCATCTTAAGGATGACACGTGGAGTTTGTGTAGAAAAAAATAATAGTAAATAGAGTGGAATGGAATATTTAAGGAAAAAGAAGCTGACTTGGCAGTTCCGTAGTTGATGAGACTGGCGAAAAGGATTCCAATGGTGACGTTGAGTTGAAACAATATGTTAAGTCCTCCACGTATTCTGGTTGGTGCAATTTCCGATAAAAACAAGGGCACTGCCTGCAATTTCCAAAAACTATCAAAATGTTAATTTAAAAAAAAATCAAATCAAATCAAATTTCCTAACATTTATTTATTTATTCTTGGACCTCATTAAGTTTGAAAATAAATTAGCATTTAGTTTCGTAGTTTTTCTTTTTATTTCACGCAACCACCCTCCCTAGGCGGTCCTTCCCTAATTCTTACCCCGCCAGCTAAGGCTTAGCGGCTGTTTGTTTGATATATTTAAGGAGGAGATACTTCTAAGATTTATTAATTCGTACTTAAAAATCTGTATTTAAACGAGTTTTTATTAAATAATTCTCACTTTTAATCATTCATGTGTAATTATTTAATCATTTTTAACCACTTATTTTTAATCAGTCCTTTCAAATCAATCAAAATAACTCATTTTCAAGTATTCATTTTTAATCATTTCTTTTTTAACTATTAAAAATAACTACTCATTTTTAAATCTACATCCAAACAAGGTTTTGACTCTAACTTCTCTATACAAAAACTACACACAAACGAGTTTTTGACACAACTCTCAATTTTTAACTTCTCAACATAACTTTTCAATATAACTTCTTAACACAAAAACTACCTAAATATGTCAAACAAATAGCCCCTTAGGGTTTTATATTTTTTATTTAAAAAACTACAATAATTTAATCTTCGTTCGTGTTTTGTTCATGGATAATGTTTTTAAAGAATTTCACAAATGAGTTTTTACAAATGCAACCATTTCTAAAATAAGTTTGAGATTTAATATATTTTATAAGGTAAATAATGACCCATCATTTCGATCCACTTATGAATTTAAATTTATTCATAAATTGTTTGATATTCATTTAATTTTTTTTTTCTGAATGTCATTATTTAATTTTTACACTTAATTTATCATAGTTTTATTATACGAAGAAAATCTTTGAATTCTTAACTAAAATTGAAAAAAAAAAGAGATTAACAAACATATTTATTCTATAGTGTGTTGTCAAGCTAATTTTTTTTTATATAAAGATTATAAACAAAATCTTGATTACTATAATAAACACGATTAAAAGTGTGAAAAACATTTTAATTTATACGCATAGAGTCTATTAGTATTAAAAAATTAATAAAATTGGTGTGCGCATATATATATATATATACGTTACGGCTGGTAAAAAATATTAAACTAAATTCAATAGTCAAAAAGCACCTAACATAGATGCTAAAAACACGGCAAGGATCAGATGGGAATCCTTAATTTTCAACTTAAACAATTTGGAAGAGTTGAATTAATTGACCAATTAGAAGCTTGCCAAACCTAGATAGAAAAATCTTGAATTAATAAACACACAAGGACAAAGGAAAAAAAATATATTAAAAAACCCTAAATTAAAAAATGATAATAAAAATATGGGTAATCCAAAAGGTGCCCAAAGTATCGCGTTATTCAATTCAAGACAAGCGACTTTCGAGAGAGAAAATGATTTGGAAATCAAAGGGGAAAAAGAAGAATCATACAAATTTGGCATATTTCTCTGGAATATTTTAAAGTTATACATTTTTTTCGTATAAAAACAAAACATTATTTTTTTTTTCCTACTAAGATGGATTAATAATTATTGTTCTGTAGAACTCCAAACAAAAATTGTCAAATATATGACGCAACAAGGAAACATAGGAGAAGAAAAAGAGTAGGTTTATTTCTTCTCTTTTCTTTCATTTTTTTTCGTAAAAATGATTTGCTCCATAGGCTTAGAATAAAACTTATGGCAATATATAATTTTTAAACGTTTTGAAGACCAAATCCTAATTTGATTCTTTAAAGTCACATGGTTCACTAACATAGTGGATCGGACTTTCAATATTTTCAAAAGATTCTCTTGATAACCATAGTCTTAGTAATTTTCAAAAACATATTTATTTAATGAGCAAATTGTTTTCATGTTCATGATAATCATAAAATAAAATAGACGAGATAAATAGTAATTGACATGTATTCACAAAATTTTGACCTGATTAGCGAAACCGACACCGCAACCGAGCAAGATCCTACCAATGATAAGCATTTCAATGTTTTGAGCAGCGGCGTTGAGGACGGTACCGATTATGAAAAACAGACCGGCGATCAACATGGTCGGCCGTCGCCCAAGGCGCCGCGTGGTGTAGGAGGCAAAGAAGGTGGCGGTTAACCCGGCCAGGTACAAAGAAGAGGTAAATAATTGAAGGCCTTGGTTATCATATTTGCAATAGTTACTGTCGCCTCCCTCTTCGATCCTACGGTGAACCGCCGGGAAGAACTTTTTCAAAAATGACGGCATCGACGTCACCCCACCTAACAATAAAAAATGTATGTTATAAATAACTTAACATAAAAAGAAATAAATAAAGCGAAGGAAAATCTTTCTTTAAAAAATATCCAAATTTTATATGGGTTTTCCATATGGAAAACAACCCTTTCCTCGCAATTTCCTTTTTTAAGGGTACTTTATGTAGAGTCTCACCAAACAAACACACACCCGTTTCCAAGAACTAAACAAAATACCCTTTTTCCACAAACTTTCCCCAAAACCATCGTCATATTTACTTGTAATATTCATAAGTATTCGAATTGGTTGATCAACATTTCAAACTATTTGAGATATTCACTTTACATCAGAAATATAAGAATTCTTCAACATTTTTATAAGAGATTTGAGTTGTTCTTCTCATTGTCAATTAATTTTAAGATGAAATCTTATATCATCAAATATAAATAACATTCTAAATTGAAATCAATCAAATTTATAATTCTTAAGATTCTCATTTGATCACTAAATTGATAATTATCGTCAAAATGAGCAGTACTTTATTATATGACTTAGTAACCAAAATATTGCATGTACGAAAACTCCCATCACTAAATCGATAATTATCCTATTATAGTTGCTATATTACTACATGATTGACAATTTATCTTACCAGAAACACCAACGTCGTAACCAAACATGAGCCCTCCGGTTGCAGCCATGATACAAGAAATAATAACGATGGGAGTGATCTTAGCCTCGAACTCGACTCCGCCGGGCGCGGTGGAGAATCCTCCGACAGGCATGGCGTCGAAATAACACTACGAAAGTTGTAAGAAAAATAAGAAGATCAAATTTTGATGAAGAGACTGAAAATTTTGGTTGCATTTTCATGGAGGGTAGGCTGGGGATTTTATAGGCGAGGATGAGAGAGAAAGTTCGGGAGGAGAAAGAAAGAAGCAGATCGGAGTCCTCTTTAGGATCTTTCCACGTGGCGATTTGGACGGCTAGTCAACCTATATGTTTACAGTTTTTAAAATCCGTGTGTTTGACTTGAAAATTCAACTCAAGTCATTTCTTTTGATACGAATTATAGTTATTATCTACTAAAACAGTTCTCCTTTTTTTTTTTTTTTTTTTTTTTTTTTGAGTTTTACACAAGTAATTTCTTTTCATACGAATTTAGTGTGCAAACTCTGGTTTACTATGAATTTTTTATAACAATATTTAGGTTTGTATGAACCTAAAATTTCTAAGTCGAAAATATATGTGTACTATAGTTAGATTAAACTCACTTTTGCTGGTTTATTAATTCTAATAGTAAATATTGTACTTTTTTTCTGGTTGAAGTTCAAATTTCTATATCTTATTCATTATATTTGCAAACAACCTTATTTTGTGGATGATATTTATTAAGATAGATAGTTCATTGTTCAAGGGAAGAAAGAAAAAAAAAACTCTATTTATTGTAAAGGGGTAAACATTCATATTTAATAGTTAAGATAGAAAGATAAGAAATTCTAGTTTTTAATTCATAAAAAAAATGTAGTTTCAAATCTCTTTTTTATATTAATATTAAAAGAAAATAAGTATGTTTAAAAGTTAAGTTTCTAATATAAAAAAAAAAGGTTAAGTTTCTTTTTATTAGGTTAAAAGGAATAATATTTCAATGATATCATGTATGACTTGATAATTAAAAGGTTACATTATTCAAAACTCTCTAGTAGAATTCAAAAAAAGGAAAAAAATATAGTAGCTATTATTTTGAATTAGAGGATCAAGTTTTATGGATGAGTCTCTCGACTCCTATGAAACTAAAAGAAATTATTTTTATTAATAATTAACTAATACAATGTTTTTTTCTTTTATAAAATAATATTGCTATGTTTTCTTTTCTTTTTATTCCAATGGGGTGAGTACACATAAGTCAATTTCAACAACTCCCTTGAAACAACAGAGGTCATTTTCTTTTTCTTTTTATTTATTTATTAGAAAACAGGGTCATTTTCTTGAATTAGCTTATTGTATATATACCTAAACAATATTGTAATTAATAACACGAGGGAATTTTAGATTTAAAAAGAATATAAATAATGTGAAAAGGCATCGAAATTATATCGTTTCAAGGAATAAAAAGTCTATAAGATACAGATGAAACGACACGTCGGTGGAAGAAGCCAAATTTTCATCTTTTTCTAAAATGTTTGATTAATTTGGTCAAATAGAAAATATGTAGGACTCTTATTATTTATTGCATACTGTGAAAAATATAACTTCGATTTTCAAAATTTTATTTAAACTACGTCGACAGCAGATGAATTTCTTACTTTTTCATGTTGATGATATGTAAACAAAAATAATATAAAGAAATGCGTCGCTGTTTTTTTTTAATGAGTGTGAATGCCAGTGATTGTTATTTTTTTAAAAAACTATTTTTTATTCAATAAATAAATAAAGTCCCGTTTGATAATCATTTTGTTTTTTGTTTATGAAATTTAAGCTTATAACAATTATCTTACTATACATTTTTCTTTATTTAGATACCTACATCTTACCTATATTTTAATAAACAAAACCAAAACCTGGAAACAAAAAAAAGTAGTTTCCAAAAACTTGTTTTTTTTTTTTGAAATTTGGTTAGTATTCACCTACTTTCTTAAGAAAATATAAATACATTTTAGGAAAGTTGGAACACATGGTAGGAAGTTTGAATAAAAATAAGTTTAAATTTCATAAACCAAAAACAAAAAACAAAATAGTTATCAAACGGGACCTAAACATGTCGATTCTTAGACGAACCATTTCTCAACAATATCATGTCGATTTTAATTTATTATTAAATATTTTTCTTATTTTATCAGTTCCCTAAACTGGTTGGCATTCTAATTTTTACATTCACTTTTATTATGTTTCAAATAATAGATTTTAAAGAAACTTTCATATTAGAAAATGTTTATCTCACTATGCAATGCAAATTTTAAACTTTTACGTCAAAAGATGTCATTATTTAGAGGATATAAATCTTTTTAGTTACTTGAGATAAATGAATTCTTTTCAAACATCAAATAAGTTTATCTCTTCAACAAAAGTAAAATTCTGTAGGTTACTTTTCCTCAAAAAATCTAAATGTTACAAAAGGTTGAGTACACCCAAATATATATTTGTACAAAAAGTTTTAACCGGAAAGCCTTGTTGTAATTGTGGTTCAGTTTGTTTCTTACTTGTGCCTTTTAGAATGAAATAATATATATTTTTAAAAAGTAATATAATTGTTCAAGGGATAATATAATAGGAGGTTTTATCTCAAAATTAATTGCAATTTTAATATAGTTCATCAATCTTATAAATGTCAAAAAATTATTTTATCTTTCTAATATAATATTCTCAATAAAAACTATCATTATAAATGTAATTTTTTTAGTAGTACAACATTTGAAATGGACGATACATTGGTTAAAAATAAAATTAAAATTAAAAAAATACATGTCAATTATTATTTGGTTAAAAAAAATCACTTACACGGTTAATATGACTATATTATTTGAAATCTTTCAACTTGTTTGACAAAGATAACTCCTTTAAGTGAACGACTAAAATTTCACATTTAGATGTTCAAAATTCAACAAAGTTAAAATAATATTATTATGATTGCTAATAATTCACATTTAGTCTTAGATAATTAGGAATAGGAATATCCAAAAGGCGGAAAATAAAATGTTGACTTTCAAATTTCAGGTTCTCACAGTCACAGTATCCAATTAGCCGGAGCCGTCTGATTTTGTTTCCATTTTTTTAGTCGGAGAGAGACAAATATGGATTATCGAGATCAAATTTATGACTCTGTGTTGAATTGGTATACGATCAAAGAATAAAATCATTGTGTCATTGACCGATTCGATGTCTGATTTCGTTTCCTAATTTTGCACATTAACATTTAAATAATTTGCTAAGGTTCTCTGGATACTGATTTATTTTAAGAAGAAATTAACATTTTTTATTTAAAAAAGAAAACTTCCACTTGAAGGATAGAGGAAAAAAAATCAATTAGTGTGAGAGAAGTAGTCCACTCTATGAAGGACTCTCCACTTTTTTAATGTATCCTGATTATGGTATCCTAACATACTCTCTCGCGATGATGTCTTTTTACGTTTCAGATATCAATTTCATTTTATTTGATCAAATATTCGTTTGAGCTTAATTGACATTAATATTATGTTAGACTATTTAGACATCTATTTCAAAATAATTAATGATGGAAAGACCAGTGCACATATGTTATATTAAATATTTGGGATTCCCCACTTTTCCAATATGAGATGGTTGTGAGATCCTAACCCAAGTGAAGATTCAAGCCTTGATTACTTTTTTAGGGAGGGTACAAAATTTTAGTTAATTTATCTATATTTATATTAAAAGGAAAAAATATTAGTGATTCTTACCTTTATTTTGATTTTAACAAAGGGGCAGCATAACCTTAAGGTGTCAACCTTAAGGTGTCGTTCACTTCGTGGTAATCCAAGTCCCATAGATGGATATCTGCATTACCACGTTTCTTTTACAGGAATGAAAAAAAATCCGAGCATCCTAGGATGCCCATCTAAGTGTGATTTGGATACCCTCTTCCATCACGGGTTTTTAGGATGCCTATGTAGAGGACATCCTTAAAAGACACTTTTGCCCTTTTTTTTATAAAATTTTATATTTTTATCAATTTTTCTCTATATTTTGTGTGTAGTTCGTACCTTAAAAATAATAATATATTTTTTAGTACATAATTATTATGCATTAACAACTAAGCATACATAATTATTTATATTTATATCTTTACATTTTGTTTTAAATGCATTAAATTCAATAATATTTTGATTATTTTCAATAAAAATGTAAAGTGTATGACTTTTGTTATATGTTTTAAATATAATTATCCTTACTTTCTATATTTAATTTTTTTTTATTTGTTCAACTAATAAATGAATTTTAGTTTTTTTTCTAGGTAAATTTATTTTAAAATATAATATTCAAATTAATAAAAAAAAATGATATATAGATTTTAATTATACAAATTAATGTGTACATTAAGTTATGAGGGCATTTAAGACATTTTCATAAACAAAACTTATAAAATAAATATCGTTTTCAAAATTCCCATAAAAATATTACAAAAAACTAAACGTGGTGATCTAAGAATGCCGAACATCTGAAATTCCGGACATCTGAAGATTCCAGTTATCCTGATTCCCACAAAGTAAACGGCCCCTAATTGAACACGCATTAGGACCATACAAATTACCAAAATGACCGGTGACCAGATGATTTTATTATTGGCTAGAAATTCAATTCAAGGTCATGGATTTAATCCCTAGAATTGATATTTGTCTCTCAATTATTTGAGAGCAGTTATAGGGTTTGTGGTTCCCCTCCCCAAACTTGTACTAAAAAATATATATAAATTTAGAACCAGGCATCGAGTCGGTGGGCTAGGTCCATCGAGACGCTGGACCTTTAAGGGAAGGAAATTCATAGAGGAATTCCACATCGATTGAGAAAGGGAACGAAACAATATTCCTTATAAAGGGTGTGCACACTTTCCACAAGACGTGTTTTCGAGATAAATAAATCTATGAGACCAATAGTCCAAAGCAAACAATCTCTTGTCTAGGGATGAATTGGGCCGTTATATATTGACTAAAATCATTAGTTTGGCAAATGAATAAAAAAAAAACAATGAGCATTATTAAATGTGATTTTGGGCGAAGTGGGAGCATGAACATAATGTTGAAGGAATCTCTCATCCACTAAAAAATTGAATAAGCAATTATAAAAGTCTTCCAAACAAAAGATTAGGAATTTCTTAAATATTATAGGATCAAATATTTTCCAATCCTATTTCTTAAAAATAATTAAAGTATACATAAATAAGTACAGACATTCACACGTATGAAAAGAAAGATAGGCTGTTATTAAATATCATAGATTGAATGTATTTTAAATAAGAATTCATCTTTAATTTGATCATTAATGTTCTTGTTTTGAAGCATAAAAAGGTGAGGCTAATCTTTGACTTTTCTCCCATTGGAGATAGGCATCAAAATTGACAATAAGATGTGAAGATGGGATTTTGAAACGATAAGACTTGTTGGTATGAGTTTTTCACAGAGATCAAAAGCCAAAAAGGCAAAATGGCAAAGTGGCAGCGCATCCCCCAAGTATTTTGACTTGTTTTTTTTTTTTTTTTTTTTTTTTTTTTTTTGTAATTTAATGGTTGAAAATGGAAGCCTTCACATTAAATAAATAAATAAATAAAATGAAACCCTTCACACCAATCGTCGTCCATTTCAGAAACCCTTTTTTTGCTGTAGACTTTGAATTATAAATTATCTTAATTTTACTTTTAAGCATTTTTCAAAAAATATCATATAGATGAAATTATGGTCATTCCATTTATAACTACAATTTTTTCTTTCTTTCTCACGTAGGAAAATTGGTTGCAATATCTACAAAAAAAAATTTCTTATATGTTCAGAACCTCACATGAGTTTTTGCGATTCTTTGTCATGTTGTGTTTTTGTTGGATACTATGCTTTGACTTCAATTTTGTTATATGTTCTACTTTTATACAATGTGATATAAAGTATCGAATTTAACCTTTTATCACGACAAGATTACAACATACTAGGAAAATATCCAAACTATATCAACTCGTAAATTTTTTAATAAATATGCTAAGTTTTATAACAAGAAATACATTCCCAACTTGTGATAAATATGCTTTAAGAAAATGACAATCTTAAAGCAAACTAGAGTTTAGGAAACTAAAATATAAGTACTAATCCAAAAGAAATGATTAAAAAAGACAGTAAATTAGTAATAGTGTTTATCGCTCTTTCTCGTTCGTATCACTAAATTAGAAAGTGTATTCACCTGCAAAATTATTGGTGAATCAATATATATAACACGTACTAAGTAGCTAGCATTTGTTGAACAACCAAGCAAGATGCTCGTCGTACGCAAACAACACACTTACGAAGATTATAGCTAGATTTGTTTTGGATAATGTTAACTTTGCACATGAGCTTATTAATAAAAGAAATTTTGTCAAATGGTTGTCGGAGTCTTCCTTCATCTATGGTCTTTTGCATTCTTTTTTCTTTCTTTGGTGGGTTCTTGTACTTCAGAAAATTTTTATGATATTAGGTTTAATGCCAAAGCATATCAAAACTTAACTTTTATAGCATTAAAATTTATTAGTTGATTTTTTATGTTGGGTCTTTTTAATCTTAAATATAAACGGTTAACTTTCCAGGTGTTATTTTTCTTTTTAGAATTTTCTTAATCCATAATTTTTTGGTTTTTTATGGGTCTCAATCCAACTTGTAGATTGAGACCATAGTAATATAAGGGTTGTCATTTCTTGAGTATGTTTTTCATAGATTAGAAGTGTGTCTTTTTATGCTTTCTATTTTTATTATTAATGAATTGTTATACTTCAAAAAAAACATTTATAAGGATAATAATGTATCACATGAATATATCATTTTTTTTCTCATTTATTAAATCATCATTTTTTTTAATATACCTACATTAAACATATTATTGTTCTCATAAAATTATGGGAAGTATATATTAGATACTTTTTTTTTAGATTAAAACAATTGGGGATGGGGGGACTCGAACCCAAGACCTCTGGTCATTGAGCCTACTCTAGTGCCGTTGAGCAACTGCTCATGTTGGCGTAAATATTAGATACTTCTTTCTTACGAAATAGCCGATATTTATATTATTAATGGTTATATCGTCTAAATGATTATTGAAATATAGGAAGGTAGTTTCCCCCGTTTCTTTTACGTGTTGGTATTATCTCCACTTTCGAGTATTATAGAATATTAAAATAAAAATTAATATATTCAGTCGACATGTCGGCTTTGATACAAATAGAGGTGGGCCATAAAAAAGGACTGAATTTGGTTTGTGGCCCATATTTCTCTGCAATCTTGCCCTAAGCCCATATTCAATGGAGATCAGATATTTAGTTGAGATATCAACGGCGGAAATTCCCATTTTACCCCTTACACACACTTGTAATGAGTTCAAAATTAAATTTAGGGTTAGGAGGGGAGGGAAATTTCTCCATGACCTACTGGAGATGGAGTATGTAGACCATATTCCTATCTTTTTAAAAAATAATTTGTTTGTGGGTGATTTTGATTCAAATCACTTTTGTCATAATTAAAATTTCTTCAAAACATATTTTATCCACTTTAATATGATTTTCAAACTGTAAAAAAATAATTTTGAATAATTAACAAGATGTTCTTGACAAAAGTGACTTAACCCTTTTAAAATCACTCCTAACACATGTACTTATATTATGTGATTTACTTAAATAAAATTGTATATTATTGGTTAAATTATAAATTTAATCTTAAATTTTTTATGTTTGTCTCTTTAATTTTTGAATTCTAAAAAGTATACTAGAACTCTAATTATTCATATTGTGTCGATTTAGCCTTAAATTTTTAAAAGTGTTTACTAAGTTTTTAAATTTTCAAATTTGATCCTTAAAATCTCAAAGTTTTTTATCAAACAAAATTATTTGTGAGACAAAGTTTGTATCAAATTGATCCTTATATATATATACACACACATATATATATATATATATATATATATATATATATATATATATATATATATATTATTTTGTAGACCTTTTAAAATTTATTAGACATGTTTAAAGTTTGGAGTCTTATTACATATAAATTTTAATTTATATATATATATATATATATATTAAAAATAATAATTTATATCTAATTGATTCATTAAAAAAGAAAATTGAATACATGCAAGGATTTCTTAGACATTTTAAAAAAAATTTAAAAAATAATAAAACTACAAACACAAAAAATAAATGTCCATAGGCATGTTTTAAAGTTCATAGACTAAATAAACATAAATTTAAAAGTTTAGAACTGTTAATTTAACCTATATTATTATTTTTTTATTTCTATATATTATTTTCTTCGTAATGAACTTTTATTTTGTTTATTTATTTATTTTTATCTGAGGAACTTTCATTTTAAATGGGAATTCTTCATGTAAATTAACATAGGGACCAAAAATATTTTTATCCCTTTTGGAATCTATAACATTTAAGTTCATTAAATTAATAGTTCAACAAACACGTGGTTATTTATAAGAATATGCTTCATAATTTATGAAGCCAGAAAGAAAATTGATCAAAGTTCATGAAATTTAACAATTCCTTGTATTTAGGGTATTTGGGCACTGCCCTTTATGGTTTACTGTCTAAAGTCTAAAGTTTTTGTTCTTAATTTTGATTCCCCATGTTAAAATGAATAATATTCTTGTGTACTTAATATTAGATATATGATTTCACTTCAAAATCAATTTGTTCCTATGAATACTTATTTGGGCTTTATAGAGGCTCTATACCATATTCGACAATAAAAGTAATAACCACAAATTTCTACATTGATATAATATTGTTCACTTTGGGAATCACCTCTCATGACATTATTTTTGGACATCTCTCAAAAGGTCTCATATCAATGGAAGAATTGTCTCATCTTTATATACACAAGGTTTTTTCTTTATATTAGCGATGTGAGATAACTTTGTTTGATCAACATGTATAATAAAAGAAAAAGTATTTCAATCTATAATACAAAATAAAAAATAATTCAATTGTAGTAGGAAATCCAAATTAAGTTCTAACATCGATAGAATATCATCAGCGATAGAGTTTCATCATCGGTTGAATTCTATTACTAGTAGATTCATTCTATCACTGGTTGACTTCTATCATTCATAGAAAATTATGTGTTACAGATGAATTATTTTTGAAATTGTACTATAAATATAATATAAGAGATAGAATATGATGATGACAAATTCTCTACGTTACTTTAATTATATATATAAATTCTCAAAAATTGACTTCCGTTTTTCTTATACGTATCCTTACACTGGTTCGTGTATTTTTCTTTGATCAGAATACTCATAAAGCCTTTCGGCTCAATTGTAGAAATTTTATTTGTTTATTTCTAATAGATAATCCAAACAAAATAAAAGGTAAAGGAGAAGATAAAAATTGGTTTTCTGTTTTTTGAAACAATATAAAAATTGGTTTAGACCTTTGGCTTTTATAGTTTTTTTTTCCTTTTTTTTTCTTTACTCTGGTTAAATATAATATTATTTTTTTTTAGTTCAATATATAATATTCTTAATAGAATAACTTGTATTTTATTTTATTTTTTGACTAACTTTACTTTAAATTTGTGTATTGAGTTTGGTGTCAAATTTAAGAATGCGACAACAAAAGTTTTTATTGAATGCAATCTAGAATTTTAACTCTAACAAATGAAAATTACTAGACATATTTAAAAGTATATTGGAGAACACATTCACGTAAGTGGAAAGTGGTTTGATGGTTTCATTAGTAATCAATTCAATACTGCAGTCACATGTTTGATCTAAAAAATCGATATTTGACTCTCATTTATTTTAGAATAATAGTACATTCTATGTAAGATTATATATAAATTGAATTGAATCAAATAAATTTAATTTTTTGGATCAATAAATTCACCTGCTCATCTAAGGATATATGCTAAACCAACTCAATTCAACCTAATTAATTATTACATTTTAAGATTAATTCGGGTTGAATTATTAAAAATAACTTCTATTTAGGGCGTTCATGTGTTGAGTTAGTCATGGTTGAGAATTTTTTATTTATTATGCTAGTGCTTGAGTGAGCATGAAAATGAAATTTGTAGTTTCTTGGTTCAATTTATGATGACTATCACTTATAAATTAATTTTATACGAAAATATTTTGTGTACAAATGTTGTATAGTCAGGTACTTTATCTATAATAATACTCGAGTTGTTTGCATACAGTTATATATATAGGGGATTCGAACAATGATTTTTTTATCATGGATTGTGCGCTGATACCATCGTGCTATTACTTTTATTTATCATACTATTTTTATATTAATATTGTGGTCAACATAGTATTTTAATCTTAATGCAGTGTAAATATTTGGTGTAAGCTTAATGGGACTAGATTATGGTTTAAATACTGTTATTACTGTGATATTGTCTACTTTGCGCATAAATTCTCAAAATTTATTTTTTAGTATATCTCAAAACGAATTATATCAATGATTTTTATTTTTAAAAAAAGGTATCATGTCAATTGAGATTTGTTTTTCCCTTATAAACCAAATATCTATTGCTTATCCTTATTTAACCGATATGCTATTACTGCATCACCTTGTTTGTATTCTTTAACCCGTATATTTTTAGGATTTGATTGGTGTGACACAAAGTACATCCACCCTCTTCTTCTCCATTGTTGTTCTATATTTCCCTTTATCAATGAACATTTTTCAGTCATTGATGGCTTCTTCTTCAATAACTTAGCAGTACAAACTAACTTAGACACACAAAAATAAAAAGAAAAATAATAAAATTTGTGGTTACTCACATATACCTATAATTCGTACTCTTTTTTTTTTTTCTTAAACAATGCATATATTTCCTACTTGATATGGGATCTTTTAATAATTTGTCTTAATTTGGACTTATTTTGTAAGTTGAAAAAAACCTCAAGTTAAGGACCAATGATACGTAGGTATTAGGTCTTTCAAATGATGTTTTATTATTTCATGTCTATTATAGTTATGATGCAAGAGTTTGAAATGTTTAATAAGATTTACTTTGTTTGTTCTTTTCAATTGAATGGTCATATTTCGACTTGTGGAGACACACTAGTATGTGATCCCTTTTGTTTGAGAAATTTAATTGTACTGATTTTTGGTGGTTTAATGAATTGTTCCTTTTTTATAGACTAATTTTCTAAAGTTCATCGTGAATATGTTAACAAATGCGTGTGTTAATTTTTCAAAAAGAAAAAAAAAAAACGTGTGTTAAAATTTTTAAAGATAAGATTTGTTTTTCTTGTTCCCACTCTTTATATCCTAAAATACTAATAAATAAATAATCAATAACTTAAAATTATAGCCAACAAATCTATTTGCCTATTTTTTTTTACCATTTTTATCTCTAAACTATGATTTAAGTAATAGTGCAATGGTTTTATTGTTTGGTCTCCTCCAATTTGTACTAAAAAAAAATTAATAAATTTAATTTTGGTCCCTCGACTTTCCAAAAAGTTCAAAATACTCTTTAGATAAAAAAAAAAAAAAAACTTTTTTTTTTGTCTTTGTCTTTGGAGCTTACATGGTGATGGAATTCTCACTTGGGTTATGAGTATTTGTTTGGATTTGTATGTTTTCGATTGAATTTTGGTTTCTCCAGATTCCAATCATGGCTGCCAAGTTTGGGTCGTTCGATTATATATATGCACGTCATTGAATTAAATTATAGTCTTTTTAGAATAATATTAATAATAACATACGAAAAGCAAACAAATGTGGCACATTGAAAAAGACTGATTCAATGCTTTACATATACAATGTAAGCAAAGTTAAAATCTTCTTATGGTATTTATTTAAAGTGAGTCTTAATTATTGTTATTATTATTCACTTCATGACCAAAATAGTATTTTGGTCCTAAATTTTGACCTTTCTTTTATTTTGGTTCTTTCATTTTTAAATGTTCAATTTTCATCTTTAAATTTTAAGTTTGTTACATTTTGACTCTCAAATTCATTTAAATTCATAAAATTTCAAAGGTCCAATTTTAGTATCTATTGTTTTTAATTTTTTTTCCTGTTGTTAAGTGAATTACACATCATTATTTAGCCTTAGATGAATTAAATGTAACTTGAGTTAATTAGAAGGTTAGTTTACTAATCATGAGAGATGTGTAAAAAACTAGTATATAAGCTTCATTTGAGGGTTTTCTTCATTTGAGAGTGAGAGTAGAAACCCTAGCCACCACCTTGAAAGTCCTTGTACAATCTTAGCAATGACATTATGATGGTGAATCGAATAAGCTCAATCGATCCATAACAGTGGAGTAGGGATGTTCCCAAACTACTATAAATCTGGTGTGTTTTGTCTCTCTTCTCCATTATCTTCTTTATTTGGTTTGATTTTCATCTAAATTTTGTTTGATTTAGAGTAAATCTAGAATTTGCACTTTGATTTGGTATAGATCTACAATTTTGCTTTTACATTTTCATCTTTAAATTTGCTAACAGATGTGAAATTTATTCCAGGTCTTCAGCGAAACCTTATCTCGTTAGGTGTTTTTGATGCTGCTGGTTATAAATTTGTTTAGACTCCATTTGAAAATTTGTCAGGTTCTTCACCAGAAGTTAATTGTGTTGTTCAGAAGCAGTTGAATTTTGATGTTGTGTCTTCTGATATATGCTTGTCTGTTGATTTTGCTTATGCATCTAAAAATCCGCTTGTTGAGCCTTCAATGCTTGTCAGTGACTATCTTAGTTGCTCTTGAACCTCAGGATGTTCTTGCTGGTTTAGATTGCAACGTTCAGTTGTTCAATAGGGAGTTAGCTCGTTTGTTGGATTTTTCATGTAGGATGTTTGTGGTGAGGCCTGAAGTTTGTTTGCTCATTGTCTGCTTTTGCTGGTTTGTGATTAAGTCCAATTTAGAGGGTATTGTGTACTCTCGTTCTGATGCAGATTCGTTTTCTTTCGGTTACATACATGAAGAGGGGATAAATGTTCTTTCTCCGTTTGTGTTCTTGTATGTATCCTATATGTTGGGCTTTGATTGCATTGATCAGTTTTGGTTGTAGTGTTTTGAGCAGTTTGTCTTTTTCATGATTGTCTACTGGTTTACAAGAAATCTATTTTAATTATGGTTTTGCAAGAGATCACTTTGCTCATTATGTTTTTAGCGAGACTGCTAGTGCAAGTTGCATCATCTGCTTTTTTGCCATTTGTAGATGATTTTTTGGTTCCATCTAGTTGTTTTGTTGTATGGAGTTTACAGATCTCTTGACTAGTTGTAGTATGAAGATTTCTTGGTTTGTGAGTTTTGATATGGAAGAGGTTTATTTGTGTCTATGGAGTATTTGTTTGTGCTTTTGTTTCTTGCCATTCTGAAGCACAGTTTGTTAGTTTGTTCAACAGTTACATGGATTTGACATGTTTTGGTGCAACATTCTGAGCATTCAGATTTTTGATTTGGGCTATTGTTATTTGAGGTCATTTGGGTTCTAAATGCATTTGTTTATGAAGAGTCGGTTTATACTAGTTTTGTTGACTCTATTTTGTGTTGCTTATGTCGTTTGGAAGGGTATTGTCCCATTTGTTTTAATTCCATGTTACTTGTCAACATTTGTTTTATTATGTCTGTTTTCAAAGATGTTCTTTGAAGACAGGTTCAAGTTGTTGTTGGTGGATTGAGTTCACCGTCCTGCTGAAGTTCTGAATTCTGAGGTCTTGAAGACTGTTTTGATTTGCTCTACATGGGCAAATTCTGAGCCAAGATAGTTTGGTATTCTGTTCTGAGTTGCTTTGTTTTGGTAGCATTCTGAACCAGGTGAGTCTGGCTATTCTGTTATGATTGTTCAGTTCGAACAAGTTCTGATTCAGTTTTGTCTGGAATTCTGTTAGCCATGTTTGTTTATTATATGTACTTCAATAGGGTATTTTATTATTAAGTGAATTACACATCATTATTTAGCCCTAGATAAGTTAGATGTAACTTGAGTTAATTAGAGAGTTAGTTTAATAATCATGAGAGATGTGTAAGAAGCTAATATATAAGCTTCATTTTTGGGTTTTCTTCATTTGAGAGTGAGAGTAGAAACCCTAGTCACCACCTTGAAAGTCCTTGTACAATCTTAGCAATTACATTATGATGGTAGATCGAATAAACTTAATCGATCCATAACAATGGAGTAGGGATGTTCCCGAATCGCTATAAATCCGATGTGCTTTGTCTCTGTTCTCCATTATCCTTCTTTATTTGGTTTGATTTTCATCTCAATTTGGTTTGATTTATAGTAGATCTAGATTTTGCACTTTGATTTGGTATAGATCTACAATTTTGCTCTTACATTTTCATCTTTAAATTTTAAGTTTGTTACATTTTGACTCTCAAATCCATTTAAATTCATAAAATTTCAAAGGTCCAATTTTATTTTATAATTTTTTTTTAAAAAAAAAAACTTAAAATTGAATATTGTTTTAAAAAATAATTTTAATAAAAAGATAATGCCAGTCTCTATAAAATTTAGAAATGCTTCTACATTTTTATTTTATTTGATTGTATTAAAATAATTAATTGTCAACATTGTCAATTTAATTTTTAAATTTATCATTAATTTTTTTTTTCATAGACTGTCCACCAGTTAAATGACACTTTTCATTCTAGTTTATCTTTTCTTTTTAATAAAATCTCCACGTAAATAACACCCAACCATTGATGGTGATGATAGGTAGTTTGGATTTCCGATAAGATCATGGCATGAAGTTATTCTATGATGGCCTTGTTCATGGTTCTTTGATTTTGAAAATCACCCTTCCATATATGGAAATGGTTTACTTTATTCCTTCCATAACTTTTTGTTTTTCATTTTTCATTTTAAGTTTTTGGTTTTTTGTTTTGAAAAATTAAAATCATTCATGTTTGGCATTTTTTTTTTATAATTAAAAATTATTATTTTTAATAAAATAAAATAATTCTAGATTTTTTTTTAATCTAATAATCCTCAAATTTGCAACTTAATTTGTGTCATGTTTAATCACTTTTAAAGTTAATATTTATTTGTTTTATGGCGAAGTCGAATGATGTTTTGTTATGTTACCTATCTATTTGTTTCATGTTTATAGTTGAGATCTTCAATATGAACATTATTGTTGAATTAATGATGGATGATTTTTAATTTAAATATTTTGCATATTTAATATTTATATTAATTTAATTACCTTTATATGATAATGATTAGAAATTGTATTTTGTTTATGTATAACGTATGACTAATTTGATGAAAGATATTATAACCCCGATAACCCAACCCAACCTAACACGAAAATATAGGGTTGAGTTGGGTTGTCTCTTTAATTGTGTGGAGTTGTGTTGAAAAAGTGACTAACTATTGGGTTGGATTGAAGACCTCTCTCAACCCAATCCAACCCATGTCCTAGTATTTATGAATCCACACATTCATGAATATTAGCAAGTATATTCAATCCATTTTATAATCAAATAATGCTTTTAAAATATCAAATTGCATTTACAATGATCTATATTTGAATTTATTAAATTTTGATTTTGATTTTCTCCAATTACAAAATTTTCTTATAACTAGAACTTTGGAACGTGTCTTGCATGAGAGATTTTTTCTGGCATGTGAGATTATATTTTTATTTATTAAAATACTTATAAATAATATATATATATTTAAATTGTGATTTCTTAGTCCATCACCTCTCTAAAATCTTAAAAATCATATTTGTGATTTCTTAGTTCATCTTATATTTTATAAATAATAAAAGATAAAGAAAATATTGAGAATTGTTTTTTTAAAACTCATAAAATCTATTATCTACCTCTTCTACGAATTTTGATGAAACATAAGTTTTTTAAATATTAATTTAAAACATAATATTATATTAAATCTATTGTTCTCTACAATAATAATAATGGTGTATAGATTTATATTTAAATTTAAAAAATATATAATTAGTAAAATTGATAAAATTTAAGTAACTTCGTATGTCAAAATATGAGTAGTACTTCAATGACATCACACATAATAGAATAAGCAACAAATTACATGTTAAGTCATATTTATTATAATAACAAAATAATAATAATAATAATAATAATAACAATATGAAAAAATAATAATTATAAAAAATTACCTTTCATTAATGGAAGAATGTGATAAACACTTATTCAAAATTTTAAATACTCCATAAATTTAAAGGAAAATTATAAATTAAAGTTGAAGCATAAAATAAATAGAATTACACAAAGAAAACATAATAAAAATAAATGAAGAAAAAGAAAATGTTCTGTACAACGAATTAAATACATATTGAAAAAATTGTTCTTTACCTTCGACGACAACCGCTCCCACGAACACAACTCAGTGTAGCTAAGTCTCCCAACCCGAACAAAATCTGTACATCTGTGCAACATCAAAAGAATTATTAGTAATTTGAATTTTGAAGAACAATAAATTTGTGGTATTTATAGAAAAAGTTGGAACCCAAGATCTTCTTTAAATTTGAAAAAAGACAACTTAATATCTTCATTTGATTTTATACTTATTTAGTTTGAAGATACTAAATTTTAATAATTAATAATAATAATAATAAGTCACATTTTAAGTAGTAAAGATAAAGATAAAGAATATTACGCAGATTCTCTTATCTTCTAACTTAATTGATGAGATTTGCTAAAAATATATTATGTTCTAAATGATGAAAATCTAAATATCTATATAATTTTAATAATATTATAAATATATTTGCATTTTGTTTTTTATATTTGAATAGAAGATTATGACATATTTGTAATTTAGGGTATGACTTAAGGGTAAAATCGTCCAAAAATGATTTTTCTTCTTAGCCACACTTTAAGGTCTCTATGATTAACCAAAACACTTTCGTGAATTTGTATTGAATGATGTTGATTAACAATTGAAGGAGTCAAACTGAACCGGTTCTAAATCGGTTTGTACTTTAGCAAATAAGTTCAGTTATCATAAGGGTGATGGTCGATACAATTTTCTCAATTTTGAACTAAACCAAAAAGCAAATCTATCTTATCAATTTTGCTAAAATAGAAATCGAGCCAATGTCTAATAAAAGAAAAACTCATTACTTCAATTTCGTGGTGTTATGAAAATGACAAGATCGAAAATATGAAGAATAAACGTAAAGAAAATAACGTGGTTCACTAACGTTGTGTTAAGTATATCCACTGATAGATAAGATAATCTTTTATTAAGGAGACATATGAAAATTACAAAATGTCAAATATGGGAGTTAGGATTTACTTCATGTTTATATATTGTATCTAAAAGAAAAAAAAAAATCAAATTTATATAGTGCATTCTCATTAAATTTTATTATAGATAGCTCAAATTACATAAAATCTCATATACAAGATTCTCACTCACATATCAAGAAGTAAGAATTGTCTAAGTAATTGTAAGACATCAAAGGCATATCTCAACACGTCTTTGGTTGGTTTGGGATTTTAACATTATGTTTAATAATGTTAAAAACAATATTGATCAACTCCTTTGTTCTAAGTTTGAACTAAACCGAAATTGAATTACTAGGACCCGTTCGATAACCATTTCATTTTTTGTTTATAGTTTTTCATTTTCGGTTTTTAGTTTTTTGGCTTGTTGATGCCAAAATTTGGTCTCCAGGATCAACGGTGAATTTGTATTTCGTTGGGACGAATACCTGCAAAACAAACAATAATCAATGGACACCGGTGTGGTGTGAGCCACGTAGCCTCCGATGCCTAAGTCAGTCGAGGTTCAAAAGTGTAGAGGAATTGTTTCTAGGGTTTAGAATTAAGTTACCTCATGACTAATTGGCTTACGAATATATAGGAGGCGGGTAGGTGGTCACTTTTGGTAAAAATAAATTATAATTATAGAAATATTCATTTTAGGTGAATATTTCTAATTTAGGAAAATATCCTTTCTTGGGCCGAGCCCGTTTTGGGTCTAACCTCTTGTAATTGAGTTGGTGAGTTTCATTAGGTATTAACCACGAATTTCACCCATAACATGGCTTAAAAATCATATACGTTTGATAATTGATTTTAGTTTTATGTTTTTAGAAACAAAAAACATGTTTGATAACCGCTTTTTGTTTCAAACATCATATTTTGTTTTGACATTTTTAGTTTTTTACTATTTATTCTTGATTTGTTCATACTTTTTTTAAAAACAAAAACAAAAACATGTATTTAAAAGCTACTTTTTTTTGTTTTTAGAATTCCTTTAATACTTAAAAAAAAATTAAAACAAAAGGGGCTTTTGCATGTATATTACAAAATGGATAAAATATTACATGAATTGCACAATAATGAAAATATTTGCACATATAGCAAAAATTGTAAATTGATAGACTTCATATTGATAGATTCTTTCGATAAAGGGTGATATAATCAATTACTAATAAATAAAGTAAATTGATAGACTTCCATCAGATTCTATCAAGAATCTATCAATAAGAACCGATAGAATCAATCACTGATGAAATTGATAGACTTCCATCACTAGAGAATGATAGATTTTATCAAAGTCTTCTATAAAAAAACATATAATTTTTTTTTTAAAAAATGACAGAATTTGCTATAAAAGAATTATTTTAAAAAATGTGCTATAATTGTAAACTGTGGTAAAAAAGTTGTTATACACTCCAAATTCCCAAAACAAAAGCTAAAATTGGTTATCAAACAAACTTATTTTTAAAATATGAAAAACAAAAATTAAAAAATAAAAAATAAAAACAAAATAGCTATAAAAAATCTAGTTAATTTATTAAGATTCATATATATAATTTTTTTTTATCTCAAGGCTTAATAACAATACGAGGAATGTTCTTCTAAAAAAAAATTGAGGAATGTGATTTTTTAAGAATATTTGACAGCATGAATATATATTTTGGTTTTTTTTAAAAAATAAAAATAAATGATAACCCAACAAAACCAATAATTTTTTTTTTCAAAATATAATTCAATATATCCAACTTTGTACTAAAAAATGGAACCAAGCCATTAGACAGGTTGACTTTGATTATTTATATCACCCATGTACAAAACTAAATTTTATTGGTTCCATTAACTTTTGTTGTTTGAAAAACAATGCAAAAAAGGGAATAGAACTAAAAGTGTAAATACACCTATATATATATATACACCTATATATATATATATTTATTTATAGAAATCGAGGTAAAATAAATCGACATTTCTGTCTTCAACTGGACATCGAATAGATTATTTTAAATATCAATGGATTGGGTGTGGGTTTAGCCCTAAAACGATCAAAATCAAACTAATAATGCCTTTGGAGGATGTTTGTTTATCATATTTGAGAAGGATTTAGCTTGATGAGATATATAAAAAAGTTATTTTGTGTAGTTAAAAATTGAGAGTTGTAGTAAAAAATCCAATTTGATATAGTTTTAAGGAATTAGAGTCAAAACTTTATTTGAATATAAATTTAAAATGAATAATTATTTGGAGCCGTTAAAAATGAGTTGTTTTAATTTATTTGAAATGGATGATTGGAAATCATTAATTAGAAATGATTGAGTAATTATAAATGAATGATTAAAACTCATGAGTTCTTTTATAAAAAGTGAAAAAGAAGAAGAGTCAGTAAAAACTCGTTTGGATGTAGGTTTTTGAGAAATTAATAAATTCTCCATCTAAATCCTCTCACACCTCTTTGGGGACTGCTTGTTTGACATATTTAAGGAAAATTTAGATGGGGATTTACTAACTCTTTCTCGAAAACCTACACTCAAACGTGTTTTTATTAATTCTTCCTCCTTTTTACTTTTAAAAATAACTCCACATTTTTTACTATTCATTTCTAATCATTCATTTATAACTACTTCATCATTTTCATCATTTATAATCACTCATTTTTAATCAGTCATTTCAAATCAATCAAAACAATTCAATCTTAATCATTCATTTTTAGTAATTTCTTTTTTAACTTCTTATTTTAAGTCTAAATATAAATAATATTTTTATTCTAACTCATCTACACAAAAATAATTTCAATTATAACTCATCAAGTTAAATACTCTTTAAATACGGTGAGCAAACGCTCTTCAATAGAACTTTGATAGTGATGAATGGGTTGTTGTGTGTCACCACCCTTTTTAATACAATATTTTATTTATATTCACAAAATAGTTCACTTATCACGGAAAAAGTTAGGTTTTAAAAAAACAATCCATATTGATTTTTTTAAAAAAAAAAAAGAAAAGAAAGGAAAATTAATCCATATTCCAAACTATTTAATCCCTAAGGGCGTGTTTGGAGGAAGGAGTTTCTTAATCCGGATTAAATAAATACCCCTAATATGTGTTTGGTGGCCGGATTATCAAAATTGAAAATTCGTATTAAAGAAATACGGATTAAATATGAGTGTTTTTTTAATCCGTCCTTTCACTTCCTCCTTTCTCTCTTCTCACGCGTCCTTTCTCTCTTCTCACGCCTCTCTCTTTTCTCTCCCGTTCGACTTTTCTTCTCCACTTCTTGAAGCCAAATCCGTTCGATTCAATCTTCTAAATATCATTTTGTTTTCATTAATATTCTTGCTCTTGAAATTTCGCATCCATTGAACTCAAATCCATATTTTTAAGGAGTTTCAATTTTTTAAATCTTCCCCTTCGGCCCGAGATCAGGTTCGTTTCATGTCTAAACTTGGTTTCCTTCCCAGATCTGAAGGTCTCGCCGAATCCCCTACAAATCTTCTTGCCGTCGTAGACTTCCTTGACCTTGCATGTGTGAAAATCGACCTCTATATGCCTTTATCGAATGGTATATATATTTTCGTTGGGGAGTTCTACTTGACTTGGTAGGATTTGTGGTGTATTAGGCTTGGTGGGATTCGTATACGAAGGTAAGTTTTCTTCAACCCTAACTCCACCAATGATGAATGCTTCATTTTTTTTTCAAATTTTTCATCTCATTCTCCTAAATTCATTCATATTTATTTTTTCTCTGTTGATTTTTTTAATCAATTGTTCTCTCATTCTATGTGTTAGTTGAGTATCAAAACTACATTTATTTTGGATATTACGAATCTCTTTTAATTGCATCGATCTGTTTTTTGTTCTCTGTTAGATTTTTTTTTAATGAATTGTTCTCTGTTCTCTGTGTTAGTTAAGTATCAAATCTACATTTATTTTGGATATTACGAATCTGTTCCTAATTGCATCGATCCGTTTCTTTGTTCTCTGTTATATTTTTTTAATGAATTGTTCTCTGTTCTTTGTTAGTTGAGTATCAAATCCACATTTATTTTGGATATTATTGATGGCCGACGACTTTCTACTTACTTCTATATGAGCTCTCTGTTCCTTGTTTCTAGTAGTTGAGTATTAAATCACCATTTAATTTGGATGATTTTGTTTTGTTTTCAAATATTGTGGGTACTATTTTTGTATTTATTGATGCTTAATGATAAGCTCGAAGGTCTTGCTGCTTTCATTTCATCTAATCATTCTGAGATATGAAAATGTGTTCTTCGCTTTTAATTGATGGTAAGAGATAATTGAATCTTTGATGAACTAACCAACAACTTCCCCTTCCTATATAAGCCTTCTTTACATTTTATCGGTTGCCATCCATCTTTCTCGCTTCATCTCTAACAATGTGAGTGTTTTTTTTTAATCTAAATCATATCCATGTGTTTATTTCATTGTGTCTTTGTGTTGCTAGTAATGTATCTTATATCCATCTAGCCATTGAATTACATGTCTATTTCATATCCATTTCATTTGAACTATCTCTATTACACAAGTAGGAAATCTGTCTAATTCATTGCCTTCTTGCTACTTGTTATCAATCTCATATCTATCTGTCTATTGAATTATATATCTATCTCATATCCTTCTCATCTCATTTGATCTATCTCTATATTATGCAACTAATATGTCTATTTCATTGTTTCTTTGTGTTGTTTGCCATCTATCTCATACCCATATGTCTATTGAATTGTATGTCTATCTCATATGCAGCTCATTTCATTTTATTTATCTCCATTACACAAGTTTATTGTATATTGACTTTGCACTTTTTATCTATTTGCTTATTCATGTATCTATGCCTACCATGTGTTCTTCATTTATTAGTCCAAAACTTGTGTTCAATATCTGTTTGTATTGTCCGTCTTTCTATTTTTGCATCATTCAAACTTTTCTTTTTTTAAAAAAAAAAAACAATGGATCGCATTTGATCTTGAATGAGAAATGAGTAATGCATCCATTCCCTGAGGCTGGGGTTTATTTTCATTTATCATTATTATAGTTGTTTCACTATTTTTTATTTTGTAAAAGGTACTCTTCTTCTAACATTCTTTTTCGATTAAAACTTTTCCAAGTTTTTTTTTTTGCTAACAATGTCTCTTTCAATCCCTTTTTTTTTCCAGATTGTAACTCTATACGATTTGTTGATTTACTTCAAGGTTCGTGTTACAAACTTGTAATATACTACATTTGATTCTCTTAAATTTTTTTGTAATAAGCAAAGAATATCCCGATTACTAGGGACTTTAATCATATGAATATTATTGGGTTAGATTTTATGTATAATTTGTTTTTTTATTATGGTTGATATTTTTTTTATCCATTTTATGTTGCACTAAATCTATTTGAATTATGTTTGTTTCTCATTTATGTTTGATATTTGTTTCATGTTTTCACTATTGAAATAAACAATATGATCAAATTTTAAGTTTGAAGTTTAGCTTAAAATCTAAAATAAACCTTAAAATTTGATTATGAAATAATTAAATTAAATTCTTGAATAATTAAATTATGCTTACATAAATTGATATTTTAAATTTATATAACTTAATATTAAAATCAAATTTATAAAATTGGTTTCAAACGACATTCATGTTTAAGTACTAAAATTAACTTATTTTGAAAAGTTTAATCTCTATCAATATATATAGATAGATAGATAGGAAAGTGAATACTATTTAAGAAAATGAACTTTTTTTTAAGATAAAATGACTTCAATTTCATGTACACCATTCGTTTGAACATAAAATGAACTTTTTTGGAGAAAAAACCCGTCTTAATCCCTACTACAATAAAGAAAATAAAATTGCAAATACAATATTTTTTTTTTCAATGAATTCAAATTTATTTATAGAATTAGTTTGAATGACATCAAATTTAAGAAAAAATTTTGTATTTAAAGAAAAAAGATGTAATTGAATGACATCAATTTTAACTATTAAAATCAAATACTTTTCTAAGAACAAAAAAACTTCATCTGTATTTGAAGAAATAATATAATAAATATAGCAAAATCAATACTATTTTTAAAAATGACTTGATATTTATCTATACAACTAATTTAGGACATCAATTTCAATATTAAAATGAACTTTTTTTTAAGAAAAAAAAAGGTTTAATCAATGAGTTCAAATTAGAAGAAACATTACATTCTTTTAGACTTAATGAGTTCAAATTAAAAAACAATGACTCCTAATGTATCTATACCACTAGTTTGAAGTTGAAATGAATATTTTTTTTAGACTTAATTTGATTATGACTGATACTTTTCTTGAACTATTTTTTAGAGAATGGATCCCGATAAAACTATAGCGATTTTAACAATACTCTACACATGGCAGAACCAGTTTCTTCTTCTTGCAAATCTTATAATGAACTACAACCCTAGGACCAAAAATTATTGCTCTTTCTTTAGACACCATTTTCGCCAAATGACTTTCTTCTCGATGATAAGACAAAGCGATCTAGCTTGTCGTGAGACAACTAGAATGAATCGTAGTCGCTTTGAAACCTTGTGCGACATGCTAAGGACCCACGGTGGTCTTCGAGTGTACGGATTACATCGACGTGGAGGAAATGGTAGCCATGTTTCTACATATCATGGCTCATGATGTTAAGAACCGCGCGTCGTTCAAGAATATTTACAAGATCTGGCGAGGCGATTGTCGCGACACTTTCAATCTGGCCCCATCGCTCCGATTCGTTGTCATGACATTTTGTACAAGAAACACGAACCTATCCAACCATCATGCATCGATAGTAGATGGAAGTGGTTTGAGGTACCATTACTTTACCTTTACAAAATAGAGTCCTTGTAAGGACCGAATTTCATTTCTTCCTTCGAACTATGCGAGAATTGTCTAGGTGCATTGGATGGTACTCATATAGAGATACAAGTCCCAGATTGAAAATCGTGCCTCCTTTAGAAATAGGAAGGGTATTATCACAACAAACGTTCTTGTTTGTATGCGCTCCAAGCGGAGAGTTCATATACGTACTACTAGCTGGGTGGGAGGATCAAGGCCATGGTGACTCTAGAGTTCTTAGGGATGCTTTATCCCGTAACAATGGATTTCAAGTCCCTCATGGTAATTAAGGACTAAAAGAAAATGCTACTTTCACTTATAGTGAATGTATAATAACCTAGTGCTTATTGATCCAGGATACTATTACCTTTGTGATGCGGGTTATCCAAATCTCGATGGATTCTTAGCTCCTATAGAGGTAACGTTATCATCTATCGGATTGGAGGGGTAGCAATCCACCACGAAATCCGAGGGAGTTTTTTAATAAAGCACACTCTTCGGCACGAAATATAATAGAAAGAGCATTCGGTGCATTAAAAAACCGCTGGGCTATTCTGCGGCACAAGTCTTTCTATCCTCCGAAAGTACAAGTGAAGATCATAATGACTTTGTTGTCTCCTACATAATTTAATATGTAGGAGATGGGCTCTACGATTGGTTTAGAGATATTAGGGAAAACGATGCCACACTCTACCAAGAGGAAATGGAGGATACCCGACGATTAATTTCGTCGAGACATCGCCTCTTTGGACCACATTTCGAGATTCCATGGCCAGAAGAATGTTTGACGTGCCCAAAACTAGTAGGAATTAGGCTTCTAATCTTCTTATTTTTTTTAGTGACTATAACTTTTATGAATCATGAATGGCATAACATGACTTTTATGACAAATGATACTTGTCTTGTATTATGCAATGAACGATACTAAATGAATGATATTCCTTACTCTTTATCTCTTATGTACAACTTCCATGTAGCAACATGCATTTGCTGACGGTGAGAAACATTCGACACGTTGTTGGACAAAGAATGGAAGATGGTACTTTAGTCCAATCACTAATGGAACTTGTACAAGAAGGGGGTGGAGATCGGATAATGGTACTTTTAGGAATAAGTACCATAATGAACTACTTCGACTAATGCACCTAAAGCTACGGATGCCCAATTACATCTACCATCGTGATTGATACTAGAGTGAAGAGTCCGAACGACAGCATTGCCAAGCTATTGCCGAGATCTTTGGGCAATACTTGTAGTGGATTCGGTTGGAATGATAAATACAAGTGTATTGAAGTGGAGCCAACTGTTTTTGACAACTGGGTTCAGGTATTAAATAATTGTTATAATATAACAAAATAAAATTTCAATTTATTTACGAATCGTATGTTCTTAATTTCATTGTCAGACACACCCAAATGCAAAGGGTCTCAACAACAAGCCTTTTCCACATTACGATGACTTAGCTTATATTTTCGGAAAGGATAGAGCATGCGGGTCAATATCTCAGTCTGCTAGAGATATTGCAGAAGAAGATTTGAATACAGAGGTCGGTGAGGCAAAGCGGTTCCCAAGAATATTACATACCCGAGATTCTCATTCTTTGAAGAAGAAGACCCAAATACCCCCACAAGTAGAGTAGGTAGACCATCATCCTCTTTTGTGGGAGAGAAGAGAAAAAGGGTCTCAGAAAAGCAGGAAATGCTTGATGTGTTGCGTGCCGGCATGAACATGCAGTACGAGCAAATCGTGAGGATTCTCGATTGGGCTGTCACAACCCTACAAGTGACAAAGGAGGATAATAAATCTACAAGAGCCGAAGTCGCTACAATTCTTTGAAATTATCACCGCCATTAACCGATCCACAACGGGTTGTCTTGATGAACATCCTTTTAAAGGATCTCGACGTAAGCTTCGCTTTTCTTGGAGTCCCGAAAATGATCGGGCAACATCTGCGATTATCTATTGAGCAGACCGGATGATGACCTTATCTATCTCTTTTTGACATCGATGGATGCGTACAAGATGACCCCACTTCTAATTTTAATTAAAGGACGAAAAAGCTTTTTTTGTTCAACCATCGATTACTCATTTATACGAGTCGACTTGCTTTATATTACCTTTTTTATTATGCAATGAACGTTAATGCATATTTCCTATTTTATTATAAATGGAATGTTAATTCCTTTAATTATTGCCTGCACTTTAAATTTTAATGAGAAATAAATAAACATAAGCACTTAGATAATAGTCTTATGAATACTCAGATTAACTTAGAAACTTAATCTTCGTACCAAACACAGCTTAACTTAATACTCAGCTTAACTTAATACTCAGCTTAACTTAATCACGCAAACAAACATCAACAGCTTAACTTAATCCAGCTTAACTTAATATGTTTACCAAACACAGATTAACTTAATCCCCAGCTTAACTTAATACTCAGCTTAACTTAATACCTCTTAACTTAATCCTAATCCCTGCACCAAACACCCCCTAAATGATTGATCTAATTTTGTTAGCTGGCTACTGTTATAACCAAAATGAGCAAAGTTCATCCATCTTGATGTATAACAATCGTGAAAAAAGTTTAATCCCTCGATTTTTTATGTACTAACAAAACTTAGCATGAGATATTTTATTCTTTTAAAATTTTGTTTACGTGGAATGAAGTAATGACGAAAAGTTTCAAAAAAAAAAAAAAACAAAACGAAACCTTCTGAAAAAAGAATAAAAGAAGAAAATTATATTTATTAACTCCATAAAGAAAAAAAAATTGAAACTATATTCTAAATCCATAAATTAAAAATTAAAAGAATTTGCCAATCAGCCAAAACATCATCATATTTTATTTGTTAGTCAATAATATTTTTAGTTCTCAGACCTTAATAACTTGATACGGCTTATTATTCGATTAAAACAGAAATTTCTTAGTTGTTAATGAGGAATTAAAAAAAACAAAATTAGAAATTAGTATCATTGTTCATAGAATGCAATATTTTTTGTCAAAAAAAAGTATTCAATAATTAGTTACTTAGAATACTAGAATGGAAGGTGCTGTATTTATTTAATTATTTATTATAAATTAGGGTAGAGATCACAAATTATATATAGAAAGTATTACAATTTTCATGATTCAACTCATAATTGTGGTGTTAAACTAGATCACCAATAAATAATGAAATCAATATATATATATATATATTTATAATGGAAATTAATATCTACCCTGGAACTTGCTTAAAAATCGATATCTATTTACCATAACGAGGAAAACAAATTAAAGTACCTTTTATAGTAGTAACTGATTTTGTTCGTTTTGTCATTCTCAAAATACTTCCAATTCCAACTCAATTTTTAAATACATTAATGCTTCAAAATAGTTTCATAAACCCTATATAAATGACACAACTATTCTCAAATAATATGAGAGCCAAATACCGATTTCCGAGCTCAAACTCGTGACCATGGAATTGAAATGGATTAACATCAGACAAGATAACCAATTACGCTATTGACCCTCGATATGTATTTTATTTATTGAAAGCTTATACAATATCACATTGCCGTGTAAAATATAACCTCGCTTGTTTTGTCATTTTTTTACATAGACTTGTTTGTCAATTCTATACATTATTTTGAGTTAAAAGTTTAACTCACAAAGAGATTGGAACTTGTATGAAATATAACCATGTGTCTTTAATGAAATGTAATATATAATTTAATAATCAAGAGATTATATTTTTGGATATTTTTGGATCACTTAAAAATATTTTGAATGAAAAAGGAAATAAAAAAATGCATTAATAAAGAAAATTTTCTCATTATAAATTAATAAGGAGTTATTTGAATTAATTTGAAATAAATTATTAGAAATGATCGGTTATAAATGATTGAGTAGTTATAATCGAATCAATATAAATTAATGATTAGAAATGAGAAATTATTTTTAAAAGTAAAGAAGAGGTGGAATTGGTAAAACTAGGTTTGAAAAAGGAATTAGTAAATTCTCTATCTAAATCATCCTTAAATCTAGCAAACAAACATCTATACATAGATCAAAGATAGGAGGGAAGAACATAATCAATTGTTTGATGTAACATCCAAATCAATAGAGGTACATGAATAAATAGATACTATATTCAAATGCTAGAGATATTGATAACATATAAATATGGATTAATTGAGTTATTGGTCTGGTTGAATTTATTTAAATAAAACATTTTTTTTTTATAGTGTGAGCCAAGCCATAAGATCAGATTTGGACTCAATTAGTCGTGTGGACATCTTTATTTGAAAAGAGTAAAACAAGAAAGTAAAAGAAAAAGAGCATATTCCCTAACTTTTGTATCAAGAGGGATAAACATGATTAAGAATTGAATGGAGCGTGTCATTATAATAATAATAATAATTAATTATTTATTTTTAGTACATTATTAAAATAATATTAAAACAAAACTTTTGAAATAAACATGATAGAAATAAAATAATAAATTGTCAGTCTCTCTCTCTCTCTCTCCTATATATTAATTTTGGCCTTAAAATGCTAAAAAACATGGATACCAATTGCTGACGGCTAGGGTTACACATAGAATTATAAAGATTGCCAGTGAGGCGCAACCATTCCTCACATTCTATATCCACGTGGAATTTATTTTTCTTAAGTATAAAATGTAATTTTTTTTTTGATAATCGACAAAATTGGGGATGAAAATATAAATAATGGTGGGCCCATCTCTACCCTTGTCCTGTGGGGACTTACTATTTCCTACGTGGCTACTCTCTACAAATATTACTTTTTTATTGAGCAATGCTAACCGGACCGTCCGTTGGTGTATAAAAATCTCGAAGGCCATGGATGTTGGGCATCTGTCCACGTTGCGAAATGGTACGGGGCTGTGCGGGTGGGCTTGCGTGACAGGCGTGTGCGGTTATCGTGGCCTACGATATTGTATTGGATATTTAGTTTTATTTTTACCTGCATGTGAGCACGGGAAATGGATGAAGATCCGAGGTGGGTGCTTATGTATCAAGATGATAGAATCTACGCAATCGGAATAGGACACGTGGATATTTATAATGGGAGTGAACAGCGAGATTTTACCGCGAGATGAGCAAAGAAAAAGAAAAGGTGGGACCGGATGACACGTCATCACATACTGCCACGTAAGGCCAACTTGACAATAGGGCAAGGGGAGAGACGGAAATTAATAATATAATAGGGAGCATACAAGTGGGGCCCAAGGGGTCTCGGAAATTCCGCGACCGATCGGACGGTCCGTAACTCGGCTCGCCGATCGGTGCCAGCTCGGCGTCCATTTTTATTTTAAGATAAATTATTAAATTGCTTTTCTTTTTTTTTTAGATTTTGAAGAGAATTAAAATTTATTTTCTATTATTCTAAAAACTATGTTATTGAAAAAGATTTGAATTTATTTCCATATTTTAATAACTAAAATTTGACATTTTTGAAAAAAAAATTACGATTTGGTAAAATATAAATACAACTTTTTTATTCATAATTATTGAGAAAATAAATATAAAAATTAGTTGTCTATGTAATTTGTATGATTTTCTTTTGAGAAAAACTTTTATGAGTTAAATGACGGTTTAAATTAAAAAAATCAAATCTTTTATTTATTTACATATACAAAATTTTTAAAGTTACATATAATAAGCATTTTAAGTTTCTATGTAATTAATTTGTAATTATGATAAGAAATAAAATTCTAATTTAGAAAAACGAAGTATTAAATTTGAACAAAGAATGTAATCTATAATTTTGGACAATTTAATTAGTCTATTTAAAAAGAGAGGGTGAGAAAATGATCGAACGATGGCAACCGTTGTGAGGAGGGAGATAAAAGAGATCGGGACGGTTGATTTTCACCGAGAGGGAAGTGCGTTTCACGTGGCCCCCACTCATTCATCGCATCACCCGTCTTATAAATATGTAATACATAAAAAAGAAGAAGGAAAAAGAAAAGAAAAGAAAGCGTGGAACCGAATAATGAAGGTTGACCGGTTGGAGCGATATTTTGTGCGGCCACCTAGATTCCTTGCGATCGTCGTGTTACTTGTACCCACCGGCTACCGCCGGTCATCACTCATGGAAAAATTCAAGAAGCCCTAAAAAAAAGGGGCATTCAATACAATTTCCTTTTCGGAAATTAGAAATAAACAAACAAAGAAATAGAAAAAAAAGGGAATAAAATAGGGGAGAGAGTAAATAGGAAAGCTTGGAAGGGAAGAAAAGAGTGCGACACGTGGCTGTCTGATGATAAAGCACGGGTCCCATCGATGCCCATTGGGTTGAACGGGCAGGATTTTGCCATGTCGGGTTTTACTGAAATCTGGGCCGCTGGATCTGTGAGGAATCAAGGGTGATGATACGTTAGCGTTGGGGGAGGGTTGATCTGAGCCGTGGAAGGGAGTTTCGCTTTAGTGAAATAGACCAAGGAGAAAGGGTTGAGGCAGTACAGAGTTTTGAAGGAGAGAAAAGAGAGAGAGAAAGGAAGGAATTGGAGTAACATCATCATCTTCTTCTTCTTCTTCTTCATCGTTTTCTGCACATAGATTAGGGTTCTTTCGAATCTGCAATTTCTTTGATTTTGTTAGTGGTGAAAGATGGGGGGATTTGTGTGTGGGTACAGTTGATTTCGGTGGAATCGTATCGGTACGGATATGGATAGAAATCGGGAAGCTAGAAGGACGACGGCGAACATGGCCGCATCCAACGGCCTCTCTAGACGGAGATACAGGAGTACTAGTCTTCGTGATTCTCCAGGTTTCGATTTCTCTCAGATCTAACTCTTTTCTTTATGCTTCTCTGTTGTAACCCCCATTCTTTGAATCTGTAGAGGACGATGGACCACTGGAGTTGCAGGATACGGTGAGATTGAGAGATCGGAAGAAAGATCGAGATCGAGATCGAGACAGGGATAGAGACAGAGATCGAGATAGAGATAGAGATCGGCTTAGCAGGAGCAAGAGGAGGAGAGCGGATAGATTGATTCATGCCGGTGGAAACAGGGAAGATGGAGCAGTAGGAGGAGGAGGGGAAGATAGCTCCGAAGAGAGTGTGAATGACGAAGACGACGAGGAAGACGATGATGGCGGTCCTGGAGTCTCCGTCAGAATGCTTCCGCCCAATCCGGCCACGATTTTGAGTCATCGGAAGAGTTTTCCTCCGGCGAAGAATTATCGACCACCACCGTCGTGGAAACCCGCCGATGAAATGATTGGTGTGTCGGTGCCAAGAAAAGCCCGCTCAGGTATGTATGTATGTAATCGAATCCATGGATTTCTCTGCCCTAGGTCAAATGGAATCTCACGATTTCTCTCTGTTTTTTGTTTTTTTTTAAAATTTTTTCAGCGTCCACGAAGCGGTCTCATGAATGTTGGCCAGCGGCGTCGAGCGGCGGAATGGTTACAGAGGCCATTCACCGGCAGGCTTCGACATCTCCTGTCAGGCCGCCGAGTCTAACAGCAATGGTGACGGCGCTTCAGACTCCGGCGTCGCCTTCTTCTTCCAATGCTCCGGTGAGGAAGAAGCTGGTCGGTCTTTGGTCTTACTTCTTCTTTTATATCTTTTCCTGATTCGTTTTTGGGGGAATCTGACGAGACTGTTTACTGATGCAGAAGCAAACCGGACCTAAACTCCGGCCGCCGAAATCCTCCTCAAAACCATCATCCACGGCTCAAGATGAGATCGAGATCGAGATTGCTGAAGTCTTGTACCATATGTTGAGACAGCCTCAAGCTCCTTCAAAACAAGAACCCTCCACTACTGATTCGATGAAATTCGATTCCAAATCAACAACCGACGCTAAATCCAGAGTTTCATCGCCAATTTCCAACTCTTCTTCTGCTTTGCCTCCCCCTTCCATTTTGCCTCAGAATTCCAGCTCTTCTATCACTCCGATATCAGCCACCGGTCAGATTTATATTCTCCTTTTCCTTTTTCAGTAACAATAGGTTTCAAGTTTCTTAGAAACTGACGAATTTTGTGAAATTTGCAGCACCCAAGAGGAAAAGACCACGTCCTGTGAAGTACGAGGAGGAGAACGCCGCAACCTTCAGCCTTCGGAGAAGCCCCATTTCGGCCACAGCCAAATCGGAGGCGACCGAATCCTCAAACGTCGAGATCCCTTCATCAAATGTGGAAAAAGTTTCAGGATCTGCAGGTGAAAATGGAGGAGTTTCAAATGAATCTGGTAATTCTCATGCCTTGCCGGAAATTGCTGAATCCCATCCAGAATCCATGAAGGTGGAAACAGGCAGCGCTGTGTCCAATTCCAAGCCATTGACGGAAGAATCAGAAGCCAAAGATTTGGGTTCAAGTATGGAAGAACCCCAATCTCCCATGAAGGAATCAAATGGCCCTGGATTTGAAGATAAACGAGAAGATATAACTGCGACCAAATCGTAAGCATCCCTTAAAAATATATATTTTATTTACAAACTTGCCTAATTAATTCATTTTTTCCACTTTTGGGTTACCTGCAGAAATTCATCTACCTTCCATGTTGAGAATCAGCGGGATGATAAGTACAAGATAGATCTAATGGTAATGATACTCTTTTTCTTTAACTAATCAAAATAAAAAAAAAAAATCCGAAATCTATGATTTTATATTAGAATATGGAACTTTAGACTTTTTTCCCTTGTGTTTGTTTACAGGCTCTCCCATCACGAGCTTCACCAGAAAGAGATGTAGCGATTGATTTTCTGGCCGCAGATGCTCAACCTATGGTCATAGATGCGGACACGGTAAGTGGGCCACCCATAACCTTCTCCCTCCCTCCCCACTTGCTTTAAAGCTATGGCCCATGTTGTTAATTAATTGTATATAATCGAGTTTGGCTTTGCATTTATGTAGGAAATGAAGCCTCTGATCAAAGAAGAAGACAAAGGAACAGCAAGACTTGGGGCCAAAGATGTTGGGATGAATCTGGAGTCCAGAGAAATTGCAGCTGTGGAAGCTGATTCAAAGAAGCCCATTGATTGCAAAGATAGGAATACTGAACTTCAGTTTGATTTAGGCAAGGCAACTGATAGAGATGGCGCTAACAAGATCCCCCAATATGTTTCCAAACAGCAGCCCTCGCAACTCTGCTCCGAGAAGGCTGGATCTGCAGCTGGTAGGTTCCCATTTTCTAATCCCAGCACCCACTTTTTCTCACTCTCAATCAAATCATCTTCCATTTCTGGTTTTGGTTATAAATGGGTTGTTTTTTTTTTTTTTTTATCTTTTTGTTCAGCACAAGCGAGCTCTCTTCCTTTGCCGTTGTCTCTACCACCTGGCTGGCCAAGTGGGTTGCCTCCAATGGGGTACGGTCGTCATAATCTTTGTTATTTATATTGTTTAAACCCTTTTACTAGTATTTATTAGAGTTTTTTTCTTCGTTTTACTTCACAATGGAATGACAGTCTTTTTTTTCTAGCAGATATGTGGCACCACTACCAGGAGTTGTGTCCGTTGATGGGAGCGCTCTGCCCACTGCGGCCATGCAGGTAGGCGTGTTTGGCATTATTCTGAATCTCCTTTTTACTGTGGTCTTGTTTTCTCCATTCTTCAGTTTCTTAAATCTTTCCTTGTTTTGACAGCCGCCAAATTTTCTTTTCCCTCAACCTCGGCCGAAGAGGTGCGCCACCCATTTCTACATTGCTCGGAATGTAATGTATCATCAGCAAATTGCAAGGATGAATCCATTCTGGCCAGCAGCAGCAGGTTCAGCTTCCCTGTTTGGAGCCAAGCATGGTAATCTCAGCATTGTGCCACCTCCAGATATGCAAGCAAATCATCCCAAAAGTGCAGTTAATGCAATGCAGGATAAGGGCCAGAGCCTTGCCATGTTTTCGGGTCATGCTGGGAAGGATAGAAGCTCTCAAGCTGTTAATGCTGTGGATGCTGGTCAGAGAAAGCAAGTTTTGCTTCAGCATGCTCTACCCCCAGGAGCGCCAAGCAACATCATGGTATTTTACTTTCTTTCAAGTACTTTTGTTGGTTGTGTGTACGGGTGTAAGATTTTTTCTTCTTCTTTTTGTGCTGAATTTGGCGTTTGGATTGAATTTCAGCATGGTCCTGCTTTCATTCTGCCTATGAGTCAGCAACAGGCTGCTGTAGCCACTTCTGTTCGACCTGTTATTGTGAAATCTCCTCCTCCTCCTAGTGGGAATACAAATAGCAGTGTGGCTTCAAATGCTTCAAATTCTGCATCTGTTAGTACCTCAGCAGCAGCAATGAGTTTCAACTATTCTGGTGTGCCTGGAAATGAACCACCACAGTATTTAGCCATTTTGCAGAACAATGGATATTCCTACCCAATTCCAGCCCACGTTGGGGCGCCACCTGCATATAGAGGAACTCACGCCCATTCAATGCCTTTCTTCAATGGGTCGTTTTATTCTTCACAAATGCTTCATGCTTCACAGCTTCAGCAGCAACCACCACCTCAGCAGAACAATCAACAGGGACTTCTGAATTCTAATACAAATACAAATACTGCCAATGGTGGTTCTTCATCGTCTCAAAAGAACCTATCTAATCAGCAACAGAGGCCACATGGGAGTATTGTTAGTGGGAACTTTCAAGGCTTTCCTGCCTCTAGAAATCAACCAACTCAATCACAGCAGCAGAACCATGCCTCTCATCAAACAAAGCAACTTGAGTCTGAGATTGGTGGTGAAGATAGCCCTTCGACTGCTGATAGTCGAATGAATCTTGCTAATCTGAGTGTCTATGGTCCAAATTTCCCAATGTCGATGCATACTCCTAATTTTGCTTTGATGACTCCCGCGTCAATGGCGGCTGCAGGTGGGACACCTAATGACAAGAAACAGCAGTCACAACAACAGCCTCAGGGTTCTAAAGGTCTGGAACCATCTCAAGCTATGGCTTTGTCCTTTGCTCCTCCCAATGGGGTGCCCTCTGCTCCTGGACTTGACTTTTCATCTTTATCACCAAATCACCCTATATTTCAAAGTATTCCTGAGATGAACAGGCAAGGGTATCGTCACATTATGGCTGCAGCTGCAGCTGCACAGGTTGCCCAGCAGAAAAAGAATTATCGTGTAGCCGAAGAAGGAAAAACCTCCGCGCATTCATCTATTGCAGAGGATGACCGAAAAAACACGTCTGTAAAGACTCCTTCATCTGTTGGGCAGTCTATTGCCTTCTCTAGAAATGATTTAGCCGAGACACCATTTTCCACTATTCCAGCTGGGGCAGCTGTTGTTGACAGCTCTGCCAGAACTCTTAACCTTGGTACTACTGCTAGAGCTTCAGGTTCCGTTATTCCCTCTGGGATGAGTGCTGTTAATAATATGTGTGGTTCTCAGCATCCACTGCAGCGAAACCAGCAGCAGCAACAACAACAGATAATTCAGCTTCAAAAGCAACATCAATATGCAGCTGCAGTTCAAAAGCAGCAGCAATATGCAGCTGCTGCAGCAGCAAGGTCTAAAACATCAGGAACGAGTAATGGCAATGTTTATGCTGAGCACCCTCCTGCATCTTCCATGGCAGCCAAGTTTCCTAATGCATTGTCCTCTTTTTCTCAAAATCATGCCCAAAGTAACATCAGTCCTGCCCAATCTCCCCAGTGGAAAAATTCTGTAAGAAGCATCACCTCTTCTCAGGTCTCAACTCCCTCTCTGTCTTCATCAAATGCATCATCCATAAAAAATCTTCCCCAACAACAGGGCCGTCCACAGCAGAACCACTCTCAGATCTCTTTTGCAGCCAACCAAAAATCTACCCCACAATCACAAGGTGCGCAACCTGCTAGCAGTAGTCAGTCGCCATCCCGCGGAATGATTGGTTCGCCAACTAATTCTTCAATCTCAAAGGGTGCCGGTGGGAGCCCTCGGACGGCTCCTTCCGTTTCCATGGGTCACAAAGTTGGTCAATCATCTTCTTTATCATCGCAGCAGACTAAGAATTCTACATCTATGACCCCGGGGAAGTCATCTCCTGTTGGTGGGAGAATTGTTACATCAATTCTTGGCAATAACCAAGTGACATCTTCAAGTTCAGGAAGTAAATTATCATCCCAACAGGTGCAACAGCAACAGCACCAACTACATTTGGCGAAACAAACAATGCAGCAAGCACAGTTGCTGTTTCCTTACATGCAGGCCCAAGGTCCCCACACAAGTAGCAGTGCAACTAGGCGTTGTCCAGAGCAGCAATCACAATCGCAAGGAACATCCTCCAATGGAATGCTATCTCTGTGCCACTCTGTTACGATTGGAGGCGCCACCACTACCGATCCTGCCAAGGCAGTTGCTGCTGCTGCAGCTAATGCAGCTAATATGAAAGGTGTTGGTGGCATTCCCTCGCAAGCTATTCTCCATCCGGCTCAGTTTGGTGGTGTTGCTGCTGCACAGTCCTCTGGTAATAATCCTCATCAACTTGTACCTGCAGGTTTTTCGTACGTGCATTCTGCTGCAGTGCAAGTAAAATCAACAGAGCAAAAACAGCAACCTGCAGGTGGGTAGGATTATGGCCCTTGTTCTTAACTAAACCAACCCATGCAGCTACTATTTCGAATCGAGACTGGCCTAAATCTTATGGCAGCCAAGTTGAAATAGAAGCAAAGCGGGCAGTAGTAGTATGAATGCTGCTAGGTCTCGGACTTTTGAACCCCACAATTTTGGGAAAGCTGTGAGAGGAAGTGGGAAAATTGTCCTCCATCTGAGAAATGCCTTCTGGGTTGAGTTATAAACGTGGTTGGTCTGGATAGGCAAAGTGCTGCAAAGAAGAGAAAACAACAACACAGCACTTTGCAAAGTGCTTTACAATGATGGAATGAAGTTGAAGGAGAGGAGTAAAAGCACCACAAAGGGGGTTTCCCTTTCTTTTCCTTCTTTTTGGGATGATGGTGGGTTGTAATGGAGCTTCTTTTTCTTAAATATATTTTTCTTCCATTATCATTTTGAGTTGATAAGGAGTCTTAGACAGTATCATCTTTTTAACATATATATATATATATATGCAGCAGCAGAGGAGGAAAGTGTAGTTGTATATGTTTGTTTGGCACATATAATGGGTAGACCTCAAATTTTTTTATTTAAAAAAAAAAGAAAATGAAGCTTTTGCATCCTTTATTTTCTTTTCATTTTCACTTTTGACTTGTGAAGCAGTAGTAAAAAGCTGTCCCTACTTCTTATGACTTGTGGAGCAGTAGTAAAAAGTTAACTCAAATCATTTTATTTTAAGTTAAACAAAAGTTGTAGTTTTTAAATATTTTGGCCTATTTGTTTAGTCCTCATTATTATTTTTTTCTAATTTGACACTTATATTACTCTTAACAATACTAACTTTTGGTTTTAGGTGCGTTTTTTTAATTTACTTTATACTCATTTTGATTAGAAAATAAGTTCACATGAAAAGAAAAGTAATCATTTTATTAATAAATTTAAATTAAAAATGAATGTAATTATGATTTTGTTGGAAATTAGTTATTGTAATTAAGATTTGTTACCGGCATAGATGAAAAAAAGGAGGCTGGAAAACAGATGCATGTATGGTAAAAGTAGGAAGTTGAAAAGTCAGAAAAATGGAGGTTGTGGAAAAGGGCGGCCCTCTTCTTCTGTTGTCAATATCTCACTCGTGGCTCAATCAGAGTTCAGATATATATATATATATATATATATATATAAATTTAAAGAAACGGTATGGTTGTTATCTGTGCAAAGAAATAAAATTGGTTTGAAGGTGAATTTATTGCGCATCTATAACCAAAATTAGGGGAATTAGGAAAAGAAGATGGACCATGGGCAAGTGGGACATACACTTTCTGACATGTTCTTTGCTTTATTATAACCCTTAAAAGATACTCTATCTCTTTTTCAAAAACAAAATAAAAAATAGATACTCTTCCTATTTTTAAAAATAAAATAAAATAAGATACTCTTCCACGTGTCTCATCCTAGATACTCGGTTACTATTTTTAAAAGTACTAAATTTGATGCAAGTAATAATAGCCAACATCTTTGAATGTATCTTGGTTAACACTGTTTTTACCATTTTTCATCTGCATATGAAACAATCCCTCTTTATCTGTAAGCCAAATCTATACAAGTGAGGAACACAATTTGAACAAAAGAGACTAATTTGGACACTTATTCATAAAAGAATTTAATTTAGACATTTAAAAGTATATAAACTAAATTTTGAAATTTATAAGTCTAACATCAAAGATTAAATGTTAAAAACTCTTTTCCAACCGTTTTTTGAGACCGTCGGTTAAGATATATTTTAACCGACCGTTTTTCACAACGTCGGCGGATATTTTTCATTTTCCTCCCAATTTCAATTTTTGCGGAAATTTTTATTTTTTAAAATAATAGCCGACGGGTTTTAGGCTTTAGCCGACGGTTTAAGATTCTGTTTAAACAGACACTTTCTTTTTCTCTTTTCTTCCTCCCTCGTCTGGCGCCGCTCGCGATTTCTCTTCTCTGTCGCCTGCTCCGCCATTGCGTTTCGTTGTTGGGTTCTGCCGTCGCCGCCGTTGCATTCCACCACTGCCAAATCGTTCTGCGCCGTAAGTTTTTTTCTCTCCGCCCTTGTTTTAATTTCTTCTCCACATTTTTTCTATTTTCGCCCAAATTGGTATTTTGAGGAGATTGTGTTGTTGGTATTTGTGAACTCGGGTTTTTAATTACTTGATTCTTGCATCTGATTTTTGTGATTTTTTATGTTGAGTTTGTTATTTTTGTGACTGTTGTTAATTAGTTGATTTTGTTTTTTGAAATCTGTTAATTAGTTGATTTATATCTTAAAGTTGATACATCAAAAGTTTATATAAAACCTAAGGGACGATCTCATTTAGTAGAGGCTATAAATATATATTAATAATATCTTCCAAGAGATTGCACTAAAAAAAAGTAAATTTTACCATTTGGGAGCTATGATCTTATTCAAACCCTAGCCATGTCATTTAACACATATATGGAGATATTTTTTCACCTTTTTTTTGTTAAATTTCATTTAAATTGACTTCGACATCAATTTTAAATCGAGTATTAAAGCGATCTTCCTTGGGAGATTGGATTACAAATACCAATTTCAGGGATCGAATGCGTGACCATGGAGCGGAAGTGAATTAACTTCAAACTAGATAACCAATTGCGACACTGACCTATTTGGTCTCAAATTCGGAATTGGTAAGTGAACTTAAATGTAATTTCCTTTATCTCTCAAGTTTTAGTCTTGGGTTTATGAGCTTAAAATTGAGGGAAACCATTTTTTACTCATAATGTATGTGTTTGCAATGCATGTTGTTCTTTCCTTATTTTCACACTTAAATTTTGGTTCATTATTCAAAAGAAAATATATAAAAATCCCTCATTTATCTTTGCTATACAAAAGTTATTTCTCTAAAAAACATTTTTTTACTCATAATGTATGTGTTTGCAATCCCTCATTTATCTCTAAATCTATTGGTCAAAGTCATCTCTTTTCTTTGAAATAAAGTTATTTGTTTGTCTTTTCAACTTCATTTCCCTTGATAACTACTTTTCTTCGACAAAATTGATAATAGAATTCAATCATTGTTTGAAAAGAAGGAAGGATATCATTTTTTGTTAGCCTAGTATGAAGCTTTAGATCTTGAAATAGCCAATCTAAAGTCAATTTACTATTGCACGATAAGAACTTTTTACCCAAAACAAAATAAGAACATTTTGGTTAGAAAGCTTTTCTATACTCATTTTGTTTCCAAACATTATAAACACTCCTATTCATCAAACTCTCCTCCAACCACCATCTCTCTACAAGATAAATAGACCATGAGATTATAATCTCTTGGGCTATCTATCTTGATATAGTGAAGTGATAGTATTTTTACATTTGTATGATATTATCTAATTTGAATCTAAGTCATTATGACTTTGTTTCTTGTTTTACCTAAAGAAAAAAACCTTATATCAATAAAGATAATTTTCTTTACTTATATACCTATGATCTCTCCTGAAATTAGGAGAAGAACTCGCCTTGACTCGCGCGGAACTAGCGAAGTATCGAGAGGAATCTCGCGAAGGCATGAACGAGCTTCGAAAGATATAATGGAGTCGTTGTAGAGATCAAGAACATGACGTTACATTTAGGTAAGTAATTGAAACTCTATATGTATGCATATTTTATGTGGATTGTGGCTACCCTGCAGTAAAAGTAGCCACAATGTAGACTATATATGATTTTCATGGTTAAAATAGGTGTAAATTGTTTTCGGTTAGTCATAGGGTTGTTGTTATGCTGCCGAAATTTCAAATTTGAAAATCTGAAGTTTCTTTTATAAGTATAATTTCTTTTAAGTTTTATTGGCTAACTCATGGTTCATTTCATTTTTGCAGATGACGTACGAACTGTGGTTAAGGACAAGGAATCTACAACGTCTCGTTTATCCTTTTGTTTTTAGAACATTGGTTTTTGGTTTTGTGGTTGTAGTCTCACATGCGAACATGGGGTTTTTTTTTTTTGGAACTTTGTATTTTTTATAAGGTTGTTATAAATTTCGCAATTTTTATTCTATGTGAGAATTGGTTTACTTTTAAATTGGTTTTGTGGTTGAATGATAGTAGTTCTTATGTGTACCAAAAAGAAAGCTAAATAAACAATATAAAAAAATTCAAAATAAAAAACCTTATCCGATGTTTTATTGAAACGTCGGATAAAATATAATTTAACCGACGGTGCAAAAACGTCGGTCAAAAAGACCTTAACCGACTGTTGGTAAAACCATCGTATAACATTCGAATTGACGACGGTGAAACAAAAACTTCGGCTAAGGCTCTTCCGACGAGGTATCGTCGACGGTTTTGATGACGGTTCATTTACCGTTGCATAAGGCTTTGGCGACGGATTATTGACCTTAGGCGACATTATAAGCCGTCGCCGAAGACCCCTTTCCCTGTAGTAGTCCTTCAACTTTGCTGTTTGTTCAATTTTGGTCCCTCGACTTTCAATTGTCTACATTTGGTCCTTAAGCTATCAAGAAAGTTACAAAATGATCCTTTACTGAAATGAATTTTTTCTACTTTAATCTTATCTTTTCTCTTTCTAAAAGTTTTATCTTTCTTAAATCCATTTATCTAATCCTCTTTCCTTCTTCTTTTTTCTTATTCTCTCTTAAATCTATCTCATCAAATTGTTTAACATAAAACAATTTTGTTAATAATCATTTTCCTACTTTGATTTGTCACTATTTATTTTCAAAATTCATAGTCTACGATGGAATTAAGAAGAAAAAGAAAGAGAACGAAAAAAGGGGGAAAAAAAGAAAGAGGAAAAGAGAGGTGGATTGAAGAGAGGTAAAACTTCTAAAAAGATAAATGATGGAAGATAAAAGAAAAAGAAAAAGAAAATAATTTAGGAATGAGAAAAAAATTATTTGACTAAAAGGACCTTCTTGATAATTTAGGGACCAAATTTAGACATTAAAAAGTTGAGGGATCAAAATTGGACAACCAGAAAATGCGATTTATGTTTACTCGCATCCAAATCATACTACAAGAATGAAATAGGTTTTTTGTCTTTTGAAAAAAGAAAAAGAAAAGCAAAGAGATTCTGAACATTGAAACAAAGTTGAAGATATGTGTGTACGTACCATAAATGCTCCTTTTCTCTACTTTGTTGATCTTGAAAGGGAAAAAGAAAGACATTTTTTTCATGTCAGAGGGGGTGTTTGTTTAACATATTTAGGTAGTTTTTAGGTTAAGGAGTTAAATTGATAAGTTATATGAGTAGTTAAAAATTAAGATTTGTGTCAAAAACTCGTTTGGATGTAGTTTTTATGTAGAAAAGTTATAGTCAAAACCTTGTTTGGATGTAGATTTAAAATGAGTAGTTATTTTTAGTAGTAAAAAAAGAAATGATTAAAAATGAGTAGTTAAAAATAAATTATTTTGATTGATTTGAAAGAAATGATTAAAAATAAATAGCTAAAAATGATTGAATAATTATAAATGAATAGTTAAATAAAAATTATTTTCAAAAGTAAAATTGAGAAGAAATTAATAAAAATTCGTTTTGATATAAATTTTTGAAAAGAAATTAATAAATTATGTTCTAACTCTTAACTAAAAATGTCAACCAGACAACCCCGAGGAAGGGACACCCCTTTCCCCATTTCCATTTCATCTATTCATAGAAATTCCCAAAATAAATATAACCAATTTGCCCTCCACTGCACTATTGCTGAATTTTATAACTTTAATTCTGACATGCAAATATTTACCCATAAAACCGCAATAACTATTAAATATTACCCTTTTACCCATAACCTCAATTACTATTCTATTAAATATTACCCTTATACCCATAACCTCGATTACTATTCTACAGTATTCAATAATATTCAACTAATGCAATATGATCACATCTTCAATTACTATTCTACAGTATCCAATGATATTCAACTACTGCAATATGTTCACATCTTCACATTTTTTTTTTTTTTTTTTTTTTTTTTTTTTTTTTTTTAATTTTAACTATTGTGCATTGACATCTACAAAGTTGGGAATTTGGTATTTGAAATCATATGATATGCATAAGATAATGTATAAATCTTAGATAAGAAACACCTACTATTTTACTTTGTTTACCAGAAAGAGTTTAAAAAGTACACTAAAAAATATTTATGTTACTATATCACAAATATAGCAAGACAATTACGACAGTACATCAATTTAGATATTATTTGAATGAGTAAAATTTACCTACATATAGACAAGTAGGTAATCCATGCTTAGTGCATATGTGGTATGATGTGAGCCACACAATTTTTTTCTTTGTACATAAATTAACTTTGGTTAAAAATTATATGGCTCACGTGATGTCACATATACATTAAGTATGGACTACCTATTTGTTCATGTATATACAAGTTTTCCTCTATTTAAATTCAAACGTTATTGAGGAAAAAATGAATTTGAATTCATGATCTTAATTATAGAAATATATTGATGTATTCTTGTTGATACTTCACCCAATAACGTATGTAATTATTTTAAAGAAAAAAACAATAATAACGTATGTAATTGAATAGAGTTTGCTAGATTAATATGTCTGTTAATGTATCAAACTTAAATAATAATAATAATAATAAACTTAAACTTTTAAGTATTTTCTTTGTGGATTTGAGATTTTCTTTACTATATTCAATGAAATCATTAGACTATCGTTCTTTTTTGATATTATGTTTGAAATTAATTAAACCTTGGTTTGACACATATGTAAAAACACCACATGAAAGTAATGTTTAAATTTTAATAGTTTAATCATTCTCAAAAGAAAAAAAAAATAATTGTTTAATCGAATCTCAAATAGGTTTCAACTAGAGATGTCCATTATCCTCATGGGTCGGAGCTCCGTGGGGACCCGCCCCTATGAGGGCGGTGAATCCCTGAATAAGCGGTCAATGAGAAAGTGAGTGCGGATGAAAAATTTCCCGCAAGCTAAATGGGGATGGAGACGGGAAATGTATTCCCCGTTCCCCGCCTCGTCCATATTGTATGTATATATGTTTTTAATTTTTCTAAATACATTAATAAACATAAAGTAGTAAAAATATTTATTTGGATTAATATTTTTGTTACTTAATTAATTATTTAATTAAAAATCAATAAACATTTTTTTAATATTGAAAAAATTATCTAAGATTTAACGAATTAAGTTAACAATAGAGAAAGTTTACAAAAAGTTGAGAATAAAAAAAGAAGAAAAGAAGAGTTAAATGGGAAATAATTCTCCGTGGGGAACCCGATCCCCGTGATTGACCCGCGGTGAATCCCCGCCCCGTTCCTCGGAAAATTTTACGGTGAATTTCGCAGGGATGGGGATTGAAATGAGTAGCGGGGATGGGGACCGTAAAACCATCCCCATCCCCGCCTCGTGGACATCTCTAGTTTCAACTCACAAAAAAGAGAAAAATAGAAGAAAAAAAAAAAAAAACTTTAACTTGATCCAAAGGGTGAAGATACATTTTCTTAAAGTTTTAATGTTGTAAGCATTTATTAATTATTATTGGGATGGTAAATGTATCCTAAAGTATTATTAGAAAGAAAAAGTATGATGAAGAAAGTGCATTGAATACTATTTGAACATCAAGAGAAACCTGCATACAAGGGAACTTGTGGGACTATTGTCATAAACTAATCAAATAATTACTCAAAAAAAAAAAACAAACAAACAAACTAGTCAAATAATTCATAACAATCAATGATATGAACATTTATGTCTCAAAATAAAAGGCAATAGGAGTTTTGCCCACATATTTCATTTTGCATATGCCACCATTATCGGTAAATTTACTTTACAAATAACATATATATATATATAAAATCTTCTTTACACATTATGAATAAAGTTTTTTTTTTTTTAATAAGTCTATCTAATTCTTGTTTTTTAGTTTGTAATTCAATACACTTGGAATATTAATCTTCATTTCGACTCTATCTAGTCATTTCTTCTTTATGTAAATTTAAAATTTACTGTATTGATATATTTATTGTTTTTGTTTGATAGTTGAGAAATTGAAGCCAATTGTTTGATTGACTTTTAGCGTGGTAAATACTAAATAATTTTAACAATTCTAATATCGATATTATAGTTTGTACTTTTTTTTTTTCAAACTTATAATGATATCGATATTATATTACTGACATATTTGAGAGTGATTTTGAAATTATTAATCACTTGTTCTAAAATCACTTCAAGACATACCGTAATAATTAAAAATCAATTTAATGTAGTTGTACTCTTTTACATGTGATTTTATCTTACAAAAATGATTTTACATTTTTAAAATAACTCCCAAAAAAGTCATACCTAAATCAATATCAACAGTCTATAACAAAAGATGTGTACGATTAATCTATTAATCGACATTATACACTTTACCTTGGTTAATGAACTTTAATTCGTTTTTGTAAATGAAATATGATTTCCATTCCTGTTTCCTTGGCTTCACCGTGACCATATTTCATTTTGAGGAACAATTTCCTTTTCTCAATTTAGTAGACATTCAAATTTGTGTTAATGTTGATTCATTATATATGCGAACTTGTGACGTTAGTGTTGAACTAGACCAAACACTTAAACCATTGTACCACTAATCTATTATATTCAATATATAGTCGGAGTGTTTTAGCACAATAAAACATTAAAAAATTCGATTCATAGATTTGATACTTTCAAATACATTCAAAATATCAGATAAACTATATTCTTACTTTATATTAGTAGATATGTTTTTATTTCAAAATAAATATTGTACAATCAAACTTTTATTTATATAAAAAATATAGAATTTTTTGTCACAATGGTACAACAAATGGAATAGTACAGACATTTTTTTTTTAAATAAATGAAAATGAAAGATAATATGAGGACAATTTTGTTATTTATAGGATATGTTTGGGAGAGAGGAGAACAGATCAACTAGTTTTTTTTGGAGAATAACAAAAGTACATATGTGTGTATATATATATATATATATATATATATATATATATCATTCATTTCAATTTTTCTTAATTACAATAATTAAGGAGGGAGAGATTCTAAAATTGATGACTCCTTAGTCACTAAATATAACGGAATAATGTTGAGTTGCGCTCATTACCACTTCTTTTTTATTCCTAATTTTTGGATACTAAATGTCAAACATTAATAATAGCATGAAATACGATTTTTTTTTTCTTCTTCTCTGAAATTATCAAATAAGAAGATTGAAAACTTCTATAAATATTAAGTGGACTATATTTTTATTCGCCTTCCTAAGGAATTGTTATTCGTATTTTTATACAGGTTTTTTTTTTTTTTGAGAATGGTATTTTTATACAGTTTTACATAACATTATTGGTGTGGTAGTATAATTTAACTTTTATAAAGTTTGGAAAAAGAAAATTATATCTTTAACTTGACGAATTATTTTTATTTAGATAGAAAATGAACACTATCACCGAATGACATTGTCGCAATAGTTTTATTGTTTGGTTGTATACTATCATTCTCAATTCTATTTTCTAAATTTAAATTTAATTGGAGAGAAAATGACTTGACAAAGATTCGAACTCATGACATCCTATTCGAATAGGATGTTGAATTATGTTAAAGCATCAATCAATCCAAAAAACTAACCTTATGATTAAATTTAATTTAATTATATCAACCAACAATTAGTAAAAAATTTGTTTTATCAGATCTAACATAACCTTAAGCAAAGTTGTTGCATTTGTCTTTAGTAGAAATTCAATGACCTATTGTATTAGATAATAGAGTAATTCTAGTATCGCTAATTACGTTTGTTATTATTCTTTTTTATTATTATTTTAGAAACATAGTTAATTACATTTAAAAGTGGTCAAAAGTTATGTTAAATTTATTATAAAATCTCAGCAAGATAATATGTTGTATTTAGGAACTATTATTTTTTTTCTTTTTTTGAAAAAAAAGCTTAGGTACTAAAATACAAATTATATGGTTAGAAAACAGTAATCTAAAAAACAAATAAGCCTAAAAAATGCATATTTGGGGAGAATTGCTTCTGAATATGGTTCACACCCATGTGAAAATCAAATATTTGTTATACATTATATCAAGTCCAAGCTCATAATCATTATTGGTTGTGTTTTAAGAAAAAAAAAAAAATGATTGAAAGGTTCATTCATTATTGATTGTTATACATACACTTTTGTGCTAAAGTATAAATGTGAGACCCTACTTGAGGGCATTAATGGAATGTAGGCTTACCATTCAAATATTAGGGAAGTCCCCCATTTTGGATTAGACTATTTGCTAGGGGACAATATCATAAATTAGTCATATATCACCAAACAACCATGGACCATATCTCCATAACTTCATCACTATTATGAAAAATACACAAAAGGAAAACCAAATAAAGGACAAAACTATTTTTAAAAAAATGATAGTAAAATTTAAAACTATACCGCATAATAATTGATATTGTATTTATCGGACTTATTTTAGAACCCAATATTAAAGGTGTCATTTTACTTTTGAACTTTATTAACCTTTTCCAACTTGTTTAAGCTTTTGACTAACTATGCCACCTCATAATTTTTTTTAAAGTTTATTCATACGAGTGTCTAATTTATTGAGTCAAACCAATAGTCTATATTTATATTTTATAAACATGAATTTGAACCCAAACAATACTTATTTGATAACATGGTAAGTTAACAATTAATCTAAAATTTTGAGTTGATGGACATATTAGATTTAGAAAATGAAAGAAGTTTTAATAAAAAGAAAACGTCGTGTTGAATAGGACTGTTACTTAATAATGAAACCACTATACCACTCTTTCGATTTTGGTCACACTTGCTCCAATTGTTGTGATGTAAGGCAAAATGTGTTTCCCAATCATTAATTTGAAAAGGTAAATCATATATCATTTTGACCAAAAAAATCTGTCTCATTCATATTTTAGAAAACAACATTGATTCTAACCCATTATTATCTTTAACCCGTTGCTTCAAATAAATAAATAAATAAAACCCCTTTTTTGAAAAAAAAAAATATATATATCTTTAAATTGTTGATTAAAATAACTAGGGTTGATTTTGACATAGCATGTTGTAAAATAAACCCTCTACAAGCCAAAATAAACAAATTTGACTATCAAAGTTCAGACAATTTATAAATGAACTCTTATAAATTTACCCAACTTTTTTATTTACTTAATTAAGTATTTATATGGAAAATAATGGAAATTTAAAAAATAAGCTGATTTAGTATAAAGTAATAATTCAATGAGATCAATATATGTCTAATAATCAAGAAATTATGGGTTCAAATCTACCACTATTGTTGTAGAATAAAAAAAAAGTTGATTTTTTTATAATATTTATTATCACCTATTGTACTAAAAAGCTGGACTTGTGTTAAAAATAAATATTAACCAAGCCACTGTTATTATTATTGAGTGGACTAGTGACACAATGATTTCATCGTTTGGTTGTAAACTAGTTCAATACCAATGTCACATGTCCGATTCCGAGAATCGATAGTTATCCTCCTCTCCTAATACGTAGTCAAAACAAAAAATACTTTCAAACAAAATTTGTAATTTTGAATGAGGGGTCGAGCTAACTACGACCCTAGTTATAAGGCCTATATGTCTTTTTTTTTCTCCGTTTAAGCTTCTAAATGATTTTATTTTACTTTGTTTTTTTTTTTCTCTAAAGGTCTTCAATACTCCAAAGTGATACCTAATGGGATTTAAGCTAATTTTATTTTCGTTAGATTTTAGTCCGATCATTCCAAAATGTTGGGATATATACCAAAACACAAGTGTACCTACCAAACCAACCTCACTAAAATAAATATATATATACATGCCTTTTAATTTAATTTCTTCAGATAAAATAAAATAAATGGGTCCCACAAATGTTTCTGAAAAAGACAAATGGCAAAAGCAAATGAAAGACAAGGACAAAAGCCTTCTCATTCCCATGTACACCAATTTTATAGTTTATCATTTCATTTTACATTATATAAACAAAAAATTAAATTTTTTTCAAACCTAAAAAAAAAAGAAAAATGTCCACCAACCATTTCTCCCTTTTTCTTTTCTTCCTTATCTAATCGATCCAAGGGCTTAAAACCAATGGATCCTGGGCAACCATTCCTTTCCATGGCCCCACCTCCACCCAATCAAACCTTTTCTTTTCTTTCTTTTTTTTTCTTTTCATTTTTCAACTCTTTTACTTTTATTTTAAAAAACAAATCTCTTGTACTTTTCTCCTTTCAACTGTTTTTTTTCAAGCAAATTATATTCATTTTGAGAATTTGAAAGTGAGCATTTTTAATATGTATTCTTCTTCTTTCTTTTCTTTAATTTTTTTTTTATTGAGTATTGTTCTTTTTTCTTTTGACTTTGAAAAAAATATATTTAAACGAGTTAACTTAGGTATATATTGGTTTTTAACTTATGTTTAAAATTATATATTGAGTCCATATTAGGAGAGGGGGAGAAATACAGATTTCTCAAACCTGTGATGTTAGTGTTGAACTGGTTTATAACCAAATACTGAAATCATTGCGTCATTGATCCATTCGATAAAATTATAACAAATTAGAATTTTATTATAACATAATAATAATAATAATAACAATAATTTTTGGTGGAAAAATAATGCAGGGGTATTTTTGTAGTTATGGGGATTTTGAAGTGTTTATATATGTCCCACTAAAGTTCCAGACAATTAGACAGACAAAATTGTCCCATGGCCGTTCCAACTTTCCAGGGTGTTCTTCTTGTGCCCTTTTTTTTACTTTTCAGTGTATTATAATTAAAATCTTTCAACATTGTAATTTGTAGCTAAGATAATTATGAAGGTTTTAAACTTGCACTTTCAAATTCATTCAACTTTGATTTCTTATGCAAAAGATTTGATTCCGTCCATAATGTTCCAACATTTATTGATTTGGTTATCTTTTTTAGGTCAACGACAACTAATTTTTTTAAATCCAAGTACGCTAAGGTCAAGGTTCGGTCTAATGAGAGTCTTTTGCATAGGTGGTCTGTTCCCATTTAGCACACGATTTTGGCAATGGTACTCAGTTCTGATTTGTATTATTGTTACTTCATTTCTGAAAAATATATAAAGAAAAAAAATTGAGACCACAATTCAAACTCAACATCTTAATCATAGACATACAATTATATAAGTAACAATATTTGAGAGTAAAGGATTCGAACGTGTCTTAGTAACGAATTATGTATCATATAAATCATTTGTTTGACTTTATATATATATTTATATATATGAACAACCACAACGACTTAGTTGATAGCAAAAAAGAAGACTCCATTAAAATGAGGAACAACAACTTCAAAAATGAATGGAGGCTATATTGTGTTGCACCTTACAATTGAACCACAATGCCACTATAAATACCATAAAATATAAAACCTAGCCCTAACTAAAGGCCCAATAGGCTTACATAAACATCACATAATAAAAATTAATCTAATTATCTTATACTAATATTCTATACTAATCTATGTACTCCAATAAGCTGATGAGTAATATTGACGGCCACAAATGAATATCGCGTAACCAAGTCAATGCACATATCTTTCGGATTTGTACTTTGTCCATGTACGGTTTTGTCTATGCTACCAAAAGTATAAATATAGAAGCCTCATCATTCTCATTAATATCCTACAAAAACTACTTTGGTTCAACTTGATATCGATTGGCCTTTGAAGTTAATGGCTAAATGTTATATGATTCAATCTCTCATTTTTAATTATTGTTAAATAATAATAATAAAAGACCTATATATTTTTTTTTTTCAAACTATACAAAGATTAAGTTTTAGTTTTTAAAACTATAAGAATTAAATTCACAACTTTTTTCAAATTTAAGGATAAAATATTAACTTTTGAAATCGATTAATCTCTAACTTTCTTCAAACTACAGTTACAAATACTAACAATTATAAGTATGAAAATTTACAAGATTAGTCAAAGTTATAAAATAATTGCAAATGCGACCACTTTTAAAAAAATTAACAAAGGTAGTTATAATATTACCGAGTATTGTCACCTAACTTTCATATAATAGTGGTATTAATGTGTATTTATAATATATTATACTGAAATTAATAAGTATTTATAACATAATATTAAATATAGATATAAATATTTTAGAATTTATCTATATTTTCCTTACTTTAGCTGAATGGGTCACTAGTACAATAGTTTCATTGTCTGGTTGTAAACTAGCTAGTTCAACACTAGCGTCATAGATTCAATCCCGAGAATCAGTATTTGTCCTCATTCCTCTGATATGTTCTCAAAGCAGTTCTTTTTTGGTAAAGTTTAAATACTAAAATATAAGTAGTTTGAAAAAAGTTATAATTTAGTCCATTTGTACTTAACTTGTAATATCATCATGGAGACATAAATAACTAACTTTCAAGTCTTTAATTCGCTATTGATTTGAAATAAAAAGAATTATTTTTAGGTTTTATCAAATCATAATAACTAAATTCTAGTTTTTAAAATTATACCGACTAAATTATATATTTTTCCAAACCATAAAAACTAAACTTTAGTTTTTGAGAAGATGAGAACTAAATTTTAACTTTTTTTCAAATTATAGACAAAATTTATATTTTACGACCAACCCATTTTATATATACAACTATGAATGTTCAAACTTTCTACCAAACAAAAAATCAATAGTAAGTGAATTATTGCTCATACTTTTTTTTTATTTTCGGATATAGGATCCAAACTTATAGATCATCATACAAATTGAACTCAATTCTATTTTTACACTAAATCATATTATATTAGCTTTGGAATCGGTTATAAAATATAAAATAATTTTCTTGTGCTCAACATGATTTGTAGTTGAGATTTGAATCCCCCACCCCTATGGTGTAACTCAATAAATAAATATTAAAAACATTTAAATTATATTTTGACATTACTTAAATATTAGTGTCAATATAGATAATTTCCTATTTTATTTTAACGTTAGAAAAACAAAAAAAATAAAATATTACTTAAAAAATAGAGAATGAGGCACGTATTAAGTAATTCAATATTTAAACTACACTCCACTTAAGTTAAAATAGCAAATTGAATCTTTTCAAAAAAAAAAAAATAGCAAATTGAAATTTAATTTGTCTTTTCAACCCTTGGATCAAAATATACAAATGTATGAATAGTGGCACAATAATCATTGACAAGTCACTCGATAATAATTCATATTTTAAAAATATTCCACAGATCAAGTCTAGGGGATTTTCTAGAAAAAAAAAAAGTAATGAGAGAGAGAAAGCAACATTGTTTTCAAAAATAATATAGAGAAAGGGTGAGATCATCATTTAAAAAGAAAAAATATATATATTTGAAATAGTTTTGATGTGTGATAATGACAATATTTTAGAATATTGATGTGCTAATAATAGTTTGTATTATGTGGCATCATGAGAGACATTTGTAAACTAAATAGTTGGAAGGATTTTTATTATGATAAGATACAATTGTCTTTAGCTTTGTAAATTTTGTTGCTAAGATTATTAGTGCTTCTTGACAATGAAATCACCAAAGCTCTCCACTCTTGGTAGTTGGACAAAATTCATTACTTTTTTTTAATAGGACTAATTCATCACCCAATTCAGTAAATAATCATTACATTTTAGATGCCTAAATCATACGCCACGTGGTGATTATATTTAAAAATCTGTTTTTCAAGTAGCCTCAAGAAGTTGTAAGATTTATGAATCCATATGGTATTATTCCATAAATAATAATTACAATTTATTTAGCTCTTCACCTCCTAATTTAAAACCTTAGTAGAGATTTTTGTTTTACCATTCAAAATTAATAAATGTTCACGTACGTTCGTCCCAACTTTTAGTTTTGTTAAATTGAATTAAATAGTTTTCTTTACGATTCACAAAGTTCTACACTATTGTACGTGCAATTCAACTATTTTATTAGATAACCGCTTATTAGTTGGTAGAAAATAGTTTCTAAGTCAATAGTTACTATAAATTAAATGCATTTCCTATAAATAATTTATGATTCTTAAGATTTTTATTATTGTTAGGATCCGCTCAAATTAACATATAGTTTAATAAAAATGAAATTAAGATTTGATTCAAGAACGATAAACTTAAAAAGTATCATCTTTGAAAGGGCATGTAAGAATCCCACTTTAGAAAAAATAGAGATCTCATAACAATATTTATGAATCTCTATCAATTTCATACAAGACATTCTAGGATGATTAAATGTATATGAGTAACTTTTTTTTAACCTCCCATTTTAAGTTTAAATTACAAATTTGATCTCATAATAATGCACACACAAAATACTAAGAAATTAGAATCTATGGTTGGGAGAAAACCAAAAGTAAGAATTGGTCAAGCATTAAATTGATAACTTAACAAAATTTGAATTTTGGTTCATATCAATCAAAATCGAATAAAATGGTAATTGATGTGTATTTGATAGCCGTTTGGGACATTTGTTAAACTATATTATCTTGTTTTAAGGGTAAAAACGGCATCTGGTTTAGGTCATCACAGGCCATGATTAGTCAGACCAACTCACTATAATACAATATTAATCCAAATCCTTTATCCTGCTTCCATACCTCCAAATCCCTTCTAAGCTTTTCTTCCATTTAAAATAATAATAATAATAATAATAAATCCAAATATTTAAATCAAACTAAATCTTCTCCAACTGTTCTCCAACGCCTTATCAGAACCTGATTAATATAATTAATAAAAAAAAAAAGAGAGTTTATTTGGAAAAAAAAACAAAAAAATTCAAGAAGATTTGGAGGAAAAGTTTTAAATCTAGATCTAAAAATTAAGCTCATTTAAACTACAATAATAATAACAAGTTTTTATTCATCAATATTTCTAGAAGAGGAATTTAAACTTATGCGTTGATGATTATTGAGTTTCTCTATATCAAACATCATATAATAAGACAAATACCAGAACCGCCCCTTGATCTTTCCCACGTGAAATAACCCGGAATCACGTTGCTCTTAGAACTGCACAAAATTTTAAAGCATGTGGGAATTTCAAGATATTGGATTTTTCCCACATAACATGAATCATCAGAATATTAATTCAATTAATATATATATATATATATATATATATTTCATAGGCACTACTAAATTTCTTAATCGGAGAAATGTTGACTTACCGTTTTGAAGATCAAACACAAAAGCAACAAAATAATGTGCATAAGATATCATAATTCAAGTAATGAGTGTCTTATTTAAAAAAAGAAAAGGTCACAATATGTCTAGGATTAAGAAAGAATGATAAGATGTATGTTTCCAATGGTTGAGAGTGGGTAAATTAATATTTAACTACCCAAAATAATGCTTCCCCTTCCCCACAATCAGAACTAGGTTTCTGAGCCAGCATATCATATATATATATATATATATATATATATATATATGTATGTATAGCTTATTCTCCATAATGCCTTCCCCTATTCTATACAACTAAGGTTCTCTCCAGACATTTCCAGATTACCCAAAGGACTGATAACTAAATCTTACTGAATTAAAGGGTGAAAAAAAGAGGGGGCGGCATTAGGGTCGGGTTAATTCGAGCATGCTGACGTGGGAACCTTGTTCATCATGGCAGCCAGCTCCTTGTCTTGCTGCTCCTTCAAGTACCTTTGGGCAGTTGAAGTCATAATCTTGATAGAGAAGTTCATGATCATGAGCCATACTATAGTGTTCCAGATGGAAGAAACTGAGAAGTCCCACTTCTTGGCCTGAAGTTGAAAAGAATAAGATGAATGGGGTTTTCAGCAAACAAATGAATAGAAATTTAGGATGAATGTTGAATGCAATATTAGAGCAGAGTACCTTGCCACTAGCTGCTTCTTGAGATGGTGCTTTCAGATATTTAGCTTTGACTGCGTTGAGATTGGCAACCAGCCCGGGCAGAATGGATGAAAATCCAGGCACAAAGCTGAGTATCCATATCAGTTCGTTTTCTATCCAATCAAGAAGTTGATTGTTGCAAACAGCAATAATGAAAATGGTCTGCACAGGACATCATAAAAACCCTGTTACCAAAAGATACACCGAACTTCAACATGTAAAAGGGATCAGAGTGGCGTTGAGAAAAAGTAGAAGTTTCTAGATTGGTTTTCCATTTTCGTAGTGTAGATACAAGTACAACCATGAATTGGGTGTTGGGTCTGTTTCACATAATCTGATAATTTAACTCCTTGCAAAATAAAGTCAAATGGCATTGAACACCAAAATATACAAGCGTCACAAACCTGAATGTGAGTTTTAATGATTGCTTTTCCAACCAGGGTAGCAAAAAAGAATTCCCAGAAAGGAATTCCAAATTGTCCACACATAATGCCAGCCAAGTCGAACAGAGGATTTGGAATCTGAAAGACAACCAATGTAGGTCAGAAGCTATCAAACTAATGATATTAACGATGCTGGTAACCGACATGTGCGTCAAAAGACACATTATGAAGTAACAACATGAAATCAGAAATTAGAATTATCAGAAGTACCAAAATCACCATAGCAATGTTAAAGTGCATATAACAGACTGAAGAAAGTACTCTTTATTATTGCTTATTCAAATAGATGCCTCTCAAAACATCCCTAAAAGGAAACCTTCATATCTGGCTCTACTTGCTTGAGAATTTTAGAAAATTCAATAATAAAATGTCAATTTTTCTATTGTTATCTACCCAAGAAGTAAGGAAGAGTCTCAAAACCAATTGCCCTATAGTTAACTTGTTACATTCTACCGGTCGCCAGTTAACTAAACATTTGTAGATCAAAACTAAACTTGCTGACAGATATCTTCATGAAAAATAAATTTACCAAGTGACCCTTTGACCACTAAGTTTGTAATGAATGTAGTTTTTTTTTAATAACCGGAAAACGAAGCTTTGCCCCATTACATACATGGGGCACCCCTCGTCTCAAAATCCATACTTGGGAGACAACAAAGAATTTTACGATTAAGCACACTCGTGGTTTGGAACTTAAGACCTCTAAGGAAGCATATCATGGAGATTCCAAGCCTCGCCCAATGAACTAGTAATGTTATACTCTCATCTCTCAATGAATATAGCTTATTTGAAAGGAAAAAAAGTCTCATGATATTAGCGAGCTACAAATTTTATACTCTCATCTCCCACTGAAAGGCTAGCAAAAAAACAAGAACGAAAGAAAAATAAAATACAAGTAATTGAAGAGAATATAGTCATAACTAACCGAAGCAAGCAGTAGAATAGTAAGGAAATTCAAATGTTGAGCATGTGAAAGAAACCATCGCTTGACTCTATTTAAATATGTTGAAATGAGTCCTCCATTAGTTTCACTTGAAGAAGCATCAAGTTCATCCATTGCCTCTACTCTGCCACCTGAAAGGCGTGCTGCACAATGGAAGAAATATATTTGAACAAATAATATGAACGTTTGGATATGAAAAGCATAGAAGCACTGCTAAAAGAGTATAATGGCAAGGAAAAAACTAATCTAGAGCATGTTCTTTTCCAATTGGACAAGTTCAGATTACAGACTAGTAATATTGGACTCAGCACTAATTGCCTAAGTTCAAAATTAAAAACAGCAAGTTTTCCAATACATTCAGGGTTATGTCATACTTTAATATCCTCATGACAAGACGAATGGCCTCAAAAAGACGTGCAACACATTTAAGATCACAGATCACAAAAACTATTTGACTAAAGCATATCTGTTTATAAAGTTTCATTAAATTTTACATAATCATACTTTTGTAGCATCATCTAATACCATTCAAGAGGAATGATTAGTAACACCCGTTATCAAGATTATTTCCTTTCGTTCAACCATATTTTGGTGCAAAGGATTTGAACCTACGACATTTTAGTCGAGGATACATGCCAATTACCGGTGAGCTAAGCTCACTTTTAGCTCCATTATCAAGAATTATGTAAACATCACTGGAAAATACAATAAATTACATAATGTTGAATATTTGATCACAAAAAAATTCTATTAAAATATTTTCATCAAGCATTCTCTCTTTCAATTGGTTGTCATATCATCAAAAGAATTGAATCGACATTATAACTTATAATGAGTACTAGTAAACACAGAATTTCTCTTACCTGCCCTTGAGATGAAGTAAGGAGGAAGCTCTCCCAAGGCAGTCCCTATACCCCAGAGAATTGCCTCTATCTGAACCATTGGCAATATACTACTGAGTGGGACTCGTGATGTGAAAACCGGAGATCCAAATTCTGAGCAATCCTTCTCAAGCCATGATGGACTTCTTTTCAATTGTATTGTGTCATAAATAGCACTCTTCAAGTCCACTCGACCACACTGCACTGCCTTTATCGTGAAAAACCCAATATGAGGCCCCAGATAAAGGACAAAAGTATGCAGGCCAGATCCTGAAAGAAAATGTTTGGGAATATAATTAAATAACAATTTCAGAACTAATTCAGATGCTCAATGCCTCAGTCACATCCTATCAATACAAATTAACACTATAAATACAATCTAGACAATAACAGCATGTTGCAACCTAATTATCATAGAAAAATATAGCCTCTTCCAAAGAAGCAACAATAATTAGCACTGAACTTCAATCAAACAACATTAATTACCAAGACCAATTGATGACGCGACTCCAAGGATCACCCACCACAATCCAAAGTCAACATATTTCATAACCTCCTCAACATGCTGCAAAAACAAAGAAGATTAATATGATAATGTGCCATTTCTACTGGATTGATTCATTATATAAACAGTGTATAAACTTTTCTGGCAGCATTTTCAAGGGTATAATTATAACAACTTGATACGATCCCGGCATCATTAAAAGTATATTCGAGGCGAAGCAAGAAGTGAAGAATGAGCTAATTGCTATTTTAATATATTTTATTATGCGCATTTAGTTTGTAATGGGCCTATGGGCCTAAATAGAGTTATTTACAAAGTTAGGTTAAATCCTAGGAAGGCTATAAATAGGCGGACTAGGTTACTCTTTTATCTATCGAATTATCATCATTGTATTGCGGCTCTTTGAGAGATTCTCTCGAGAGGTTTATCTTATTTTAATAGAAAAGTGTGGTAGATTCTATCATTTTGGTATCAGAGTCATTTACCGATCCGGGAATGGTAACGACCAAGATGGAGACTAGGGTTCAAGAGTGCGAATCGAGTGGTGCCGAGATGGTGAAGAAGCAGCAGGAATTCGAGGTTCAATTGGCAGCGATGAATAGTGAGATAGGTCAAATTAACCTAAATATACAAAAGTTGCTAGAACGAACACCGGAACGGCCAGAAACCGAGGCAAGTGGTGCGGACAAAGGGAAGGGAGTGGGCTCGGCGGCTGGGTCAGGCGTGGAAGGCGTCGCAGGGGCCGAAGGGGGGACCGGTCGGCGGGGCAGGAGCGTGTGGCGACGGGCGGAAGAGGCCGGGTATGACGGAGGTTGGCAGACATCGTGCCACATCGTGGGCGATGCGCGCGAGCGGAACGCAGCGAGTCGACGCGGGTTAGGGCGGGGCGCAGGCGGCGTGGGTGCGGAGGGGAGGGGGTCGTGCGGCACAGGGGGCGGCGTGGGGTGGTGGTGCGGCAGGAGCGGGCTGGAGCTCAGGAGGTGTCGGGGGTGAGCGGGGTCGTGCGGCGTGCGGGACGAGCGTCGGGTACGGCAGGCCAGGCAGCGATCACGGGTTGTTCGGGTCGGGTCGGTCTGGGCCAATTGAGCGGGACCGGAGAGAGAGATACCCGGATTTTGGCGATGGGAGTAACAGCGGGGGACAGGAAGGCGAGCGAAGGGTGGGCGGCCGGGTCCACGAGTCACCGGAGGAGAGGAGGGTGCGATCGATCGCAGCAGACCAATAGCGCACGACGGTTGGAACGAACGTGGGTGGGATGGCTATAATCGAGAGGGAGACCGGGAAGACTGGAGAGAGTGGGAGGACCGATATGAACACGGAGGACCGAACATAGGAGAGCGAGCAGGTCCAGTATTTGACAGGAGGTTACGGAAGCTCGAGATGCCGGTTTTCAAGGGTCTTACTGATGAGGATCCGGAAGGTTGGTTGTGTCGAGTGGAACGGTATTTTTGGGTTAACCGATTAATTGAGCAGGAACGAGTCGACGCCGCGGCTTTGTGTATGGAGGGTGAGGCTCTGGAATGGTTGCAGTACGAGGAAGATCGATCACCGATCAGTTCTTGGGAAGAATTTCGAGAGCTCCTGTTACACCGATTCCAACCTAGCATAAATGACAACAGGTATGCTAAGCTGATGAGTTTGCGACAAGAGGGCACTGTTAAAGAATATCGGCGACTGTTTGAGAAATATGCTAAGGGAATGCGCGATATTAGTGCCAGTGCGTTAGAAGGGAAATGGGAGAGCGGTTTAAAAGAAGAAATAAGGAGTGAAATGAGAAAATTGCGACCCGTGGGAATACAAGATAAAAAGTTTATGGCACAAATAATTGAGGATGATCTGGCTTTCCGAGCACTAGGAAAAGGGGTGAGCCCGGGACTAGTGAACAGAACAAGTGGGGGTTCCGGACTTGTTAGTACGAAGGGAACGGGTGTTGCAACTATGAGAACGACTACGTTCTCAACGTCTAAACCAGTTACAAACAGTACAGCAACCACTACGCCGTATAAGCGTTTGACAGATAGTGAAATCCGTGTCAGAAAGGATAAGGGGTTGTGTTTCCGTTGCAACGAGAGATTTGTGCCCGGGCACCGATGCAAAAAGAAAGAACTTCAATCTTTGGAGATATTGGTAGTACGCGACACCTATAACCACGAGGATTCGTCCGAAAATGATGAGGCACTGGAGGATGAAACTTTTGTGGATACGGGCGATACAAGGGATTTAGCGGCATTGTCCTTAAACTCCTTGGCGGGGCTGAGCTCGCCGAAGACTTTGAAAGTCACTGGATTTATTCAGGGGTTAGAGGTGGTAGTTTTGATAGATTGTGGGGCCACCCATAACTTTATTTCCGACGTCATTGTGGAGAAGTTAAAGTTACCGATAGAGCCCTCAAATGATTATGGCATCATGTTGGGGAACCGCGAATGCTGCGCGAACGGCGGGAATCTGTAAAAATGTGGTGCTACACACAATTTGAATTGAAAGTGGTAAATGAATTTCTACCCTTACCTTTAGGTAGCGCAGATGTGATTTTGGGGGTGGCATGGCTAGAAACATTGGGAAGGATAGAATTCAATTTCAGTTCCCTGAAATTGCGGTTTGTGTTGGGGTCCTGGCAGGCAGAATTGCAAGGGGACCCCCGGTTGGTCAAGGCTCAAGTATCCTTGAAATCCATGATGAAATCCTTACGTCCTGAGGACCAAGGGTTACTGGTTGAGTTGAACATGTGTGAGGTGACAACACGAGATTGTGGACCAACCAAGATGCTCCCAGTTTATCGCAGGTACCCCGAGAGCTTCACTCTTTAATTAAATCTTTTTCACCGGTTTTTCAATCTTTGGCAGATTTACCTCCTGAAAGAAACTGCGATCATGCGATTGAATTGATTGCGGGGACGAACTCAGTGAATGTTCGGCCATATCGGTACCCACAATATCAAAAAAACGAGATAGAAAAACTAGTACGGGAAATGTTGTTAGCCGGGGTAATTCGCCCTAGCACGAGTTCTTTCTCTAGCCCTGTTTTGTTAGTGAAAAAGAAGGATGGAAGTTGGCATTTCTGTGTCGATTACCGTGCCTTAAATCAAGCTACAGTACCGGATAAATACCCGATACCGCTGGTGGATGAATTGTTGGATGAGCTTCATGGCGTTTCTGTTTTCTCGAAAATTGATCTAAAGGCTGGATATCACCAAATTCGTGTCAAACCGACCGACATATACAAGACATGACTTTTCGAGCGCGCATGAAGGACATTACGAGTTTGTAGTCATGCCCTTTGGGTTGCGGAATGCTCGCCACGTTCGATCTGTGATGAATGAGATTTTGCGGTCGATCTGCGTAAGTTCGTCTTTGGTATTTTTGATGACATTTTGATTCTGACATGAGTATTCGGGAACACACAGAAGCACTGGCTCGTGTTTTTGAGGTGCTGCGCAGCACATGCTTTCGTCGCAAATGCGAAGAAGTGCCAATTTGGGTTGCAACGTATTGAGTACTTAGGGCACTTTATATCGTGGAAGGCGTCTCGCCAACCCGGCAAAGATCACAAATGATGATAGAGTGGCCAGTCCTCGAAATATTCGGGACCTCCGAGGATTCCTGGGGTTAACCGGATACTATCGACGATTTGTGGCTAACTACGGTTCCATGGCTTTCCCGTTGACCCAGCTATTAAAGAAGGGGAAGTTTGAGTGGGGACCGATCTGCCAAGAAAGCGATTTTGAGAGAGATGAAACATGCTATGAGTAGTGTTAGGTCCCTACGATTGCCAGATTTTGACCAAGTATTTGTGGTCGAAACTGATGCTTCGGGCATCGGGGTGGGAGCAGTTCTGATGCAACAAGGTCAACCGATAGCATATTTTAGCAAGACATTGCCAATTACTCATCGGGTGAAACCGGTATATGAACGTGAACTGATGGCAATCGTTTTCGCGGTGCAGCGCTGGCGGGCCTATCTGTTAGGGCATCACTTTGTTGTTCGTACTGACCAGAAGAGTCTGAAATTTCTTTTTGAGCAGCGTGTAGTGGATGGCGACTATCAGCGATGGATTGCGAAATTAATGGGATATGATTTCAACATCGAATATAAGAAGGGCCTCGAAAATAGAGACGCGGATGCTTTGTCACGAATGCCCGAGAAATGCGAGCTTGGCATGTTGAGTGTGGTGGCGGGTATTAACACCGCCGTATTTACGCAACAGGTTAAAGAGGATGATAAGCTGATGGAAATTTATAAGTCAGTGACCGCTGGCGAGGGGGCCCCTCCGGGATACTCAGTAGTTGGTGATGTGTTGCTTTATCAGGGTAGGCTTGTTTTGCCTCCGACATCCCCAACGATTCCTCTACTTTTGCTTGAATTCCATAGTGGTGCTATTGGGGGACATTTCGGAGTCCTTAAAACTTATCAGCGCTTGGCTAAGGAAGTGTATTGGCAAGGAATGAAGGCTCGTGTGCGTTCCATTGTGGCCGAATGCTCTATCTGTGTTCAAGCTAAACACCTATCCTTATCTCCTGCGGGGTTGCTACAGCCTTTGCCGATCCCTGCACAGGTCTGGGAAGATATTTCGATGGACTTTGTGGAAGGTTTACCGCGATCCGAGGGTTATGACACTATACTGGTGGTGGTTGACCGTTTGTCCAAATATTCTCATTTCATACCTCTTCGACACCCGTTTTCTTCCTTGTCGGTGTCAAAGGTGTTTATCAAGGAGATTGTTCGGTTGCACGGAATTCCAAAAAGTATTGTATCCGACCGCGATAAGGTCTTTACGAGTTTGCTTTGGGAAGAGATGTTCAAGGCTACGGGCACTAAAGCGTGGTTCGGAGCACCACTTACCATCCACGCATCGATGGGCGATCGAGGTGGTGAATCGTTGTCCGGAATCCTATTTGAGATGTTTTGTGATGCATCATCCTAAGGCGTGGTACCAATGGTTGTCCGGCGAGCACACGACTTTAACACTTCTTTCCACTCATCCACGGGTATGACACCTTTCGAGATTATTTATGGCAGACCGCCTCCTACCCTGTTGGGTTATGATCACGGAGTTAGCCCAGTGGCGTCTGTGGATTCAATGATGAAGGATCGTGATCGGATCTTGACCACATTAACGACTAGCTTGTTGCGAGCGTAGCAATCTATGGCGGATCGCGCAAACGCAAAACGTAGGGATGTACAGTTTAATATTGATGATCTGGTGTATATCAAGCTTCGACCATACCGCCAATCTTCTTTGGCTAAATTTCAACACCCGAAGCTGGCGCCGAGGTTTATTGGGCCCTACCGTGTGCTGGCTCGAGTAGGTCCTGTTGCTTATCGTTTGGAACTACCGCCGGCAGTTAAGATTCACCCGGTTTTTCACGTGTCAGTTCTGCGTAAAGCGGGAGACTCGTCGGTTATTGTCATGTCTACACCGTCCTTGGTGGGAGATGATCGTGCATGGTGGTTCGCCCAAATTTTGTGTTGGGCGTCGGGAGAATTTACACGCGGCCGGATCGCGTCAAGTTTTGGTTCCATGGGAAGGCTCCGCACCAGAGGATGCGACTTGGGAGTCCGCGGCTGATTTGGAATTGCAATTTCCGGACTTTCACCTTGAGGACAAGGTGGCTCTGTGGGGGGGAAGTATTGATACGATCCCGGCATCATTAAAAGTATATTCGAGGCGAAGCAAGAAGTGAAGAATGAGCTAATTGCTATTTTAATATATTTTATTATGCGCATTTAGTTTGTAATGGGCCTATGGGCCTAAATAGAGTTATTTACAAAGTTAGGTTAAATCCTAGGAAGGCTATAAATAGGCGAACTAGGTTACTCTTTTATCTATCGAATTATCATCATTGTATTGCGGCTCTTTGAGAGATTCTCTCGAGAGGTTTATCTTATTTTAATAGAAAAGTGTGGTAGATTCTATCACAACTCTAAAGGGCCCACACAAAAGGCAGGATTTTAAATTCACAATTTTTTTTCTCAGAACATCATCCTTAGAAAACAATGACATAAGGAGCAAAATTATTTCTTAGAAGTAAAATTTATCACATTTAGGATGGTACAATATAAAATTACAAATAGTGCCCATGTAAAATGTATTACCTTGAAGGTAGAAAACCTGTAATGTTTTTTGATAAAATATAGAATATCCATCCAGAAGGCTACCATTATATAGAGCATATCAAATCACCAGATATAAAAATAGAAAATCACAACGATGCTTCAAAATATCACCCTTCAAAGACTCCCGATTTTTCTTAAAAGTTCACAGATGCATAAATACACATATTGTAAAACGAGTGAATATGTGAAGCTAACATGAATCAAGAAGGCATATATACCTTCTCATGTGGCCCTTCAATAGTCAAAATCAGAATTCCAGCTGCCCCAATAATCAAGTTTAAAAGCAAAAGCCAACCACCTTTTGCTAAAATGAATGCTATCGAGCGTTTACCATATTGAAGAGCACCCAAAATGAAAAACTTCGATGTTCTGAATGGTTGATTCACCAATGTCAAATTTCCAAGGTCCTGTTTGTGCTTCCTGCGTAGTTCTGCAAATTACAGCAACTTCATCAGATAATTAAATTGCAATGTGAACAGCCCCAAGTAAAATACAAATAGTTGTTAATGTTCTGATTCGTTCCATGAAAAGTCAAATGAAAGCAACAACTAAAATGGTAAAATATTCAGACATAAATCATACTGAAGAAGCAAAACAAAAATGCATCTCGCATAACTTTTGGGACTACAACATATCCGGAACTAATTTTAAGGGATTTGTTTGAAATTAACCAATACACATACACCAAATCAATCAATATACCCAATGAAGGATCACTTCATTAACACACTTCCGCTAATCACCACCCTCAATTCCCTCAACAAAAATGAATAATAATCTAAACAATAATAATCTAAACACTTCTCGCGGATACCATCGGGCAATTAACGAGTAAATGATTCAAAGAAGCTTCCAAAATCCCTTAACCTAATCTTATATCAATGCTTCGCTGAACAAAAGAGAAAATTCCATTACCTGAAATGGGTACTTCCGAATCATGAGAAGTAAGGGAAGCTGCTTCTTCACAAGTCCCCATTCCGCGAACTGCAATTACGAGACAGTAACCAAAGGGAAAAACAAAAACTCTTATAATTTCTCAACCTTATTGTGTTGAATTTAGGAAGATCAGAGATCGACGAGAATCATAACAAGAATCAAGATGGAAAAATTGGAAGTTAGCATCTGTTGTTGCAGATCGGAGAACAAATAAATGGAGAGAAAATTCGAAGGCGTTTGGGAACGAAGATCCCCTTCAAAATCGCTCTTGCTTCTATTCTTTTACCCTAATATTCAATTTCCCCCAATTTGTTTCAGAAATTGTATCGAATATCCCCTTTTTCACAAAATTATTAGATAAATAATAATAATAATAATAATAATAATAATAATAATAACAATAATGAGCCAAATTCATATTGCATTTTATTTTTTAGATTTATCTACTTTTTTTAATACCCTTACATTTAATACTATTTTATATTTTCTTATTTACTTTTCATTAATTAATTAACAATTTTTTTTTAAAAAAATAGTACTTTCAAAAATAGTTTTAGGTATTCCTCTTACAAAAACTATCACCTCTATTGTGTATTGATTTTTCATTTTGGAAGAATCGTTTGACAGTTAATCTAGCAACCGAAGACCACATCTCTACCAAATGAAACCCCATTTTTGTTTAAGTAAACAAAACCTCTTTTGTTGTTCTCTTTGGCTTCAAACCGTTCTTCACATCATGTCGTATACTTTTTTACAGTTTTGACGTGAATATGATAATTACTTGGATTCTTACGTTCTCTCTTAGATTTTTCATTTGGTTTTTTAGAAGTACATAAGTGCCATCGTGATTAATGACCACGTTTTTACGAAATCTTAATTTTGTACAAATATAAAAGGTGAAATTAATATTGTTTTAATATAATCTCCTAACATAAATATTAATATCATATTATAGTACTTATTACATAAATATGATATGATTATCATAATAATCGAACTCTATTATTCATGAGTTATTATATAAAGACAAAAGTGTGAATCCATTTATATTAAAACTCTAAATTTGTATGAATGCATACGTTGAATGTAATACGTATACTCAATAATAATATATTAATTTTACATAATTTTATATATTTAAATAATATTAATATTTTATTATAGAACACCACTCTATATTGGTTATTAAATTCTTATATTTAATATTGCTATTATGATAGTTTTTACAATGTATTTACAATACTATACTATTGTTCAAAATGACATAAATACATTGAATATGCACATCTCTATATTTAATAACAATATTAATAAGTTAATAGAGAACAATAAAAATCACATTATTATTATAATACTCAGTCAATATGTTATTGGATTATCTGTATAACAAATATGTGAATCTATTTATATCTTCAATATCATATTTGTTACATCTTTATACACGACAGTATATATGTCCAACAAACTGTATTTAGTTAGTAATCAAGACTATATTATTACAATACCCAATATACATTTTTGTTGGAGTCCTACTTTCTATAATACACACAATCATTAATATTGTATTAATTATTAATGCTAATAATATTATACTACAAAACACAATAGAAAGGCATTTTTTTAAAATAATTTCATCTTTGAACAAGGGTTCGTTTGAAATAAAGATGACGTGCCTAAATACAGTTTTCCTCTAATGGAGGTTCATTTGTAGATGAGTCCTTCCTTTGCAAGAAGCTTTTTTTTTTTTTGAAAAGAACCTAAAAAATTAAAGTTACTACAAAATTAAATTTCCCAAACACAGGATTAGAATTCTAAGCTTGTTTTGCAAGAAGCTAGAAGAACTATAACGATTGACAAATGTTGATAGTCATCATCGACAACAACTTTATTGGGGCTTGAACATATATGATTTTTATCGGTTGAAGCTAGTAAGACGGTCTTAAAAATATATACGGTGATAATGTTAAAAGTTACGAAAAGCTTGAATAAAAAATTGCATTTTGAACAGTATCATTTTTCCAAAAAACTTAAGAGGAAAAAAGGAAAAAAAAAAGGACTCAAATTTGGGGAAGATGAAATGAGAAGAATGATAGATTCAAGGAGAAATGGGTAGTTTGTTCACATTTTAACATTTTTTATAAGAAAATTATTAACATTGATATTTTTTTTAAATGAAAATTTATCAACATTGATGTACTAATTAAAATAAATAACTTCAATAAATTAAAATGAATGTATATTTATAAATACCAAAATAGAACAAATTCAAAAATATATAGACTCAAAGTGAGCTTAACTCAAGATGTATGGTGAATGTAATAATATCAATGAATTCTATGATTTGAGATGCCCTTTTAACTCTGGATTGTATTAATTAAATTTTTTTAAAAAATATAGCTATTCACAATGATATTTTAACATTATTTTAAAATTATAATGTTATAACTTTTTGTTTCTTAAAATAATTTTAATTGTCAATAAGAGCATAACTTAGTGGCTTTTTTTATACAATTTAATAACTAATTAATCTCCTCTCCAAACATTAATAAATAAAAAATAATAATTTTAATTATTTTTTAGTTTGTTCACAATTATAATTCGTAATTAAATAAATAAGTATATTTAACTACCTACCTATAAATTAAATAAGTCGAAATAAATTACCAACAATCAACCAAATTTATGCATTATCAACTTTTTTCATATCATATTTATAATTTTAACTAAATAAAAAATAACAAAGATAGATGAAATGAGGGGAAAGAAAAGGAGTTTCCCTGTAATGCAATACAAGTATTGTAGTTTGCTTGTACGTTTATCTCTCTTTTTTATTTTATTTTTTTAATTATTATTTTTTAAGTATATTTACTTTGTACGTCTCTACTTGCAAAACCAACTCCAAAAGGAAGACCAAAGTTACGGAAATATAAATAAAAACTTTATTGTAAAAAGATTTTTTTTTGCAATATGCATAAACAAATAAATAACTAAAAATAAATTACAAGTTATTTTTAAAATTTTCAAGTTTATGCCTATTCATATTTTGAACCTAAAAGTATTTTATATTTTTATTACTTTAAATTTTTTATCCAAAAGATCTCTAAATTTTTAGAGTGTTTAATAAATTTACAATTTTTATGTATAATATAATCCTAACATAATCAAAACTCATATAATAATCAATTGACCCATTAAATGGACTAATAGTAGTATCCAATAGACACCTTTCAATTGAACTTATTTTATTTATAAAGAATTGGATCTATTAAACATTTTTTAAAGTTTTGAGAGATCGTGAACATAAAATTAAGACTTCGAATACTTATTAAAAAAAAAAGTAAATATTTATATTTTAGGAACCTAAATAAATCCAACAAACTTAAAAGCTTAAGAATTAAATTTATAATTTAATCAATAAATAAATTAAGAAGAAGTGTCAATTTTTGTTTTTTAATAAAAGTCCAAACTAGAAGAACTCCAATACTTTTAGGGACCGTTTACTTTATGGTAATCTGGATAACCGGAATCCTTGGATATCCGGAATCATAGATACCCAAAATGATAGATGTCCGACATTTTTAGATAATCGTGTTTGTTTTGTAGGAATAATTTCATGAGTATCAGAGAAATCGTTATGAAAATGTCTTAATTATCCTCCTAACTTAATTTACAAGTTAATTTATATAATTAAAATTTATATAACATATCTTTTTTTATTTTAAATATTATTTTATGAAATAAATTTATTTAATAAAAAAACTAAAATAAATTCATTAGTTGAATAAGCAATAAAATTCGCTAAATATAAAAAAAAAGTAGACAATTATATTTGAAAAATATAAATAAAATTAATTATGTATGGTTAGTTGTTTATACATGCATAATAATCATATACTAAAAAAGAACATATTATTTTATTTTAAGCTACAAACTACTCATAAAATATGGGAAAAAAAAGTTGATAGGAATTAATAAGATATAATTTTAATAAATAATAAGCATAAAAATGTCATTTGGAGTGCCCTATACATGGAAATCCTAAAAATCCATGTTGCAGGAGAGCATCCAAATGCCTCTCAAATTGGCATCCTAAGATGCCTGGCATCTCAAGATGCCCGAAATATTTACGATTCCTATTAAATAAACGTGGTAATCCAGATTTTCATCCCATGAGAATCCTCGATTACCATGAAGTGAACGACCCCTTATAGGCAAGCTCTTGTTCACACCACGACGTTGACATTCTCTCTTTTTTTTTTTTCTAAAGAAAGGATGGCATATAATCTTTTTCCAATGGTACTCAAAACTATACTCATGTAATAGTAAGATAAGTTGCTTTAAATTTGTTTGTCGAAATTTTCAATATTATATATATATATATAGTTTTTCAAACCAACTTACACACATATCGATTATTGTCACACGAAATTTGATCATACAATATTTGAATGCCTAAATAATTCTACATGAATCTTTAAGTAAAAATTATAGGAGATATGAGTGGTTCTTGAATAAATTTTACAATTAATTTGCTACAATTTTCGGTGTCCACATTTCTTATTTGTAAAACAAGTTCAAGCATATTAAAGAAAGAAAAAGCGAGTATAGTTTAATTATTGTGAAGTTTCTACGATTGACTTTAAGATTAGATACTTAATTTCTCGTATATTGTAAAAAGTAAAACATAAAAACAACACTCCAATAAACTATTCATCAAGTAAATAAAAATATAGAAAAAAGAGATTAAAATGGGCCAGAGAGGCCATATATTATCTCCTGTATATAATATAAATTAATATCTTGTGGACAATCCTTTTCATATAATATTTCATATTCTTCAAATTCAACCCTTTAATTTTGTTAATATTATTTCCCCGCAGAATGAAGGGATTGAAGACAATCCTCGTGGCAATTGTTTTTTAAAAAAAATTTTAACTAATGCAATATGCGTAAACAAATAAATAAACAATAATAAATTACAAGTAATTTTTAAAATTTTGAAGTTTATTCCCATTTATATTTTGAACCTAAAAAATATAAAATGTTTGTATGAACTCCTATTTTATTATTATTATTATTTTGTTGTAGATCTTTAAATTTTTAGAGTGTCTAATAAATCTACGAATTTTTGAGGTTGTCTTTAATATAGTCCTAACATATTCAAAACTCATATAAAATTAATTGATGCATTGAATTTAGATTTGATTTTTTTTTTTTGAAATTACAATGATTGGGGGTGGGGAAACTCAAACCTAAGATACATTAATGTCGCTTGAACTACTCTATTGACAAATTTAGATTTGAATTTTAGTTCAATAGATCCCATCAAAATATTTAATACGCTTTTTAATTGGACTTATTCAGTATTTTCTATACTTTAGGAGCCTAAATGGCCATAACAAATTTTAAATTTTATTCTAAACTTATAATTTAATCAATAAATAAATTCAAGAGTGTCATTCAAAACTAAAATAAAAATAGTCAAAACTAGAAAAATCTCATATTTTTTAGGCAATCTCTCTTGTTCACACAATGATATTGACATTTTTTTAAAGATCAAATTAATTAAGAATGCATAACAGGTTCAAGAGCCAAACCAGTACAATTCTCTCAAAGGGGAAAGGAAACAACAAATGGGAAGAGGTCCTCCCATCAACAAAAAATAGTATTCTTTTAAGGTGAAACAAAAAAATTTAGGCTCATTTGATAACTATTTGATTTTTTGTTTTTGAAATTTAAGTTTATTTTTATTTAAACTCCCTACAACGTGTTTTATCTTTCCTACAGTGTATTCATCTTTCCTTGAAAAGTAGTAGGAGAATGCTAACCAAATTTCAAATACAAAAACAAATTTTTGGAAGCTACATTTATTTTTTGTTTCCAAATTTTAGTTTGGTTTCTTAAAATATAGGTAAGATATAAATAATCAACTAAGAAAAATTTTATGGTAAAGTAGTTGCTATAGACTTAAATTTCAAAAACCAAAAACAAAAAATAAAATAGTTATCAAACACGGCCTTAGATACCAACAGATTCACACGAGAGGTGGCTAAGCAATGGACAACCCTATTACAACGTCTGCTCACATGTTTAAAGGATACTACAACCACAATTATCTGCCAATCCAATAAGATTGACAATAATATAACCCGATTTAGTTAGATCTTGGGAATCATTCGAGATGGGATTGATGACATTAAGAGCATCAAATTAGACTAAGATGAGGACTCTGATTTACTTGCAAATCCACTTTACCTCCCGCCCCTTCTTCAAGCACCTAAAGCCCTTCACGAACCACCTAGCCCAACCTTGTTACAATTGAGGAGCACGTTGCTCTAGGATGGCCTAAGCTATCACACGAACCACCTAGCCCAACCTTCAATCATGTTAGGTGAAAATCAAGAAACGTCAGCATTCATCTTCGAGCAGTCTTTCGAATGAGGGGACCAGCTAGGGAGATGAATCTTGACGCCCCCAACTGGAGGGTTAGTCTCCACCGTTGTAGGAAAGTCCAACTTTAAGGAAGAGTTTAGTCGATTTATGTGGTCAGTAACACTAATTTTGCACGATTTCTCATTTGCCAACATAAAACTATTTCAAAACCATCATAGACTTGCTATTATAACCATGGCATTGACATTCTTTGTATTATTTATAATCTTTTTTTCAATCTTATTTAATTCGAAACTATACTCATGTAATTGTAGAAAAAGTAAGATAAGTTGCTTCAAATTTGTTTGACACAGATAATCAATAGCAAATATCATTTTATATCCAGTCGCATAAATATTAAACAACATAAAATGTGTAGCCAACTGAATTTTCCAAAAGAAAATGTGTATATCATCCGTAGGACTTTGTCAACATGCGTGGGGCGTCATATCTCATTGTGTTTAAATTTCAAACTATTAGATTACATAACTTATGCCTCAAAACTATGATAGTAAGGGAAAATAGTCCATATATCATTCTAAGATATTGAAAACTCCTTACCTTTCTGTTGAGATATGTCTTGAACGCACCAATGCCCTGGCTGCCCGGTCAGGGAGCGAAGGTCTTTTCACATGTGTGAATGCATCTGTATTCGCTTAGCGCATCCCGCGTGCAAATGCATCTCGCATTGCAGTGCATTGCTGCAATGCGTTCCGCATCAACTTTCTATTTTTAATGCATACGTATTCAGTAATATGATTTAATGAGAGTGTATATATTTAAACTCAAATTAAATCCTAGTCGTATTATGACGTTCATTCTGTAACTCTGTAATTCACCTCTTCTTAATAAATTTGTTATCCCTCTCTGCCCGTGGACTAGCTAACACTATATTAGTGAATCACGTAAATTTATGTGCGTTTGTTCTTCTTCTTTCATGTTTATTCTTTGTTTTACGTTTGTTGATTTCCGTTTTCGTAACACTTTCTGTTGGCAATGAAAATAAAGTAGTAATTCTACATTGGTTAAATAAGGGGTAGATCATAGATTTATTAGCAAAGAATAAACATCTTCATTAGTATAAACCTTGGTGAAATAAAAAAACAAAATTATGAGCATTTATGCCTAAAGTGGACAGTGTAGATCCAGCCAAACATCTCCATTGATATGAGACCTTTTGGATGAAACTAAAAACAAAGTCACGAGGGCTTAATTCCTAAAATAGACAATTTCATACCAATATGGAGATCTAAGTTGGGTTTGTCGTCCCTTACACTTTCCAATGTGAGAAGACCACAAGATGAGAATTTACAACATTTCCCTTTTAGATTGTATCATAGAGGAAAAATAACATCTTGGATTAGATTCGAATTTATGGAATGAAATACCCTCTATGAGCTTACTCGTTTAGGTTGGATCTATAATTTTGATGAACTACTCGCTTAAATTTTACTTGCTTGGTGAATCAAAATTGTTGATGCCGAAATTTGGTCTTCCAGATCAACGGTGAATTTTTATGGTATGGGGGCGAATTACCTGCAAAACAGACAAAAACTGGACATCGGTGTGGTGTGAGTCACGCCGCCTCCGATGTCTAAGTCAGTCGAGAGATCGAAAGAGGTGAGTAGGTTAGTCGGATTTAGGGCTTAGGAATTGCTTACCTCAAAACTAATTGGCTTACATATATATATAGGAGGCGGGTAGGTAGTCACTTTTGGTAAAAATATAAATTATAATTTATGGAAATATCTCCTTTTTAGGGGATTATTTCCATGTCAGGAAAATATCTATTCTTGGGTTGAGCCCTAAATAGGTTCTAGCAGTAGATAAGGAAAACTGATGAACGTGGGTGAAAACGACGCGCAAATCGGAGCTAAAACGGGGGAGATATAACGAAAAAGGCGTGGCGGGTCGAACCGGTTCGGGCCGACCCGACCCGAACGGGTCTCAGTGCGACCCGCCCCAGGTGCCCAGGTGGGCACGCGAGCTGTGGCTGGCGGGTGCGCCCGCTCGTGCGTGTTGAGGTGGGTTGGTATGCCCGCACGCCCGCTAAGGAGAGTCTGTGCCCGCGCGCGTGCTGGGGCAGGCGTTTGCGCCCACGCTCGCTAAGGCAGGCATGTGGTAGCGCGCGTGCTGGGGAGGGCTCTCGGTCCGCGTGCGTGCTGGGGCAGGCTCTCGGCCCACGCGCGCGTTGGGGAGGGCATTTGGCCTCCCTGCCTCGAAGCCTGCGCGATCTGTTTGCTGGGGCGCTCGTGCTTGCCTGGGCTCGAGCGGCTTATGGGCTCGCTCACTCGAGTGTCGGCACGGCTTCTCAGTTCGACTTGGGCTCCGTGTCAACCTCCTTGGGCTTTTTATCGCCGAACCCGATTCTACCCATAACACAAACTATTCATTTGGGTTGAATTGTAATTTGGGAACAATAATCTACATAAAATTTTGATAACATATTAAATAGCATGTGGGTCCACCTCAAAATTAATTGACCTTGTTATCTAATAAATTGTAAATTAACTTGTATTAAGAAATTTTTTTGGATTATACCAAATATCCACACACAGAACATGTCTCTACGCACTTAAGTTTTTTTTTTTTTTTTTTTTTTTTGAGAGTTTAGGCACTTATGTTCAATTATAGATGTCTCTGCCTAATAACTTTTATGATATAATTATCTTTAAAACATGAATAACCAGTACTAAGAAACTTTTTTTTTTGTTGAGAAACTAGTACTAAGAGTGTTTGCTCAACTATAATATATTTTTTATTTTTAATCCCATAAATATAATTGAGGGGGTGTTTGTTTGACATATTTAGGTAGGAGTTATTTTTAGGTTTTATTAACTGCTCATCGAAAACCTACATCCAAACGAGTTTTTATTAACTTCTCATCATTTTTACTTTTAAAAATAACTCTAATTTCTAACCATTCATTTTTAACCATTCATTTATAACTACTAAATCATTTCTAATAACTTATTTTTAATCATTCTTTTTAAATCAATCAAAATAACTCATTTTTAACCATTCACTTTTAATCATTTCTTTTTTAACTACTAAAAATAACTACTCATCTTTAAATCTACATCCAAACAAGATTTTGACTCTAACTTCTCTATAAAAAAACTACATCCAAACGAGTTTTTGACACAACTCTCAATTTTTAACTCCTCAATATAACTCATCAACATAATTCCTTAACTCAAAAACTACTTAAATATATCAAACAAACCCCCCTCAGGGTTGAAGATTTCAACTTATAAAACTATTAATTATTAGTTCAAATAAGATGTGGTTGGAACTCTTCTCATAAATGTTGTGGTACAAACAATATTGATATCATTGAAAGAGTCAATGAAATTTTTAGGCGAAGTAGTGAAGTATTACTTATGACAGATAATTAATAATAAGATATTTACTTTTGTTAACAATAGGTGTGAAAGTACGATTTTTTAAGTTCATTTTAATTTGACACGTTTAGTGGGTACCTACAGTTACTTTTTAGTTCATTAAGTTTGGGCCCAAATAGTTCTTCATTTATACCCATTGTCATTAATAAATTTAAATCATCAGAAATTTTTATCATAAAATAATTATAAAATGTAGTAAAATTTTAAAATATTTATACCCATTGTCATTAATAAATTTAAATATTATATTATAAATAATAAATAATATATTATGATATATTATTAATACAATATATGTATTATTAATTCGATTATTTCGTTTTTTTTAAAATGATCATATTTATAATTATTTTCTTAATTTGATTAATCTAATAAGTTTCTCTTGAATGATTGTTGGTATATGTATCGCCTATGCATTCTTTTGAAAATTACAAAAATTTATGTATTTTCTTTAAAAGACCAAAACTTTGATTCAATTTTATTATATTTTGTGCCACTTCTTTCTCTGCCTTTAAATTTTCTTTGGGAATGTATATGGGCTGAATTGGATTCTATTAAGGAGAATTTATTAGACCAACTCAAATATTTGAGCTGGTGAATTTGTTAATCCGTCATTTTGTTTTAGAGCAACCCAACCTAATATTTTAAAATTGAGTTTGGTTGGATTTCCAAATTGTTCTGGTGTCTGTTTTTTCTAATACACGCCTACTTATGAGGTAGAAAATGCAAGTAGAGTTTTTTTTTATTGTGTATAATTACAAAATCCTATTGCAAACAATAATAATAAAAAAGACAGGCATTTTTCCCAACTAAATTGTTAAAGTTATTTTCCAGTAAGAACCCAACAAAATAAAAGGTTATTTTTCAGTTTTAAAATGTCTGAACCCTCAAACGTATGGGCCGACCAAAACGAAGCCCATAATGAGATCAGAATCACGTGCAGATGCAGTTTCTGCATGTGCCCCGTTCATGTCCCATACTTACCGCCTTTTAATTGCTACATGCGGCTAGGGCCCATCCAAATCATACACAAATACCTGCAACAAATAATATCAAAGCAAAATAATTACAAAATTATATTGAAAAAAAAAAAAAAAAACTATATTGGCTGCAACGTTTTGTAATTTAAAAAAAAAATACAGGAAATATTAGTTAATCTTGAATTAATTTTACTATTCGTTTGCCACTATTTTCCGTGCATCCACATTTTTTATCCGTAAAACATATTAAATAAATAAAAAACGGCTGTAGTTCATTTATTTTGGAGTTTCTATTATTGACTTTAAGATTAGATTTTTAGTTTCCACTCCATATATTGTAAAATAAAAACATTAAAAAAAAAAACACTCCAATAAATTATTCATCACATGCAAACAAAAATATAGAAAAAAGAGATTGGAATGAGCCAGGGAGGCCATATCTTATCTCAGTCTTTGTATAATGTCAATTAATACCTTGTGGGATAAATTCTTTTCATATTAGATGGAGGGGAGAGTTAAATAAACCAACTTCTTCCTCAAAAAAAAAAACCAACTTAATTATGATCAAATGGATTAGTGACGCAATTGATTATCTAATTTAGTGTTAATCCATTTTCATTCTATGGTCACATGTTCGATTCCTAGAATCGGTATTTGTAATTCTCTTTCCCAACTTGTACTAAAAAAAATTCAATTATGTGTTTTATATTTAATTTTTACATCATTGCTTATTTTGTATGTTAATTAAGTCCTTAATTTAATCCCTGATGCAACCAAGTTTCATTCTTACTTTATTCTTTACGACTTTAAAAAGCTTGTACTTAGATTTCTTTATAAAATTTGGTATCTTGTCAACATTTTTTTAAGGGTGGTTTAGTCGTGAATCAGTTGAGGTGATAGTTGTGTATCACACGTGCATTGTATTAGAATTCTACTACTTACAAAATGAAGATTTGGGCTAAAAGCTCAACCATAATTGACATTCTTGTTTTGTTTGTTTGATACCTATTTTATTAATTATTTTTTGTTTTTTGTTTTAGATTTTTAATTTTATAAAATAAACATCATATATGTTTGATAGTTGTTTTTTATTTTAAAAATTTTAAAAACTAAAATATTTATTAAAAATCAAAATTTATCATTTTAAATATTTAATAAAATAAAATAAAGCTTTTTTAGAATATTATTGATTCAACAAAACTTAAATTTGTGGATTCCACCTTTATTTATAGTGCGTTTGATCACTTTTCTAGCAATTTCCAAAAAAAAAAAAAAATTAAAATTTATTTTTTGACTTTTAGAATTTCTTTAATATTTTAAAAATGTTTTTACAATTTTTATACAAAAATCAAAATTGGTTATCAAAAAAATTTATTCTAAAAAAGTTAAAAATAAAACATAAAATAAAAAATGAAATAATTATTAAAACAAACCTTAATTATTAGATATATATTGATATCACTAAAGTACATGTATTTTTTCTTGAAAACTATACATATATATATATATACCGTTTGAAAAGAATGAAATTAAAATTTGTAATCTTATCATTATTGAATTCTACAAAATTTTACTAAAATTTTGATAGAGTTAGATTCTGTACACATACTGAAAAATGGTTAAAATAAAAAATATATAATTTTTTTGGTTCATTTCATCCTCAAATTACTCTCGCTAATTTGAGTTTCAAAAAGATAGTTCCATTAATTCGAAAGTTTTTTAGTTCACTCTATCTTCAAACTACTCCCGTTAATTAGTGTTTATCCAACTCGGTAAAGGAGCATAATAATTTTCATTCAAGTAAAGTCATAAGGTACCAAACTTAGCTAAATAATAATTCTTTCTCCAAATTCAACTTTAAATAATTATTGGTTGAACTAAAAAAATATTTGTATCGCATAGAATAGATGATATAAATTGATTCCAAGACTTACATATATTTTTTTAAAAAAAATCTCTTGATCGACTAATTGCTAGAAAAATTAACAAAATTGATTCAATAATAAATAACAGTTTCACACGACAATGCGAACATATTTGTAAAATGAAAATTAATAAAGACTAAACCTGTTTTAGAAAAAAAAAACAATTTATATATATATTATTTTTCTTTTTGAGGTACTAAATATAGAGTAATTTTAAATTTGTATTAATAATAGAAATATTAAAATTAGACATAGATTTAAAAGTATGTAAAGTAACACAGAATAAAATAGAACTAAAAAAATATGTAAATAATATTTTATACTCGTAGATAGAAAATTCTAGCCTTTTATTTTAATTATAATATAGAAATATATATTTTATTGTTCATAAGAATTAAATTTAAAATCAATAAAAAATTAGTGTATATTAAATTAAAATAACTATTTATTACATATTAAAATTAAAGTAATAAAAATAGTGTGTATATATATAAAAAAATAATAATAATTAAAATAATATAAGAATATTAGTATGGTGCGTTTTTCAAAAAGACAAAAATATATCAATATTATGTTTTTAGAAATTTAAATGATAAATAAATATATATTTGACCCATTTAAAATTAAAAAGTTTATTTAAAAAAAAATCGAAAAGAAAAAATAATAATAATGCACGTGAGGATAGAACCATGGACGTCAAAGTGCTAAAAATTACTTGGGAAATTGTAGATAATGTCTACATTTCATATACTTATTAAAAGAATGTTTTTTTTTGTTTTTTATTGTAAATTAGTGTTTAATTTAAAATTTTGGGAGGAGACGTAATTATTCTATCTCCAAAATGTGCTTGATTTAATTGGATTATTTAACCTATTAAATAATTTTAAAAAACATAATTAAATTTTCATTAAAATAAGTCAAATCCAAAGTCCAAAAAATAAGGATGAAATAACTCATTTCAACTAAAAATATATTTGATCAAATAAGATCTCATTTGTGTTTAAAATATATAATATTTATTATAAAATATTTTATCTTTCACAAATCACCTCGCTGCTGGCAACATTTTCAAGATTTTCAAATCTCATTCTACTAAGTTTTGTGCTCCTTTTCTAATCTCAATTACCTTATTTATTTTCCTCATTTCCAATCTCTTGATCCTCTTCATTATTTTCAATCACAATTGCATTCAATGGAGATTGAAATGAGGGAACTTTGCATTCAAGTTACAAGATTGGTCATCCGTTCTTAGAGTTCTTCGCTCTTCCAATCTAAGAAAAGTTAAGTTATTTCGTCTTTCTTAGAACTTCTTTCTTTCTCCAACATTTTCTCTTCCAAATAAGGGGTGTAGGTCTTTTTTGTTTCTTCGTATTTTTATTTTCAATTTCTTCGTATTCCAACTTACACATCATCTCTCACATACGACCATTTTTTTTGTTCAACTTATATGCAATTCGATCTTTACCACACTACACTTCCAGATAAGTATTAATGTTTTTTTTCTAGATTGGTCGACATCAATGTTCATCAATGTTCCATTGATAACACACAATTTGATGTAAGAATGAGAGTATCTCTACTATCGTGTGCTCCTCCAGCCTACAATATTTCTGATTTTATACAATTTCAAGTGGAACAAATATTGTCCACAAGTACGCACACAAATGTAAGCACGTTTAACATGCATCCCTTGGTGTACATATGAGTACACAATGAATTTCAGTAAAATTTGATTTTTGTTTTGCAGATTGGTTGTCATCAACGTGTTAGTGGGCATACATGATTTGATGTATCAAGGAGACTATCTCCACTTTTGTATACTCCTACAGTCTAGCTTCAGGTGGAACAACCGCTATCCATAAGTATACACACAAGTGTAAGTACGTTTAACATGCATACTTTGGTGTATACAATTATTCTTCAAATTTGATTTTTTTTTTTGTAGATGAAAGTATCCCCACCGTCGTGTACTCCTTCAACCTACAATCTTTTTTATTTCATATAATTTTAGGTGGAGAGAGTACATAAGTACGTTTAATATGCCCTCAGTATACATATAAATACATCGTGAATTCTAGCAAAATTTACAATTCTGCTATTGTATTGTTGGATCTTGCTAAATTTTTGTTTTAGAATTTAGTATTCATTTATTATAATGTGTGTAAAGATGTGTATCATATGTACCGTCAAATTTATATTGTTGTTTTGTTTTCCATATTTCATAATAAACTAATTTTAACAACTTTTTTATTTAAAAAAAAAACAGAATGAAGGGTTCAAATATTTTTTTAAATTGTCAAATTTATTTTTGGGTGGTTAGAAGTTTAGATTTTATATTATTTAAATGTTTAATTTTTTGTTGGTGGTTAGGAATGAATTTAAAATCTATTTTAATAATTCGCATTAATTAAAAGGGTTAATAAAGGTTAATCAAATACAATCTAATTAATTATTTAATTATTTATAGAAAATTAGATTTAGACAATTATTTAAATAAAGTTTTTTAAATGGTAGACATATACTAAATAATTATCTAAAAAGTAGACAGTTTTTTAGTTGTCCTAAATTACTTCCACTTATTCCAAAGCATAATTTCCTTCGTGTAATTGGCTGCATTTTATAAAACCAATTGAATTACACACACGAAATAGAACACGAGAAACTCCATAATTACAGTAAAATATTATAAACGTTTCTAAATTTTTTTGGAACAAAAAATTAAAATGTTATCAAACAAATCTATTTCTAAAAAAAAAAATGAGGAATACAAAATGAGAATATTACCAAACGAGTCCTTAAAAGCTCATAGTGATTACATCTATTTAGGTAATTGAAAAAAGGTCCAAGATCAATCCTACCTAATACATAATATTCATTTTGGTGGAGCAACCCTATAAATTTTAGTCAATATTAATTTTAAAAATAAAATTTAAAGATCCATTCAATACAATAGTATAAAGTATAAGAGTATTAAAACAAAATTGCGATAAGGATGACCATTCTACTCAAATCTCTACATTGATATATACCTAGACCTTTAGGGGGAGTTTGGTGCAGGGATTAGGATTAAGTTAGTCGGTATTAAGTTAAGCTGAGTATTAAGTTAAGCTGAGGATTAAGTTAATCTGTGTTTGGAGGATATATTAGGTTAAGCTGGATTAAGTTAAGCTGAGTGTTGTTTGGTGCATAGATTAAGTTAAGCTGAGTTTTTATTTAACATTTTTCATGTTTTTTTTAAATGTCTACTATCTAATTTTTCTCTCTTGACAATAGATAAATGACAAAATTATGTTCATTTGAAATAGTAACGATACAATATTCATTTAAAAAATATGTTTGATTAATATATATTTTATTATTTATTTCAATTTTAACTTAATATGTATATTAAACTTAAGAACAATATAATAAATTTTATATCCATTCAACAAAAGAAAGACACTCTATAAAAATCATTTAAATTTAATTACATAAAAAATTAATTTTATTTATTTAATACACCCTAATTTACAATATAACAATTTAATGGTGTTTTTGCAATTAATTAAACTAAAGTATCTAAAAGATTCAAATCCTTTATGAGACTTTACATGTAACTTGTTCTATTTGATTTTTTATTTAATAAACTCATTAATAATTTTTAATATCAAGATAGTTTTTAGGATTGAATCCATAATGATGAAGTTATATCAATGCCACATGACTTTTGTTTTGTTTTCTTTTGAGTTCTACAACAACTAGATGAGGGGATTTAAACCCATTTTTAAATATCATAGAAAAAATTAGTGAACAAATTTCTTAGCATTTTATTAGAGGTATGCATTTTATATTTTACAAATCTAAGAAGATTCATGCAAGTTTTCTTGATACAAATTTAAGATTGGTTAATTCAGTTGTTAATATCCATTATTTCAAATTGTTGGCTATTTATATTGTTAATATTCATTCATTTCAAATCTAAAAAGATTCATAAAATTGTCTCTTGGAATCCAAATATATTTGTTTTGTTCTCTTAAATCATTTATAAAATGTAATTCAAAATTTTCATATCAAAATAAAAAATAAACAAAATTGTCCTTTCTCTTTTAGGTGGCTGTCTAAAATGAAGGCACATGGAGTAAAAAAAAAACCATATGTAATCAATCTTGGAGGTCTACCAAACCCACATCCATGAGCTCTAAAATAGAGAGGAGAAAAAATAAAAAGCAGAAAATTCATAGAATAGCTAAAAAAACTTCAATCTCCGGCCTTCTTCGAATTTCTCTAGTTAGCTTGAAACCCATAACTTGGGTGAGAAAAATCATCTCTTTGGGTGTCGATTCCGGTCAAAGCCAGGCAGAACTTGGCTGCTTCCAAAATGGGATCGAAGGAAAAGCTTGGAATCCCATTAGTGGGTTGGAGATTTGAAAATGGAAGAGGGGAGTTCTACAGATAGGGAAGAAGAAAAGAGGCACAGAAGTACAGATAGGGAGTTCGAAGAAAGAGAAAAAGCACTCGGATTTGAACAGTAAAGACTGTTCAAATCCGAATTTAGTTAATCCGAGCTTCAGCCTTTTCAAATCCGTGGACCAAACACGTATTTTGGGGATTAATTTAAACCGTGTTAAATTAATACTTTGGCCAAACACGCCCTTATGGCTTTGTTTTTGGGTATCTCCAAAAGAACCTCATATCACTTATATAAGTATGATCTTTTCCTAATCTGATCACGAGGATTCAATCTTCCCCTCGCCTTGAACAAAGATCGAGCCTCCCTTAAAATAGTTAATCCGTCAAAATGTAGATAGATCGGATTTCTGCAAGGCCTATTATATCTGACTAACTCCTTTTTTCTGAGAGTACATCATTAGTCTGATAAAGTTACCACAAATTCATACTGTCCACTTTGGGCCTAAACCCTCGTAACTTTGTTTTAGGACATCTCCCAAAAAATCTCATATCAATAAAGATGGTTGTCATCGTCATATACCCGTGATCTTCTCTTCATCTAATCAATGCGAGATACTTTATTTACATCTCAACAAATTTAACGTTTTAAGTATAATTGAGCATTTTTAAACTTAAGAAATCAATACAATCTGTCTCCTACTTACAAAAAATTATAATTCAACATCATATATATTACATATAGCTTTCAAAAAAAAAATCATATATATATATATATAATCATATATATATAATGATATATAACAAAGTGACCAGATTACAAGTTAGAGTTGATTAAGTTAAAAAAAAAAAAAACTTGATTACATTTTTCAACAACTTAATCATGTGTAATCAAGAGGTCATTATTCTTTTTTCTTCTTCTTCTTTTTTTTGTGGAAAAGAATAGGTCATTATTTCTAATATATATCTCACAAGGTCTTGAACTAAAAAAATTATTTAGGTTCCCCATGCCAATAATGTCATATTTTTATATAAAATGTCAAAATATAATTAATTTTAAAAATATAGATATTCTCAAAAGATCATACTCATGATGTGTAATAAAGTGGAAGATACATCAAGGAGCGTTTGATTGGTTTGGATGGCTAGATTTTATTTTTTTAAAAAAATAAAGAATTGTCCTTGTTCCGAAATGAAATTATAAAAAATAATAAAAATAATTTAATTTGATATATTTTGGAATATATAATTTTTCTTTTTCTTTCAATCCACCAAACCATTCATTACAAATTAATAGAAAAAGAAAAATTTGTGTGTTTATGATTGAGCAGGTAAGCCCTCCTTAATGAAACATGTGACATTGTGTTATAATTTTTTTCTTTATACAATATTATTTTTAAAAAATAAAAAATTTATGGCACCACTTCTTAATCATGAGAAGATAAATTTTTCTCTTAATATAGAAACTTCACAACAATTTTCTAAAAAAATGAGAAATTAAATAGAAAGATAAAATTACCTAGCCTCGAACCTCAAATCTAATTTACATTTTAGACCAAAACCAAAGAAAAGTTTAATAGCTATCTAACTTTGAAAAATTAATAGTAATAATAATAATGGCAACTTGAGAAGGAATGTTTTTATAAAAGAGATAAAAACAACCCAAAACAATGACAATTAAATAGTCTATTGTCACTGAATTGGTCAATGATGCAATAATTTCATTGTTAGGTTGTAAATCAGTTCAAAACCAGGTCCGAACCCGAGAATCAGTATTTGTCTCCCTCTCCCAATATATATACTCAAAAAAAAAAAAAGAGCCTATTGTCAATACAAAAAGTAAGAGTTATGAAACATTTTGTGGATTAGTCTAGAATCATATCTCTAATTTGAGTGAAGAACAATAATCCACCAAAATAATCGTGTAACACGAAATTAACATGTCCTTTGTGAATTCTCAAAAAAAAAAACATGTCCTTTGTGAATTGACTATTCATCATGCAACTCAAAATAGAAACAACACAAGCATTACAAAGAATTTAAACCCACAAAAATACAGCTTTGAAAGAAATAAACCGGCCGAAATGTGACACATGTCGCCAAGCAAATCGCTTCAACTTCATCTCTTTGTGCTTAGTTTATTTGTTTTTGTCTTTTTTTGTTTCCCTTTCTTAATGTATAATTTGGGTGAATTTTTGGATGCAAAATTATTTTGAATAGTTGAAAATTAAAAGTTATAGTCAAATATTTGTTTGGATGTATTTTTTATGGACAAGAGTTAAAAGATAATAATTTATTTAAGTGTGTATTTAAAATGAGTACTTTTTTTAGTAGTAAAAAAAAATATTAAAAATGAGTGATTAAAATAATGAATTATTTTAGAAAGTGAAAAATAAATGATTAAAAATGAATAATTCTTTTGAATAATAAAAATAAAAACTTATTTCGAATAATTAAAAAAACTCATTTTGATGTGATTTTTTTAAGAGGAATTAGTAAATTTTCAATCCAAATCCTCCTTAAATATCTTCCTCAATAAAATTTAAAATTGATTTTAAGTTTCTCCTTAATTTTTAAAAAAAATATAATCTCGTTATAATTTTAAAATATGTTCTTATTATTGTAGTAGTTCTTGATTCAAAATTATTGAATCATACATCGAATGAATCAATGACGCAATTGTTTCATTGTTTGGTTGTAAACGAGTTCAACACCAGCGTCGCAGGTTCGAACTCGGGAATCGATATTTGACTTATTTTTAAAAAAGCAAAAATAATAATTAAAGTGGCACAATGTAGGAGAGAGCCCCCCCAAGAACCATAATTGTCTAAATTCAATACTATATAGTCCAATAGCAATGGTCCTTTATATCTCAAAAAGAAAAAGAAAAATAGTAATGGTCCCCTATGATTTAGGATGATCATAGTGGTTTTTTTTTTTTTTGAGAAACGGATGATCATAGTGGTTAGTAACCTAGTTATAATTTCATCATAGATAATCCAATTTAAAATTACAATTATAGAAATTGATATTTAAATTTTATATTATTTGAGAATGTTTCCGCTCTCTCTAATTTGCATTAAAAAATTATCATGGTTAAGTCCTAATTATTGACTTTTTTTATTATTATTTAATTTTCTTTTTCCCCTATATTTTATCGGACTTATTTTTAAAAAAGCAAAAATAATAATTAAAGTGGCACAATGTAGGAGAGAGCCCCCCCAAGAACCATAATTGTCTAAATTCAATACTATATAGTCCAATAGCAATGGTCCTTTATATCTCAAAAAGAAAAAGAAAAATAGTAATGGTCCCCTATGATTTAGGATGATCATAGTGGTTTTTTTTTTTTTTGAGAAACGGATGATCATAGTGGTTAGTAACCTAGTTATAATTTCATCATAGATAATCCAATTTAAAATTACAATTATAGAAATTGATATTTAAATTTTATATTATTTGAGAATGTTTCCGCTCTCTCTAATTTGCATTAAAAAATTATCATGGTTAAGTCCTAATTATTGACTTTTTTTATTATTATTTAATTTTCTTTTTCCCCTATATTATATTTTATTTTATTTTTCTCTTCTTCTTCCCATCCTTTTATTTATGCTTTGTCTTTTTAGATTGTGTTGATTATATTTATTTTTAAAACCATAATTTTTAACTTTTTGTTTCTTTCCTTTCTTTTCTTCTAATACGTTTTCCATTCATTTTTGCGTTATTTTTCTTTTATTTTTTTATGAACACACATATATATAGAAAACTACTTTTAAAAATAGTTTAAATTTATAAATATATATGATAAACTATATTTTATTCATAATTATGTTTATAAAAATTTAAAATATTATGGATATCCAAATTTTTCAAAACTCTCCTAACTACACTAAGATGTGAGCTTTTATTTTGGGAAATCTTGTAATAATAAAATAGAAGAATTATCTTTTGTTCATAGAGTATATTTTTATGTTTTTGTGTCATGGGCACTTTTCTCTTTTTGTTGATTAAATTATATTTCCTCATATTTAATTAGAGAGATATTTTTAAATTTTCTCTCTATTGTGACTTTTATTATAATTTCAATAATCAATTAAATATTATTAAATTACTTTACATATTTAATTATACTAAAAAAATTATAATATTATATTATTGATTTATTTAACATTTTAAAAAATAACCTTGAAAAATGAAAATAAAAACATTTTAGTTACTACATCAAAAGTTTAACGATGCATTAATATCTGAGCGTCAAATACACCTTTTAATATTCAAGATAAAATTTTAATTATATTAATAAAAATTAATTTTCGGCCCAAAACTTCCAAACCTTGGTGTAGTATGCAGTGATAAGAGCATAATTGAAGTGGCCATCTTTTAATTGAAGCGTATAAAAATTAACTTCAACCTTATCCTCCTCATAAGAGCATAATTAAAGTGACACATATGGTATAAAGAAATAGAAAAGTCACATCTTAAATTCACGCCACTTCCGACAAATTGATTAAAATTTGATTAGAAGTAACAAAACTGAATATTTAAAATGAAGATTAATAAAAACGAGAATATAATAAAGTAATTCTAGAAGAGCACTACAAATGAGCTTCTTATCATTCAGAACCTTTATACAAAGCCTTGGCTGTAATTTTATCTTCTCTCTCTCATTTCATATATTTTGTTGCAATACACTGTCATTCCTTTGCAAGCTCTTTGTTCTTCCTCCATTTTTGTTTTTGTTGCTCTGTTTTCTTGACTTTGGCCAACAAAAATAAAAAATAAAAAAATGGGGATCTGTCCTGGCATGGAGATGCTTCAAAAGCTGTTGGAGGGATTCTTCCCCAGCAATCTGATGAAGTTCGGGTACGGCGACGGTGGCGGAGGCAGCAGGAAAAGAATTCGAGGCACGGTTGTTCTCATGAAGAAGTCTGTCCTCGACTTCAAAGATGTCAAGGCCTCGGTTGTGGATCGAGTTCATGAATTTTTCGGAAAAGGTGTCTCATTTCAACTCATCAGCGCAGATCCTCCCCGTTCAGGTCTGTTCGTGAACTGTTTAGTTTTAACGGTAATTTAAAATTATATCAGACTAAATCTTAAGTCAAATCTTAAGTCTTGGAAGTAGTTTTTTTTGGGTTAATTGTTTGAATGGGTCATTTTCTAAAACTTTTTATCAAAATGGGTCTAATTTAATATTAATTTTAAAAATGGGTTGTAGCGTCTTTAGTACTCATTGAAATCGGTCAACCCTTTTTGTCGTATTGGCCACATAGACAAAATCTTAACCAACTCCAATGACCACTTTAGAAGAGACGCAATATCCTCTATTTTGATAATTTTTTCTTAGAAATAACTTTTAGTTAATCCTGTATAATAAAAAAATCATCGTAATATTGTTTTTTTTTCTTCATATTTATTTAAAATAAGCTTAATTATCTTTTTGAAATTCCTAATTTTTTAGTAATTTAACCGTTTTCATACAATAAAAATAAAATTTATATATATATTAACAAAATTAATGTTCTCTAGAAATTTTATACATTCAAAATTAAATTTTAATTTTATCCCAATACCATTAACATGCTATTTTAATTATAATACACATATTTGATACATATTTTAACTTATTCGACAATTCTATTTTAATAATAAAATGCTTGTAGATTCTCTTAGATTGTTATCATTATCATTTTTGTATAATATTAAATTTTTATCCTTAGATCATCATTTAAATTTATTATCTAACCAATGATTATTCAAAGTCAATAATTTAAGAAACATTATATTATAAATAGATTATGTTTTATTTTAAATACTCCTTAGATAAAGAGTTTGAGGTTATATAATTGTGATAGTATTTTTACCCAAATATATAATATAACGGTTTTTAAATTAAAAAGGTAATTGGCAGTCTTAATTTAAAGGGTTCTTCAAATAACAAAAATATTTAATTGCATTGTAATCTAATGTCTTTTAAAATTTTAACCTTAAGGATTTTTTTTTTGAAAAGCCTTAATTATTCATTTTATATATGAGAAAATGTTAGTTTAAATTAAAATTCTAAACTCTCCTAATAAATATAAGATTTTGTATATAATAGATTAAATCAGGATGTAATGATAATATCGTAGTAAATATACATGAATTTTTTTTTTAAGATTTAATGATAACAACCTAACAAAATATATACTTATTTTTTTTAAATATAATTATTATATATTAACAAAATATATTTTTTTTAAAAAAACAAGAATTGGAAATTGGAAATCCCCTTATATTGAATGGTATTAGATAAAATTAATAAAATTTAATTTTTAATATAAAAAAATTACAAAAAAATTAAATTAGTGAATATAAGAATTTTTTATAATATAAATAAATAAAAATGAAATTATGAAATAATTAGGAATTTTATAAAAATAATTAGATTTATTTTTTAAATGAATATGAAGAATATAAATTTGATTATGATGAAAAAAAAAATCTAAAATAAGAACAGAGAAAATAATGGGCATATGTGGTCAATACGACAAATAGGGTTGACCCATTTAAATGGGTGTGACGTCTTTAGTATAGACGGCACAACCCATTTTTAAAATTAATTTTAAAGTAGACCCATTTTGATAAAAAATTTTAAAAAATGACCCATTCAAACAATTAACCCGTTTTTTTTACGTCATATCAGAGGTACGGAAAGAATTGGTGGCCTGTTGGTTTTGGTGTTCGGTGGTAATATAGTAAACCTTAATCCCTACACCTTAAACACCACGATCAAAGATTCGATCATAAAAAACAATATTTGACTGAATACCTCTAATTAGGGTCTGCGATCTACTTCTCTACCATTTGTGAAAAAAAAAAAGTCTACTTAACAATAAAAATGAAAACTGAGATGCCATTTACTTGGTGAACCCAAAACAACATCAAGACGGAGGTATTAGACTTTGTTTTTCTGTTACTGTTTTTTGCCAGATTAGAGTTTTGAGTTCTAAACATGATGTTACAACAGTTTTGATTTTTAATTGTAATAAATTAATCAACTTATATTCTAAAGTTATTTATTTTTTAAAATTTATTTTCTTTGTGTTTTTTGAGTATAAGTTAAAAAATGGGACCTAATAAGAGGGTATTGCTACTCTCAAGCAAATGAGAGCAAAATATCGATTTTCAGTATCAAACTCATGATCATGGTGTTGAACTGAATTTCTACCAAACAATAAAATTATTAGGCTACCGTCACTTTGGTTAATTTTATTTTCCTTTGTAATTTTGCTATTTTTTTTTTAAAAATCAACTGTATTTGAGATTTTAGTTCATAATGATATTGGAGTACTATTCCATTGTAATTTCACTATGAATACTTATAATTATTCTTAATATAGTGCTAGAATTTAATGGCAAATTTAACTTGGTATTAAATCATAATATATCTAGGTCCGGTTTGATAATGACTTTATTTTGTTTTTGGATGTTTGAAATTTTGACTTTATTTTTTTCATTAATTGGGTTTATCTAGTCAAACCTCAAAAACAAAACTTAGGAGTTGAAAGTCAATGATAATTTCTTCCCTATTGTTAGCATGACATCTTAAACTTAAGATTCAATATAGCATTTTCTTAACCGCTGTTACAGGAGATAGACTTGAGGCAGCAAATGTGGGAAAGGCCGCGAATTTGGAGCAATGGATCTCGACGGTGAAGCCGTCCTTAACCGCAGACGAAATCGAGTTCACGATATTTTTCGAGTGGGAAGAGAGGATGGGTGTCCCAGGGGCTTTCATAATTAGAAACCATCACTCAAGCCAGTTCTACTTGAAGACTGTCACTTTGCACGATGTTCCTGGCCATGGCTCTGTTCATTTCGTTTGCAATTCTTGGGTTTATCCTGCTCATCGTTATACTTACGACCGCGTCTTCTTCTCAAACAAGGTAATATTAGTTTATCCAAAGTCTATGTAATATCTAATTTGGCATAGTTAAGTTATGTTTAGATTCATGATCATTTTTCTTTTATTGTTAGTGAATATGGTTTCCATAAAGGCTACTCATGCCTTGGTGATTAAGGTAAGTATAGATTAGTTGACTTTTTCTTTTTTAGAGATTGCAATTTTTTATCCTCTTTTTGCTGTCACTTCCATGTGAAGTCAATTAATCGTGGGGTTAAAGTTCCAAATATATAATCTTCCAAAGAATAAAGGTTTGATTCCTCCTTAATTTACACTTCGAACAGACAAAAGAAAGAAAGAAAGATGAGGTTGAAGCATTAAAAAACCTATAAATTATCATTTACCTCTCATTGACTTACTTAAAAATTCTTCTTTTTGGGTTTTTAAAATTTTGGTTCTTTGCCAGGAAGAGAATTTTTAATTATTTGTTAATAACAGAAAAACTTTTTTTTATATGATCATTTGTTAGAGTTATCTCCCGTGTGAAACACCTCAATCATTATGGAAGTATAGAGAAGAAGAGCTTGTTAACCTTCGAGGAAACGGCTTTGGTGAGCTCAAAGAGTGGGATAGAGTTTACGACTATGCTTGTTACAATGACCTTGGTATGCCAGATATGAGCAAAAAGTTAGTTCGCACCGTACTCGGTGGTTCGAAGGAATTTCCGTATCCACGAAGAGGGCGAACCGGTAGAAAACCAGCAAAAGCAGGTTGAGAATATGAACTTTTAATCAAATTCTTTCATGTGTAAGAAAACTTGTTAAAATAATAGGATATTGATAATGAATTCTAATTATAAACTTGATTTTGTTGTTACAGATCCAAGCTGTGAAAGTAGGTTGCCATTGCTGAGTTTGGACATTTACGTGCCACGGGATGAGCGGTTTCGACACCTTAAATTATCAGATTTTCTAGCTTATGCTGTGAAATCAATTGTTCAGACATTGCTCCCAGAGATCAAATCTTTATGTGACAAAACTATAAATGAGTTTGACTGCTTTCAAGATGTTCTAGATCTTTATGAAGGAGGAATGAGGTTACCAAATGAAATACTAGGCAGCCTAAGAGATTTTGTCCCGTGGCAGCTTTTTAGGGAACTGATGCGTTCGGATGGTCACCAATTCTTGAAATTTCCAGTGCCCGATGTGATCAAAGGTATGCAAATATAACCTACCTTCTTACTCAGATCGAACTCTAAGGTCAAGCTTTTGAAAAACTCTACTACAATGCTAAATTACTACTTGCAATTGCAATTCTAGACAGCAAAACAGCTTGGAGGACAGACGAAGAGTTTGGACGAGAAATGCTTGCTGGTGTGAACCCAGTCATGATTCGTCGACTCCAAGTACGACACACTTTAAAATTCATAGCTTCATTTTCAAAACGCACCAAGCTTTCTTTCGCCCATAATTTCTTTTAAAATGCTATTATTATAGGAGTTCCCTCCAACCAGCGAGTTGGATCCTAAAGCATATGGAAACCAGAACAGTTCCATAAACGAAGAACATATAGCAAAGCACTTGAATGGACTCACTGTTGATCAGGTGTTGCACATATTTCATTTATATATCTTTAAATTGCAACTATAAGCACTTGCATTTAATATCTTACTTCGTCCCTTGATGTACAGGCTTTGGAAATGAACAAACTTTTCATTTTGGATCATCATGATTCACTGATGCCATACATCAGTAGAATAAACTCGACATCCACTAAGACATATGCTTCACGAACACTCCTTGTTCTACAAGATAATGGGATCTTGAAGCCGGTAGCAATTGAACTAAGTCTACCACACCCACAAGGGGACCATTATGGAGCTGTAAACAAAGTTTTCACTCCAGCAGAACGTGGCATTGAGGGTTCTGTTTGGCAGTTGGCTAAAGCATATGTAGCAGTGAACGATTCTGGCTACCACCAGTTGATCAGCCATTGGTATAACCTAAAATACTAGAACAATTAAATCAATATGCATGATTGATTACCTTTTTTAAATAAAACTAAACTAACTCAAATTTACTATATGTGCAGGTTGAACACGCATGCAGTAATAGAACCTTTCATCATTGCAACTAATAGACAATTAAGTGTGCTACACCCAATCTATAAGCTTCTTCACCCACACTTCAGAGACACAATGAATATAAATGCCATGGCTCGACAAGTTCTCATCAATGCCGGTGGAATTCTCGAAATCACTGTCTTCCCTGGAAAATATGCTATGGAAATGTCAGCTGTTCTTTACAAAAATTGGGTTTTCACAGACCAGGCATTGCCAGCAGATCTAATCAAGAGGTAGGTTGTGGTCATTTCATTCAAAATCAATTTATCTTGTTCCTAAATATCATAAAAATAAAACTTTCTTACCCAATTTTCAGAGGAATGGCAGTTCCTGATCCAAGTAGCCCTCAGGGGCTCAAGCTTATGATAGAAGATTACCCTTATGCCGTTGATGGGCTGGAGATCTGGTCTGCAATTGAGACATGGGTTAGAGAATACACTTGTTTCTACTATAAATCAGATAAAATGGTCGAACAAGACACCGAAGTTCAATCATGGTGGACAGAGCTTCGCAACATCGGGCATGGGGATTTGAAAGACAAACCATGGTGGCCTAAAATGAACACAAGAGAAGACCTAATCCAATCATGCACAATTGTTATTTGGATAGCTTCGGCCCTCCACGCCGCTGTGAACTTCGGGCAATACCCCTATGCCGGCTACCTCCCCAATCGTCCGACAGTGAGTCGTCGGTTCATGCCGGAACAGGGCACGCCTGAGTTCTTAGAGCTCGAGACCGACCCTGATTTAGCCTACTTGAAAACGATTACAGCGCAGCTACAAACGATCCTCGGTGTGTCGCTAATTGAGAGCTTATCTCGACATTCAGTGGATGAGATCTATCTAGGGCAAAGAGATACACCAGATTGGACAAGCGATAAAGAAGCGATGGCAGCTTTTGAGAGATTTGGGGATCGACTAAGAAAGATTGAGGAACGAATTATGAGAATGAACAATGATGAGAGATGGAGGAATCGAGTTGGGCCAGTGAAAATGCCTTATACGTTGTTGTTTCCTAATACATCAAATTACTACGAAGAAGAAGGGCTCAACGCTAGAGGGATCCCAAATAGCATTTCAATCTAAAAAATGCTAGATTTCCATCTTGAATGATAGAGAGCTTAGATTTCAACTACCATCGGCAACTAGAGGCAATCCTTGGACCAGACCCTAAATTAAGCCTTCTATTCTTTAAGGCTATTCGGTTTCCAGTCCAAATCATTGGTTCTTTGAATCAGTTTGATTTTCGAATCAAATTACTTGTTCATTTGAACCAATTAGTTATTATGTTTGGTACTTGTTCTTGCTTCTTTTGTTTCAATCATGTGTTGTGATATTTTGTCATAAGTCTTTTATACATTTCCATGTTTTTCATTTGTTATTGTTATTGATTTCTTTTGTCAGTTTTCTTGATGGTTTATTGTTGTTGTGCTTATAATTCCATTTTGGAATCCTACTCTTTAGCGATTGAAATAGACATCAAATTACTCCGAAATCTATGAAAGCTAAAACTTTGAATTATGGGATATAATAGCTATGAGTTTTTCTAGTTGAAGTCTCAATACTCCATAATGGTTTAAGATAATGACACGAAAATTTTTCTTTCTGTGTAGGTTTGGTCTTGTGTGTAGATGGACTGGTGTGTAATCCCTTTAGAAGATTAAGTTTGTACTAATTTCTTTTATTTATTGAAAGTAACATGCTTTGTCAACAAAAAAAAAAGGAGAGAAAAAAACCTATCATCGGATCTTAAGAAAAATCATAGTGAGAAACTTTCAAAAACTCCCAAGAATTGGGGGAAATGCATCAAAAAGTAGTTTAAGTATATGATCTAATCTATTAATTAAAGACTACAACATGACTATTTTTTTAAAATAGTAAGGGGTGTTTGAAGTGAGAAGCTGGCGGATGATCAATATTAAAATAATGGGTAATTATTGTTTTTGACGGGCCAATATAATAGAAAGAGTAAATTATAAATTTCATTCCTATAATTTCAAAAATAAATAAATAAATTTAGTTCACTTTTTTCCTACTTGATGTTTGTTTTATTGGAGCAATGATTAACAAAACATCAGTAATCCAATAATTCTATAATATATTCATATATATATATATATATATTCATATATATATATATATATTCATATATATATATATATATATTCATATATATATATATATATTCATATATATATATATATATATATATATATATATATATATATATATATATTATAATCCAACCTCAAAGCTCACCAAAGGGTCCAAAACGTGTGTAATTCAGCCCCCGTTTATAGTAATATTACTCGTTGCACTAATGATTAATGGTTAATCTATAGTTTTGGAGCAATGGTTAATCTAACTCGTGGCCTTGATTAATCATTAGGGCAAAGAGTTAGATTAACCTTTTCAATAAACATAAAACCATTTCTAAAAACAAAAAGCAAGCAACCAGAAGGTCTTTCTATATATAGTTTTAATGTTTTAAAGTTGAAAGAGCAAATAATCAATATTTGAAATGATAATTAGTGTTTGAGCAATAATTGGTTGTTTTTAATAAGCTCCCGAGCCATATAACTTGGTTCCTTATGGTTGAGGAGACAAACTCTTCTTAGTAGGTATATGACACATTCGGCGTCATAAATTTTTTATTAGACAGTCATTGGCAGTCACACCCGTCCACGAAATTCATGTACAATGTGATTTAACGCTGGTGATCGGGAGCCCAAAAATTTGCCATGAAATCCATTGACTATAAGGTTGTTGCACCATTTTGGAAAAATTGAAGAAAGTTTTTTTTGTATGAGAGGAATTTTAGATTGCATGTGTAGAGGAAGAGAAGAAATATGAGACATTTTAATGGCATCCAACCCAAAATCTTAAAATCCACGAATAATTGATGTGGGGATCATTTGGTTTTAATAATTAAATATTAAAGTAAATTAATTAATCATTGATTTAGGGGATCATTTGATTTGACTAATTAAATATTAAATAAAATTTATTTGAAAATATGGATAAATTGAGGACATTTTCGAAACAAAAAATTTCTCTTTCCCACTCATTTTACGAAAAGGACATAAATTTAAACGGTTGAATGATGTAGACATTTAATTATTTATTTCTAAAAAAGTAGTTATACACTACTATTTCCCTAGTATAAATATCTTGTAGAAACGAGTTTTTTTACTAACAGCCTGTTTCGATGCAGATATTAAATCCCTCTTACAACAGCCCAAAAACAACCCGTTGTAACACCTTTATGGGTGGATTATAAAAGAGAAAACTAGGGAAATGTCTACATTTGACAAATAAATAAAACAAATGTCTACTTTTTTTTTAGGATTAAAGTTTATGTCTATTTTCTATTTTTGAATTAAATTTATTAATTATAGAAAATATATTTTTACCATTGTAACCTTACCCTTATTTCTTTTAATTATTAAAATTAATAACAATACTCTAACAACTTATCTAACTAACTCCAAGATTTTGTCAATTTGAAATTAAAATCTTTTGACAAAAAACTAAAATTGAAATTATAGTTGAAATTTAATATTTTTTTTGTTGAAAAACAAATGAAAATTTTAATATTGAGTAAACACAATAATTTTGAATTTATTGGTTTTTGAATGAAATCATACACAACCAAATTGTAGTTGTAACTGTACGTTATAGTACTTAACCTACTTGATGAATAGAAAGGCTAAAATTGAAATAATAAGCTAGTACACACCTTTATTTGTTTTGGTTTCGTGATCCTTGCAATTAAAATCCCACAAATTTGTTGTTTTTTTTTTGTAGCAAAATAGGCGAATTCACCACATCTTCCAGAAGTTCGTTCTACTTCCAACACAAAATAGGCATAGTGGTCCTTTCAACTCCCGTACCAATTGCGACTCTCTTCTCCGATTAACGTTGTCGTGACATGCAATCGTTTGCACTCACGTTGTAGATGCCTCGCCTCCGAACGTACTGTTGCATACCCACCATTATAATGAATGCAATAATATTATATTGTTGTGTACCCCATCATAATGATGATGATTGCATTGAAAGTCCGGCATAGAACATATAGATTTAATGACGTTGTCTGGTATTAGGTCATACCTATGCCACGAAATAACAGTAAAACATAAGGTATTGCATGGTGCACAAACGACTACACACCACTATTACGTACTGTTGATTACATGCCTTTAAAACATAATATGTTTCTTCTGTTTTAAGCACCTTTTATTCATGATTACGTACAGTTATGTACCATTGACAGACTCTGTCACTTCAACCTTTGAAGAACTCAAAAATATAAATCAATAGCACCTCATACTTGACTTTGTAATATTAGACGATAAAAAAATTGATTGAATTGTCTAGGTTGAAGGTGCTTCAATGGTGACTATGGAGGTTGCAGAAGAGCTAAAGATGGTTGTTGTTGAAGAAGAAAAAAAAATTGTCGTGAAAACTGTGAAGGATGAAATTTTGAAGCCGATCACCATGGAAAAAGCCCTTCTTACTAGGAAGAATGCAACCATCTCTTGGATCTGAAGGAGATTGAAAGAAAAGCTTTGATTGAGCTTAAATTCAAGCTCGAAAAAGCCATTCTCGATAACAATCTCTTCGAAAAAGTCGAACCGAAGAACAAAGAGAATGAAACAGAGCAACTTAGTGAAGAATAGAGAAAAAGTCAAATGAAGAGATAACTGAAGAAAAAAATCCATTAGAGAAAGATGAAAAAAAATTATAAAACAAACGAAGAGAAAACTCGCAATGATGAAACTGATTTAAAAATGAAATTGTCACTCAAATAGTCAAATAAGCGTATTCCCTTCCCTAGAATCATGGTGTATCCCTCAAATGAGGAAGGGAGTAATTTTTTCTATTGAAATTATTAAAAATAAAATAAAAGAAAATTATAAAGGGTAGAATGGGAACGAATTTAATCTCTCTCCCCTCCAAATATGGAATTAGACATTTACCTAAACTAAATAATAGAGTAGATATTTACCTAAATAAGTTCCAAAATTTAGACAATTGGTGATTTCCCATTATAAAATATGGTTTATGAATAAACAAATTTATTGAGGCCAATTAAGATTGCGATTATACCGAATGGGTCAGTGACGCAATGGTTTCATTGTTTGGTTGTAACCCAGTTCAACATTAGCGTCGTGGGTTCGAGCCCGAGAATCAATATTTTTTTAAAATCTACATCTAAACAAACTTTTGACTCTAATTTCCCTACAAAAAAAAAGTTATATTCAAACAAGTTTTTTACTACAACTTTCGATGGTTAACTATTCAAAATAACTCCACAAATTAATTTCTTACTTTCTTTTTCTTTCTTGTGAAAAAACTAGAACCTAAGTTAAAACATGTGTGCTAAAAAACTCTCGGTTCAAATCATCCAAAAAAAGAAAAGAAAAAATGAACTAAAAATCTTAATCAATCAATTAAACTATTTTTAGTACATATGAAATATAATATCCAGAAGGAATTGACTTTGAATAATTTAAACTCAAGGAACTCGATTATAAAACATTAAGAAACCTCTTTTACAATCCATATATTTTAATTTGTACTTTTTTTTTTAAGAAACAATCTGTACTTCTTATTTTAAAATATTGAAGAAATCTAATTCTTTGGATTGTAATGTGTAAATAAAACAAAATTTTCAAAAAAATAAAATAAAATAAAAACAAACTTATTGTTATTGATTTTGATTTCTTTTTAAACACTCATATAATAAAGTAAAATGTTACCTTTTGAATTCACTTTCTCTAAAATCTTGTTGAAAAAAAACTCACTTATTATTTATATTCAAACATTTGAAAATGATCACATCTTAATTTTACTTTGAGATAAATTAATGTTCTATTCACGAAAATTGATCAAATGTTAAAAATATGTTTTCAATTGAATGGGTGACGCTAGAGGCAGATCCAGACTTAATGATTTGGGGGCCAATTTTTTTTTTCTCGGAAGTGTACGAATACATGTACCACAATTTTTTTTTATGAAAGAAAGCTGTTAATCCACAATATTTTGATGATAAAAAAATCTATTAAAAAAATCAAATGTAAAGTAGGTAACCATGTTAATCTTTTAATTCCACAAAGCACAAACCATGATTTTCTAAAAAAACAACCCACCAACCATGTTATTCTAATGTATTCTTTAAACTTTCACTTATATATTGCTACCATAAAAAATTTTGGTAACATTTAAAACTTTTTTAAATTGTAAAATTTTAGAGATATAATTTTATAAAGAAAATTTGACAGTAACAGATATAAAAAATAAAGAAAAATATTTATATAAAATGTATAAGTGTAAAATATTTTCACACATAAATTTCGATATATTTTTATATAATTTTTTAACTAAACATATAATACAAAAAATAAGAAAGAATGAAAAAAAAATTAACATATATAAAAATTCCAAAAGAAATTATATATTATTAACAAAGGAAGAAGTAAAAAAACAAATGAACAAAATTACAGAGGAAAGAAAAAAAATTAAAATTAAAAAATTAAAAAAACTATAAAAAAAGTAACAGATATAATGCTACCATTTTTTTTATACATCAAATACTAAACTTTAATTGATAACTAAAAAAATTTGGTAACATTTAAAACTTTTTTAAATTGTAAAATTTTAGAGATATAATTTTATAAAGAAAATTTAACAGTAACAGATATAAAAAATTAAAAAATATATTTATATAAAATGTATAAGTGTAAAATATTTTCACACATAAATTTCGAAATATTTTTATATAATTTTTTAACTAAACATATAATACAAAAAATAAGAAAGAATGAAAAAGAAAATTAACATATATAAAAATTCCAAAAGAAATTATATATTATTAACAAAGGAAGAAGTAAAAAACAAAGGAAAAAAATTACAGAGGAAAGAAAAAAAAATAAAAAATAAAAACTAAAAAAAGTAAGAAAAAAAAAAGACAGAAAAATTGTAATAGAGGGTCCATTTTAATAAAATAATGGTAAATCTAATCAAATTTTAAAATATTTAGATCTATAATTAAAAAAACACCGTATTATTACTATTTATTATATAATATTATTTAAGGTATTAATATAATATTTTGTATTATTAATACATTATTATATATTATTAATACAATATTATTTATTATTAATACAATATTGTGTATTAATATAGTATTATATATTAATAATGCCGTATAATTATTAATACCTATAACTATGATTGTTTCTTTTTTTTTTTGTCTAATAATGTAAATATTTTTTAAATTTGCCCTACTTTAAACAAAATCCTAATACAAATGATATATTAAAAAAAGAAAGTGAAGGGAAAAAAGGTCAATAATAATATATATTTGAAATTAACAATAATATATATTTATATAAAGGTAAAAGGAAAAGAGAGTACTTGAAAAAATAGTACAGAAGAAAAAAGTACCCAATAAATTAAAAAAATCAAATATATGATTGATAATATTCAACGGAGATTTAAACTGGTAGTTGAGCCAATTGTGATCACTTAAAATTCTTGTAATTTTATTAATATATTGTAAAACTTTTAAATATTTTGGGGTGGCCATAGCCTCCTAGTCCCACCGACGGTCCACCCATAATGACGCACTCGTTTTATTGTTTAGTTGTAAATTAGTTCAATATCAACGTTACATGTTTGAGCCCGATAATTGGTATATGTACTCAATATACATACATACATACATGTTTTCATATGTTTATTCATAACGTCACTTTTTATAAAATAGAAAATAATGTTCCAACTGTTTATAAAATTACAAGAAATAGAGTAAATTAGATAGATCACCTATGTACAAAATGAGGTCCCACTCATTATTATTATTGTTATTATTGGGTGCTAATGAATAATATAATTTAAGCACCGACAGTTGTTGCCATGAGAACGGAATCGACTTCGCTTCGATTTTGATTGATCATTTCACTATCAAGAATGTCTGATTCTGTGCGCATACATATTTCTTGAATTACTTGCCCTAAATTATGTATTGTCTCCACTGCATAATCTGCCTCTTTACTCTTTATTGATTCCCCCACCTACATTAAACCATACCAAATAAATTACTTTCCAATATATATACATTTAAAACCACAAAGTAATAAAAAGTGATTAACAGTAGTTTGAAGTGATTAACTATTCGTTTAAAGATTAAAGTTCATAATAATAAAGTAATTAACTTCTTGTTTGGTGATTGGAGTTAATGATGTTTAAATGATAAATTTAATGTAAAATTTAATGTGAAATTTGATAAAATAATTAAAAAGTAGTTAACAACCTTTACTATGAAAAAAAGGTGATTCTACTCCTCTCGTGCCAAAAAAACAGACACACTCTTATAACAAGTTGGTAAGTTTTGGCGCATCACTTTTCTTAAACCAAACTATACTATATTACTTACTATTCATTTTATTCCCTGATTTAAATGTGATGCCGTGACACGACTTTCGTCATACCCAATTGGCTTTTGGTATTGTGGGTTACGAATAAGAATATGCCACGTTTCATTTAAAAATTCTTTTTTTTTTCCAATAATTGGAATAAATTCACTTTCCACCACAAAAAGAAGGTAGCTATTCGACAACTTCTCGATCACTTATAATATTTACCTGTGATTATCAAAGTAATAATTAATCAGTTCCATTAAAAAATGTTAATCTAACATATGATTATCATTTAAATAAAAAGAATTATTATTATCATTTATAAAAAAAAAAAAAATTATCATTACTATCATTATTTAATATAAAAAAGACAAATGATGATTAACCATTAGCAAGTACCTTTCAAACAAGGAAAAGAAAAGATACAGCTAGATTTAAATGATTAAAAAACAAATCTCATTATAATCTTAAAAATGTTTCATGTTGATCAGGTCAATTTCTATCATAAGTATTTTGTTTATTGAAGATAATATATATCATGATAAATATCTGTTAAATAATAATTGACAGACAGCTCAAAGCGAACTTAATAAATTAAATGGGTGTACTAAAAAAATAAAAATAAAATTAATTTTTTTTTACAATACCGACTCCAGGAATCGAACTCGTGACCGTGAGTAAAAATAGATTAACTTCAAATCAGATAATCAATCGCGTCATCGATCCATTCGGTAAATTAAAATTAAAAAGTAAATGGGAGTTAAAACTTGAAAGTATTATTTTTAATATTAGTCAAGGTGGACCACATAAAAGATTATAATGCATAATTATTCTCATAAAATAACTATAAATGTAGATAAATTTAAAATATTGGTTGATAATTATTAATATATTTTAATATTACATGATAAATCATTTCAAAAAAATAAATAATAAATAATACTCTGTTGTAAATTTTCATTAATATATTATTATATATCATTAATATTAATGATTATGATTGTCAAATTCTTTTAAAAGTGATTTTATTTATAATTTTTTATGAATTTAACTTAATTTAAGTTTTCAAAAAAAAAATTACAAAAAATGTCAATTTGATCACGGAGGTTTGTTTCATTTGGGGATCATACTTTGAACAATTTTAAAAAAAAATTATATATTTACAAAAAAGAAGGTTAAAAATGAGTGTCTACAATAAATTTAAGGGGTTTTTACATGTATATTACATGAATAGCACAATAATGAAAATATTTGCACATATAGCAAAAATTGTAAATTGATAGACTTCATATTGATAGATTCTATCGATAAAGGGTGATAGAATCAATTACTAATAAATAAAGTAAATTGATAGACTTCCATCAGATTCTATCAAGAGTCTATCAATAAGAACCGATAGAATCAATCACTGATAAAATTGATAGACTTCCATCACTAGAAAATGATAGATTCTATCAAAGTCTTCTATAAAAAAAGGTAAATAGTTTTTTTTTTAAATGGCAGAATTTGCTATAAAAGAAATATTTTAAAAAATGTACGATAATTGTAAACTGTGGTAAAAAAGTTGTTATACACCGCAAATTCTCTAAATTTAAAGCAATTTATTATTATTATTATTATTAAAGTGGCTTGATAAAATTTCTCATGGAGTCATCCACAATAACTTTTGTAGAGATAAATTAAAACTTATATAAATTAATCTTTAACAAAACTAATCGTATTTATATCGGTACGTACCAAAATAATAACACGTTTAAAATAGAGTAAAGTTATACCAGAACGGTACGGAGGCCGAGAGCTTTTCCGGCGGCGATGTTGCGGACGTTGTCGTCCAGAAACAGCTGCAAGCAACCACCCAAACAGATATAAGAGCTTTATCGACCATAACGATCTCTTCTTACAAATTAATTTAAAATATAAATATATTTTACCTTTATAATAAATAATGAGTTTTACTATCTTATTATAAATATATTAATATTTATAATAAATACAAATGTTAATGAAATTAGATATATATTTTTGAAAAATATAATTATATTTATAATTATTTACTACTTTTAATTAGACTCATAGGGGTGTTTTTTTTACCTATTTAGATAATTTTTAGGTTAAGGAATTATATTGATAAGTTATATTAAGTAGTTAAAAATTGAGAATTGTGTCAAAAACTTGATTTTGTGAATAAAAGTTATAGTCAAAACTTTGTTTGAATAGAGATTTAAAAATGAATAGCTATTTTTAGTAGTTAAAAATAAATAATTATAAATAAATTATTAAAAATAAGAGTTATTTTGATAAATAAAATTGAGGTGGAATATAGATTTTCGACGAGGAAGAATTAATAACTCCTAGATAAAAACATCAAACAAACAGCTTCATAAATTTTTCATACAACCTACCGTACGCCGAGGGTCAACGTTGGCGACTTCAACGGCGATTTTCATGGCATCCATCGCCGGCTTGAAAAGGATCGGAAACTCGTTGGGTCGGGTCGCCATTGGAAGATTCGGGTTCATTGTCTCAAAGCATATGATTTTCTCGAAACAACCCTCAAGACCGAGCCGGTTCAGCACTTCACTCGCATGGTTCATATTTGCATTCGTGAAAATCTGTCGTAATCACGATTCCTCCCATTACGCCATTTTCATCATCAATTTATTCAAAACATTAAAAAAAAAAAAACATTACGATTTTTCTTTGAGGAATTGTGAGCAAGAGTTTCCGGAGCTGGAAGTCCGGTTTGATCCGGTCGTACGGCAACCTTCCGTGCACGAAACTGAAAAACAGGGGATAATAATCTTAATCCTTTTCTATACTCTGTTTTTCTGAAAAAAATCTTAATCTTTCTTACCCATGGTAATCATTTTCGTGGATGTCATAACCCAGTGCCTGAACATAATTAATCATACGCAAAGTTAATTTAGAGTTGTTAATGGAGATTCAAAGCTGTTGATGGGGGAAAATTACTCGCAAACCAGCCAGAGTGCTGCCGTAGGTTTTGAAAAGCTCGGTTCGAAGAATCGGAGCTTGGGTTATGGGGAATCCACATTTCTCGATCAGAAAGTCTGCCAAATTTCGGAAAATTTTATAAAATTTAAGAAACCCAGCAAGTAAATGGAGAAATTAAAAACAGAGGATTGTAGAAACCATCGATGTTTTTCTTGCAAGCAGCTGCGATTCCGGTGTTGAAGGGGTACAGAGTGTCGTCCAAATCTGTATGAGAAAACAGATTAAGAATATAAAATCTTGGAAATAAAGAAGAAGAAGAAGAAGAAGAAGAAGAAAGGGAGGTTTTGGGTACCGAAGAGAAGGCAGTCTAAGGAAGAAGCCATGGCTGAAAACAGAGAAAACAACCAGAGAGCTTTGAGGAAGAAGAAAGGAAGAGAGGGGAGCGGAGAAGGGAGAGGCGAGTCGTGTCGTATATATAGGGAAGCGCGTGAGGGATACGCGCTTGGATGGAGATGAGTCAGCATGCTGAGTCAGATTCATTAATTGTGTTCGTGAAAAACTTTTCATTTATCGACACCCAAATTTTTTCCATATTTTTAATTTTTTGGATTTGTAGATTTGGGTTTTTTTTGAAAAAAAGAGTCAAATTAGTTAATTTCTAAAGCTTTATGTGATTATTTAAAATATAAAATTAAATTTATACTATAAAAAGTATTAGGGTGAAAATAAAAATATTGAAATTTTAAAAAAATAATAATGAACTAACATCATTCAAATAAATTATGAATATAAATATAATATTTAAGATTTGAAATAATAAATAAATAAAATATATTATTTTTATTAAATAAAATTTATAAATGTCAAATCATTCATAAATATAAAATTATTTTACTACTTTACTATAAACGTTAAAAAGAGCTTTTATTTTAATTTCTTTAAAAACAAATATCTTATTTTAACTTTATTAAAAATAAACACATCTAAATGATTTTTTAATTTAACTTTTTTAAAAAACAAACATATCCAAACAAACTCTTATTTTAACTTCTTTAAAAACAAATACATCAAATCAAGCTCTTACTATAACCCTCGGCAATTTGTCATCCAAACACGTTCTTAGAGTTCAACTACTCTTAGCTATTTGTTTTTGTGGCAATGGATTTTTTTTTTTTGAGTTATTAATTTTATTTTTGAGTCTAACAACCATTAGAACTATAGATTTTAAGCATTATCTCTTAGTTAGGAATATACTTAATGTCGGCTCAATTTTTCTTTGTTAATGGGTTGTTTATAAATTGTGTTCAATTGAATCTTTAAATGTCATGTGATATAACTTATGCTATTGAATTAACTTTTCTTATTTTATAAATCCAATTTAAATAATATTATTATTTTTAATTTACAAAATAATTTGTTGCTCAAAAGTTTGACTTTTCTTCATTAATTTAAACAGAAAAAAAAAATTCAAAATTAATATTATTTAGTTTTTTTTTACATGCAACATTTGTTTGAATTTATAATTTATAGTTATCTGTCATTAATTTTTCGTTGAGATTTAGCTTTTTAGTTGAGTCTTTTATTACATAAATTATTTTGGTACAGCTACCTAACTTTGAAATATTTAAAAAAAAAAAAAAAAAAACTAATGGCATTTAGAAAAGCCTCCCTTTTGAAAACTATTCACAACATATTCGATCTTTAGAATAAATTGAGATTATATAAAAATGAACTTCATAAGATTATAACATTTGCGTTTTTTTTTTTGAAAAATACGTATTTATTTTTTAATCTCTAAAATAATGAACAAATATTAATTTAATCTAATAATTTATTTTGTGACAATTTAATTTATGCACTTTGAAATTTGTTATTGTTTAGCTTATAGACTATAGTACGCAATAATTTAATTTTATGTATATTTAATATTTTAACAATATAATATTTACAATAAACATCCATCAAAACTAAAAGTCAATCAAATGAGTTAGTGGCGTAGTTGGTTATGTCGTTTGTTTATTCATCTCCTCCTAATTTATACTAAAACAATGTTGATATTGTTTTATTGATCCACCATAAAAGAAATCTCACTTATCTACAAGTAATGGTGCAGTAGTTGAAGACTTGAATTTTGAAGATATGCTCTTTTTAAGATCTCGAGTTCGAGACTCACTTCTAACATTACATATGTCTGGAGTGTCTGGTTTAGAGATGAGCGTAGTTATATATATATATATTTTTTAAATCTCATTAAATCTAAACAATAACTTTCATTATTGAGAAGCTATTGAATAACTATATTGCAACTGAGTTTGTTTAATCTGAGAAGCTATTAAATATTTGTTTGGTATGTAACATTCTTTAACATAATGTAGATTTATTTAACCTTTTTTTTTTTGAAGTCTATATTTATTTAACTTGGTTACGAGTTCAATTTCCAAAATATGAATGAATTATAAAAGTTAAAAAAACTTGAAGTTACTTGATCTTCGTTTGAACGAAAAACTAACTTGAGGTTTTTACCTCGTGTTTGTTGTGTAAATTTGATTTCTTTTTTTTTTTTTTTTTTTTTGAATTGGTGCAAATTTGAATTCTTTCGTCCCTTGAAATGAAAGGTTATGGGATAGTGGCCCACATATAAAACTTAATTTTTAGGAAAAATGTGTGAGATTAGTCAAATTTAAAGAATAGTTATAAATATAATAATTTTTTTAAAAAATTAATGATAAATATGGATGAGTATTTACAATATTAAATTATATAAATGATATGAAGGTATTTTAGAATTTGTCTACCTTTTTAATTGTTTTGTGAGAAAAGTCTATTCAACAATAATTTTTCCTTTTTTTATTTAATTAATTTATTGTAATTCAATTTAATTTCACTGTAAACGAAACTAAGTATTTAACTGTAATCTTATTTGAGAATAGTGGCCTTCTAAATAGAATTTAAGGTTTCCTTCTCAAATTTGAACTAAAAAACAAATGTTAATTTATAAATATACAATTGAAAGTTATCGTTTAAAAAATTTAATAGTTCTCTTAGATATAATATTAGGGAGTAGGGAGATATTAATAACCTATTCCACCCAAATTTGAAAGGTTTTAAATGGCAATTTAATCTTTAAAATTTGTTGTTGCAAAACACCTTTCATTTTAGAAAAAAATAAAAAATAAATGGATTTATTATTTACATGAAATTATTGACTAGTAATATTGGATAGTTTGAATTGAGGTTAGTTTTCTTGCATATATGGGGGAAGAAAGTGATGAAAATATTCTTCCATTTTTGTCCCTCCTTTTGCTCTCTCGCTCGCCACGTGCGACTTTTCAAACCTTCCTTCCAAACCGATACACAACGCACGCGGTTTTGTTCAATTAATAAAATAAATAAAATATTGGAGGTTGTTTTTAAGGGAAATTGTCGTAATTAAACTACATTCGAAAAGTATTTGTAAATATAGGTGCTTAAGTTTTTTTTTGCAAAGTTAATTTTTTTATTAAAATTCGTAATTATTAATTTTTCATTAATACCATTTTGACATTTATCATATTTAATACTTAATTTTTGAATTAAAACACTCATTTAAAACATACTTCCCATCTTTTAAAGCATACCATATTTAATTGGCAACCCTTTTAATGCAAAAAATTTTAATTCTTTTCTCATTTATTTTCCATCTTTCTTCCTTTTCCTTTTCTTTTTCTGTTTCACTTTTCTTCCTCCATTCTCCATTTTTGTTTCTTCAACTCCATTCATTCTCTCTTTTTGCATTCCGTCCACCACATAAAGCGTAAATTTTCGTCAACCATAAAGCTCCGATCGGACGATACAATCATACGAGTTCAATCATCTTCTCTCAATAATCTCTATTTTTCACAGTATTTATATCACGTTTTTGTTATTTATCCATCAACATTAGCATGTTACTGTTCATTTTCATTATAGTCGTGATCCAATATGTCTCAGATTGTTCGGTATGATATATTTTATTCTTATTTATATCATTTTTGTATATTTAATTCAATTATATTCTAATCTTTAGAATGTCAAAAATCATGTTTAGAAAATGCAGTAAAATCATATGTAGAACAGTAGTATCTTCCTACTTTCCATCCATATTGTGGTATAATTGACTATATACACATCTACAAAACTGTATAATTGATTATATATCGTATGTTCACACGTCCTCAATTTCTATATAGCCGAAGAAATTGTATAATTGACTATATATCGTATGTTCACACTATATTTTTAGGTTAGTTATATTGTACATTTTTTCCTTATAGGTTAATTAATCATTCCATTTGAAATTGCACAGTGTTCTTTACAATGTCAATATTTCTGTTTAGAAATGTATTTAAATCATATGTAGAACAGTATTATCTATGTACTAAAATGTCCAAGTCTTGGTATACTTGAGTATTATTTACTGTAATTTTTCATTTACCGTTATATTACTGTATAAACTATACAAAATTCTATATGTTTCATTATTTCATTCTACATATTTTATAACTTATACGATACATTTATGGTTTATTAGTCATTCTATTCATGTCTAATACATTTTTCGTACTCATATTACTATTCATTACATTTCTATTCCTCAATACGCTATTGTTTATACATGTATATCATACGTCTTATAATATAAAACAATATTGTTTGGACATTTTTGTAATACTATACAACTTTTTCTTATAGGTTCAACAAGCATCTCAATCTGTATTGCACGTAATGATCAGTAGGATGAAAATGAGATGCACCATAATCATGAAGTAGTTGAAGAGCATCACATAAATATTGAGGAACGCATTCACTCAATGATGATTTCACACTACAGTTTTTTTTTAAGTTGAACGTTTCCAGTTTCAATTTTGTAACCCATGAGACCTTTTTTATTTACTATTGATCTCACTTTGAATAGTAATTTTGTGTGAAGTTGTTCCAATAGTACGAGTCTCTATCAATTCACAAATATTACATATGTTATTTTCCAATGTTTTACTATACGGTATTGTACATTCAAAATTACTTGTTAGTTGTCGCAAGCATATTAAATTACACTATAAGTACGAAGTATCCATATCAGCAAATAAAACACTTAAAAAAAACAAAGTTTTAAAATACGGTATGGTACATGATATATTATGGTTGTACCGCATATTTCAAGTTATTTCAATGCTGTGTGGTTATCAAACTGTTCCGGTTTCAATCAATGAAATTGAACAGCTCATACGATTTATTTATAAATAAAACTACTAGAATCAAATAACATGTACATTACTAACTATATAAATCACAACAGTAAATCTAATAATGTATTGTCGCCACTTTTGTCCATCAATTAATGCACCATAAAATGACGGTTTCTGGTTTGGAATGTGAGACAAATTTCATTTTTAAAAATTTTTCTTCCCAAATGAAAAATCAATAATTTGATCGTTATCTTTTAAATTTATAAGGTATTTAAATAGGAAGATGAAACGTCTCTAATAAATGTGATTTCGGAAATATGTTTTTCCACCATTAATGCCCCTAAATTTGTTATTTGTGGTTTTGAATGTGGGATGTTTTTTCTTTTTTGAAATTTTCCTTCCAAAATTAAAAAACCACCGATATGAGGGTATGATTGTAATTCGTTATTTTCGAATTTTTTAATTTTAATATATGAAAACAAAATCTACTTTTGCTAATATTTTTGTAGATACATATATTTGCAAATAATTTTCAAATAGGGTCTATTTATGAAAAAGTCCCCTTTTTTAATTCAATAATAATGAAAGAGTATTGTAACTTAATAAAATAAAATAATGAATGTCAGGATTGTATCGGTTATCCTTTGTCAATTATGTTCGATTGAATCGATTTCAAAAAAACAAAAAAATTATGTTGGATTAAATCCACTTTCAAAATGTTAGAGGCTTTTAGACTTTGTACATTTTTTATCAAAAAAAAGCAAAGACTTTGTACATTTTTTTTTCTTTTTGCTTCTATAATTTCAGATAAACAATTTTCAATTTTGTTGTATATTTATTAAAAGAATGATAATATTATATATATATATATATAAACGAAGATAATATTAAGTTGGGGAAAACAATAGAATGAGATCCATGGAATTGAATCCCTAACTATTTTTTATAATTCAAACTACCATTTATTTCACAATCATTTTTACAAATACAATTTTTTTTTTATAAAAATAATAAAGTAGGAGAATTACAAATACCAATTTTAAAGATCGAGTCATAAAAATAGATTAATACCAAATCAAATAACCAATCGCGCCACCGATTCATTTGGTTGCAATTGTCCATCATTGTTATTCAATCCTACACCAAAAGGCAAAGGAGTCAAAACAGTTATTTGCCTCTTCGAAGCATCTTTTGATATTTTGACATATTTTTAGGGTTAGGAACAAGTATAATTTAAGACATTCTTTAGGTTAGATATAAAATTTAAATATGATTATATTTTTTCTCATTATTTGTTAGATATTCTTTAAGATTGGTTAGGAGATTATTTCAGATTTTTTTAGAATCCTTTTTCAATATATATATAAATTAATGGAAAATGAGAAAATTGATGTATTTTTTCAAAATTTATCATCTATAGTACTTGAATGATTGTCTCAATTTATCAATAACTAATTATCTCTTGATTGGACTAAAGTGAGCTTCAAGAATTGATATGTATCTTCCATTATAAGATTTCTTCTTCTTTTTTAGTTCAACTAGAGTTTGAAATTCATGACTTTTTAATCATTTAATTACTTTGATTCCATTATGATCTTTTGTTAGCTGATTAAAAAATAACAGATTGGAATCATTTAATTTTCAATATTGTCTTTGTATTATAAAAAAAAAGTACAAAAGTATTAGTTTAACGGTATCAATGTACACTCAGTGACTTAGAGAGGCCATCAATTCAATTTTCTCTACTAAATTATTTTAACGGGAAAAAAAATTCTCTTACTTGAAAAGAGAGGTTAGTTAGGACACCGAAAACCAAAGGTTCATTGTTTTCATTTAATCACATTTTGCTATGATGTATTCCTAATTACGTAGTTTTAATTGATAAACTAAAAAAAACTATTAAATAATCGGTTAAGCAATTGTGAGCAAAAGATAATCGATGAATAAGAGGTTATAGATAATTTCTATGCTCAATTTTTTTCTTGTTGGCAATTGGCTAAGCCAATTAAATAAGAAAATTGAGATTGAGAATTACTAGGTGTGGTGTCATGGCATTGATTGTGACTTGTGATTTTGGGTGTATTAAGCTACTCCGTTACTATGCTCATAAGCTTTTTTTTTTTTTTTTTGAGAAATCATACAAAATATCATTGGATCTTAAAAAAAATACAAAATATTGTTGGAGCACTCCTCGTTTGAACTTATTAAGATTAATTCTTGAACTTTGATTTATGTTAGTCTCTAAACTTTTTAACAAGTATTTTTTTTTTAATCCAACTTTTTAACAAGTTTTTAATAAGTCATTTCACTTTTAATTTTTTGATATATAACATACTTTTGAACTTCCTTTTTTTGTGTCTATTAAATATAAGGCAATATTGTTTCTCAAAAATATAAGACACCATTTGATTTTTTTTTAAATATTAGTTGATTTATTAAATAAACGGGGGTTTTGCACGTAAACCATCCGCCCGTTTATGAACTTCAAATTTGAATTTTATGTATATAAAAATTGTCAATTATTTTGAAAGAAAATAAAAGTTAAGGAACTAATTTTGTAATTTAGTAAGAGAATATTGTAGAATATAGAAAATTACTCTGTTTGGTTAAGTAATGATATTTAAATCTTGTGCGATATGAAATTTAAATCAATACACGTACTTAACATTTTAAATTTCAATTTTTAAGTAAGACTTTCCAACATATCAATATGTAAACAAATCTTACTTAAACACATATGTGTCAACAATTGATACCACAAAAAAAATATAAATAATTATTATTTAGAAAAGAAAAAAAATTATTTTTGTGGCACCAATGTGTTTAAGTACGATTTCCTATAAAAAAAAGTTTTATTCTAAATTTTCATACTCACACATTTATTGTAATTTAAATATTTTATTTAATAAATTATACTAACATGATAGACAAATAATGATAAGAATAGTATCCAGGTTGTCTATATATATTTATTTATTTATTTGACCTTTTGAGGCAATTATAGATCTAAAGAGGCAATTTTAATTGGTCAATAAAAATATATTTTAACATTATTTGTGTTTTCTTTTTCCTTAGTTTAGCCAAATTTTCACGAAAAGTCAAAATCGGTAAAGTAACTTTCTATTTATTAGTTTTTAAACGTGATGAACTGTTGACATTATTCTTTCATTTTATCTCTATACAATTGTAACATGAGAGAAGTAAGGAAGTCAACTTCTTTCACATGTACAATATAAATTCTGGCAATGTAATGTAGTTGGATTTTCAGGTCGAGCCTAATGAATCATCCTTTCCACAAAAGAAAGTCTTTGCATGCTAGGCAATAAGATAGCAAATTACAAATTCTATTGCCGTAGAATATGTATTTCTATTATTATGAAATTCATAAATGAAATAGTTAATGATGGGGTTACCATAATAATAATAATAATAATAAAGAGATTTTGCATGTATAGTAAAAAATGGCAAAATATTTGCACATATAGCACAAAATCAAAACTAATTTATTTGTAGCAAAAAATTCAAATAGAGTTCTATCACTGATTGAGTTCAATCACTAGTTATTGATAGATATCTAATGTGTTATACATTCAATTATTTTAGAAATTGTGCTGCAAAACTAATACAAGAGGTAGAATTTGCTGCTGAGCGCAAAGTCCCTAAGAATAATAATAATAATAATAATAATAATCCTATAAAATTATTATCCATTCCCATCCTCCTTTATTTCCTTCTAGCACACCGAATGGATTAGTGGCGTAATGATTTCATTGTTTGGTTATAAACTAGTTCAACACCAGTATCGCAGATTCAAACCCGATAATTGGTATATGTCCTCCTTCCCCAAATATGTACTAAAAAAAATTCCTTCTAGCACCAAGTGGCCCGAAGATTTTCGAATGATATTCTTCTCTTCTCAGTGGCGGAACCAAAGAAACTTAGAAATTTGCTTTACATTATTCATATTTTTGAAGCTTCCTCTAGCCTGAATATTAACCCAATTTTTTTTTTCTGCTGGGATCAATTTAGATCCTTATTATTTGAATTATTTGGCCAATATATGGAACCGTCAAGCTTCCCTCTTTCCTTTATCGTATCTTGGAATGCCTCTTGGTGGTCACCCTCGTCACCCCACTTTTTGGAGATCTATCATTGAAAATATTGAGAAGAAATTCACTAAATGGCAATACAAATATTTATCTAGAGGCAGTCGTGCCACTCTTATACAATCGGTTCTTAGCCACATTCCTACTTATATGTTGTCAATTTTCAAAGCTCTTGTTTATATTTACAAGAAGATTGAAAAATGTATGCACAAATTCTAATGGAAGGGGAAGGCTTGTAATGGTGGATCTCATCTTGTTCGTTGGGACAAGGTGGCTCTGCCTAAAGATAAAGGTGGCTTGGCTATTGATAAAATTCATCTCCACAATAAAACTCTTCCTGACAAATGGATATGGCGGTTTCTATCTGAAGATGATGGTTTTTGGAAATGTGTGATTATGGCTAAATACAAACCATCATTCTAAGGAATTTGTCCGAGTAAATGTAGATTTAGTAGTTGTCGTTTACCTTGGATCTCCATCATTAAATTTGCTGAAACTCATGTTGGAAAAATTTTAATGGTCATTCCACCAGATTTTGGATGGATAATTGGACTGGTAATGGTCCTCTCCGGGCTATTTATCCTCGTTCTATGCTCTTTCTCAATCCAAAGACATGTTTGTGTATGATGCTTGGTATTCCTCAACTAATAGCTGGAATTTACGGCCTCGTCACACTTTATTGGATAGAGAATTGGTGAGGTGGAATGAAATTTCAAATAATTGGTGACATCCTACTGGCAGCACAGATGATATTTTGAATTGGAATCTGGTTTCGAAGGGCACCTTCTCGGTCAAATCTCTAAAAGGGTTGTTGATTCAAAATTCTTTTACAAAGATTTCCCAAGTTGAGTTTGGATTTTTGGGCCCTCTATACCTAAAAGGATTAAAATATTCCTCTAGATAATGTTTAACAAAGGTCTCAACACTATGGAAATTATGCAGCATTGTTTCGCTGACAAATGCCTCCATTCGAACTGCTACACCCTATGCAAAAATAGTGTTGAAAATCTAGAACACATACTCTTACAATGCTCATATAGCTCTGATATTTGGAATTGTCTACCTACTAAGTTTCAACCCGCTTCCTGCAATTAATCGACTTCTGATTTTATTCTCTCTCATATTAATATTCGTCAGAGCAGCCAGCGACATATCACTTAGAGAAACATTTTGGGTGCAATTTTATGGTGTATTTGACAAGAACGGAATGCGCGTCTCTTTGACAGCTCACACATGGATGTGCCACCCTCTAACTCTTTCGGAAATTATCCTTATTCATATGGCTAATATTGGTGTACTAAAACTTCATCTTTTTGTGATTATGATATGGCTAGTATTGTTCTAAATTGAAAAGTTTTTTGTACTCATGAACATTAATTTGCTTGCTTCTCGCTTGCTTTTATAATATATCGTATCTATTTTCCAATAAAATAAAAGATAGTTGAAAAAGTATTTTGTACTTTTTTTCTTTAGGAAAAGTACTTATAAACTAACAAAAGTCCCTAAACTTCCATTACTTAAACTAACAAACACATATTTCTTTTGTTCTCTTTCATCTTTTAAGTTCCTTTATTAATTCATTTTATTCTCTCTTTTTGGTCCGTTTCCATCTTTTAAAGTTTTTTTTTATTAGTTTGTTTTGTCCTTTTATACTCCTTAATCATTCCAACATCAGTTACTCAGTCGTACTAGTGTATACCCAATAATTAAGGTATTGAGTTCGGGTTCCTCACTCTCAATTGTTGTAACCTCAAAAAAAAAAAAAAAAAAAAAAAAAAACTTCTCTACTCTAATCACCTTTTTTTCTCATTTTTAACTTCACATTTTTCTCCATTTTTTCTTTATTCGTCATTTTTTCTTTCTCCGTCTCTTTCGACCACAACTCAAAAAAGAAAATAAAAATTTTAGTTATGATTTATTGTTCGGTTGGTACCAATAGAATCACAGAAAACTATAAAGAGTAACATATTTAATACGATTATTCTTGGTGTTTAGAAATGACGTGCATCATTTTTCAAGAAGATAATTTCATTTAGAATTTGTCCACCCCTAGATTTTGAGATTCTCATGTTATAATTTTGAAGGCATCAACTCCAATTCTTTTTGCAAACCTAAAAATAGTCGGGCAACTTGGGTATTACTTCAAAAGCCCAATATATTAAATTTTGTTATGAAAACGATAATGAACAAACCAATCGAAAATAAGAAAACACAGAAATTTACAAAATATTTTTGGAAATTGGAATATCCCATTTAAATCTCGGGAGGTTTTTCAAATTTGAACTTATGCAGTGAAAGAGCGCTTTCACACCCAAATATCACAAGATTGAATGATATATTTCGTGAAAATAGTTTAGTTGTGTATAAATTAATCGGTAAACTTTTATATATATAAAAAGAACATATGTTCATTCGAGTATTACTTAGGATGTTATTTTGAGAAAAGAAAAAAATTATCCCCTCGATGATCTATTATAACGTACTTAAGCCTTTTAAAATTGATAGCTAAATATTTAGTTAAAAAGCCCAAGAGCTACATATTCACTTAAAAAGCCCGAAACTTGGTCTACCGTCTTGATATATATTTTTTTGGGATAACTGTTGATTTTTTTAGAGTTATGTGGCTATGTATTTTTAAGTTTTTTTTTTCTTCTGAAAAGTATATATTTTTAAGTTTACTCTTAATAGATTTGAAAGGTTGATAATATTGCCACCAAAATTTTGTAATCATATTTTAATCATTTACTTGATATTTTGATGTATTAATAAATATAGCTTATAGTTTGAATCTTTTCATTCATTACTGTACTAAAAAATATTTACTGATTTATGTCGAAATCAATAATTTTCTTGGGACGAATCACCAGTAAACAGGAAAAAAATCGGGACACAGATATTGTTAAATATTATGGCCCAACAAAAGAGAATTTAGGTCCAAAGAAAAATCTAGAAGTTATAGCCAAAAGAAAACTCTAGATTTTATCATTTATCCTAGATGGTCAAAGAAAAATCTAGAACTTCAACTTGCCAAGAAATATCTAGACATCCTTATCCAAATTCAAGTTGTGGCAAAATCCTAGCCATTTATTTGACTTGATTACCAAGGCAAAATGTGGACCATTGGATCATACTTGGAGCCCAAGTTTATGGAGGCTATAAATAGGTTATGTCATTTGTTGGCAAACCATCCCAAATCATCCCAAGACTTCCCACATCTAAAGTGAGGTTGTGAGATAAAAATAGAGAGTGTTTTCTCCTTGTAAGAAAGCTTGTTGTTTCTTTGTAGAGAGAAGGTTGTAACTCCTATTTTTGTAATAAAGTTCTTCTATCCTTGCCCGTGGTTTTTTAGCCTAATTTGTTTAGGGGTTTTCCACGTAAAATCATTGTGTCGTTCTTCCTCTTCTTCCTCTTCATTACTATTGTAATTTTCAATCTCTCTTTAGCTGCGACCCTGCTCTATTCGTGTAAACAATTTTAACAAGTGGTATCAGAGCCTAGTTTCTTGGTGTAACTATCTACTTATCGTATGCTCTGTGGTTTCCACTAAAAGTGGATCCTCCACATCAGAAAATAAGTTAGATACTTTCACCTTTGTTGACAGTACGTGGGTTGTGGATTGTTTACTGTTCGTGGTAGAAGCAATGCAAAGCAAGGTTCGAGATTGAGAAGTTCAACGGGACCAATTTCTCGTTGTGGAAGATGAAGATGAAGGCTATCTTGAGAAAAGATAATTGTCTTGCAGCCATCAGTAAGAGGCCGACGGACATCACAGATGATAATAAGTGGAATGAGATGGACGGGAATGCTATTGCAAATTTACATCTAGCATTAGCAGATGCAGTTTTGTCAAGCATAGAGGAGAAGAAAACTGCACTGGAGATTTGGGAACATCTCACCAAGCTGTACGAGGCCAAGTCACTTCACACCAAGATTTTCCTTAAGGAAAGCGTATACTCTTGAATGTCGAGAATCTACTTCAATGACGGAGCACATGAGCACGTTGAATACTCTATTTTCTCAACTCACATCGTTGGGTTATAAAATAGATTCAAATGAACGTGCTGAAATTCTACTTCAAAGTCTTCCTGATTCATATGATCAACTTGTCATCAACTTGACAAATAATATTATGACCGACTGTCTAAACTTTGATGATATTGGAGCTGCTTGTCCTTGAAGAAGAAAATCGGCGCAAGAACAGAGAAGACAAGTTGGCGACTCACAACAAGCGGAGGCTCTGGTGGTGACAAGAGGGAGATCAATGGGCGTGGCTTCAGTGGGAGCCAAAATCAAGGAAGGTCAAAATCAAGAAGTAAGAAGAGCATGAAGTGCTACCATTGTGGCAAGAAAGGACATATGAAGAAGGATTGTTGGAATCTAAACAAAAAGGATTCCAATCCTCAAGGAAATGTAGCAAGCACCTCAAATGAAGGTGATGTTTTATCTTGTGAAGCAGCGACAACTATCAAAGGCGGAAAGAGTTTGGGCGATGTATGGTTCATCGACTCAGGAGCGACTTATCACATGACCTCACGCCGAGAATGGTTTCATCATTATGAACCTATCTCAGGAGGGTCCGTGCTCAGCTGCAATGATCATGCCTTGAAGATTGTCGGTATTGGAACTATCAAGTTGAAGTTCCATGATAATCTGTTTCGCGACAATTCAACATGTGCGACATGTAGAAAGGCCTAAAAAGAACTTGCTTTCATTAGGTCACTTGATGACCTTGATTGCAAAAGTCGTGGTGGAGAAAGGAGTCATGAAAGTGATTCGAGGAGAGCTGGTACTTATGAAGGGAGAAAAAGTCGACAACAACTTGTACATGCTGATGGGGGAGACTTTGCAAGAGGGAGAGGCGTCGGTTGCCTCAAGTAGTTCAAGTGAACAACTTTCAATGATGTGGCATCAGAGACTTGGACACATGTCAGAGCAAGGAATTAAAGTTCTTGCAGAGCAAAATCTACTCCCTGGGCTCTCTAAGGTGTCTCTACCTTTGTGTGAGCATTGCGTTACAAGTAAGCAACACAGATTAAAGTTCAGCACATCAAATTCTAGAAGCAAAAATATTCTAGAATTGGTTCATTACGATGTATGGCAAGCACGAGTTACATCCTTGGGAGGAGCAAGGTACTTTGTGTCCTTTATTGACGACTACTCCGGAAGGTGTTGGGTGTATCCAATCAAGAAGAAGAAAGCGAGATGTGTGTTCGGTCTTCAAAGTATTCAAAGCGCAAGTTGAACTACGATCGAGAAAAGAAGATCAAGTGCTTGCGGACAGATAATGGAGGAGAATATACAAGCAATGAGTTTGCGAGTGCAGTAATCAACAAGGCATTAAAAAAGGCAGTTCACATCGCCTACACTCCTCAAAGCAAAATGGAGTGGTAAGAGCGGATGAATAGAACCTTGTTAGAGAGAACAAGAGCAATGTTAGGAGCTGCGCAGGCTTGGACAAATCATTGCAGGCGAAGCGATCAATACGCTTTGTTATGTAGTGAATCGTGCTCCATCAAGCGCAATTGAGTTGAAGACGCCAATGCGAGAGATGGACCGTAAGCTCTGTTGATTATTCAAACCTCCATATATTTGGAAGTCGATTATACGTGATGTACAATACCCAAGAAACTACAAAAGCTGGATCCAAAATCGAGAAAATGTTTATTCTTAGGTATGCGATGGTGTGAAAGGGTATCGCTGTGGGATCCCACTTCCCACAAGGTTATCATCGGCGAGGATGTGATCTTCATGGAAGATAAGAAAGCAGATAGCAAATGATAGCACATCACAATGAAAGCTCGGAGAGACTACAAAAGTACATGTGGAGAAAGAATATGAAGATGACCACTCAAGTGAACCAACACACGAGATACAAGATCCGGTTGAGTCACAAGAGACTCACCGTTCTATCCGAACGACAAAACCACCCGTTGGCGATCGATTATATTATGGAGAGTAACATTGCATATTGTCTTCTAAGCGAGGATGGAGAGCCATTAACATTCCAAGAGGCAATGACTAGTTGAGATCTTTGCTCGATGGATAGCGGCTATGCATGAAGAAATGGAAGCTCTTCATAAGAACAAGACTTGGGAACTTGTAACGCTACCACAGGGAAGAAAGCCCATTGGTAACAAATGGGTATATAAGATCAAGCGCAACAATGATGATCAAGTGGAGCGGTATCGTGCAAGATTGGTGGTAAAAGGATATGCTCGAAAAAGAAGGTATCGACTTCAATGAAATCTTTTCTCCGAAGAGTTCGACTTACTCATTGTTAGAATAGTCTTAGCAATGTGTGCTACATTTGATTTACATCCGGAGCGATTAGATGTAAAAGCGCATTTCTCCATGGTGATCTTGAAGAAGAAATCTATATGCTCCAAAACAGAAGGTTTTGAAGAACAAGGAAAAGAGAACTTGGTTTGCGGGTTGAACAAATCTCTGTATGGTCTCAAAGCAGTAGCGAGATGTTGGTACAAGAGATTTGATTCCTTCATCATGAGCCTTGAATACAATGAGACTTAATGCAGACCCTTGTGCATATTTCAAGAGGTTTAGTGAAAAGATTTCATTATCTTGTTGTTGTATGTTGACGACATGTTGGTAGTGAGCCCCAACAAAGATCGTATTAAAGAATTGAAGGCTCGATTGGCTAGGGAGTTTGAAATGAAGGACTTGGGGCTAGCAAACAAGATTGCAGGGATGCAAATTCACCGAGACAGAAATAATAGAAAGATTTGGCTATCTCAGAGAAACTATTTAAGGAAAGTCTTACGACGCTTCAACATGGAAGGCTGTAAGCCAATTTCTACCCCTCTTTCTCGTTAATTTCAAATTATCCTCTAGTATGTGCCCTAGCAAAAGCGGAGAGGATGGAGATGTCTCGAGTCACCGTATGCATCAGCGAGTGGGAAGTTTAATGTTTGGCATGATTTGTACTGCACTGACATTGCACATGCGATGGGAGTAGTTAGTCGGTACATGGCGAATCTGGTCGAGAGCATTGGAATCTTTGTAAAAGGATCCTTAGATACATTAAAGGATCGATAGATGTTGCATTATGTTATGGAGGATCAGACTTTATTGTCAGAGGATATGTTGACTCAGATTATGCAGGTGATTTTGATAAAAGCAAATCCACCACTGGATATGTGTTCACTCTTGCTAGCGGAGCTGTAAGCTGGGTTTCAAAAGCTGCGATCGATTGTGGCTACCTCGACAATGAAGCGAGTATGTTGCGGCTACACAAGCTAGTAAAGAAGCAAAGTATGGTTAAAAATGTTAATGGATGAACTCGGGCGCACGAACGGAAGAATATTTCTCTGTTTTGTGTGATCAGAGTGCCTTGTACCTTGCAAGGAATCCGACTTTCCATTCCAAGTCAAAACATATTCGAGTGCGAGTACCACTTTGTTCGTGAGAAAGTGGAAGAAGGAACGATGGATATGCGAGAAAATTCATACAAAAGAAAACCTGGCAGATTATCTGACCAAGGCAGTCAATGGTGACAAGTTTGATTGGTGTCGATCCGCGAATGGCCTAGCAGAAACATAAGCAACATGGAGATGGCAAGGAAGAAAGAACGGTGTGGAGATTTATTGATGGATCAATCAAATCTCCAAGTGGGAGATTGTTAAATATTATGGCCCAACAAAAGAGAATTTAGGTCCAAAGAAAAATCTAGAAGTTATAGCCAAAAGAAAACTCTAGATTTTATCATTTATCCTAGATGGTCAAAGAAAAATCTAGAACTTCAACTTGCCAAGAAATATCTAGACATCCTTATCCAAATTCAAGTTGTGGCAAAATCCTAGCCATTTATTTGACTTGATTACCAAGGCAAAATGTGGACCATTGGATCATACTTGGAGCCCAAGTTTATGGAGGCTATAAATAGGTTATGTCATTTGTTGGCAAACCATCCCAAATCATCCCAAGACTTCCCACATCTAAAGTGAGGTTGTGAGATAAAAATAGAGAGTGTTTTCTCCTTGTAAGAAAGCTTGTTGTTTCTTTGTAGAGAGAAGGTTGTAACTCCTATTTTTGTAATAAAGTTCTTCTATCCTTGCCCGTGGTTTTTTAGCCTAATTTGTTTAGGGGTTTTCCACGTAAAATCATTGTGTCGTTCTTCCTCTTCTTCCTCTTCATTACTATTGTAATTTTCAATCTCTCTTTAGCTGCGACCCTGCTCTATTCGTGTAAACAATTTTAACAGATATAATATGAGTCACATGACTTTTAATGTTTAAGTTAGATTTGATGGTTAAAAGGTTAGGAAGATAATAGTTTCTAAGATGTTAAACCAATTTGCAGATTCATGTTTGTTTTAATTTCTTTGCAATTTTTTCGAGTTACAAAATTTAGGAGAATCACTACTTAATTCTCATAATAAAGTTTCTCCTCCTAATTAGCTAAATCACCACAATGTTTTTTGAAATTTATCAAATAACCCTAATCACCAATTTTCAATGTTTAAAATCTTCTTCACCATCAAATTTATCAAACCAAAATTTTTCCACATTTTAAGGTCAAGAGAATACAATCATATGGATCTAAATGGGTTTCAAATTCAAGAGAATAAAATCACATGGATCTAAAACGGTTTAAATTTCAAGAAAATACAATGATATGGATCTAAATGGGTTTCAAAATTTACCAGTCATAATAACTTCAACCAATCACAATATACCCAAAAATATAAGGATCAAAATTTTGAGATATATGGTCTAAAATTTCCAAAATGTGTCAAATGTTTAGTCGAATATTAAAAATTTATTAAAATCAAATTCTAGCATCAAAATTTAGAGAATTGCAGCCGATATTCAAAATGGCGACCCAAAGCCAATCATGTTTATATCAAATTTCCAGCACACAAAACTGCAACTGAAATTTGTGTAGCCAATTATTTCAGAATGAATTCCAGTTGATTCAATGATTCAGAAATTAACACAAATAAGCAACAAAAGTCATAACAATTGGGACTTAAAAATTTCATGTAACAGCTCAACAATTTAAACCATGCTCAAAATTAAATCAATTACTAATTGCCAATGTTGAAATTGGTTTGGTGTACAAGAATATAACAACTCCCAAAATTAATGTAAGCTAAGTTCATTGGAATCCAAATTGTCCAAACAGTCCTATATCAATCTCAAATCTGCTTTCACACTGAACTGGAAATTGTAATTTATAAAACAAAGACATGCTGCTTCATAATGATTTCAATTTGAAATTAAAATCTAATTATTGTACTAAATTACAAATGCTAATGTCAAATTAAGCACCGCTTAACTCCAAAATCTCAATTCAATTGCTGCAAAAAAGTTTCAAATAAATCTCAACCAGCTGCTGAAATTAATCCAAAATAGAAATCAAAGTCTCTGACTTCAATCCAATTGCCATATTATCAACATTTAAAATTCAATTTCAACAACATTCATGATTTAATCATTGAACTCAAAAGCTGCTCAACGCCTTAAATGCACGGCCTAAGATAACTTCAATTTGAAATCTATTTTGATTTGAGTGATGGAAACCCGAACCATTATAAGATGGTTTAATTGGTCAAAGAGAGTCTTGAGGTGTATAAGCTGATGGATTCAATCTCCATCGACAACACCTACCTAAGAATTAATTTCGTACGAGTTTATGACCCTAATCCACGCCCTGATTCCAAAATGTTGAACCAATATCTACTATCATAACTATGAGCTAACTTTTCTCATTTAAAAGGCCATCGAAGAAGGAAGACTCAAATAGTGGCTTGATTCACTTTCAAAAACTCTCCAAAATGATTAAATAGTTTCTGACCCTAACCTCACAATTAACCCCAAGATTAATATTAACTCCCCATGATTAAAGATATATGTATTCACAAATTAAATAGAGTTTTGAGAGCTTACCTTTTTTGTTTATTATGTAACTTTTATAGATGAGACATTTGTGGCTTTACCGCTTTACTTCTTTTATTTGGTCTTGATCGGAGTTGTGCATCAATGTCAAAATTTGTGTAAGGTTTTCTTGTTCTTCATTTGTGTAAGGCTTTCTTTTGTTGACTTTCCTTAGTTGTAAGTTTTTTTTTTATATTATAAGATATTTGGTCCAAAAAAAATCTCTACTTAAGATAGAGTGGGTAGGATTGCCATTTTTAAAATGGGAAGTAAAAATGTGTTATAAATGAATTAAAATAATATAATATTATATAAGAACATTAATATTATGGTTTTAGAAATTAAAATAATATATAAATATATATTTGACCAAATTTCAAATGAAAAGTCGATTAAAAAAACTGAAGAAACCATAAAAGTTTATTTTTAAAAAATAAAACTAAAAATAAATAAATAAATAATTTAAGGATTGAACCTTGTATGGAGAAGTTAACACAATAACATTACTTAACACTTGCCACCATGTCACAGTAAGATGTTAAACAAAAATGACTTGCATTTATAACAATAAAACGAATTTGGAGAAACTAATAAAAAAAATCAGAAATGGAAACAGAATAGACTTTATTTGGGATTTTTAAATTTTTTTTTTTTAATTTGAAGCCAAATATTAAATGCTTTTCTTTTAATTTTGGCAATGATAAACAGAAGTAAAAAAAGAGAAATATAAACAAGAAAGAAAGAACAACAGCATTATTAAACGTGCCCTTAAATATAGAGTTGTTTGATTTATAATAATTTGTAAGAATTAACAAACAGTTATGAATAAATATTTATGTAAAATGGTTGTCCCATATATAGACCATAATATAAATGGAATCAAATTCAGGAGTCATTTTGGAGAAAATTGAGAAGATATTTTCTGTCAGTTATGAAAACGACAATCAACAAATGTAAAATGAAGAATAAACGTGAGAGAAAAAGAAGGAACATATAAAAATTTATATGGTTCACTAACGTGGTGTTAGCTAGTCCACGGACAAAGAGGAAAAACAATTTTTATTAAGGAGAGACGAATCACAGAATTAAATAGTGAACATCATAATACGATTAGGGTTTAATTTGAGTTTGTATATGCACTTTCATTAAATCTTATTATAGAATGTGTAAGCATTAAAAACAGAATACTAATGTGGAACTCGTTGTAGCAATGCGAGATGCGTCTGTGCACAGAATGCGCTAAGAGAATACAGATGCATTCACACATGTGAAATGTGCAATACGTTTTTGCAGGACATTGGTGCGTTGAAGGCGTATCTCATGTTTTTGAAAACATCGATTTTGTCTCTAGAAGGCCTAATTTGGTTTCCAGAAGTTGGCCAAATGGGCTCTAATGTTCCTCCCTGGATGCTTTAATTAAATTTGTAATATGGATTATGGCATTGGCGTTCTGTTATAATACACATTTCCTTTTCAAAAAAAATTAAAAAAAAACAAAAAAAATCTCGTGGCTTTTAAACGTTTATTCTTTTGAAATTACGTCTGCATTCTTTCCCATGATATTATTCTTTTTTCTTTGTTATTTTGTGGTGGACATAGATAAATTGTGATATAGAGGATGTGGTCCACTCACATTCTATCTCTAGGAGTGCAAGGAGTTCCATTGATTTCATGGATATCTATTATTGATATTGTTGATATTTGATCTAGTGTTCACCGAGAACCTATCCTAAGCATACAACGATTGTTTCTTTGAATTTGGGACTCAATGAGAGTCAAACCAAGCAAATATCAAGGCTGGAAAGTTTTTCCAGCAATGCAATAACAGTCAAAACAGTGAGTAAAAGGGTAGAGAATAGAGAAAAATACACAACGATGTATAGTGGTTCGGTACGTACGCCCTACTCCACTGTTCCCGAGCGATAGTCGCTCGAGCGAGACAATATTATTAGAGATTCAAGATCCAAAAGTTTCAAGATTACAATAGCAAACAAGATTTACAACTATTACATATCCATGAGAGATCTAACACATAGAAAAACAAATATTCTAGGTGCAAAAGGAAAAGAGATGTTTACAACCTTGAAGAACAAAGAAAAACCCCAAATCACCTTCGGCGTCACTGTTTATCGAAGAACCCGCAAGAAATCGAACCCGGAAACGAACTCCAAACCCGAGAATGAACCTCCTCTTCTGGAAATCAAACTGAGGTACACCTTACCTCAACGCCGGCGCTCCTCGCCGGCGATTTCGTGCGAAAGAGGAAGAGGAAGACGCTGCCCCGCCTGGGCAGCGCTGCTGCGTGCGGCTGGAGAGGAAGACGCTGCCCCGCCTGGGCAGCGCTGCTGCGAGCGGCTCGAAACAGAGGAAGAGATCCGGCGCTCCTCGCCGGATCTATGGATGCCGAAGAAAGGGAGAGAGAGACTGCCCCGCCTGGGCAGTCGATAAGGCCGCCGGAAAAACCAGAACCCCCACAGTGGGGGGGTTCTCTTCTGCGCGTGAAAACACCAAGGGAGAGAGAGCACCTTGCTCTCTCTCTTCTTTCTCTCTCTCTTTTCTTTAAACTTCCCAAATTGCCCCTCTCTTTTCTTTTTCCTCAAAACAACCTTTTACACCAATTGTTTTTCTCTCAATTTTATCAAATGCAAATCAATTGATAAAATGCCTCTCAAAATGTAAAACTTAGACTCAAGATGCTTAAAATGAAATATGGATGCATGCCAATCTATTTATAATGAATAAATGGGTGTAATGGATTAAATGAAAATGGCCACACTAAACTAATTCTCAAGTTTGTTTTAACCACTTAAACAAAATTGGTTAATTTATTAACTATGTATTAATGATATATTCTTGATATATTTAGTGGTGTTAAATTAAAATAGAATCCTAATTAAAGTCTAGGCCATTTTTAACTGATATTAACCAAAAACTCTACGGTATTGATTTACACCGGATGATTATGAGGTCAAGAAAAAGAAAAAAAATATATTGATGGCTTTCTCATTCCCGTCTCTGCTACCTAACAATATTTGCCAGCCTTGTTGTCTTTGTCTTGCGGCATGATTTTTCTAATGAAAGAACGAAGAAGGAAGAAAACAAAAAATTAAAGGGGATTTTGCATATATAACAAAAAATTCAAATTGAGTTTTATCACTCATTAGTGATAGATGTCAATCACTTATTAGTGATCGATATCTATCACTGATTGAGTTCTATCACAAATTATTGATAGATGTTTAATGTGTTATACATTCAATTATTTTAGAAATTCTGCTGCAAAACTAATACAAGAGGTAGAATTTACTACTGAGCCCAAATTCCCAAGATTAAAAATTGATATAAACCAGAGTGCATTCGTCAAAGGCGGGAAGATTATTGACTCAGTTTTAATTGCAAATGAAATTGTCGACTTATGGAGATGTTCGAAACAAAGTGGTGTGATTATTAAGCTTAATATTGAAAAGGCGTTTGACAAGGTGAATTGGAACTACATGCTTGCCATTCTCAGAATAAAAGGTTTTAGCTATACTTAGGTTAAATGGATTCGTTCATGTATTAGTACTACCAGTTATTCGGTGATTGTCAATGGCCGCCCTCGAGGTAAAATCCATGCCGCTAGAGGACTCAAGCAAAGGGATCCATTATCTCCTTTTCTTTTTTTTCTAGCTATGGACTACTTGTCAAGACTAATTAGAGATGCTCAAAACAAAGGCCTTATTACAGTTTTTACTCTTAAGAGGAACAACATTCATATTTCTCATCTGATGTTTGTTGATGACGTGCTTCTTTTTTCTGATTTCAATCATGAAAAGCTTGTGAATCTGTTAATGATTATCAGGAGTTTTGAACTAGCATCTGACCTTCGTATAAACATACAGAAATCTTCGATCTCTGGAGTCAACATGAATTGTCATCAACAAGATTTTGTGGCCAATCTTTGGGGATGCAAATTTACTCACTTGCCTATGAATTACCTTGGAATGCCACTTGGTGGCAACCCAAATTTTGTTAGCTTCTGGGAACCTACTGTGGATAGAATTGAGAGAAAACTCTCACATTGGCAATATGCATATCTATCTAAAGGTGGCCGACTTACCATGTTACAAGCTGTTCTTGAGAAACTCCCAATATATATATGATGTCTGTTTTTCATGTTCCAACCCAAATCGCCAAGTCCATTGAAAAAATCTTCAGAAACTTCCTTTGGAAAGGTGTTAATATGGACGGCGGATCAAATCTTGTAAATTGGTACACAGTCATTCTTCCTAAGCATCTTGGGGGCTTAGATATCACTCCTATACACAAAACAAATTATGCCCTTCAAAGTAAATGGATATGGCGTTTTTCATTAGAGGAGACATCTCTTTGGAAATGTTTCATTGCTGCCAAGTATACTAGCATCAATGATGGTGATATTCCTGTAAAGAGCAGGTTTGGTAGTAAACGTTCCCCATGGCATCACATTGCTAAGAATATTGATCTAATGGAATCTCATATGAAATGGAAATTGGGAAATGAGAATCGTATCCGCTTTTGGCACGACTGTTGGACCAACAATGGAAGTTTAAAGTCCTTATTCCCAGATTATTTGCTTTATCTCTCAAGCCTGGGATGACAATTTCTGAAGCTTGGAACAACAATACATGGTCCTTCTTCCCACGGAGGCCCTTGTTAGATCGGGAGAATGATCTTTGGTATAACTTAACACGCAATTGGCCAACTCTCAATCATGAGCATAATGATGTTTTGATTTGGACTCCGGATGAGGGTGGTCTATTCTCGGTTAAATCATTGAAATCTGTTTTAAATAATGCCAACGTTGGCATCACTGACAAACCTAACTCAGCTTTTTGGAAGAATTCGATCGCCAAAAGAGTTAAGTTTTTTATATGGACTATATTTCACAAAGGGATAAACACCGACGATATGATGCAAAGAAGAAGTCCCACTAAAGCTCTCAATCCGTCCCGGTGTTGTCTTTGTGGCAAAACTGCTAAAAATAGTCTGCACTTTGGTCTAACCTTCCTGCCAGGTATATTGAAAACTATTCTAATATTTCCAACCTGGAGCATTTTTTATTTGATTACTTTTGTTTCAACATTGGATCTCAGCGGTTGGAGCTTCTTACAAATTTAAGAGGGGTCACTCTTTGGTGGATATGGAAAGAAAGGAATTCGCGAATTTTCTCTACTAATCATCAACAATCATCTGCAACTAACCTCTGGGGACAAATCACTCTTACAACAGCGGAATGGAGCTCTATATCAAAAAATTTTGTTAATTATAGCATATCAAACATTGCTAACAACTGACGTGCATTTTTGTAACTTATTCTGCCACCCTTTTGTTCCTCCCCCTCCTCTTTCTTATTTAAATAAAACTTCTGGTATCTTTTCTCCAAAAAAAAAAAAGATACTTTTTATTGGTTTGAAAAAAATTAAAATATATTTTTTCTTGCTTTACAAATTTGGTCATAGAGTTCAAGAATTTTATGCTTTAAAAATTGGAAAATTCATGTAGTTTAATTTTATAACCGTGAAGAAAATTAAAATTTTATTTGGAACAAAATCAATGACATTTGTGGCAAAATGGCAAAATATTTTCATCCATGACACAAAATCAAAACTAATACATTTGTGGCTGAAAAAATCTAAATTGAGTTCTATCCCTGATCGAGTTTTATGAGTGATAGAATTCGATCAATGCTAGTCTCATTCTATTATTAATTGGGTTCTATCACTAATAAAAAATTAAGTTCTATCACTGATTGAATTCTATCAATTATATAATATAAATTAATTATTTTAAAAATTATGGTATAAATATAATAGAAGAGGTAGGGGATAAATTCCGTTTTTATTTAAAAATGTCATTTTGACTCTACGTTGGAAACATCAAAGTTACAATTATTGAGTTTTTTTCTTTTTTATTTTTGGTTCAATTATTGAGTTAATACTAAATAAAAATATCAAACGTGCAATTATTGAGTAGACTTCCTTCCCTTCATCTGGCCGACTATTTTAATGCATTTCGGCCCAATCTAGCACGTGGGCTTCACACGCTGAGATATCTGGACGTGTGGAGCTTATTTTTTTGTAAAAAAATTCACCCTTTCCTATAAAAATTTTTCTTCTCTTTTAAAACTATCTTTATTGGTTTATAGATCTCTTTTGAAATTAATTAAAGTTTATATTTTGACTCCATTTAACTTATTTTATTATAATTATTTATGGTACATTATATATATTCGCGGACAAAATGCAACCAAATTCAAGTTTTAAATACAAAAAAATTATATTTCTTTGTCTTGTTGATTTCTTGAGTGGTTAGAAAATTTTTTAATTCAAAAAAAAAAAAAAAAAAAAACTATTGTTGATATTCTTTTTTGTTAGAATTATTTTATTTTTTACTCAAATTGAGTGATTTTCTTTCCTGGCTTTTGGATTGTGCAATTTAAAGTAGCAGAAAATGTGAAAACAACATTTTTATATTTTCCGTGTAGATTTTTAAATCCATTGCTATTGAATATTTAATCAACTTGATTTTCAATCAAGAGATAATAATGACAAAACTAAAATATGTAAAATGAAATACCTAAAATTCTATTATCGATAAAATATTTCTTTAAATAAATTATAATTAAAATATAAAATCAAAATGGTCAAATCTAGAGTAAATTTCTTATAAAAAATATATTTGGGATATATTAATGATGGAAGTTATAATGGTAAATAACAAAAAAAAAAAAAGTAAATAAAACTTATAAAACGATCATTTATTACAACTTTCCCAAAAAATTTACATTTATGTCTCTAATTTTTTATGTCAATGTTTCAACACATTTTTTAATATCTAAAAACATCGATCTCTTTTTTCAAAAAAAAAAACACTCACACACAACATTGATCTCTTCTTCCTTCTATCTTTTTACATGAAAAAAACAATATGAAAAACTAAAAATAAAAATTGTCAGATAAAATCAACAATCTCCACAAATTTCTTCATTTAATAGAGGAGACAAGAAAATTTCTTGATATGATTACATGTGGCCGACTTTGGACTAATTATTAATTTAAGGACTACTACTCTTCAAAGGATACTTTATGATATATTATTGTAGAAGGAGAAATATATTTGGATGCATCATGTCTTTTGTCTTTTGATGCTGTGCATTTGACGGCTTGTTAAGATTTCACAAGTGTCCCACGTTGAAAAGTGGAGAAGTCCAACATCAATATGAATTACTCGACTCATTCTCTAATACGCCCATATTTATCATTGTCTATATTTACTTTTTTTTTATGTTATAAAAAAACCTCTGTATCTATAAATAATTTATTCTCTTTTATTGGGAGAGCAAGTGTGTAGCTAAGTAAAATGTTTGTTCCTCCTATAATATCTCAGTTTAAACGTAATACATAATTTTATTTTTATTATTATTATAATTATTATTTTGAAACTATTTACGAGATACATAAGTTCCCCCACACCAGTGACATTACACCTACATAAATAATTATATCTTTATAACGTATAGCTCCAAGTTCGTAAGCCATGGAATAGGACCACTGGACATAAGGCTTTTAAATACCACACTTTCTAACCATTCCCAACATCCAAAAGAAAAAAACCCCATCAGCCTATAATCAAATTCACTTCCCATGTCTCTCTCATTTACGATCCCAATTCTCATCCTCTTTCTCTTCGCATCCATTCCATCCATCGTCTCTCATCCATTCGACCCTCTATCCCCTCTCGAGATTCGAATCATCACCTCCGCAATCAAATCCGAATTCAGCCCCGCCTCGAGGCTCACCTTTCACTACATTGGCATTGACGAGCCCAACAAACCCGACGTCCTAAGGTGGGTGGCAAACCCTAAATCCCCACCCCCACCACGCCATGCCTTCGCCATCGTGCGCGCCAATAAGCAGACTCACGAGTTTGTCGTGAGTCTAGCCGGTGGGCATAGCACGATTATATCGAAAAATGTGTATCAAGGAACTGGGTTCCCAACACTAACAATTGCGGAGCAATCAGAAGCCATTGAGTTGGCACTCAAGCACCCGGGTTTGATCGGGTCAGTCGAGAAGAGAGGGCTGAATGTTTCTGAGATGGTTGGGTCGGTTTTTACGATCGGGTGGTACGGGCAGGCACAAAGTGAGATGAAGCGGGTGGTGAAGGTTTTGTTTTATTACAAGGAACGTTCAGTGAATGTTTGGTTGCGGCCGATGGAGGGAGTTGAAATTGTGGTGGATCTTGATGAAATGGTGGTCAAGGAATTTAGGGACCTTTATGTTTGTGTTATGCCCAAAAGCGAGGGGACTGAGTACCAGGCTTCGACTATGCGACCGCCGTTCGCACCGGAGACTAACCCCATTCTCGTTCAACAGCCGCTTGGTCCCAGCTTTGTGGTTAGAGGCCACACTGTCAGGTTTGCTTCTACTAAAAAAACATGCAACAAATTAGGTTAAAAAATGAGTCATCTAATGTCATTTTCAGAGATTATTGTTTATAAGTATGTATATATATATATTTATATTTTACTTCACATTCATATGATTTTCATAATCACAAAAGTTTGGTTTTTATACTTTTTTTTTTTGTTTCTCATACTAACAATATTTGAGGGGACAGTTTTAAATAGTGGATAGGTGGAATATACATACCAATTATAATTGGGTTAAATCTTACGTGGGCATATTTAATTAAGAATGTTTTTATTTTATTTTTTGAGAATTTAATTAAGAAAGTTCTACTACGATCTACACATTTTTTTAAAATATCATTTAGTTTATCATGTGACCTATATAAATTTCAAGTAAAGAGGTGCCCGAAGTTGTTTCCTTTAGTTAAATGTGATTTTAAAATAATTAAGCACACACTCAAATATACCGAGATGGATTTTTTTTTTCCAACTACCTGTTATTCTCCATTTTAGTCTTCAACTAATTAATAATAAGATTGTTGTTTTGAAATAATTTTGAAGGTTAAAAATTAAAATCAATATTTGAAACCATAAGGACATAATGAAAACCCAAGTTCAAAAGCACACAATTTAAACTTTATCAACCTATGTTCACATGCATACTATTTTTTTTTTTTTTTTTTGAGATTAACATGCATACTAATATTTACTAGTCTATGTCATCTTATGTATAGAGTGTCCCCGGGGCTGTTTGTTTGCCATTTTTAAAGAGGATTTAGATGGAGGATTTAATCATTTCTCTTCCAAAAACTTACATCTAAATGGATTTGTATTAATTCTTCAATTTTTTTACTTTTAAAAATAACTCCTCATTTCTAACAATTCATTTCTATTTATTCATTTATAACTACTCGATCATTTTTTACCACACATTTCTAATCATTCATTTCAAATTAATCAAAATTGTTTATTTTTAATCATTTTTTTAACTACTCAAAATAACCACTCATTTTTAATTTACATCCAAACAAAATTTTGAGGTTAAACTCCACTATCCAAAACCTTTCTTTTTTTTTAGGAAATGCGTTAAATAGTTAATTGAATAAAAAAAAAATACGTTGAAAATTAACAAGTTAATGCATTTTTTGTAAAACGGATCACAACTCATTTTTGTTCAACCTCGTATACATATTGCGCGGCTAATTATTTGGCCACGTCTATAAACTATTTTTTTTTTAATTGTATAAACTAAATTTTAACTTTTTAAACTGTACTTAAAAGGCTGTTTGTTTGACATGTTCATGTAGGTGTTAGTTTTAGGATTGATTAAAGTTTCCTTAAAAATTTACATTCAGACGAGTTTTTATAAATTTATCTTCATTTTTACTTAATAACTCTCATTTTTAATCATTCATTTTTAATCATTCATTTATACCTACTCAATCATTTCTAACCACTTATTTTTAATCATTACTTTCAAATCAATTAAAATAACTTATTTTCAACCATTCATTTTTAATCATTTTTTTAACTACTAAAAATAACTACTCATTTTTTAAATCTAGATCCAAAGCAAGGTTTTGACTCTAACTCTTTTATACAAAAACTACACCCAAATGAATTTTTGATACAACTCTTAATTTTTAACTCCTCAATATAACTCATTAATCCAACTTAAATATGTAAAACAAACAGCTCCTAAGTTTATAATATACCCATACCCATGTTATATAATTGAACATATAGAAGTAATATATATATATATATATATATATATATATATATATATATATATATATATATATATATATAGAAATATATAGTTCCACATACCAAATACTCTGATTGCACTACTACAATTTTAGCTTTCTATGACAATTTTTAATTATCATAACTAACTTACTATGACAATTATGTCTAAAATCTTTTTTGTCATAGTATCCCGTGTCATGGTAAGTTTTTATGACATATAATACTGATGTCATAAAATATAATTTATAGTGATTATAAAATTGTCATGAATGTTTTTTCACGACAGTTAAAAATTGTCATGAATAAATGAAAAATAAGCTTTATAATATCTATTTATGACATTTTATAATTGTCATAAATTACGTTATTTTTGTAATTTTAACTTTTATTACCATGACAGTTTTAGAATGTCATAAAATAGAGTTATTTTTCCAAATAAAATTTATCGTAAACTGTCATAATTTTTATTTCTTGATAGTTTAAAATTGTCATAAAATAGATAACATGACTATTGTGATAGTCTTGATAATATTTTAAAGTTGTCATAAATTAGATTTCATGACAATTGTAATAGTCATGATTTTTGTTTCATGATAGTTTAAAGTTGTCATAAAAGGTATATCATGACAGTTTATTTTAAATATGAGAATTTGATATATTCTATTAATTTATTCATTTAATTCATGCTAATTAAAATAAAATCTGTCAATAATTGGGCATTTAAAAAATAATATCACAATCCACATAAAAAAACAAATAGATTTCGTTGATCACAATACAAATAAAATATTAACAAATTCTATACAAAATAGTATAATATACATAAAAGTAGTAAAGTAAATTACACCGAATGTTTCATAAATCCTAGAATGAACATCGAATTCTTTGGCAAGTCGTACGTACTTGAAAACTTGGACGATAACCGTCCATGCAAACGATCCTTGCCGTGAACAAAATACCTACACAAGATAAAATTACAAACTCCTAAAAGTTTTAAAGGTTGAAACAAGCAAGCGACCTTATACTACTAACTATCAGGATAAATATAGTTCACAAAAGGCAAAACAAACAATAACTCAATTTAGGTATATGAGTTCATTGTATCAATATATAAACAACAAAATGAAAATATAATTATAATTTCTCAATCCTGCTAAATTAAAAATCAATACTTACTTACAATCATATTATACTTAAATCAAGTAACAACACAAATGAAATGACCACATAACTATCAAAAACTCAAGTCATGTTAACAATAAAAAAGGCAATATTAAAATTGTCAATAATTATGTATTTATAAAATAATGTCTCAATTCACATGGAAATAACATACTTTAGATGAACAGGGTCCTCGTCAAAATCTATTAAGCAACCTCATAATGCGTAAAAAGTGTTGATAAAGGGATTATCAAGATAATGACTAGAGATCAAAACTTAGAGTCTAAACTTAAACAAAGTCCAAAAATTTAAAATTTAATGCTTCTTTAGTAATATAATTTGATATCAAAAGGAAAAGTTATATTATCTGACTCATGAAGGTTAGTATTTTGGTTGAAGGGTTTGGCAAACCAAGAAAGTATAAGGAAGGATGTGTTTAGCATAATGCAAATAGTATGGTGAAACCACAAACTATAACAAAATTAGCAACAAAAATAATAAAAGAAAAATGGAAAAAAAATAAAGAATCTTCATTTCAAGAACATATTGAGGTTGAAGCATATTAAAAGCTTAAAAATAGCTGCTATAAACTTGCGACAATAAAATTAAAGTTAGAGTTACTAGATAAGAACTTGATTGATGAGCATCCATTTGATCGTACGGTAGAAATGTTGATTGATATCCTCCTCCCAACTTTGGAAACTATCAACTAAGCTCAAAATCATAAAACTTAAGAAAGAAAAAGTGATAGGCATAAAAATAAACAACTTTGTGTCTAGTGCATGTCATCCTCTAAATAATTTAGAGATCATGAAAATTATCAATAAGTTCCACCACAATCAATACAACCTGTAATTATCAATAAATATGCAAATTCACGACTTAGAAAAATGATTTAATTTTACAGAGTGCATAAATATCTAAGATACAAAACTTTGAAAATACCTAAAAATAATAATGCATAAAGGAACCAGATATCTAAAGTAACATTTCCAAAAATATTATTAAAAAAAATAGCACAATAGAATCTGAAGGACATGTACTATAATCCATCTTCATTAAAGGTGAATCTTCATTCTTAATAAACTAACCTCATCTAGAACAAGGTTGAGATCTTCAGCTCCCAACCCAATCAGAATAAGTGCATCTGTTCCAAATATTAAGAAAATAAATGAGTATAATGCTTTAAAATGCCAATGGACTAGAAGCTTAATTTTTTGTGTCAACAAATAATGGGGCCGGTTCTTCAAATTCTTCGAGAGTTGATGCGATGCTTTTCTAGTCACCATGGTCGGATCTTTGGTTTATGTTAGGGCTTACAACTGAAGCCAACAAAGAAAAGACTTGTAACAAGGGAGAGAAAGTGATGAAGCTAATTATGAGTGACTTCAAATTCATCTCCTCACTTTGCAAATACACTATAGTCAGAGAAAAAGAAAATCATTGATTTGGTTGGGAAAAAACTAAAACTTAATTTTGAAATTGATAACTAAATAAAAAATTATAACAATTATGTATCCTAAACTTCAAACAATTCAAAACAATCCCAAATTTAGTCACATGCGAACAAAGAAAGAGAGAAAATAGAAAGCAACATACATATTGTAGCTACTGCCTTAAACCAAGGGCCAATGCCTTAAACACATTTGTTCCTCACAGCACACCTTTATCTAAGAGTAAAGCATCATCAAACGTACCCATCAAACTGTATGTTACACAACAAACTAATTACAGCAAATCCATACACCCGAAATCATGCTAACCTTATCCATGAAAACTCTCAAGCTTAAGAACTCACATACTACTTTGTCTAGTTCGAAAAACTATAGCATAAAGCAAGTAAATACTCACAAAATTGAAACATGACATGAGGATATATCCATATAAAACAATATCATGGTGAATTTAGAATACCTTAAATTCTATCATCAAATCCTTGAACTTTTTTGTCGAGGTCCTGTCATTCAAAATATAATTCTACCAAGAGAAATATTTTAATTAAATTGTTTCTTATCTAAAAAAAAAAAGTAACCAATAAAAAAATCTAAATAATACTAAAAAAAACTTCCAACGACTACAAACCTTACAAACTTCTACACAATTCTATACCTTGCTAGAAAAATGCTACAAAGTATCAAAACTCATGAATCCAACTTTAATTTAGGGTGAGTGGTTGAAATCAAAATCTAAAAAGTCGCAAATATATTCCAAATCAGGACAACTACCCAAAACACCACTGAAACTATCACTTACCACGCCACGAAGAAGCCCACTGCCCAAACACTTCAATTGCTAGTTGTGCTGCTAGAGGAAAGAGAATGGTAAATTTAAGGGTTAACATTTGTGGCTCTACCATTAACATAGAGAGCCACGGGCAGTAGACCACCCCAATGCAACATTTGTGACTCTACCATTAACATTTCGTAGACTAAATGTAATTAGTAACAAAGTATTGATAGACACCTCAATAGCAAGAACAAGAAGTACACTAAATAACCCAAAAACATATAGCCAAAAGATCTTCAATAAATCAAAAGTTCTTAAATCTCATCTGAAAATGGACAAACAACAAAGATGTAGTGCACAAATATCATCTCAAAATTCTACAAAACAATCAATGAAATCAGGAACTTCAAATTTCTAAGTTTATTTCTAAAGATAACCTTACATCTTCAACTTTATAAAACACTACTTTAATCTTCCAGAACAAAAGATATATTAATCCTTCCACACTCCAAATGGTATAAAAATAAATAAATTAAAGATAAAAAAAAATTGAGTAAATTGAAAGGAACTTTGTGGTGCCCATTAGTTTTCAAACAAAACTCAGAAGTAGACACACAATGTTATCGAAACCAGCAAATGTATTAACATATTAACGTGAGCTTGTATTGGAAACACATCACTTGGGTGAAGGAAGTATAAGATCAACAAGTATTAAGTGGTAGATGAACATGGATGGCTAAAGAAAACTTAAATGTGCAATCAAACAAGCAGTAGAATCCCAAGTTTTTTACAATGAAGAATTCAAATAAAATATGAGGCTTTACTGGTTTAAAAAAAAAAAAAAAAAAAAAGACAACACCTTTATCAATGTAGTAGCATCCTCCTCTACAGTCCCACCTATTTCTTCAATAGGAACAATACCTGAAATGCATGAGGTAAAAATCAAAAGAGAAGATGTGAAACTAAAAATCTAAGCACTCCAACATTTTTTTATACTTGATTCCATCCATTTAAACACAAAAACTATGAAGCTAAAAATCAAATGAATCAACCACCAACGAAGAAGTAAGATAAAATTCACCGCCTAAAATGATATAAATGGAAGAACGGACCTTATTCATTTGTTAACCTTAATCCAAATTGAAAAAGTACTCAGAACAAGTTTTCTTAACTAAATTAAGCTTTGAATCTTACTTGAATCCTTCAAACTTAATTCAAATCTACAAACTCGAGCTTCAAGAATAAGGGATTAACCTAAGCCACTATATTAGAGTTGAAAAGAGTTTAAATGCACTATTACCTACTACTTTCAACCATACGACCATGGAACCTTGCTGGTTGGATTCGAAGGTATTCAAAAGAGTAAAAAAACTACAAAAACGATTCACCAAAGTTTAGATACTACGAATACTTTCAAAATATAGCATCAAAGAATAATATAAAACAAACATTCAAGTAAAAGGACTCTACAATTATACCTTTGAAAGTTAAAGTAACAAAACCTAAAGTCTCCTTCAAAAAAAAATAACGAAAATTTCATCGTTATAAAAATATTTCCACATTTTGCCACTTTGCAAAAAATATTTCCAATTAGTTCCTTTTTCAAACTTTTCTTCGTTCCTTTCCCTATGCAAAATCTCCCTCCAATTCTTGTCCAATGTCTTATGGCCTTTGGATTCAAACCAATTTTCCAAATTCATATTTTCAACACTCAGTTAACATCGTGCATTGGAATGAGAAGGAAAAAAAAACACAAACAACGGTGATAATGCCTAATTTCAACTTTAAAGACATAAACTTTTCATCAGACAAAGACCCTATCATCTAACTTTAGGGAAAAATAAAAAATCTAAGGCAAGAGATAGAGAGAGAGAATTTCCCCTACTTCCACCACAAATCTAAAGCAACAAAAGTTTAAGATATCCTTCCCCTTTACCCACACAAACCTTCATTAGAAACAAATAGCACATAGAGTGATAGTGATCCCAAATAAATCTTTCAGTAAGAAAAAGAAAGAAAGAAAATAGGTAAAAAGAAGAAGGAACCCGAAATTAAAGAAAACTTACTGGTGGAACCATGGCGACAGTTCGACATAGCCTTTTCGAAAACGATTTTAGCAATTTAGGGCTATTCCGGAGGGAAATTGCTGAAATCATCTACCATGGTTTGGCATAAACCAAGAATTAACGGAGAGAAATTAAAAAAAAAATGTGACTAGGGCTATGACGGAGGGAAATCGCGACTAAGAGGGAAATTGGGAAAATGACGAAGGGAGATAATTTTTCAATCTCCCAAAATGAAAGAATGCCCACTGTTTTTTTTAATCACAATTTGTATTTAATTGAAATTTCTAAATGCATTTTCTTTTAAGTTAAACACTAAATAATGACATTTAATAAATTGTCATAAATTTAAAATCTGCAAAATATTATGTTCTGCACTAAAAAAACGCGTCCTTTACATTTTTATGACAATTTTTCTTATTTTTAAAATTTTTTGGTTGAGTTATTCTGTCATGGTATCCCAAATTTGTAGTAGTGTTGACAATGAAATTGGAGTACCAAACACCCTTATTGACAATGAAAATGGAGTATTCTACCCTATCTTAAACTCATAGTAATCGTTCTTTTTTTAAAAAAAATAATAACTGTCTTTTTTTTAAAGAAATTATCTTCATTAATTTAATCTAAAACACTCCAACCTCTCAAATAAAGGAACTAGACATATTGATCGGTCTCTATGGATGAAAGCATAACTACTTAAATGAGAAGAATTGACTAAGAATATCAAATTTATTAGAAAATTCAAATTTATGTGTCATGATCTTAACCGACATGGAGTATAGGGACATTGGATAGACCTAAATCTTATCCTGACCTCCATTTTGGAAATTTTTATTTAGTGTTTGAGAAAAATCTAACGCTTATAAGTAACCCTTTTCCTTCTTCGAAACTATGGATTTGGATGATTAGACACAAGATCAAAACAATAGCCCATCAATTGAAGCTAAGGATTTCAAGGTATGCTTCCTTGAGAGATCATTGCTTCGAATCAGCTGGAAATCAAAATTTTCTAAAATGAGAAGAATTAACTAAGAATATCAAGTTTATGTGTCATGATCTTAACCGACAGGGAGTATAGGAACATTGGATGGACCTAAATCTTATCCTGGCCTCCATTTTGGAAATTTTTATTTAGTGTTTGAGAAAACTCTAACGCTCATAAGTAATCCTTTTCCTTCTTCGAAACTATGGATGTGGATGATTGGACACAAGATCAAAACAACACATCAATAGTTGAGCCTAAGGACTTTAAGGTATGCTTTCTTGAGATATCCCTGTTTTGAAGCCGCTGGAAAGCGCTTAAACTAGAATACCCTTTGAAGTATCTCAATGCCACAGTCTAGAGACAGACCCGTAATTCCCCGGGTATAGGGGAGCAAAGCTCCGATTTCCCGATTTTTTTTTTAAAAAAAATAAAAATTAAAAAATAAACACAAACCAACCCCATACCAATAAATAGAGACAAATATATATATATATATATATATATATATATATATATATATATATATCCTGACCACTGGTACTTAACATAACTATAAAAATAATTAAATAATACATGAAAGAAAATAAATAAATAAAAGGCATTTAAATCAAATAAAAATAAATATGTTGTGGTGCTCACATATGTGGCCCAATATGGGCCACGAATTATTTTCTTTATTTTTCTTTGTTTTTTTATTTAAAATAAAATAGAATACGACTTATATTAATAGGCATTATTATTTAGGTCATATTCGAGCCAGACTTAAATATTTCTCAATATTTTATCTTTTCTCGAAACTTCGAGCAAAACTAAGCCATGCCCATGCGCAAGATAAGGTGCAACAATATTCGGGTTAAAAAATTAAATAAAAGGTGTAATAATTTACATTTTATCTTCCTAGAATAGAAAAGTTAAGAATTTATTTCATGTTTTAATGTTTACGTGATTTAATATACGCCACATTTCATTAACTTGATAGGATAATAATTGGAAATTGTATTTTTATTTATATATAATGTATGATTAATTTGATAGAAAAAATAGAGAAATTGTGTTGGATAATTCAATTTCACAGATAATTACAGATCTAGTATTGTATATTAATACAATATTATGTATTAATTATACCGTATAATTTTTGTAACTATGAATGCTAAATTTTTTTTGCCTATTATTATAAAGAGTGCAATTTGGGTGCAGCATGCTGCATCCTAGAGATGATGTCACCTATGTGGCACTTCTGGTGCCACAAATCTTACTTCACTTTTGCTTTTTTTTTAAAAAAAAAAAAAAAAAAAATTGTGTGGCTTAGACATGGGTAACATCACCTCTAGGGTGCACCATGCTGCAACAAAATTGCTCTCTATTATAAATATTATTCCAATTTGGCTTAGTCCTAAAACTACCCTGTTTATATTTATATTTGCAATGTGTTGTTGAATCAATAACTCAACCTAATTCAATCCAAAATATAAAGATTAGAGATTGAGTTGAGTTGAAAAAATGATTAACCAAAACGTTTGAACTGAGTTAAAAATCTTCTTCAACTCACAAAGTAATAAATGTTTCTGAATTCATCAAATAGAAACTTGTGATCGGTGACAAAAATCCCACTAACTCAATAACTGAGATCATGCAAAGAAAATGTTAAGGTTAAAATGGAATGGAATTGACTAGTGTGTCCGGACTGTAACTTAACAGTTGGGCGAACTGGGACTTTCATCTGAGCTTCGATATGCGGGTTGGAATCGTAATATCAACGGCGTCAATATACGACGTGGACCGCCGTGAAAAGCGGCAAGTTCTGTACCACGGCAGTATCTCCGAGCTGTTCGTGCCGTACCAAGACCCCACGGAGGAGTGGTATTACCGGACGTTCATGGACGCCGGGGAGTTCGGGATGGGGTCGGCGGCGGTGGAGCTCCAGCCCCACCACGACTGTCCCCCCAACGCCGTCATGTTCGACGCCTTCTACGGCGGCCAAGACGGAATCCCGGTCAAGATTCCCAATGCCTACTGCATGTTTGAAAAGTATGCCGGGAATATTGCTTGGCGCCACACTGAGAGTGCTATTCCTGGGGAATTGGTAATTTCACTCCTTCACTATTTTTATTCCATAGCATATTTTTTGCTCTTCATTATAATTGTAGCACATTTTTTAAAATAATTTCATCCATAACATATTTTATCCAAAATTGCTATTCTAACATTATTAGACTTCTATCACTTCAACCGGTAGACCTCTATCAGTTCAATTGATAGGCTTAGACTTCTATCAATTGAACTGATAGACTTCTATCACTCTAACTAATAGACTTCTATTGATAGATTTTAAACTTCTATCAGTTCAATTGATAGACTTCAATCGATTTTGAGTAATTAAACAATGCAAATTGATAGATTTCAATTTTTTTTTGTGCCACAAATGAATAAGTTTAGGAATTGTATTATGCATGAAATTATTATTATTATTATTATTTTAATATACATGCAAAATCCCCAAACTTGTTTATGGTGAATAAGTATATTAAAAATACTTACCACCGTTTTAGGTTACATCTTTTTTTTTAAAAAAAATTGAAATCTAATTGAAAGAGAGAAAAATGCTAAATTTTATTGTCCACCAAGTATTTACGGTAAGTAAGTATTGTTCTTTTTTATTAATATATTATTTACTTCTATTAAAGGAAAACAAATTTTTATCTTTCAAATTAGCATCAATCATATTTTCCTTTAAGGACTGCACTTAAATGTGTGGAACTCATAATTTGAGAATATGACACCATTATAAAATATTTTTTTTGCGGTTCTCAATAGTATCACATCCCAAAAAGTAAGATTCTCCTGCACATTCATACATAGGAAAATTTTACTTTTAATTTTTTGTTTTGTTGTTTTCACTTCTCCCCGTCCCTAGCCTTGTTGTCTTTGTCTCATCCGCACGTTTTTTTAATGGAAGAACAAAGAAGGAAGAAAAAAAATGGTTAAAAAATATATAATTTTTATTTTTTTAAAAAAATATATTTTTTGGATTTACAAATTTAACATATATTTTTGTTTTAAAATGTCATCTTGACTCTACGTTTGCTCATGGAAAGACTTGACATGCTACCAAATGGAAACATCAAAGGTGCAATTATTGAGTTTTTTTTTTTTTTTTTTTTTGAGGTTCAATTATTGAGTTAATACTAAATAAAAATATCAAACGTGCAATTATTGAGTATAAAAATTGAGGTTCAATTTTATATAATGCAGTTCGGCCCAATCTAGTGCGTGGGCTTCACTGCCCAATCACGACTAATTCAATCATTTAACTTTTTTTTTTATTATGATTATTTATTGTATGTTATTTATGTTCGGAGAACAAAATGCAACCAAATTCAAGCCTTAAATATATACAATGTATTCCTTTATCTTGTTGATTTCTTGAGTGTTTGGAAATTTTTTTAATTCAAAAAAAAAAAATTCTAGAAACAAAATTACGAATTAAATGATCTACAACACATTTTAAAAGTTCCAAGAACTTAATAGACGCTTTAAAATTTTTAAAAATAAAAAATCATTATTAACAGGGCTAAAAGACTTTAAAGATGTTTAATTTTTTTTTTTTTTTTGTATGTATATATATATATATATATATATATATATATATATATTTTATTCCAGATTACAGAAGTGAGGCCAGAGGTGAGCTTGGTGATGAGGACGATAACTGTGATTGGGAACTATGATTACATCTTAGATTGGGAGTTCAAGAAAAGTGGATCCATCAAATTTGCGGTAATAAATTCATATTAAGAAATTTGGAATTTATTTAACATCAAGCATTTATTTTGGTATGAACTAAAATTCTCCCCAAAATTAACTTTGATTTATAATTCTGTGTTTTTATTGGTTATGAGAGATGAAAGTTAGAGAGCTCAAAAGAAGATTTATTTAAGTAAAAACGACGGTCTAGTTTTAAATACCTTTCTTTGTTTCTTTCATTTCAAAATATTTTAGTGGAAACTTTTAAAATATTGGATGGGTTTTTTTTTTAAAAAAAAAAAATCTTAAAGTCTTGCGTTAAAAAGTTATTCCAAATGAGAAGTTGATGAATCTTAACCATTTTCTTAATGAATTTTTTAAAAATTCAAATGGTATGTACCATGATATTGATGGTATAACAAAGAGAGCTAATTATTGATATTGATAGTATATATCTATAACAAAGAGAGCTAATTATTGAAAAAGAAAAAGTACTTTTCAGAAAATGTCTTAATTTTTTTAAAAACAATATTTGTGTTGTTTATTTTTAAATTATTAAACTAAAAAAAATCGATCAAAAGATAATGCATCTTAGGTCAAAATTCGAAAAATTATGTTGAATGCATGAATGATAAGTGTTTGTTGTTGGTGACAAGGTGAGTTTAACAGGAATCATGGAAGCAAAAACGACGCCGTACAAGCACACAAGGGAGATAAAGGAGGAAATCTATGGCATATTAGCAGCTCCAAACACCATTGGCATAAACCACGACCATTTCATCACATACTATCTTGATCTAGACATCGATGGCCAGGAAAATTCTTTTGTGAAAGACAAATTGAAGAGCTTCAAAACCGACGGCTCGACGCCAAGGAAGAGCTACTGGTCGGTGGTCAAGGAAGAACCCGAGAAAGAGCTCGATGCTCGACTCCGGCCGACGGAGCCGGCAGAATTGAACATCGTGAACCCTAATAAAGAGACGGACATAGGGAACAAAGTTGGGTATGGTTAACTAAAACAGACTCTATCTAAAACTATATTTTTAATATATTTGTACGTTAGTATGTCAATTACTGTCAGATTCAACTTAAACGTTCAATTTTGTATGGTAGGTATCGTTTAATTCCGGGACCAATGGCGGTTCCACTACTTTTAGAGGAGGATTATCCGCAGATGAGAGGAGCTCTTTGTGACTATAATGTATGGATTACGCCTTATAATCGATCGGAGAAATGGGCAGGCGGTATGTACGTTGATCGTGGCCATGGTGATAACACCCTTAACATTTTAACACAAAGGTACCAAATTATTTCTTAGTACCTTTAGTTTTAACTCCCACAAATTCAAAACTAACAAAAGAGTTAAGAATAAAATGACAAAAGAGTTAATGCTATTTTTTGGAACAAAATTGTTAAGCAAAGTTGTGTTACAATAATTGTTTGGGAGAACAGGAACAGGGACATCAAGAACAAGGATATTGTGTTATGGCACACAATAGGGTTCCACCACCATCCTAGTCAAGATGAATTTCCAATTATGCCCACCCTCAGTGGAGGCTTCGAGCTTCGACCCACAAATTTCTTCGACAGAAATCCAATTCTCAAAATGAAGCCTCCAAAACAACAATCATAAACCTTCCCAAAACCTCAAAGTTATTGCGCCAATGATAGTAATAATCTTAATGTACTTTGTTGTGTCTTTGAGGAACAGCTTTTCTCCTTTCCTTTGTTATAATAAATTATCTATTTGAGGAGAGAAAGTAACTTCAAATCCTCTCATCCTCCCAATTACACAACTTAATGTTGAGCTCGACCTCTATTCTATCATGGGCAACCCGTATTATTCTTCCATTTAAGCAATTCTTCTTATTTTATTTTCTTTGAAAAAAAGTATTTGAAGAAAGGTGATTTCACATATTCTAGCCCCTGAGAAAGAATGATATAAAATACTTATCACTTTTTGTTCAAACAGTGTGCATTTGCAGTGAGTTCGGATAATTCTCTTTGTTAACATTGAGAGTTGACCCTGCCAAGAAACAATAGGTTAATAATTGTATGTATCGATATATTCTTTTTTATACTTCAACCCGATTAGTATTGTTTCTATATGTATATGTACATGTAGGTAGCGTATGATTTCTTAATGTAAACTCGTATGTATTGTAGGTGGGTATTGTCTTTGCCATTATTTAATTTAGTAATGATAGAGAGTAACATAGAATGTTGGTGATGTGTTGGTTTCATTGTATGATCACATGTTCGATATTGAAAATAACTTAGAATTTCTAATAACGAACTTATTTTATTTGTCATTCAAATGAGTGATAAGTTGTCTAATAAAATAATGTTTTGAACTAAGTTATCATTCCCTTAAATGTATTTTTTTTCTTAATAATACTAGCATTGTTTTTTTATATTTAATTTTACCCGATCTTTGCAAATAATAATAATAACCGAGTAATTCTTAGTATCGTACAAAAAAAATCAAGTAGTTTTTATTTATTTATTTTGAAATCGAGTAGTTTTTTACTTTTAATTATAAATGTACTATAATTATAAATAACTATTAATAATTATATTTGGTAAAATATATGACTATATATTAATACAAAATTTTAAACGAAAGAGCTTCAAAAAAAAAAAAAAAATCGAAAGAAAAAAATTATAGAGAATATGAAGTTTTAATGTTTTTTCATTAAGACATAGAAGACATTATAGAGAATATGAATATTGATACGAAACTTTTTTTATTATTCTAAACCTAAAAAGTACAACACTATAAATAAAATTAAATGATAATGTATTTAAAAGCATAGGAATAATGTGGATGTATTTAAAAGCATATATAGGAATAACGTGGATGGATGTTAGGTGAATTTAATAAATTAAAAAAAATGTTATGAAAATTAAAAGTGAAATTGCACTTTTTATGGTTACAAAACAATAAAGAAAAATAATTGAGGGAAGAATTGCATTTCCGTCGGTGATGGGACGACTTTTAATATTCAAAGTTATAATTAGTTTAAAAAAAAAAAAAGAATCATTGAAGCAACTTGCAAGGAATATATTTGAAATTATCAAAGGGTAAAATAGGCAAAAATATGAAAAGTATGAGATATAACTTATAAGATGTAATTTAAGAAGATGATATCATTAAATATGAAATATTTTTATTAATGTATGTAATTATAATTTGATTTTTTTTTTTTTGAAATGGAACAAAAATTAAAGTTTTTGTAAAATTAAATTTCCCAAAATGAGTTTGAATTAAAGTTACTGAAATGGAACAAAAAATTATAATTTGAATTTTGTAACATACCATTATAATGAGAAGTTATAACTGTAACGACTAAAACAAAGATAATATTAAAACTAAAGTATTACAATTAAACAATAATAAATTATAATTTATTTGAGTAATGTATGGGAAAGACGTTTAAGCATTTTTTTTTTTTTTTTTAAAAAGAGACGTTTAAGCATTTGAAAGAAGAGAAAATGACAAATTTGTAGATAGAGAAAATCGTCCAAAAATAATTCTTTTCAAACTACCCTTAAGATTATAAAATAAGATGGATGATGGAGATTTTTTTTTTAATTAGGCTTAGACATTCGAAGCAAAGAATAATCGTATTGAATTATAAAAGTGTGAAATCATCAAAGATTTATCATATAAATTTTAAATAAAAATTTATTTTTTGCCAAAATGAAATGATTGATTTGGTGCCCACACAGATTATTCTGAGTTCAACAGTATTATTCTTGATATTAAAGAGTTGATCTCTTCGTTAGGGATTGTGAACATTTTGCATTGTAATAGGGTTTGCAATAGTGTGACTGATGTTTTAGCCAAACAATTCACTTCGTTAGAATTTTCTTTGATATCCTCATTCTCTTCTGTGGAGAATCGAGGCCAGTTTTGGAGGGGGATTCTCCCCCCTGAAGTTGGCTCCATGTTGGAGATGGATTGTTTGAGGTTGTTGGTTGGTAGTTTTTGAATGAATTGTTTTTCAAAAAAAAACAAAAAATGATTGATTTGGTGCCCGAATTAATAAATGATAAACTAACCTTGAGTACTAAAAAGATAGAAAGAATATAATGATGATGAAAGAAAGGAAGGAAGATAAAACGTTGAAGCCTCACTTTGTTTTTTGTTTCTTTAGTAGAACCTAAATTTATTTTACAAATAAATAGGAGAGTCCTTTTTATACTTATAGAAAATAAACGAGTTATAATTTTTAAATTTAATAATTAAATATAGTTAAATACAATTAAATAATAGGAGAAACCAAATGGTTATTAAAATTAATTAAACAAGTGGAAAATGTGTGAATATCACTAGTCACCAATTATTTATTTATGTTATTTGAATACTATTAAATGTTAATGCTTTTATATTATACTAGAACTTTGGAACGTGCCTTGCGTACGGGAGATTTTTTCTGGCATGTGAGATTATATTTTTATTTATTAAAATACTTATAAATAATATATATATATATATATATATATATATATCTTTATTTAAAAATCTCATACAATGTAGTTCAAGATAAAAGTGAAATAAAAAAATATACATATCATAATTTTTAAAGAAAATTATGAAATAAATTAAACTTCTTTAAGAAATAAGTTTTCGTCATACTAAAATCTTACTTTGTACACAATATTTTTTTTTTCAGCCATTTATTATTTTAGTTTAATCTAGAACATTGAAGCCATCTTTGAAACCATCACCTCTCTAGAATCTTAAAAATCATATTTTTGCTTTCTTATTTTATCTTATATTTTATAAATAATAAAAAAATAAAGAAAATATTGAAATGTTTTTTAAAAAAAACTCATAAAATCTATTATCTAACTCTTCTACGAATTTTGATGAAACATAAGTTTTTTAAATATTAATTTAAAACATAATATTATATTAAATCTATTGTTCTCTACAATAATAATAATAGTGTATAGATTTATATTTTAAATTTAAAAAATATATAATTAGTAAAATTGATCAAATTTAAGTAGTTTCGTATGTCAAAATATGAGTAGTACTTCAATGAAGTCACGTATCACAGAATAAGCAACAAATTACATGTTAAGTCATATTTATTATAATAACAAATAATAATAATAATTATTATAAAAAATAATAATTATAAAAAATTACCTTTCATTAATGGAAGAATGTGATAAACCCTTCTTCAAAATTTTAAATACTCAATAATTTAAAAGAAAATTATAAATTAAAGTTGAAGCATAAAATAAATAGAATTACACAAAGAAAACATAATAAAAATAAAAATAAATGAAGAAGAAAAAAATGTTATGTACAACTAATTAAATACAAAAAATTGTTCTTTACCTTCAACGACAACCGCTCCCACGAACACAACTCAGTGCACTAATGCTAAGACTCCCAACCCGGACAAAATCTGTACATTTGTGCAACATCAAAAGAATTATTAGTAATTTGAATTTTGAATAACAATAAATTTGTGGTATTTATAGAAAACGTTGGAACCCAAAATCTTCTTTAAATTTGAAAAAAAAAACTCAATATCTTCATTTGTTTTTATTCTTATTTAGTTTGGAGATACTAAATTTTAATAATTAATAATAATAATAAGTCACATTTTAAGTAATAAAGATAAAGATAAAGAATATTATGCAGATTCTCTTATCTTCTAACTTAATTTATGAGATTTGCTAAAAATATATTATCTTCTAGAAGATGAAAATATAAATATTTAAATAATCTAAATAATATTATAAATATATTTGCATTTTTTTTATATTTGAATAAAAAATTATGGCATGTTTGTAATTTAGGGTATGACTTAAGGGTAAAATCGTCCAAAAATGATTTTCCTCTTAAGCCACACTTTAAGGTAGTATGATTTGTTATAGTTTTTATTTTATTAAATTAAATTAAATACATCTCTAGAATTGAGTGACATTTTTTAAATTTTAAAAAATGAATTGGATAGAGTATTTCAAAAATAATTCTTCTACCTTTTAAATAGTAAGATAAGATAAGATAGGATAGAATAAGGTAATTCATTTGAGAAATTATTTTGAGTATTTAAAAATGAATAATGATTTTGAGTAATTATCCTAATTTGTTTGAATGTGAATTTTTGAGGAATTAGTAAACGTTCGATATAAATTTTCTTTAAAATTGGCAAAAAAAACACTCTTTTTTTAGTATAAGTTGGAGGAGAGGATTACAATTACCGATTTTGGAGTAGAAATAAATTAACACTAAGCTAAATAACCAATCGCGCCACCTACACATTCGAATCATCTATTCAAATTTCTATAAATACACTAACAAATTTGGCCTAATTAAGTATGGCCATTTCTTCTCGACTAATACTTCTCCTCCTTTGCTCTTTCATCCCTCCCATCTTCTCTCACCCTTTGGACCCACTTTCACCAACTGAAATAGAGGCAGTTGCCGCCATTATCAAAGCTTCCAAGCTCGGTCGGTCGTCGAGCCTCACGTTCCATTACGTCGCCATAGATGAGCCAAGCAAACCAGCCGTCCTTGCATGGATTTCAAATCCTTTCAAACTCCAACCACCGCCCCGTCGAGCCTTCGCCATAGTTAGAGCTGAAGGACAAAGTCATGAACTCGTCGTTGACTTACACGACAATCAGACCATCTCCCATGTAAGAAATAAATATTATATACAGTTCTAATTTCTAAATATGTGTCTAATTTAGTTAGGAATAAATATTGCTTAGATTGGTTAAATTTAGTATTTATTTGTCTATATATTTGTTAGATATTATTTAGAATTTTGTAAGTTTTTTTTATATGATGCTAAATAATACTGATTAGTTGATTTTGAGAATGGAACTCATATTTATTGACATAAATTTTCTATTTCTAGAAAATCTATACTGGCAGTGGCTATCCATTGCTCAACATCGAGGAGCAAGTAAGGGCGACCGAGCTCGCGCTGAAACACGAGCCAGCGGTCGCATCGATCAAGAAGAGGGGGCTGAAAGTGTCAGAGGTGGTGGCTTCAACTTTCACCATGGGATGGTTTGGTGAAGCAGAGACAAAGAGGTTGATAAAGATTCTATACTTTTACAAAGAAGGGTCACCAAATATTTGGGTAAGGCCCATTGAGGGGATTCAAGCTGTGGTGGATTTTGATAAAATGGAGGTTGTTGAGTTCAGAGATCGCCAAGTTCTTCCTCTACCGAAACCCGACGGCACCGATTACAGAGCCGCCGTGTTTCAGCCGCCGTTTGTGGCGGAGACGAAGCCCATCACTGTTTACCAACCGGAAGGTCCTACCTTTAACATTAATGGCCATGAAATAAGGTTAGTTTTGCATTCTAAAACAAACCGACCATAATTGTTATAGTGCTCCGTAGGGACATGCTAGTTGACTAAGTCTAGAGCCTTTCAAGATATGTTCTTGTCTCTAATTCAAAATTATTTAAATGTATTTAAATTAGAAGTTTTATTTATGTATCTCCAATCCGAATGTTGGGATGTGATTTCGGACTCCAATATGGACCATTATTATTGGACTCCAACTAGGTCCCCCAATTGTTTGAGAATAATTATTTTGAAAGTGATAATATATGTAAATATATGTATATAAACTATCGAATTGGTTAGTGGCACAATGGTTTCATTGTTTAGTTGTAAACTAGTTTAACACCAGTCTCACAGGTTTGAGCCCATTAAATAATGTGACTATAATTTTTTCCTTTATTTATTAAATTAAATTTACAAACACAATATTTCTTCTTTTTTATTAATTTTAAATTATACAAATTTATGTGGCATTAAATAGTGTCACATAAATATTTTATTTTGTTAAATTTTCTTTTTTAATAATTTTAATTTATAAAAAAAATTATGTGACATTAATTAATGCTACACATGCGCATAAAGTCATTTTACATAAGAGTAAAATTCTCTTACACATTTATGTGTAGGAGGAGCTCAACAATTTGCAAATGTGGTTAACCTTAGGTGGCACAAAAATTTATTTTATAAATAAAAATATTTAAATATATATAAATTTTTGTGGCACATATTATACTACATCATTCAAAAGTATGTTTCTCAAAGTTTAAGTTTGAGTATCTTAATAGACTTTTTATTAATTTTATTTTTTCGAATGGGTCAGTACGCAATGGTTTCATTGTTTGGTTGTAAACTAGTTACATTAGCGTAATCGATTTCGAGAATCAATATTTGTCTCCATTCCCTGATATATATTAAAAAAAAAGACTTGTTTTCAAGAATGAGCCATTTATAGAAAATACGTACAACAAAAATAATCTCCCACCCAAATAAAATATTTAAAATATTATTTATAATAAATATAGTATTTAAAATTTAGCATATACAAGTATTTAAGAGTTATGTTGGTATTAATTTGAACAATAAATACGTTTTTTTTTTAATTTAAATTTATTTTTACTCAATTTTTTATACCATGTTTTGAAATTCTTAATTTTTCAAACTTTGATAAGTTAGGTTTTTTTTTTCAGATTTGTTATGGTTTCTTAAAATATAAATAGGATGTAGAAATCTAAGTAAAAAGAACTATATAATAAGATAATTATTGTAGACTTAAATTTTAAAAATAAAAAATAAAAAACAAAATAACTATTAAATAGACCCATAATAATTAGTTTAATTGAGCTAAGTTGCAGATCTAATAAAGTGGCCCTGATCCAAACGTATGGTACCACATTTTTCTTACATTTTTATTTTTTAAATAAATTTTATATATATATATATATATATATATATATATTTTTGTAATTTGAAAAATGTTAGAATCCACTTATCTATTAAAAAGAATATAATTTTGAACATATAATTTTGAGAATTAATATTTCATTTATAGCAATTTCTGCATTTTTTTAAAAAAATCTCTATATACTTTTTTTATTGAAGACTTTGATAGAATCGATCATTTTTTAGCGATGGAAGTCTATCAATTTTATCAGTAATTGATTCTATCAGCTCTTATTGATAGAATCTAATGGAAGTCTATCAATTTACTTTATTTATTAGTAATTGATTCTATCCGCCTCTATTGATATAATCTATCAATATAGAAGTCTATCAATTTACATTTTTTGCTATATGTGCAAATATTTTCATTATTGTGCTACTCATGTAATATTTTAACTATTTTGTAATATACATGCAAAAACCTCTATAATTTTTTTAAAACAAATTAAAATTTTAATCTATATAATTTTAAATATTAGAATTTATTTCTTTAATTTAACAAAAAATTTAAAAAAATAAATATTGATAATTCAATTGGAATATTAATTTTTAGATCCTTCAATTGTGTGTCTATTCTTTCAATATATTTTGGTGTCATATTTTAATGATGAATAAGTGGTACCTAAAATATGGGAGCAAAAGTCAAACTTTAAATCAATAAAAAATAAGAATAATAAAAATAAAATAACATCATTTATAGTTGTCAAAAGTAATTGAGTGAAAAAAAAAAGATTATTTGGGAGGAAAACTCATATATACATATGTATGCATGTATGTATGCATGTATGTATGCATGTATGTATGTATGTATGCATATATGTATGTATATATATATATATATGTATGTATGTATGTATGTTAAATAAAAAAGTAAAATTTTTTTTAAAAAAATGATTAAAAGCTTAATGTAACTTCAAACATTTTACCATTCGAAAAAAGAAACTTCAACCATTTTAACATGAATTTATAAATTGTATGTTAGAAAGCAAATTTGTGGGGAACATTTGTAGGTGGGCGAACTGGGAATTTCACATAGGCTTCGACGTTCGAGCAGGAATTGTAATATCATCGGCGTCGATCGGCGACGTGGACGAAGGGCGGCGACGGCGAGTGCTGTACAAAGCCCAACTCTCGGAACTGTTCGTCCCCTACCAGGACCCGACGGAGGAATGGTATTACCGGACATTCATGGACGCCGGCGAGTTCGCGATGGGCCTTTCCGCCGTCCAGCTCGAGCCCTTCACGGACTGCCCTGCAAACGCCGTTTTCTTAGACGCCTTCTACGCCGCCCAAGACGGACTTCCCGTCAAAACCCCTAACGCCGTTTGCGTCTTCGAGAAGTACGCCGGCGGGGTTGCTTGGCGCCACACTGAGGCTGCAGTTCCCGGCGAATATGTATGTTTCTTATGTATACGTAAATGGGAATTTTTTATGGTTTAAAGATTGAATTTTTTTTTTTATTAAAGGGGATTTATTTTGTGCAGATTAGAGAAGTGCGACGAGATGTGAGCTTGGTTGTGAGGATGGTTTCTATGGTGGGCAATTATGATTATATTCTTGATTGGGAGTTCAAGACTTGTGGTTCTATCAAATTTCAGGTTACTTAAACATTCCACTTTTTCATATTTCAATTTAGTTTTAATACTTAAGAGTCTTGATACTACAATTTGGCTGGTCAAATAACAATAAATTTGTATTTTACCCTGGGTTGAAAGTACTTGTGAAAGAAAAAAAAAATCAACATTCATGTGGAGCTAAACAGCTAAAGTCATCAACACTAGTGACCTAGTGATTTTATTATTTGGTGGTAATCTAATTGAACACCATGGTCGTAAGTTCGATCCTGAAAATTGGTATTTGACTCTCGTATTATTTGAGAGCAGTTGTGCCGAAGGGTTTGTTGGTCCCTCTCCACCCAATTTATACACCCCTTTTTCACGAAATAGGTGTAAACCTCTTGCACCAGTTGGGTACGGTCGAGTTTCACAACATTTTTTCTCAAGTTGGGTGGAGCGATCAAGCAAAGCTCCTCAACTCGTGTAATTGGTGAGGGAGACCCCCATGATGTCAAGGCCTCAAGCCTGGCTAGCCAACTCGTATATATCGGTCAGAGATGCCCTAGCCTAAAAATAGGTCTGGTCAAGTTGGGAGGGCTTTGATCTAGGCTAATGTGACTAGTAACATGTATGTGTCAAGTTTCTTAGTCTGAAGACCACGCCAACTTATCATCTAACTTGTTTCACATATTGTATTAGGTTTTGAGTCCACAAGTGTGTCGGATTCACCCTCAACCTATTGAAACACATATCGGCCTCTTAAAATCAAATAGAAACTTTAAAGATGTATTAAAATCAATGATTAAATCGATATAAATCTAAGAGAAATGTTTAGGCTATGTTAAGGTTTAGGCCGCCTATATATGTGATTCAATTTGAACCAAAGTCTTTTCTTTTTTCCTTTTTTGATGAAAAAATAGCATGCCAACGCATTACCTAAACTTTTTTCAAAATCAATAGGGCAAAAAAAAAAAAAAAGTAATTTAACTATCAACTCGTTTTTTTTATTAATCCATATTATTGGATGTTGAGTTTAAGTTAGATTTGGAATTTCAGGTAGGTTTAACGGGCATTTTGGAAGGTAAGGCCACAATATACACGCACACAAAAGAGATTAAAGAAGACATATTTGGAACACTGTTAGCACCAAACATAGTTGGCATAAACCACGGCCATTTCCTCACATACTATTTGGATCTGGACGTGGACGGACAACAAAACTCATTTGTCAAAGCCAAGTTAAAGAAGACGGCCGCCGACGACAGCACTCCCAGGAAGAGCTACTGGACCGTCGTGAAGGATACCGCAAAAACCGAACTTGATGCCAGACTCCGGCTAACGGAGCCGGCCGAATATTTGATTGTCAACCAGAACAAAGAAACTGGGGTCGGGAATCAAGTGGCGTACCGCCTGATTCCGGGCCCGGATGCTCCGTCGCTGCTCGCAGCGGATGACTACCCGCAGATCCGAGGGGCGTTGTCCGATTATAGTATTTGGGTTACTCCTTATAATAGATCGGAAATTTGGGCTGCTGGACTTTATGCTGATCGGAACCCAGGTGATGATACTTTGAAAGTTTGGACAGACAGGTAGTTTTTAAAAACTGTTTATACATACATAGTCAATGCAGTTTAAAATTTTCTAAAAAAAAATAATAACTGTTTTAAAGGTTTTACTGAAAAAATAAGAAAAGAAAAGACTCAATTAGCTAGATAGGTTGAGATTGAATAAAACTTGCCATGAGTAGTAGTCCATACTTGATTATGTGGCATCACACAAGTTGACTTTTTTTTATAAATATATATATATTGGTTAAAAATGGTATGTCTCACCTTATGCCACATATATCTTAAGCATGCACTACCTAACTCATCTATGAGTAATTAAATTATCTTTTTCGAAATTAGATTCATATTTATGGATAGAAATTACTATTTGAAACTTTGTTATCATTGTTATGAAAACGACAATCAACAATCATAAAACGAATAATAAAGAAAAGTGAGAGAAGAAGAACAATAAAAAACACACACGGATTTACGTGGTTTACTAACATTGTGTTAGCTAGTCCACGGACAGAGAGGGAGAACAATTAACGAGACGAATTATAGAGTTACAGAATGAATATCATAATATGGCTAGGGTTTAATTCGAGTTTATATAGACACTCTCATTAAACCCTAATTACAGAATGTGTAAGAATTAAATACAGAATGTTGATGCGGAATGCATTGCAGCAATGCGCTCCAATGCGAGATGCGTTTAAGTGCGGGATGTTCTAAGCGAGACCCCCAACTACTAATCGCAGGGCATTGGTGCATTTAAGGCATATCTCAATAATCATATTAAACCGTATGGACTTCTATATAAAAATCAAGTAATATTGAAGGAGTAGATTACATATTTTGTAAAGATATTGTCGCACATGGAAATCTTCAATCTAATCTTTTCGAATCATATATATCTACACACTTTTAATCAAACTTCATCGGTTAGTCTTTTGTTTTGGTTTTACTTAATAAAAAGTAGTGTTTTTAAAACTTTATCACGTGCACTAATATGAAAACAACTGAGGTAGAAATAGGTTGCAAAAAAATGAAACGTGTACGATGACAACGAATATGAGCAGATGCACCGATATTCAATATCGAAGAACTCGATAAAAATAGATCAGAAAATTGAAAGTTTATCATAGTGTGATAAGATGTACCTACAATATGCAAGACGGATATCAAGCTTCACAAAATAAGGCTTGAATGTAGTAGAGTGAGGAAATTCTAACACTATGCAAGATCCATATATGAAAGGGAAGCATCAATGGGCGAGGCAACAGATGCAATTGGCACTGATGATAAACTAGAGGAAGATCTGCTAGGTAGAGATGTCGGGGAAATTTTGGACTAATATCTTGGAGGATACTCATTATAGTGAGTGTAGATCGGCCTATATTTCCAAAGTTTTTATCCTTTAGTGCAGAGTGATCGAAAGTGAGGGCGATTGTTGGAGTCAAAAGAACAAGAAAAGCACGTTGTTGTTCTTCATGAGCCACAAGAGTAAAGCTTTGGTGACAGTCGGATTTGGATCCATGAGGATCTGTGATCGCGTTGGTCCAAAAGTGTCATTTAGCCCCACGAGAAAGCTCATTAGATACTCCAATTGAAAGAATTCACCATTTTCTTATAGCCTTCATAAGAATAGAGATCACGCTGCAACTAGATCAATAAATGACATACTCGTCCCAAATGCTCTCAACTAAGATGAATACGTTGTGACTGATTATTGATCATGAACAGATTGGTCAGGCATCATTGCTTCAATTGATTAATGTGTGGCTTGATCTTGCATTGGTAATGCTTTGAAGATTAAGCTAAGTAGCCCTAGCAGAATCAGTGAAAATGATGCTCGTATATATTACTTTGGGAACAGAGTAAAAGATTCATGCAACAACCACATTGTTGTTTCAAGTCCAATCACCAAGATCGAAACTAGAAGGTTGAGTGATGGTTCCATCAACAAACCCTAACTTATTTCAAATTGAGAGAGCAAGGCACATAGAATGACTTTAAGTAGTGTAGTTGTCTTTGTGAAATAGTGTGGACACCCATCTCAAAACCAATTGGTGATGAGAGGGAGTAGTCTGCCTTTAAACACTTAGAGATATCCCTCCTTATCAATGTGGAATTCTTAACATGCCCCTCAAGATGGTGCCTCTTTTGGGCTCACCAATCTTGAATCGAATCTCAATTTCATTTTTATTGGACCGAATACTCGTTTGGGCTTAATGGGCTCTGATACCATGTGAACTAGTGTGGACATCGAGATGGATGTCCACACTAGTTCACAGTCTTCTCTAAGAAATTTAAAAACTGGAACAAGATTTGCAGTATCAAGATCGCTAAGGAAGTGAGGGCTCTGAGTGGGATCAATCGTCGTCGAGGAACATGACAGGAAGCCTCGAGGTGGGTTTGAGAAGCAACGGGTACCATTGGAGAAGACGAGGGAGAGAGGAGACGTAGAGGAAATGTAGAAGAAATTTTAATTTTCAACCGATACCATAATAGAAGGTAAGATCAGACGATTTAGAGGAAATATGCGATGTTTTTGCCATTTCATTATAAGAGTTATTTGTACAATTATACTAGATTGGTTAAATAAACCAGTATAAACAACACTCGGAAGAAAAAAAAAACAATATTTAATCCTTAGTAGGAGAGGTTATAACTATCTATTCAAGTAAGAACGGTGCACTACTCTAGTATTATTTTCAAAGCTCTATCACGTGGTAAATTGTGGATGAACCATTAAATAGACGGCAAAAAGATGGACGAATATGATTATGATGATTTATTAGATTGGAGTTCAGAGGTAGAGTAAATTATAGAAATTAAAATTTAAAGATAATTCTTGAAATTTAACAAAATTATTATAACCAAATAGAAACTTTTGAGACCAAAGAAACAAAAATTGAATCTTATCTCAAATTATTCTAATAGTTTAGATCGTTGTTATTTTCCTATTTTAGATTACCTACAATTATTTACTGATTTAGTTAGATTCTTACATTCAAACTTGTCAGGTACAAAATTCATTCTTAGATTCTTAGTTAGATCCAATCAGTGGTGCCTCACACAATTATACCATATTAGAGAATATTGAGTTCCACCTCAAAATCAATTGACATCTAGGGAAGTAATTCATATCTCTTTTATATTGATGTTGAACTCTTTCACTTTTCAATGTGAAACATTTATGAGATCCTAACAATTATCGGTGTTTCTCTTCAATTCTTGAGCAAATTGGCGCTTCTCCCATCCCAATTGGGTTTAGTTGATCTTTTATTATTAATTTCTTTTCTTCACATATGTTTGGACTTTTCTGATATATAATATCCAAACTTGAGACAGACTATAACATATATTCAATACAAATTTCCCTATACCAGACTGAATTAAGATTTGGATTAAATTAAAATCAAACTCAACCCATTGAATGTAAATTTATATTTTTACAAATTATGTTTGATTGAGAAATTATAATTTTGATATGATTTGTGTTTTTTTGTGTGCTGTGTGGGAACAGAAATAGAGATATCTACAACAAAGACATAGTTTTATGGCACACCATTGGATTTCACCATAATCCTGTTCAAGAGGATTTTCCAATAATGTCCACATTTACTGGTGGCTTCGAACTCCGGCCGGCAAATTTTTTCCACCGGAATCCCATCTTGCGTATGGCAGCTACCGACCATGTCAAGCTTCCACCGCCGTGCAACGCCACTGTTCCCTGATTGTGAATTTGAAATTTCTTAAATACCCCCATCAGTATTATTCTTATATTGAAGTCCTGGCTACAACGTTCTTGTTGTTAAAATTGAAGACCAAGTGACTGTTTTTTAATCGTAAGAATTTCACGTTGTGGCCGTGGAGACTTGGGCTCGAATACCAGCAGCCACAATTATTTTTTATCTTGTGTCTATTTTATGCTTTATTTGCATGTACTTTTAGTTCATTAATCCTTACTTTTTACTTTTAAGTCGGCCAGTTCTCCGGTGAACAGCCGGTAACCAAACAGATTCCCAATCTTCGTCTTCTTACTGGGATTCACAAACAAGAGCTCAGCCAGGTCAGAGCCCATCTGAAGTTAAGCTTCAGTTTCGGTTTTGATGGTTTCTCTTTCTGAGTGAGTAGCGTTTACTTTTTCCGTTACTAACTTGACTTTGACGAAGGAATTGCCGGCGCCATCCACGTCGAGGTCGAGATGGTAGGTGAGATAGTGGTCGTGGTTGACGGCCACTGTGTTGTCGGCAATAAGAGTTCTGTATGTTTAGGCGGTAACATCTACGTTATTTGTAGACGGTGAAGCTTTAACCTTCAAAGGCCCGAGCAACCCGCCATGTTTCTTTATTAGATAATAGAGACGAAAATTCAAGTAAGGAAAGAAGGAAGAAGAGTTATCATATGGAAGTCAAATGATTAATCAGACGCCTCATATAAATCTTTTTTTTATATGAATAGCAAAAATGTTAAAGATCCCACATCAGAAAGAGTTGAGAGCTCATAACCAAGATTGTCAAATCGTGAAACAGAAACATTCCGTTTCGTAGACGGATCGTTCCTTCTTACCACTAGGAACGTCCGATACGGGCGCTTTGCGATTCAAAATTGCTAGCTGAATCGATTTCATCTCGATTCGTTTCGAACCGTACGTTTTGAATCGCAAAATATCCGTTTTTGATAACCTTGCTCATAACAATATATATAAGATATGGGTCACTCACTCCATTGCCAATTGGTTTTGAAATAGAACCTCATATTATCTAACATGGTATCAGAGTTCATAAGCTTAAATGGGTATTCGGTCCAATAAAAATGAAATTGACATCTGATTCTAGATTGGTGAGCCCAAAAGAAGCATCATCTTGAAGGGCATGTTAAATCGCAATATATAAGAAATATGGATTATTCTCCTAATTGTCAATTGGTTTTGAAATAGAACACCACATTATCTAGTAAGAAAGGTATCCCCTCCTTTTCAAATGATGGAAATTTGAACCTTCTTTTCAAAGCATAAGATTTGCAGAGGCTTTATTGTTTTACTTTTCCTGTTCTTTTCGTAAATTGAGAGCAAGTGTCATTTGACTACCTCAAAGTAAAGGAAAGACATCTTATCATCACAAATTCATTTTTAAAATTCCAACTCACCTGTCCACTTAATTCCAAACAATAAAGTCAACTAAACATTGGATGACCAGAGCAGGATTTCCTTTGGCACTTCAGAGAACTTAGTACAGACCATTCAACCAAAATCACTTTTGTAATGCCTTGTTTGTTATAACTTATTTCAGGGCAGACAAAAATTCATTTTGGTCATTTCAAATTCATCCAAACAGTTTTTGGAAACGTGAAGTAAAATCATTGGATCAAGACACAATTAATGTAACTTGTTATTCAAAAAGTGCACACACACATATATATATATATATTATTCTATGACAATTGCCTTGAATGTGAATGAAGTTCATTCTTAAAGTACAATCAAAGGAGGCAATTATGGTTTCAGAGAGAGCAATTAGACCAGTTGACTACCTGGGGTGGAGTAACTTTAAGCGCAGGATTGCTCTCAAAGAAATTGGTTGGTCTCAGCTCAAACCCACTGCTGAGAGTTGGCATCAATGGGAAATCCTCTTGACAAGGCACATGATGAAACCCCATGGTGTACCACATCACTATGTCTTTGTTCTCTATGTCCCTGTCCCTGCATTCATCATCCCATCCACATATATCATTGCTGAGAACATCTACTTTTAACTACTCGTCCCTATCGCTTGAACTTAGTTTCATTTTGTCCTACATTTTAAGCTTAGTTTTAATTTGATTGAACTCTACAAATCATTCCTAACTACCTTATTTTTATCTGAGAGTCCACTTATTTTCTCCTATTTTATTCTCAATCCTAAACCATAAGTGAGTCCAGTAACATAGGCAGAGAAACAGAAAACACTGCTAAGGACAAATTTGAAAAGAAGGGAACAAAAATGCTTCAACCAAATTGAAATTTCCAAATTCTTAAGAACCCAATTTTTTTTTAAATCAATATAGACCAAAATAAAACTAGATCCAAACAATAAGACGAAATTCATACTGATATAGAATCCCCAGAGTAATTAGACATCCATGAGGTACATTTATACATCTTGAAATTACAAGTTGATTCTATATATCACATGATAAAGATAACCAAACCTACTTGTTTATATTATATTTCAAACATTATAAATCTGCACATGCACGAATCCCTTTGTGGACATTCATAAGCAATTAATTGATTCGGAAATAGTTTAATACCTGAGAGTCCAAGTAACCAAGGTATCGTCTCCACGGCTCTGATCCGTGTAGAGTCCAGAAGCCCATTTCTCAGAGCTATTATAAGGTGTAATCCACACATTGTAATTGGAAAAAGCTCCCCTAATTTGGGGGTAATCATCGGAACTCAAAAGGGGATGGGCCGTCGATTTCGGGATCAGACGGTAGCCGACGGGATTCCCCACTCTGGTTCTCCGACTGGGGTTAACGATGGCCAACTCCGCCTGTTGGAGGCCGAATTTGATCCTGGCATCGGCCTCTGTTTTGGCGGTTTCGGCGACGACCGTCCAATAGCTCCGCCTGGGGAAATCGGGATGCGGCGATCGGACGGTGCGGAGATTGGACTTGACGAAGGAGTTGTGGGTGCCGTCGATGTCGAGATCAAGGTGGTAGACGAGGAAATGGTCATGGTTGACGCCGATGGTATTCTCGGCTAACAGCGGGCCGTAGACTTCTTCCTTGATCTGGTCAGTGTTAGTGTATTTTGATGCTTTTATTCCCAACAACCCAGTTAATCCAGCCTGCCAACAAAGGACAAAAACCTAAACTTACGGAATATCATACTCAATTCATTTAGACATGAAAATTTTAATTATTTGGCTCTATAAAACCTTAACCTTCTTTTTTCTTTTTTCTTTTTTCTTTTTTCTTTTTTCATGATCTCTAACTTTAAAGTTTTGCTCCTCTAATTTTGTGGATATAACTCGGCAACTCATTAAGAATTTGAGACTTTGAGGAAAGTGTACTTCCCAAAATCTAAACATTTAACTACAGCATTGTCTTCAAGGGACGGTTGTCTATCTTAACTATAGTACTTTTTTTTATTCGTGAATTTCTTTTAAAAAGTTGATATTTTAATAGATTGAAAATCCTAAAACTTTAATCAATATTCTTAATTATATTGATTGAGTTACTTTTAAGCATTTTAGTTGATAATAAATGTTAGAGGTGAAATTAGTTTACTATGGATCACATAAACCATTGAGTTAGGACAATAGGGACCAAGATCGTAATTAAGATCATCAAGGAAAGAGGTTCGTCCCCAAAAAGTGTTTGAAGCGAAAAAGTGACTTAAATAAATTTTTTTAAAAATGAAACTAAAAACAACTCGAAAAAAAAAGAGTCCGGAGTCAAGCCAACTCATCAATGGGAAGGTTGGTCGAGCCAATCCCATGAGGATCGACCCTTTTTTGTGGGCAACCAACCCCAAATGGAGTCGTACCCTTCTTTGACCAAGGGTCTTTCACCTTTAGACTGGGCCTTAGCCTATCATGGTAATTTTTTGAAGTCAATTGGGCCTTACAAGTGCTTTCATACAAAAAGTGATAAAGTAAGATGAAGGTTTTGGAACCAAGAAAAAAAAAATCTCATAGGGCTAGAGGGAGGCAAAAGAGATTTAAAATGCTCAACAGTATATGTCATTAACTTGCCATCAGGATGAGAAGCTCATTTCTACGAAGTAAGCTTTCTAGCATCCCATATCAGGCAGTTGACCCCTCAAATCACTCTTAAGTTTCTAACTTAGGTATGGAGTTCATGTGACTCACACCACACGAAAGTCTATTATCATTCATGATAATACAAATTTGTGTTTGATTCAACTAATAAAATACCAGTATCCGTATGATAACTATTTGGGTTTTTATTTTTAATTTTTGAAATTTAAGTTTATTTTTACTCAAATTTCTTACGATGTGTTTCATTTTTCTTACAATATATTCATCTTTTCTTAAGAAAGTATGTGAACACTAACCAAATTTTAAAAACAAAAATAAGATTTTTGTTTATTCAAATTTTGATTTGATTTCTAAAAATATAGGTAGGAAATAGAATGTAAGAAAAAACAGTTATTATAAGCTTAAAATTAAAAACAAAATGTGGAAACCAAAATTGTGTTTCCATAAAAAATGATGAAGCTGAGGGAAAGAAAAGTGAAATTAAAGATAATCAAACATACAGTAGCAATGATGGAGCCAGTCTGCTTGAATTCCCAATCAAGAATGTAATCATAGTTGGCCACAGTGGCCACCATCCTTACCACCAAGCTCACTTCCGCCCTCGTCTCTGTAATCTGCAAATCTCACTCACAAATATCATATCTTCTCCTATCATTCTCAAAAAAAAAAAAAAAAAAAATTAAAAACGTGCACTTACAACTTTATTTGGAATTGTACGCTCTGTGTGGCGCCACATGATATCACCAGCGTGGCGTTCAAAGATGCAAAAAGTATTGGACATCTTCACTGGACTCCCATCGGCGGCCGCCATGTAAGTGTCGATAAACACAGCCTTCTCGGGGCAGTCTCGGAGTGGCTCCAGCGGCACAGCGCACTGCCCGAACCCATACTCGCCTGCATCGAAAAACGTCCGGTAATACCACTCCTCGTTTAAATCCATGTATGGCACGAATAGCTCCGACAAAAAGGCTCTGTACAAAACTGGGCGATGCTTTTGCTTTTCTACGTCGTAGATTGATGCTAGCGATATGATCGCTCCAGCTCGCTCGTCGAAGCTCAAGTGGAATTTCCAATTCGCCCAACTGCTCCATTTACCAAACATGCACACATACTCAATTCAATACTCTCTTTTTCTCTAATTTAAATCTCGTCCTCTCAAAATTAAAGGTGATTTTGATTCTTGAATTCCTAGTCATGTTTAGGATCCAAATTTTAAATTGTAAAAAACACCTTCTACCGTCTTGTTTTGGATAGTAATTTATTGGTTTTGAATTGAAACTTCATCTTCATGGTCAAAAGGAGTGCCGTTATGATAATATTATGATGCTACAGTTTTGAAACACTGCCTCATCCAATTATTGTTAAAAAAATATTACCCCTTTTTTTTATATTTTATAAATAGATCATAAATTCAGTTTCAAAACTCTAAAGTTTGTGTCGATTTACGACATTGATAAATTGATTCAGAGTCCAATGTCCTAACCACTAGACCATAGGACCTTGTGTTTCAAATTTCTACAATTTGGTTTTATTCTTACTTAACTGCACATGAAATAGATTTTATTAAAATAAAACATGAAGATGGTAATTGAGTATCTTATTAGAGCTATTTAATTGGTTGAGGTGTCGCAGTTTGAGATATTCTCTTTCCAATGTCTCAGCCTTGAAGTATCTCGGGTTAAGATTTAGGACATGGTTGGTATTAAGTGAAACTTCCATTTTGCAATGTCCAAAACAAAGCATTTTTTTTTTTTATCCATGAATAATTATGTATTTCATTCTGCTTCAGTTAGTAACAACTTGAACTAAATTTCAATATTTAAATGAATAATAATGAAATTGTAAGTTTGTATAAAATGATGAAAAGGCATGGAATTATAATGTGATGCTGACCTAACGGAGTGACCATCGAGCTTGAAGCTGGGGCCTTTGGGCTGCACCACCTTGATTCCATTGAGCCGTGGCAAAAACGGAGGCTTGAGCATTGATTCTCTGTACTCCGTCCCATCGGCCTTCGGCATCGGAACCACATATCTATCTCGAAACTCAACGATCTTCATCTCGTCAAGGTCGACGGTGACGACCACGCCTTCCACGGGCCTCATATACAGATTAACACTCCCATCCAAATAGAAACACTGAACCTTAACCATCCTCCTCAGCTTCCTCTTTTCCCCGAACCACCCCACGCTGAAGCACACGCAAACCACGTTTTCTACTTTCAGGCCTCTTTTCTGCACAGCCGCCGCGAACGGCGGGTAAGACGGCGGCAGTGCGGCGGCCGCGAACTGCTCCTCGGATGTGAACTGCGGGTAGGCGGGACCGGAGTAGACCCGGTTGGAGAGGATGGTGTTTCGGGCAAGGTCTATTAGGATCTCGCGGGTGGTTTTGTTGTGGCGGACGGTGGCGGTGGCTCGGCGGGGCGGCGGTGGGGATTTGGGGTTTGAGAGCCATGAGAGGAGGGATTGCTTGTCTGGGTCGTCGAGGGTTACGTAATGGAAGGTCACGTTGGGGCCGGTGGTGTTGGTGATGAGTGTTTGGATGAGTTTGAACTCCGGCGGTGAGAGTGGGTCCAGAGGGTGGCGGTGAACGGCGGCGGAAACCAAGAGTGGGAGAAGGAGGAAGAAGAGAATGAATTTGAAGTGCTTAAGTTTTGACATTGTTTGCGATCTTTTTGGAGGTACAAATAACGTTCCTTCAACATTATATAATGACTAAATTTTCAAAAACAAATCGATTTTTATTTTCAAATTATGGGTTCAAATACTATTTTGGTAATAATATTTTGAAACAAATGAAAATTTTGAAAAAAATCTAACAAATTTTCAATTTTTTGAAAGTCTTAAACATAAATACATCTATTCAAAAGTTTAAAAATTAAAATTACGTGAATTAAAATAATATTAAAACTAAAATTAATTCATTAAAATACCAAAATTATATTGACAAACACTACTTTTACATCTACTTTTATATATTTACTCATTTTCATTGTCTCTGGTCTAAGGAAAAGTGTGGTTATTTCAATCAAAATCCAAGTGAAATTTTAAAACAAAAGATAATAGTTTTTAAGAACTTGTTGATATTTTTAGAATTAGACTTAAACAATTGAAATATTTCTTGGAAAAAGATTAATAAATACAAAGAAAAAATTTCATGATTATGAAATAGTTAGGTAATTATTTTCTTTTTTTAATACAAATTGGGGAATAAAGACCATAAACCCTACATGTAAGAGGTATCACTATTCTCAAATAAACGAGAGTTCAATAACGATTTTCGCGAAATTATCCCATGGTATTGAACTGATTTTCTAATTAATTTATGAGACTGATATTCTCTTTCAGTTCCAACCCCCAATAAATATTTTGGAAATTTTCAATTCAGGCTCAACTTTAGCTGCAGTATTCACAAACCACAAAAATTACTATTTTTTTTGTAAGGATTAATTATGTACATAATTTCTCATTCATTATTTTAAAATTAATAATTTTAAATGTGAACATTTTTTAAAAATTATTCCTTATAAAACACTTCTAAGACTACTTTTACGTTTTTTTAAAAAAAAAGTTTAGCAATCAAAATAAAATAAATCTCGAATTTGAAAATTTAAAATTAAACTTTAAAAAATTTAGACATTAAAATGGAACTAATCACAAAATTTAGAGACAAGAATAAGACTTTTAAAATTTTAAAAAGTATAATAGTACAAGTATTTTACCTAAATTTAAAGGGAAAATGTTGGAAGGTTTCAATCTAAATCCATGAATAAAAGAAGTTTGTAATGTACTCAAAAAAAAAAAAAAAAATTGTAATGTTTATTAAAGTTCGGACTTATTGTTGACATAAAACATGTATATCTTTTGTTTGAGAATTTTAATTAACCAATTTTCATTAATAATAATTTCAATTTTCGATAGGATCGAATTTTGTTTTAAAATATCATCTCCTTTGAGTTTTAGATGAAAAAATGTTTATATTATGTTAGAATAATATGTACTTTTTTTCTCTTTGTATACAATTTCTTCCATGAAAATTTTAAAAATAATCTTTTTTCTCTGTCTGAAACTCTACTTAGAGAATACTATTATTCTCAAATAAATGAGAGTCAAATATCGATTTCGATATTAAACTGGATAACTATTTCCATATAATTTAATAACTATTTCCACCGATCAATAAAATCATACGACCACCAACTATTTCCATATAATTTAATAACTAGTTAATTATAAAGAATTAATGATTGGGAGAATCGTGTAAGTTACTTGATCTTACCTAGGATTTGGAAGTTATGAGATTTAATTGTGATTAGGGGCCTTGAAGTTGAAAAGAATGTGTGGACTTATATGATGGCCTATTATTGGCCACGGTTAAGAAGCTGAGCCATTAATTGGGAATCTTCTTGGGGAAGAATAAAACTACTTCATTATTAAATAATTGTTAAATTGTTAACCAAAAAAAAAGTCGAGAACATTAATATATATGTATAAACCAGAGCTATAAGTTAAATTCTTACCCATCGTTAAAAAAAAATTAAATTAAATTTTTAAAAAATATATATAAAAAAAATAAATGCTAAATTATCATAATTATCTTTGACTTTTACAAAATAATTTTTTTGTTGTTAAAATTTAGATAGAAATCGTTGAAATTTGAACTTTTAATTTGAGAATGATTGTTCAAGTCTTTTGATGTAGAATAAAAAATGTGAGTCTTGAATAGTGTAAGTATAGTGTGATTGTACTTTATTTCAGAAGAAAATGGTTGGCAATGCGAAGAAAAAGTCCTATATTGCTAAGTTAAAAAGAAGATATCAATTATACAAATGAAGATATATCTTCATTTTTAGTGATTCAACGTAGTCATGAGAATTGTTGTACAAATTAAAGTGAGAACGCAAACATGTGGGAGAGGAAGATTAGGTTTTAAAACATGTTATGTTCTTTAACAGTTACGTGGAAAATTTAGTGATGATCAAATATGAATGTGAAGATGTAAGTGTTCCTTAGCACTTACGTTTTTCAAAATAGAAGCAAATTTAAAACAAGACTTTGTTCTCTGCCAAAGTTCATTTGTTTTCAAGTGCTCATCTTTTACTTCTTTGACACTTCTCTCCTACTATTTATTGTCGTTTGAAATCATTAACAAATAAATACATGGAAGATAGTTTAAAATAATTGATTAGACCAAAAAATAACATTATATAACATGTGTGTTTTGTATGACAAAATTTTAGGGGTGTTTGTTCGTCAAATTGGAGGATTTAAAACGAGTATCAACGAACTGCTCTTCATCCAAAACAACATCAAAACTAGTTTTTGTAATTACTGAAAACAACTTCTTATTTCTATTATTCAAAATAACTTCTCATTTTTAATCATTCATTTATAATTACTCTGAAATAATTCGTTTTTAACCCCTCAGTTCTAATATTCTTTTTTTTAACTATTCAAAATAACCACTCATTTTAAATTTACATCCAAATAAGTTATTGTCTCTAACTCTTCAATAAAACAATCACATCCAAACGAATTTTTTGGTACGGCTCTCAATTTTTAACTATTGAAAATAACACATCGGACTAACCACCCAATTTTTATGCAAACACCTCTTATGCGGTAAATTATTAAATAGGGTCTGTTTCAAAAATTTATTACTAAAATAGGTCTCATTTCAAACATTTTCTTAAAATGGGTCTTTGCGTCTCTCAATTAGCTCTCCCTTTCAGTTCCGATCTCTTGAGAACACACGCGGCAAAATCTATTGAACAAAGCTTTGACTTTTTCTCTTTCTTATTTGTTTCCTTAATTCTGTTTTTATTTTACTTTTTTTTCTCTTCTTTCCTCTTTTCAGTTACTGCTTCCTTTCATTCGATTTCCTCTCTCTTTTTTTCTTTTTTTTTGTTTTTTTTTTCTTTATAATATTTTTTTTTCTACAAATATACATTAAACTCCTAAAATTTTCTTTTTCTTATGAATATACAAATATAGGAAATTTATGATTATGTTAGAGTTTGAGTCAAATACCAATTTTCATATTTAAATTTGTGACCATAGAGTTATAAATGAATTAATTCAATCAAAATAATTAATTGCACCACCGATTCATTTTATATTAAAACAAATTATTAGTAGTCCTTAATATTTTAGGGAATGTAACCGAGGGTTAGTGGCGCAGTTGGTTATCTTGTCTGGTGTTAATCCATTTCAACTTTACCGTCACGAGTTTGAGCCCGAAAATCGGTATGAATATATATAAATTATTATTTAAAAAATATAGATAGACATTTCTTAAAATCTTAACTACTAATTTTTAAAATAATAATAACAATTAATTATCATTTATTTTAATGTTTGCCATATAAATTACATTATAATCTTAACATTACAATAAATGGAAAAAAAATAATTTCCCCATTTATTATAACTCTAAATCAATCTGCATAATAATATTCACATTGCTTAAATTTGTATGTTCATGAGAAAAATAAAAGCTTAGGAGTTTAATGTATATATGTAAAAAAATAAAATATTATAAAGAAAAAGAAAAAAAAATAATGAAAGAAAGAAAGCAGTAACGGAAAAGAGGAAAGAAGAGAAAAATAGTAAAATTAAAACAGAATTAAAGAAACAGATAAGACAGAGAAAAAGTCCAAACATGCATTGAGTAAATTTTGCCACGTGTGTTCTCAAAAAAACAGAAACGAAAGATAAAGTTAATTGCGTCAGACGCAAACACCCTTTTTAAGAAAATATTTGAAATGAGATCCATTTTTATAATAATTTTTTTAAACAGACCCTTACCCCCTCTTATGACGTAGTGTTGAACTGAATTATCATCAGAAATCAACGCGTTCCTTACTCTTTCGGTATATATTTACATTGGTTATTACATATAAGGGTTTAAAGAGGAGTAGATTATAGAAATTACAACTTAAAAGACACCATTCTTAGAATTTAACAAAATTGATGGAACCAATTTGAAACTTTGAAGCCGTAGAAACAAAACTAAATCTAAACTCAAATCTCATATACTAAACTAAATTAAGAATTTTATAAATTTAAATTGTACGGACTAAATAAAAACCAAACTCAAAATGTATTCACGAGTGTCATTGTAAAGTTTTCTTTTAGTAGTGTTATAATTTACCAAAAAGAAAAACTTTAGAGATATCTACAAAAAAGACATAATAGATTTCCAATAATGCCCATACTTAACGGCGGCTTCGAACTCCGACCGGCTAATTTCTTCCACCGCCACTGTTCCCTGATTGTGAATTGAAAATCTCTGAAATACCCTCTTCAGCATTACTCTCTAATTAATATTATTTTTGTAGTTAAATTTGACAATAAAGTGGTTGTAGTTTAGTGGTAAGAATTTCACGTTGTGGCCGTGGAGACCTGGGCTCGAATCCCAGCAGCCACAATTATTTTAGTTTTCGATTGTTTTTTCAATAAACAAAACAACAATGGTTTGTTTCTGTTTATATAAAAGAAAAATGGTTTGCTTCTGTTAAATAAATGCTTCTGATTATGATAGAAGTGCTACATTTGTTTAATTTTGATTTTGGAAAGAAAATGCTTTAGACTATAATAAAATATATTGCTCTTAAAATTTTTTATTTATATTCTTGGATTGATAAGAGATTAGTAGTTTTATCTTTTTGGAAAAAGGATACTAATATATTGATATAGAAGCTTGCAAAAGGCAAGCAGGTCCCCAAAAAAAAAAGATTTCCAACTTGAAGCAATACTTACATTGTAATTTTCAAATAAATTGGATCTAGTGCATCATTTGGCTGCAGATAAAGAAGGGCTATTATATTTGTGGTCATTTGGGGGCTGTTTGTTTAAAATGCCTCTTTTTAAATTCATTCTTAATATTTGGCTTTGAGATCCTTCACTATAACAAAAGGCACTAAAAAGGAAAGAGTTTGTGTTGTGGCTAGCTTGAAGAACCTCCAAATATAAATTTGAGACATTATTCCATATAGAAGTAGAAAATCTGCCGCAGAAGAATATATGTTCTATAGACTTCGAACTCGAATCGCATAATACGCAGCAGAAAGGGAGAAGATAAGTATTGGGACATCGTAGAAGCGTGTCGTCGGTCAAGCATAGTGCAACGTGAAGATTCTCTGTAAAGCATAGTGCATCTTGGCTTGCAAGGACCGAGCATTTTGGTCGATAGACCATGCTTCAACAAGCTTCATCATAGGATTACGGAGAACTCACCACCCTTTCCATTGATGCCTTTACAAAGAAAAGTTCTAAGTTCTTTTTTATTTTTTTACGGACAGTCATCAAAGCTTGAAAAATGGATAACATGTAGGTGGTAACATGGTCCAACATCGCTTGAACAAGAGTTAAACGACCACCTTTTAAAGAGATGGTTATATTGCCATCACCTATGTAATCTTTTTGAGAAATTGTATTGAATGCATTATTCTCACAAAATAATTACAAACATAGATAAATTTTAAAATTTTGTATGAATAGTCATTAATACGTTTTAATATTATACTGTTTAATAAATTTTTATGTATTATAAGAAAATATAGGATAATATTCTCTAATACTTATAATTGCTAATTGGTTTTTTAAAAAAAAATGATCATTTGTAATTCTTTTCTAAATTTGACCAATCTAGTAAGTTTCTCGATCTTTTTTTAATCTTCTTACCCATATTTTTTTAAAGAATGATGCACAAGATTGCAACTCCAAATATCGGCTAGAGCCATCTACATAGGATGATTAATATGGATGCCAGAAACAGACAGCTTCTTGAGATTTATCTTTACATCAGATGCAAGCTCGAAACATTTGACTATTTTCCTAACCTTCAAGAACATAAAAACATCATCAGCAAACAACACGAGTTATTTGAGGAGAATACAACCGTGAATGAGAGATTTATCTTGAACATGTATTAACAATCTCGATAAATAGTTAAACAATGATTTTAGTTACCGCATTTCAAATTAAGAGTTTCTCACGTAATGTGTTTTTCTTAAATAAAAAATCAACAACATTCGAGATTCAAATCCGTAACGAACTAGTTACTACTTAATACATGATGTCACTAGAGTACTAATCATTTTAACTAGACGTCACGTGTTTAGGGTAAGCAAGTACAAAATACATGGTAAATTAGATAAATAATAAAAGACAAATTGCGCAAATTATTTCTTGAACTCCGAAATTTGTTATATTTTACAATCAAGTCCATGAATTTTAAATTTGATCAATGTTGTAATGACACCAATAAATTTTTTATTTGATCAACTAGTGGTCTCCTATACTTTGTTTAGGGGGTGAAATTGCATTCATATTTTTATTAATTAATGGGTTAAATATAAGAAAGTTAATCACTTATTCTTTACAAGGCTCAAAAGAAGCCTAAATTTCTTTTTAATGGATCATTTAAGCAAAGGGTTTGAATCAAAAAAATTAGCTGGTCGGAGCTCAAAGCCGCCGTGGAGGGCGGTCATGGCCGGAAACTCTTCCTGACAAGGGCTGTGATGGAACCCCACTGTGTACCATAAAACAATATCTCTATTCTCAATTCCTCTGTTTCTGCAAAAACCACACAAAATAAAATCACTTCAGCTAAATAAAATTAATAAATTCTACGGCAAAAAAATTAAAATCTATGAAAGTTAATAAAAAAAGTAACCTTTTGGCCCAAACAGCTAAGCCATCATCTCCCAGGCTCCGATCGGCGTAAAATCCCGCCGGCCACTTCTCCGACTTGTTATAGGGTGTCACCCAGAAGGGATACTTGGTGTAAGCGGCTCTAATCTGAGGGTAATCATCGTCGGCCAGTAGAGAATTAGCCGGTTGTCCGGTGAACAGCCGGTAACCAACTGGATTCCCAATCTTCGTCTTTTTACTGGGATTCACAAACAAGAGCTCAGCCGGGTCGGAACCCACCTGAAGCTTAGCTTCACTTTCGGTTTTGATGGTTTCTCTAACAACTTTCCAGTAACTCTTTCTGGGTGACGTAGCGTTGACTTTTACCTTTACTAACTTAGCTTTGACGAAGGAATTGGCGGCGCCGTCCACGTCGAGGTCGAGGTGGTAGGTGAGATAGTGGTCGTGGTTGACGGCCACTGTGTTGTCGGCGATCAGAGTTCCGTATGTCTCGTCGGTAACATCTACGTTATTTGTGTACGGTGAAGCTTTAACCTCCAAAAGCCCCGTTAAAGCAACCTAAGAACTAAGAACTTTAATAAAAAAGAACCATGGCCGAATCCCAACAAAAAAAAACATGATTCACAAAATTGAATGTTCAATTAAGGTAAATCTAAATTTTTAACCCACCTAAACATAATACAATTAGTTTAGACACAAGGTCTAGGTTTACGTTCCCACCAATTACATTTTAATAATATTTGTAGGAATCAATCCAAAATTTAGAAACAAAAAAAAATAACTATTAAAAGTTTGTTTTTGTTTTTTAAAGTTGGTTAGCATTTTCTACTTTCTTTCCGGATAGATGGATATGTGGTAGGAAAGTTAGGACATTGTAAAAAATTTGAATAAAAATAAATTTAAATTTCAAAAATCAAAAACAAAAAACCAAATAATTATTAAACGGGCCTAAATAATTTAATACTAAATTAAATGAGAAATGAAGATGAAAGGAAGTACCCCAACTTTAATAGAGCCACTTCTTTTGAATTCCCAGTCAAGAACATAGTCATAATTCCCAACAGTAGCCACCATCCTAACCACCAAGCTACTTTCTGGTTCCCCACGTCTAATCTGCCAAAAACAAAAAAGAACTAAAACCATTAAATAAACTGCAATGCTAAAAAAACAAGAGTAGAATTTTATCAAGAAATCAACAGAATTCATTCCCATTACCACTTTGCCGGGAATATTTATCTCAGTATGTCTCCATAAAACATCTCCAGAATGGCGTTCAAAGATGCAAATGGCTCTCGATACATTCTGCGGCCGCCCATCATCACCGGCCATGTGGCCATCCATATACAATGCAGTTTCCGGGCAGTCGATCAGCGGCTGCAGAGTGTCTGCTGACCGCCCAAATCCAAACTCTCCCATGTCCATGAAAGTTCTGAAGTACCATTCGTTCGTTGGATCCATATATGGCACAAAAGTTTCTGAAATGTGTCCTCTGTAAAGCACTTGTCTGAATTTCTTCTTCGCGTCGTCGAAAATGGAAGCTGTTGAGATAATTACTCCAGCTCTGGCGTTGAATCCCACGTGGAAGACCCAATTCTCCCATTTCACTTGATGGCCTTCGACGGTGAATCTTCTCTTTGCAGCGTTGCAGTTGGAGGGTTTGGGCACTGTTTTCTTTGATTGGTAATCAGTTCCTTCTGATTTTGGTAAAGGGGCTGTGAATCTGTCGGAGTAGTTGATGATTCTCATGGAATCCACGTCCACAAGTGTAATGATTCCTTCGATTGGTCTAGCAAAGACATTGCTGGTTCCATCTCTGTAAAAGCACGCAACTTTAAGAAGCCTTTTGGTTGTTTTCTCTCCGTACCAACCTACTGTGAATGGGATGCAAGAAACATGAGACAAATTCAAGCCTCTCCTATGAATGGAAGCCTTGAATTTGGGGAAATTGAGAGGGAGTTTGCTGGCTTGAAAGAGCTCGATAAAAGTAAAAGGAGGATAGCCATGGCCATTGTAGACATGGTGGGATTTAACCGAGCGAGTGGTCAGGTCTACAAGTAGTTCATGAGTGGAATCGGCTGCCCGGACCACGACGTTGGCACGGCGGGGCGGACGGTGGACGGGGTTGTTTTGTTCACTAGAAGAGAGCCAGGACAGAACATCTTTCTTCTCTGGTTCTTCCAAGTCAACAAAGTGAAATGTGAGATTTGGGAGATTTCCCAGGTGGGATTTCTGGACAGCAAGCCTTATTTGGTCGAGCTCCGCCGGATTAAGAGGGTCGAGTGGATGGAAAAGGGATGGCGCCGCTGCGCAGAAATGAAGGTAGAGGACTACAAGAAGAAGCAGAGGAAGAGTCATGGAGGGAGGGGGGAAAATTCAAATGGCTTTGGGGCGTTTACCGATCTCTTTTAATGATGCTCCAGCAAGGAAACCACCCTGTTACTTCATTAGATAATAGAGATGAAAATTCAAGTAAAGAAAACAAATAGAAGAGTTCTCATATGGAAGTCAAATGATTAATTAACTGCCTTATATCAATAAATTTTTAATGGAATGGCAGAAATATAGATGAGGAAGTCCAACTGCTTTGTTTAATACCCTCCTTTTCAAATGATAGAAATTGGAAACTTCTGTCCAACGCATGATGTTTGCAGAGGCTTTATTGTTTTACTATTCTTTTTCTTTTCTTGCATTGAGAGCAAGTGTCATTTGACTACCTCAAAGAAAAGGAAAGACATCTCATCTTCACAAATTATTTTCTAAAATTCTCAACTCACCTGTCCACTTAATTCCAAACAATAAAGTCAACTAAACATTGGATGATCAGAGTAGGATTTCATTTGGCACTTCAGAGAACTTAGTACAGACCATTCAACCAAAATCACTTTTGTAATGCCTTGTTAGTTATAACTTATTTTAGGCATGACAAAAATTCATTTTGGTCATTTCAAATTCATCCAAACAGTTGTTGGAAACGTTAAGTAAAATCATTGAGTCCAGACACATCTTATGTAACTTGTTATTCAAAAAGTGCACCCATACATATATTTTTCTATGAGAATTGCCTTGAATGTGAATGAAGTTTATTCTTAAAGTGCAATCCAAGGAGGTAATTATGGTTTTTCAGAGAGAGCAACTACACCAGTTGACTACCTGGGGTGGAGTAACTTTAAGCACAGGATTGCTCTCAAAGAAATTAGTTGGCCTCAGCTCAAACCCACTGCTGAGAGTTGGCATCAATGGGAAATCCTCTTGACAAGGCACATGATGAAACCCCATGGTGTACCACATCACTATGTCCTTGTTCTCTATCTCCCTGTCCCTGCATTCATCATCCCATCCACATATATCATTGCTGAGAACATCTACTTTTAACTACTCGTCCCTATAGCTTGAACTTAGTTTCATTTTAAGTTTTAAGCTTGATTGAACTCCACAAAGCATTCCTAAACTACCCTATACTTATCTGAAAGTCCACACATTTTCTCCTATACTGTACTCAATCCTAAACTATAATAGAGTCCACTGACATGGGTAGAGAAACAGAAAAACACTGCCTCAAACTATAAGGTGAAATTTGAAAAGGAAAAAAAAGTGCTTCAACCAAATTGAAACATTTTGTAATGATATAATAACCCAAGAGTGTTTAGACATGCAAGAGGGAAATTTATACATCTTGAAATCACAAGTTGATTCTATAAATTGGTAGGAGAGTTAGTTGAGTTTACTAATAAGCTCGTTCATCCCACTAACACTATATATCACATGGTAAAGATAACCCAACCTACTCTACTTGTATATATTATATTTCAAACATTATAATTTATAAATCTACACAACAAAAACAGGCTAGAAGATGATTCCCTTCACCTAATCACATGCACTAATCCCTTTCTTAACGTTAATTAGAAATTAATAAATTCGGATGGAGTGAATGAAATAGTTTAATACCTGAGAGTCCAAGTAGCCAAGGTATCGTCTCCACGGCCCTGATCCGTGAAGAGTCCAGAAGCCCATTTCTCGGAGCTATTATAAGGTGTAATCCACACATTGTAATTGGAAAAAGCTCCCCTAATTTGGGGGTAATCATCGGAACTCAAAAGGGGATGGGCCGCCGACTTCGGGATCAGACGGTAGCCGACGGGATTCCCCATTCGGGTTCTCCGATTGGGGTTAACGATGGCCAACTCCGCCTGTTGGAGGCCGAGTTTGATCCTGGCATCGGACTCTGTTTTGGCGGTTTCGGCGACGACCGTCCAATAGCTCCGCCTGGGGAAATCGGGATCCGGCGATCGGACGGTGCGGAGATTGGATTTGACGAAGGAGTTGTGGGAGCCGTCGATGTCGAGATCAAGGTGGTAGACGAGGAAATGGTCATGGCGGACGCCGATGGTATTCTCGGCTAACAGCGGGCCGTAAACTTCTTCTTTGATTTGGTCACTGTGAGTGTATTTTGATGCCCTAATTTCCAGCAACCCGGTTAGTCCAACCTGTCAACGGTTGATGGGCAAAAACGTAAATTTCACCAACATTATTGGAAATTTTCTTAAACTAAAATACATGTTTTTTTTCTTGGACTAATTACTCGAGGCAACCGACGAAATCTTTAAATTTCTTCTATTTTTTAATTCCGAATCTATAATTTGTAAACGTGTGAGATCGCTCGATATATTATTATAACGTGATATTTTTTGAGAATTTCAATCTTGGAAAAGTAGGGAAGTATCTTATTAAGTATTATCCTCATGATCTAAAAGTTATAAAGATTGTGTTCTTAACTGATTTTGAGATGGTATTTCAAGAGTTTTAATTTTGGGGTGTTATGGTTTAAATTAATATTATATGAACAAGTCATATAACATCAACTTAAAAGAAAATAATTATGGCCTAAACACATGTTTAAAGTTCTTTTACCGTTGGAGTGCTTTGTGCAAGAGATGATAGGTGAGGCTAATGAGAGAAATGATATGTGGAATCAAGTACGTCAAGAGAGGAAAGAAACAACATCTCATGGAGGTGAAGGAATCCAAAACGCTCAAATATTATATGTCATTTACTTCCCATCTTGATGGTGTTAATTAGTAAAACATTTTCAGAGTTAAATTCAAGCTTAAATGGTGACTTTATAAGTTGAAAGATATTTCGAAATGAGAGTTTTATATGAACGATGAGCTTAATTTTACAACATAGGCTTTCTTACATCTCAAACTACGAATTAGTGTTCTCTCAAATCACTCTCAAGTTTCTTACTTAGGCATAGAGTTCACTTGTTTCACACCACACCAATATTGTCGATTCTCTCTACTTATTTGTTATAATATAAATTTACCTTTGATGCAACTAACCAAATTACAACTATTTAATAATAGAAACTCAATATATGTATATAATAAGATTGAGATAGTGAGATAAAAGTTTATTAGAATCAACCCTAAATTAGACTTACATTAGCAATGATAGAGCCGCTCTGTTTGAACTCCCAATCAATAATGTAGTCGTAGTTGCCCACAGCTGCAACCATCCTCACCACCAAGCTCACTTCCGCCCTCGTCTCTCTGATCTGCAAATCTCCATCAACAATATGAATAAATCATACAACTTTTTGTATCCAATATCTACAAAGTTTTTAATGTGTTTATGTATAAACTATTATAAAATTGTCTAATAGTGAAGAGAGATTTAGAAAATTAAGCAGTGATAAGTTCAAATATATGATGATTATTTGCATAATGATTAATTATCACCACTATCTAAATGTCGATCAAATTTCCAATCTAAATAAAAAGAATAAAAAGTAACAATGCAACCTTTTAGAACCTAAAACTGGTTAATAAGAGTAATAGATCAACCCTATCAAATTTTTCATATGATAAAAGTTTTTAAAAATTATATTATTAAAAAAAAGTAAATGATCCCCGTAACTCATTCTTACTAGTCTATTCGGAATGGTACCCTCGGTGTGGCGCCACATGATATCACCGGCGTGGCGTTCAAAGATACAGAAAGTATTGGGCATCTTCACCGGACTCCCATCGGCGGCTGCCATGTAGGTGTCGATAAACACAGCATTCTCGGGGCAGTCTCGGAGCGGCTCCAGTGGCACAGCGCACTGACCGAAGCCGTACTCGCCGGCATCAAAAAACGTCCGGTAATACCATTCCTCTTCCAAATTCATGTACGGCACGAACAGCTCTGATATGAAGGCTCTGTACAAAACTGGGCGATGCTTTTGCTTTTCTATGTCGTAGACTGATGCTAGCGATATGATTGGTCCAGCTCGCTCGTCGAAGCTCAAGTGGAATTTCCAACTCGCCCAACTGCAACGTTTAAAAAAAATTCCATATTTCTAATTCAAGTTAGTTTTATATCCGGTGGAATAGTGATGGATCATCTCCCAGCAGCTAAAAGGTGCTTGGATGAGGTTTTGGACGAAGAATTAATTTGAAGGGTTACTATCAATAGTTAGAAATTGAGAGTTGCAGTCAAGCAAAACAATTTGTTTGCATGTAATCTTTTTTATAGAGGAATTAGAAACAATAATTTGTTTGGAAGTAAGTTTGAAATAAGTAGTTATTTTGATTAGTTAAACATGAATGATTAGAAATAAATAGTTATTTTTAATAATAAAAATAAATAGTTGTTTTGAATATTTACAATAACTTATTTGTATGTAATTGTTTGTAGTAGTTAGTAAATACATAAATCGTCCATAAATTCAACCAACAAGCATTCTCTAATCTACTTTAGCTAATAAGTTTGAATTAGAATCCCATTTAATCTAGTAATTCAAAAAAAAAAAACCCTTAAGGGCAATCGCATTTCAAAGAACACGGTTTTGAAAAATAAAAAATTTAGGTCTCGTTTATGAAATTTAAGACGGGGCCCTAAAAACTAGGTCCTACCGAGATTTGAACTCAAGTTACTGGATTCAGAGTCCAATGTCCTAACCACTAGACCATAGGACCTTATATTTTCTTATTTTACATTTGTTTATAATAGTTTATAAACACTTAACAAATATCTGTAATTCACTATTTTATTCTCTTTCAATGAAAATGAAAATTTCACTTATAATATCTACAAATAGAAATTTATGTCTACAACTTCTATTTTGTCTAATTGTGTCATTTTATTATTATTATTATTATTATTATTATTATTATTATATATTAAGAGTAGTCAATTTTAATAATTAAAATAATAGTAACCAATTAAAACTTAACTCAACTAAACTATTATATATACACTCTTAATCAAAATATAAGTTCAAATGTACTTGAAAACAAAAGTATAATAAAACAATCATAAAATAGGATTAGTGTGAATAAGATGCAAGATGCAGCCAAACCATATAGTTTAATATATATATATATGAGTGTGTATATGTATGTATATAACTATTTTTTAAAAATAAAAATATCATACGAATCAAATTCAAAATAAGCACATGTCATATCCAATAAGGTTAAAATCTCACTTGTAGGGAAAAAAAATTGATAGTAAAGCATATTCCATTAAAACTGCTAGTCACGAAGATCATAGCAAATAAATTAAAATAAATGGTAAACTATAAATAATAAATTTGATTTTATGATTGAAGAAAATGCTAATTTAGTCCCTATTAATGTAAAAATTTACGCGTGGAGAGAGATATAATTTAGTTATATGGTCAATAATAATAATAATTTTTGTCTCGAAAGATTAAAAGGTGAAATTTAATTATTCTTCTATCAATGTTAACGATGTTGGCTCGACCAAAAAAATGCGAATTTTAAAACAAAAAAAAATGAATAGTTACCTACTTCATTCGTCCAAATTACAAAAGACTCCTCCAACTATGAATGATATGAAATAAATTATATTTTTTAAAAAATAACTAAATTGTAATTTTGTTGAAAGATGAAGAGAATTTTAAATTTAAAAAGACTAATGAGATGGGGTCACCTAACGGAGTGGCCATTGACTTTGAAATTGGGGCCATCGGGCTGCACCACCCTGATTCCATTTAGGGGCGGCAAAAACGGGGGCTTGAGCATTGATTCTCTGTACTCCGTCCCATCGGCCTTCGGCATCGGAGCAGCATATCTATCTCGAAACCCAAGGATCTTCATCCCGTCAAGATCGACGGTCAGGGTCACGCCTTCGACGGGCCTCATATACAGATTCACACTCCCATCCAAATAGTAACACTGGACCTTCACGATTCTCCTCCGCCTCCTCTTCTCCCCGAACCACCCCACGCTGAAGCACGCGCAGACCACCTCTTCCATCTTCAGGCCTCGTTTCTCCATCGCCGCCGCGAACGGTGGGTGCGACGCCGGCAGTGCGGCGGCCGCGAACTGCTCCTCGAAGGTGTACGGCGCGTAGGCCGGGCCGGAGTGGACCCGGTTCGAGAGGATGGTGTTTCGGGCTAAGTCTATGAGGATCTGGTGGGTGGATTTGTTGTGGCGGACGGTGGCGGCGGCGCGGCGGGGCGGCGGTGGGGATTTGGGGTCTGAGACCCATGAGAGGAGGGATTGCTTGTCTGGGTCGGCGAGGGCGATGTATTGGAAGGTGGCGTTGGGGGCGGCGGTGTTGGCGATGAGTGTTTGGATGAGTTTGAACTCCGCCGGGGAGAGTGGGTCCAGAGGGTGGCGGTGGGCGGCGCCGGAAATGAGGAGTGGGAGGAAGAAGTACACAATGAGTTTGGAGGGGTCACGAAGCTTTGCCATTATTTGGGGGTCTTTCTTGGAAAGGACAAGTTTCCTTAGCATGAAGGGAGTTTTTGTTTTAAGAGGAGGTGAGATGAGGTAAAGAGTTGAAGTCTATTTTTTCACCCATCTCATCCTCTTTCTCTTTTTTTTTTTTTAATTTTAAATTTATTCATCTTTTTATCTTTATATATATTTACTTATTTTATGTTTGATATATTTTTTTATAATATTATTATTATTTTAATATATCAATATATAATTATAATAATTATGTTATTATTATATCAAATTTTTATTTAAATATATTTGAATTTTAAAATTTAAAATAAATATATATATATATTTTCTCTTAATATAGGATCTTGAATTTTCATATTTTTATTCAGTTTTTAATCTTCTTTAATAACAAAAAAAATTATATAATTTCAAATATTTAGAGAAAGATTATAAATATTATATTTAAAAATTGTGTGTTTATTTTTAATATTAACAATAAATATATCAATTTATTATTAAAATAAAAATTAAATTTAAATAATTTATACGTATTGAATTTTCATTATACGGTAGATTTAAAAATAAGTATGAACTTATTTTCAATAAACTTAAAATATTAAATTTATTTTGTTTATTAAAAAATGAAATTCAAATTTTATATTTTTGTATTCGACGTTGCACTTTGAAATAATAGTAAGAGTGAATATTTTTTTTTAAAGGATAAATTAATTTAAATAATTTTGAGAGTCTTTGATTGTATATACAAAAAACAACTATAAATTTCAAGACTTGTATGAGTCATAGGGATTGAGATCTATTCTACCTAATAAAAAAAACAATAAATTCCAAAATTTGAGGGATATTTTATTAATTATTATCAAAATATGACCGAGTTCTTTTTTAACTACAAAAAAATAATAAATAAAAAATTTTAAGGGTGTCTATGGTTACCTAGAAGTATCACTGACTAATAAGATAAATATATTTAATTTATTATTACTTATTAATTAGTGTATTTTATTAATAATTCTTTAACATTCGGTAACTATGAATATGAATATGAATGTATAAAAGGTATAAAAAAATAATTTTTTTTAAATAAAATAAAAATTGCTATCAAGGTTCCAAATGGTTTTTATTTTTATTTTTTAATAAATAGAATATTGATATTTTTTAATTTTTTTATTATTTAAGTCTAACAAATCTTTAAAAAAAAATTATTAACGATTTACAGATACTTTAGAATAGTCAAACTTTATTTTGGTGGTGTGAAATTTTTTTTTTTTTCATAAATTTTTTTTAATTAAACAATATTTAAGTATGAAATATTAGAAACTTTTACCTCATGGTTATTATGTCGTATATAGGATTTAGGATTTTAACAATTCGATTGTTGATTTTCGTTTATTTAGGGGGTTTTAACAATTCAATATTTTATACGACATATTTTTTTAATAAACATAATCTTGATATTAACAATTCGATGGTTGATTTTCGTTTTCATAACAATTAATGTAAGAGATTTTTTAAATATATATGAAATCTTTTTAAGGATGATAATAGGTTATGCTATCATTCTCTCATTTCAATGCATATAACTCTACAATGTCTTTTCAAAAAATTAAAAAAATTATTAAAAAAAAAAAATCGGCAACGTATAGAAGAACTCTGCATTTAGCTTATACAACACTATTGAATATCACAAAAAATTATTTACTTTTCAACATTTTATTTTATAACATAATTTTTTTTTAGTTTTAATATGCCACACAACCCAAAAATTATTTTACTCTAATTCAATTTAAGCTATATTTTATTGTTCTTTAGTTAACAAAATTAAAAACATTTATGATGGTAAAAATAAAAAATATTTGAATATGAATATTATATCAGAGTTGGTGGTTATTTCAAATATAAGAAGAAAAAAACAATCAGAGTTAGTGGTCCCCTAACAGTTACATTTTCCAAAATACAAGCAAATTTCGACCCATGTTTGTGTTCTTCAAAAACTCTTTTGCCTTGGAATGCTTTTTTTTTTTCCGTTTGTAAACTCAAAAAAACATTAATAATAAGATTAAAATACCATTTTGAACTTTGAGGTATCACATTTATTTCATTTTAGTCTTTAAATTTTTAAAATTTTAATTTTTGTCTTTCAATTTTTCTAAGGCTTAAGAATGGTCCTTAAATTAAGTAAAAAAACAAAGAAAAAAAGTAAATCATAGTTAAAATTTTGATAAGTTAGCAAGAAAACAAATTATAAAATAATATGATTTTCTTCCTCTCTCGTTCCTTTTCATGTTCGTTTAGACTAGGATCTCAATTTATTTTTATTTGACCGAAATACTTATTTCGACTTAATAGACTATGATATCATATTGGATAGTGTACACATCCATATCAAAATCAATTGGTGATGAGATAAGTAGTCCACTTTTCTCATATATTATTTTGATGTCTTCGTTCTTTTTGATGTGGGATTGTAACAATGGGTGTAGCTACCTCTTGGCCTTTTGTCACATCATTCCTTGATATTCGTGCACCTTGAGTACATGCCCTAGGTTTTCTCTCTTAGGAGTTTTTTTTTTTTTGAGATGCTCTCTTAGGAGTTATTTGATCCATGAGGAAGAAAATTGCACACACATTGAAGGGGTCGCTTTGGTCTTCAATACTCTGGGTCAGACTTTTCCCTACCCACCTTATTTGGGGGTTTATAGGTCGAGCTTTGCCCCACCCACTTTGCCTGGGTCAGGCTTTTCCATACCTACGAGGTATGGGTCGTGCTACCTTCAATTTTTCACTCTCAAAACTGGATCCTCCTTATCGTAGACCTCTCTTCAAACCAATGGAGTACTTCTTTATTGGGTTTTACTATTCGTTTCAAAATATTATGAGTCAATTCAAGACAATCATCCGTCAAATTATGAATTTCATATGAATTGTCTCGTAAAATTAGTTGAGATATACAAAAATCCACTTATACACTCATGAATATTTAAAAACTTGAAAAGCATAATAAAAATTACTTTTTTTAATATTATTTAAATAAAAATTTTGTTGCATGTCAGATATGCATATAAGAAAGCAAATGTTTCTTTAAATGTATCCCCATGTCCATCTTAAATTCAAATCTCTACCTAGTTGAATTTTAAAAAAAATTTAAAAAAGGGCATTATTCAAAGTTTTGACCGTAGAAAATGTTTTTTTTTTTTTAGATTATAACAATCAAGAGTACTCGAAAATGTTAATTTAACTAATAAATATGTTTGTTATACATATTTACTTTTAAAAAAAGTTTGTCCTGGCTAATCTTAAATGGAGTAACATTCTATTTTATTTTAAATTCAAGAATATAATATATACAACAAAATAATTATAATATATGACTCAAATTAACCACATAATTCAACATGAAAGTCGGGGTTATAACTTGATGATATCTAAATCTTTTTTTTTCTTTTTTTTTTTTAATTTTGAATAGGGATAATATCTAAGGGGCTGTTTGTTTGGCATATTTAGATAGTTATATTGAATAGTTAAAAATTGAAAGTTGTAGCAAAAAATTTGTGTGAATGTAGTTTTTGTGTAAAGAACCTAAAGCCAAAATCTTATTTGAATCCAGATTTAAAATAAGTAGTCATTTTTAGTAGTTAAAAAAAAAGGAAATTGTGGTAGATGGTCTCTTTTGTGAAAATATTTACAAATCTAGGAAAATTTTATAAATATTGCAATCTTATTTTTTTATTTATTATTAATTGAAATACAATTCTCCTTATTCCTATTTTACCCCTACCAACTGGGTGGTAGCCGAAATAAACTTCCGCCTTTTTTTTTTACTTACTTTGAAACCTATTATTATTGCAACTAATACATGTTATTTTGTTGTGTTTGCAATTCTTTAACATAGATTTTTTTTTTGCCAAAATTAAAACAACAATCAAGAACAAATAAATAGTCTATCTCACATAAAATCCTTTTTTTATTATTATTTGTTTTTTTATAAAAAACGTTATTTATTATCTCTATAGGGAAATATTGAAGGAGATAATTTTGAATTAGAAATGGAAGTTGAAAAGTGGCACGAAATGAGGAGATTTTTTTTTTTTTTTTAAAGTAGCGTTTTTCTATTTTAATAAAGGTTGGTTTGTCGTGAGGATATTTGTGTAATTTCATAATAAAATAGACTTCCTTAAAAAAACGGTGGATTACTTTTGCTAAAAAAAATAAATTTGAACACGCGTGTAAATCTTTTCTTAGTTTGGTCTAACACTGCAAAAAGCCCTTATAATTATTCTAATATTGTATTATCGCAAAATCATTTTTTTCCAATACTTATACTAACATGATAAGATATACACATGAATCTTATTTATTTGAAAATTGTATTTATTTATTAATACATAATTATTGATTTTATGAAACTAATGGTACCTTTTTCACATAATTTTTTTTGAAGTCGAGAAAAATGTTATTTTTTTGCACTTCAATATATTTGAATAATTAAATCATAATTCATTTTTATTTCATTAATGTTTTTTAGTTTAAAAAAAAGGAAATTTTACGAGCTAAGTTCTTCTCACAAAATAATTATTAAAAATATGCAAATTTTAAAGTATTTACATTCATAATCATGAATATATTTTAATACTATATTATAAATACTTATTAATACATGTATTAATCATTAATACGCTTTAATATAATATTATAAATACTTATTAATACCTGTATTTTTTTAAACGCGTATTAATACATGTATTAATCATTAATACGTTTTAACACGATTATTATAAATACATATTAATATATGTATTAATCACTAATACATTTTAATACAGTATTATAAATATACATTAATACATGTATTAATCACTAATACCTTATAATATATTAATACAATATTAATCGTTAATAGGTTTAAATACGATATTATCAAAACTTATTAATACATATATTAATTATTAATACATTTAATATTGTATTATAAATATTCATTAGTATCAATATTATAAGAAAATATGTAACAAAGCTCATTAATAAAAATACTACATTTGTTTATTTTTTTAAGTGTTTATATTTATAATTATTTTCTAAATTTGTCTAATCTTGTAAATTTTGATTTATATAAAAAATAATTGCGAGATAAATACTTATAAATAAAATAGATATCTTAGTTGTGAAATACCTACTAATTCAGTATTTATACTCAAGTAAACAAAATTATAATTAATATGCATAATATGATCAAGACCACAAAAATAACATTAAACCACGAACTCTTATTTATTTGAAAACCAAATTTATTTATAAATACATGATTAAAGAAAAAAAGATTTCAAATCAAACTATAAAAAAAAAAAAACAAACAAACAAACAAGTAAACCCATTATTTTGGGGGAGATTTTTAAGGAGGTAATTTTGATTAGTAAATTATACTGAAGTTGGAAAAGTGAAGACGATTTTATTTTTTTAAATGGTGATGAGGTGGGTATTTGTGTCTTTTTACATGTAAAAAGAATTTCTATTTCAGGCCGGTTATCTAGTTTTGCTAAAATTTCTATGTATGTACATTTTTGCAATTTTTTTCTTTATTTAACTTAATCCTGCATAAAGCCCTTAAAAAATGATTGAAAAAGAGCGGTGAGTTATTTTGATTGATTTGGAATGAATGATTAAAAATGAATGATTATAAATAATTGAATAATTATAAAGGAATAGTTATAACTCACAAGAGAGTTATTTTTAAAAATAAAAATGAAAAAATATTAATAAAAATTATTTTGAGAGTAAATTTTTTAACAGAAATTAATAAATTATAAAACTAAATCCTACCTAAATATTTCAAACAAATGACCCTTTCTTTTTTTTTAGTACCAAAGAAAGAGAGAAGTTTGAGTCTTCATGCAGGTAAGAATATTTGTTTCTGCTTCTCAACCACGTGACATCTTTTCATTGGACCAATAATTTTCTTTTTAAAACAATAATTTTATTCAATTATTTTAAAAATCAATAATTTTAATTGGACCAATGAAAAGACGCCACGTGGCTGGGTAGCAACAAATATTTGCTACCCAGGTAGCACCCAAACTTCTCTCCCAAAGAAATGGCCCTCGAATCTTTATCTTTATTTTATTTTATTCAAAATGGAAGGCTCTTTTATTAGTGGGTGCAGCTCACGCGCCTTGCTCTAGTCATTAATTTAAAATTCTTTCCAACCAGCAACCACGTGCGTATGATGTACGTTATATTAAAATACCATACGATACTTGTAAAATGTCAGAAAATAATATATTTTGTTTCTTCCGATTTAATACAATAATAACAAAATCATACAAACCCGCTTAATAATGACACTGTGTAATTAATTAGTCTGAAAATTGTTTACTAATCTGACATGTTTTTTCTTGTAAATAGACTAATTATCAGTTTTTTTTTTTTTTGATAAAACTAATTATCAGTTTGTATATGTTAACAAAATGTTAAGATATCATTCTAGTGACTTTAACTTTAAATTTTATTCGATTTTAACTCATATTATTTTATATATAATTTTAGTTTCTTAATTTCAATAAAACTTCAAAACGATCGACTATTTTAAAGTTAGCCCGTTTTTCGAAATTAAAAACATAATAACAGTAATTTCCTACAAAAGTACTTATAAATGTTTTTTATTTTTTGAAGGTTTTACTTATAAAACCTAAAAAATAATTTTATATACGATCATTTAAAAGTAATAAGAAAGGTTGATATAGGCATTATTGAACATTGTCACATATTTTTTATAATATTATTGTTAGTGAGTATTTATAATATAATTAAAAAATGTATTAATGACTATTGATGCAAATAATTTAGAATTTATTTACCTTTATAATTATTTTGTGAAAATATGTTATATAATATAATTTTTTATATTTTAAAATTATTTCTTTAATATAAATCAAAGAGGCGAACCACAACTCCTACATTAATGTAACTGTTATCAAATAAATGAAAATCAAATATTGATTTTCAAAATTAGAGAGAGACATTATTTAAACTGGAATACCACTCAATTTTATAAGATTAATGTAATAGAATTAATGCCACTCAATTTTATAGGATTAATGTAATAGAATTAATGCATGTACGAAACAAAATAATAGTAAATTGAGCCAACTGCATGAATTGATGGTAATATTATCCAAAGAACAACACACCAAACTTATACAATCCTAATTACACGAAATATTCATATAAACATTCCAAAAATATTTCATTTTGACTATTATTTTGAGCGTGTTAGCTTTGAATTATCTATGGGGTGTTTGGGCCACCAAAAATAAGAGGGAGAATGGGAAAATGAAGATGATTCTCCTTGTTTTGGCCACCGGGAATCATTCCTCCATAATCACACTTTCCAAAAATCATTTTTTTCATTCTCTCTTTAACTACTTTTTATTCTCTCTCCAACAATTTTTCATACATCACATCACTATTTTTCATTCACATCATATTCATTATTTTATTTTTCACATAATCATTACATTTATCTTAAACACAAATAATCATTATCCTCATAATCATTATCTTCACCTCAAACACAAATAATCATTCTCTCATAATCATTATCCTCTATATTCTCCCCCTCGGTACCATTCCTCCTTAATCATTAACATTACCCTTGCCCAAACACACCCTTAATCTCCCAATGTTTGGTTGTCGGGAAAATTTGGATTTAATATTTACTAACTATTCTTCAAAAATTACATTCAAACGAGTTATCATAACTACTCAAAACAATTTCTCATTTTTTATTATTCAAAATAACTCGTTTTTAACCGCTTATTTTTAAACATTAATTTTTAGCTATTTAAATTAACTATTCATTTTAAATTTACATCAAAATAATTTATTGTGGCATTGTCTTCTAACTCTTCTACAAAAAAAATTCACATTTAAATAAATTTTTTGCTACAATTATTCCATAAAAATCTACATTCTAACAAGTTATTACAAAAATCTTAATTTCGATCCATTCAAAATAATTTTTCATCCAAACACTTTATTTTTAACAACATTATTTACTTAATAAAGTTTTGTTAAATTAATATAAAAATAAGTTCGGCCAAAACAGAATCAATAAAGTAGATGTAAGCAACCATTTTTAAAATCACACGGTGATTAATGAAATAAAAAAAAGATTTCAAAAAATAAAAGGTGATATTACTCGTAGATTTAAAAAAAAGGTCCTATAATATATTTTATTGTCACAGTTTAAAACACTCGTAATTTGAAGCAGCAAACTTCAAATTCTTAATCATAAAAAAAGCTTTTTTTTTCCCATGATACGTATTTGAAGTTAATTAAAGTCAAATTTGGTTTAATAAAAATAATAATTAAACTGAAAGTAATTCGAGCAGCAAAATATACAAACTTCTAGCCAACAAGAATAGTGTAGATATAATACCAGAAGGTCATGAGTTCGAATTCTCACATCCTTAAAATTGTTGTAGTCTAAAAAAAAAAGTACACATTTCTAATATAAAAATAAATCAAAATTTTAGGCCAATTTTTTGTCATCGATTTATTCCATTTGAGTTTATGCATTTTTAAATGTTATTTTAGTTATGCAACAAAACTCAAAATTGATTCATATATGAGTTTAAAGTTAATTTAAAGGGGATTTAGCATGCATATTACAAATAAGTAAAATAATTCTCTCCATAGCACAATTCTAAAAGTTATACATATGTGGTAAAAGACTTGTGAAATGACTAAAGTACTCCCATATAATTCCATGCCCTAATTCAACTTCTTCCCCCTCCACAATTTCTCTCTACTGCAAGCTCTCCAATTTCCCTCTACCTGCGACCTCATCAATTTCCCATAAACCCATTTGCGTCACGATTTTTCTCTACCCGCGAGCTGTCCGACTTCCCGATTTCTCTCTACCCATTCACTTCACGATTTCTCTCTACCCATCACTCGCGACCTCTCCGACTTCACGATTTTGGGGTTTTTTCTCTGCTACTCGCACCTCTACGACCATCCACTCTCAACCCACTCCGACCATCTCTTCAAACTCCGACTTCACGTTTTGACTTGTCACTATTATGAAATTTGCAGTTTAGATTTCTTCTGTTAGTGGAACTGATAGACTTCTATCAGTGGAATTGATACAAGTCTATCATTGGAACTGGTAGATGTTTATCAATGGAACATTGATAAACTACAACACTGATAGACATCTCATGATTTTTGGGTTGTTTCTCTACTACTCGCACCCTACAACCATCCACTCTCAATCCACTCCGACCGTCTCTTCAAACTCCTACATCACATTTAGACTTGTCACTGTTATGAAATTTGCAGCTTAGATTTCTTCTGTTAGTGGAACTGATCGATGTCTATCAGTGCTTCTATTAGTGGAGTGGACTGACGTAGCTGGAATTTCATAGAGAAATCACAAGAAGAAATGGCAGAGCACGCAAGAAGGAACCAACAAATCGTAAGAAGAAATGGCAGAGGAGCACGCAAGAAGGAAGGCTTGAAGAGGAACTTCAAGAGAAATATTATGGAAATCGGAAGAAAAATCGTAGAGAGGGAGAGGAGCACGCAAGAAAGAAATGGCAAGAGAAATGACAAGAAGGAGGCTTGTAGAGGAAGTTAAAGAGAAGGGTAAATTTGGAAAAATGTAAAATTATTTTCAAAATGTGCTACTTATAGCAAATTCCCTAATTTAAATAAAAAAATGTTAATAATTCATAATAATACTGATTTAAGTTAAGTTAATCCAATAAATAATACAAATATACAAATTTCTAAAATTAAAATCAAATAAAAATTGAGTGGGTCATTGACGCAATGGTTTCATTGTTTGGCTATGAACTAGTTCAACATCAATCTCATAGGTTCGAGCCCAAGAATCCCCCATTATGTACTCATTTTTTTGAAAATGGAAGTACTTTTTGGTCATTTACCCTTTCAATCCAACTCCTCAACACAAGGTATTTATATCACTTTCTTCTTCTAACCTTGCCCCCAAACGATAGGTTAGCTACTCTTTTTCACTTATTGTGTGTTTGAGCCCGTTTATATAAACAACTAGATTGGTTATAATAATTCGACTTATATTTACTCCACAGTTTACTATAAACAGTGGTTACTTAAACCTACGTGCTCATTTGCTACAAACGCACCCTTAATAATTATGAAAGTGATTTAGTGGTCAACATAATCTTGAATAATTGAGATGTGAGGAGCTCAATTCATAATGACCACTCAGTTATAAATTAATTTTTTCACAAATTTTTTTGACAATCAAATATTGTAGGATTAGACGGTATACCATAACAATAGTCGAGAGACAAGACAGTATATGCGTTAAAGTTACGTACATACATATATATATATATTAAAAAATTGAGAATTGTAGCAAAAAACTCGTTTTAATGTAGTTTTTGTGCAGAAGAATTAGAGTCAAAACCTTGTTTAAATGTAAATTTAAAACGAGTAATTATTTTGAGTAGCTAAAAAAGGAATGACTAAAAATGAGCAGTGAATTATTTTGATTGATTAGAAATAAATTAATTGTTAAAAATAATTGAGTAATTATAAATGAATAATAAGAAATATGAGTAATTTCTAAAAGTAAAAATGAGAAGTTAATGAAATTTCGATTTGACATAGATTTTCGAGGATGAATTAGTAAATCTTTCATCTAAATTGCTCCACACAAATAAACACCCATTTGTTTACCACTAGACCAGTGGTGGATGATTGGATGCACTTAAGTCATTGAACTCTTTGTACTCTCAAGGGATGCATCCTAACCTCCATACACACCCACCACATGATTTGTTATTTTGATAATCATGAACTTGACATATTAACATGGTTCCCAACTTTCATGCTTCCTTTTATATTTTTATTTACAATAATTATTTGTTTTTTTTTCCTTCACACATGTATTCTTCGAGTGGGTGTTATACGAATTAGTCGTTGGATGTGTCAAATAATTATTTTGACTTCAAAAAACGGTAATAAGTCTCCGAACTCATGTTTATGAATGTTTTTGTTCTTAATAGCTTTTGAAGTGTACATTTGTTTTCTCTTGATTTGTTTACCACTATTTTTCACTTATGAAATAGTATTTGAATTTGTAGCCAAATTCCACTTTTTAAAAAACTAGTCTCTAAACTCATGACATGGATTTAAAAATAATAATTAATTAAAAGGTAAATAAAAAACTAATTATAAACTTATTACACGAACAAAAATCACTTTTTTTTTCACAAATCAATATGATTTCATGGACCATCATGAGCTCTTTGCAGTCAAAGATGATTTAGGGATTTAAAAGATTATAAGTTCTAATCCATGTAGACAACCTACTTATAAATTGATCTTTTATATGATTAGGAGTTTATCCGGTGAAAATGATATAACATAAGTTAATTTGAACTCAAATTTTATTGTCTCTAAAGGATGGTGCGGTTGGTCGAATATTAGGACCTTGAAAAAATGCATGTTTGAAGTTTTAGGCTTGAGATCTACTTGTAACATTGTATCTCCACTTCTTCGATGTATCAAAGTGTTTTGTCTTAGGGATAGGTTAGTGGTGTCCTAAACATTAGTGGAGCGAAGATCTAATTCTTGGTCATAACAAAAACAAAAAGATTGAAACCCAGACCTTTATTCTATTGATGGACTTGTATTCTAATTTTGAATATCCTCTATAATGGCGGCTAACTTTATTTATTTGCTTGACCTTCCAACAGACGAAGGTTGAATAGGTTTCTAAAAAAAAAAGTTTAATAAGAGATATAAAAGTTGGGAGAGGAGGACCACTAACCTTACATAAATGAAAATACTATTATTAAATAGATGAGAGTCAAATATAAATTTCCAAAATCGAATTTGTGTCTTGAGCATTAAACGGAAGAAAAAATAATGAAATGAGAATTGATATTTATAAAAGAAATGCTGTGAAATATTTGTTTGGAATTTTTCATCTTAACCAACAAATAAACAACATTTTATTAAGGGGCTTTTTCATGTATAGCAAAATGGACCAAAATAATTCTATGGATAGCAGATTTTCAAAAGTAATTCTTTTATAGCAGATTTTACAAACGGGCCTGGTGAAATGACGGAAAAGCCCACGAAGAAATAAACGGGCCTAGTGATAGAAGGCTTATGCATAGGTGATAGAAGGTTTATCCATAGGTGATAGAAATTTTATGCCTAAGTGATAGAAGACTTAGGCATAGGTGATAGAAGGTAGTTATGCCTAAGTGATAGAAGTTTTATGCATAGGTGATAGAAGGCTTATGCATCGGTGATAGAAAGTTTATCCATGGGTGATAGAAAGTTTATACCTAAGTGATAGAAGACTTATGCATAGGTGATAAAAGGTAGTTATGCCTAAGTGATAGAAGGTAGTTATGCCTAAGTGATAGAAGACTTATGCATAGGTGATAGAAGTTTTATGCATAGGTGATATAAGGCTTATGCATTGGTGATAGAATGTTTATCCATAGGTGATAGAAAGTTTATACCTAAGTGATAGAAGGCTTATGCATAGGTGATAGAAGGTAGTTATGCCTAAGTGATAGAAGACTTATGCATAGGTGATAGAAGTTTTATGCATAGGTGATAGAAGGCTTATGCATAGGTGATAGAAGGCTTATGCATAGGTGATAGAAGGTTTATCCATAGGTGATAGAAAGTTTATGTCTAAGTGATAGAAGACTTAGGAATATGTGATAGAAGGTAGTTATGCCTAAGTGATAGAAGTTTTATGCATAGGTGATAGAAGGCTTATGCATCGGTGATAGAAGGTTCATCCATGGGTGATAGAAAGTTTATACCTAAGTGAATTGCTAACAACACTACTAGATGTCCCCTCTAAATAAAAGTCCTTAACATCAACCACTAATGGATGTTTTGTACCATTATTGACTTCAAACAATATAACTAAAGTTTGTCATAACATATATAGACATTCTATCGGTTATGTAGAAACATTATATCACATAGTCAAGCAATACCAATTCATTCAATCAATAACAATTATAACAATTTCATTCAATAAAGGTGATAGAAGGCTTATTCATAGGTGATAGAAGCCTTATGCTAAGTGATAGAAGGCTTAAGTATAGGTGATAGATCAAACTTATGCCTAAGTTATAGAAGCCTTATGCCGAAGTGATAGAATCTCTATATATTGGTGATAGACAGCTTATGGCTAAGTGATAGAAGCCTTATGCTTAAGTGATAGAAAGTCTATATATTGGTGATAGAAGGCTTAGGTATAGGTGATAGATCACAACTTATGCCTAAGTGATAGAATATCTATGTATTGGTGATAGACAGCTTATGCCTAAGTGATAGAAGTCTTATGCTTAAGTGATAGAAGACCTATATGCATTGGTGATAGAAGGCTTAGGTATAGGTGATAGACAACTTATGCCTAAGTGATAGAAGTCTTATGTCTCAGTGATAGAATATCTATGTATTGGTGATAAACATCTTATGCCTAAGTGATAGAAGTCTTGTGCTTAAGTGATACAATACCTTCAAAACAGAGAGAAAGAAGAATTAAGAGAAGAGATGAATTTCCGATGAACTTTCTTTGGAACTATGCTCAAGTCCGCCTAAAGCAGAGTGAAAGAAGAAGAGATTCAATCAATACCTTCAAAACAGAGTGAAAGAAGAATTAGGAGAAAAGATGAATTTCCGATGAACTTTCTTTGGAACTATGCTCAAGTCTGCGAAATCGGTTCAATTTGTCGAGTGAACTTTGTCAGAGATCAGAAATTGGTTATGAAATTCGAATTTGTCGAAGTTGTCGGAGATCAGAAATTGGCTATGAAATTCGCCAAGTGAAATCGATTGAAGTTGCCAAAAGTGGAAAGAGAATTATCGGCAAAATCCGAAGTCAAAATCGCCGGAGGTATGTGGAATCGATTGAAGCTGAAGCAAAATTGGAAAATAATCGGGGCAGAGTTCTGTGAAATCTGAAGAAATTTTGTGAAATCTGAAGCAAAAATACCAAGCTAAAGCTGTATTGGTGATAGAATCTGAAGCAGAAATTTTGGAGACTTATGTATTGGTGATAGAAACTGTCGAAACAAATTGGAATTGGAGGTTTGAAGATCTGGATAATTGAAGAATACCGAACATGTAGAAGACGAGGGAAAGGGTAATTTTGAAAATAAAAATTAATGCCCAAAATTCTGCTATACATGTAAATATTTTTAAAAAAATGCTGCAAATGTAATACAAGTAGCAAAATCTGCTACCTAGGATAAATACTCTTTTATTAATCTACTTATACAATAAATTTTCAGTCCAAAAAACTTATTTAAATAGTGAAAATATTTTATTTCAATTGATTAACCCTATTAATTTAAAAAAAATATATAAAATGATTATTTATTTTATTTTTGTAATATGTAATTTATAATCTTAATACTCATCGTTTCCATTAGAAGAAATAGTTTTTTATTTTTTATTTTTGGGGGATTGGTTTTACAGCTCGTGATGAAACAGAGAGCGAAAAAGAGAGGCTTTTTGTCGGGTTAGCGAGTGGGGTTGGCAAATCCTCTGCTTCGTTGGCTGAGAGTAGTTGGCAATTAAGCCTTGTGCTCTTGGTGAACTTTTCTAGGCTTTCTTTACTTTTCCATTTCTCTCTCTTCTTCTCCTCCAATCAATATCCAAAAATACCCCATTTTAATTTTTATTTTATTTTTCTCTGTATTTTTCTTCCCAGTTTCCCTGCTTTGAAGAAACAAACATCATAGACCGAGAAAGATTCCTAGTTAAGGAATGAATGGTGCTACAACAACAAGCTCCGAATATGTCGAAGTTGATCCCACCGGAAGATATGGAAGAGTATGTTTCTGTCCCAAATCTTGTGTTTTGTGCTGCAAATTTTGTTTTTCTAAAACCCCTTTTTTGTTTTGTGATTGATTTCTTCAGTACAATGAAGTTCTTGGCAAAGGAGCTTCCAAGACAGTGTAAGAACAACAAACCAACCACAACTTTCTCTGTTTTTTCTGTTCTTTTTTATGTCTTTCTCTAATGGGGTTTTGAAAAAAAAACAGTTACCGAGGCTTCGATGAATACGATGGCATTGAAGTGGCGTGGAATCAAGTGAAGCTTTGTGATTTTCTTCAAACCCCTGAAGATCTCGAGCGGCTGTACAGAGAAATCCATTTGTTGAAGACTTTAAATCACAACAACATTATGAAATTCTATTCCTCTTGGGTTGACACTGTGAATAGAAACATCAACTTTGTGACAGAAATGTTCACTTCTGGGACTCTTCGACAGTGAGTTTCGTTTTCATTTGTTTTTTTTTCTTTCAAATGGGGTTTGTCAAAAACATGTTTTTAGACCAAATTTGTGTGTGTGCAGATACAGGCTGAAGCACAAGAAAGTCAGCATCAGAGCTGTGAAGCATTGGTGCAGACAGATTTTGAGAGGTCTTCTCTATCTTCATAGCCATAACCCGCCTGTAATCCATAGAGATCTTAAATGTGATAATATTTTTGTTAATGGGAATCAAGGGGAAGTTAAAATTGGTGATCTTGGTCTTGCTGCTATTCTTCGTAAATCCTATGTTGCCCGATGTGTCGGAACGCCGGAGTTTATGGCTCCGGAGATTTATGAAGAGGAGTATAATGAACTGGTTGATATCTATTCTTTTGGGATGTGCCTTTTGGAGATGGTTACTTTTGAGTATCCATATAGTGAATGCAACCATCCTGCACAGATTTACAAGAAAGTTATCTCTGTAAGACTTTAGTTTTTATCTTCATTTGCCTTTTGTTCTTTGTACCAATTGTTTACATTCCTTTAATTTCTTCTTTTAGGGGAAGAAACCAGATGCTTTGTATAAGGTAAAGGATCTCGAGGTTCGATATTTCGTCGAGAAATGCTTGGCTACTGTATCGACTAGACTCTCTGCTAGGGAGCTTTTGAATGATCCTTTTCTTCAAATTGATGGTTGTGATTCCTTGCTGAGGCCATTAGACCACTATTTAGAATCTGATCAAGTGAGCAATTCCCTCTTTAGAGGGCCTCTTTATGGACCTCCTCATGGTACTTTGGCTAATGGATATGTGAATTATTTTGGTCACGAGGCTGGGAATGTCTTGGATTACTGTCCGATCGATACCGAGGCGAGCGAGATTGGTCTCTTCTCTGGTCAAGAGGATGAGCATTTGGCAGATGTTGACATCACTATTAAAGGGAAAAGAAGTGGCGATGGCGATATATTTCTACGACTTCGAATTGCAGATAAAGAAGGTAAGAAGGATGAATTTCAATATAGCAGAGAAATGGTTATGTTTTGTTGTTTGTGGCTGTTGAGTTTTGATGTGATTATGGCATTCGAACTACCGATAACTGTCGATCGTCTTACAGGTCGGATTCGAAACATCTACTTCCCTTTTGATTTGGAGAATGACAGCTCTTTGAGTGTTGCAAATGAGATGGTTACTGAGCTTGACATAACTGATCAAGATGTGAAGAAGATTGCTGATATGATAGATGGGGAAATTGCTACATTGGTGCCAGAATGGAAGGGGGGAACAAGCTTAAAGGAAACTCCAGATTGCACAGATTCTAATGTTTGTTACAATTGTTCTTTAAACAGTAATATTTTGGATTACGCTTCGCCGCATAATCCCGCAACGAAGAATCTGCACATTCTTCGGTGTTCTGAAGAACAAGGTTGTGCTTCCACTCATGGCCGTTTTGAAGAGATCACATATCAATTTGAAGGGTCAGAACAATTCAATGGGGAAGAAAAATTGCATAGAACATCAGAGAATTTGGGCAATATCCATTTCACTGATATTTGGGCGCAACGAGATGGACAAGAGATCGATTCACATGGATATGGAGATGCCAGTTGCAACGAATCACATGGAACGCCGGAGCAGCCGAAACTCGAGAAGGAAGGAAGAACTGTGAATAACAATCATCAAACAGAATACCAAACAAGAAACTCTAGCTCATCAAAGCCTTTGATGTCCTTGGCCGATGATCACGAGAACGAAATTCGACAAGAACTCAGATGGCTCAAGGCTAAATATCAAATGCAGTTGAGGGAGCTAAGGGATCAACAATTAGGGGTAAAAACCAAATCCTTTAGCTTGCAACCGAATCCCGACAACATCAATACCAACAACGGAGCTTTGGTATCTTTGCTGTCACCAAACTTCAATGAAGAAATAAACAAGGATCTCCTAGCATCTCTCTCCTTTGGCAAGAACGCCACTTCACATTCCCCCCATGTCACTATTTCGGAGAACCAAACCTTCCAAGACAAAAACATCGCCGACGAGTCGAGTAGTCCCGAGTTGATGTTTACTGCCAAGAGTTTCTATACAGGAGCATCGTTTCCACATTCTCTTCAAAGAGCAACCTCCCTTCCTGTTGATGCCATAGATTTTTAGAATCCATTGAAACTCATTTACATTCTCCCACGTGTTGAAATCACATTAGCCTGTGGGCTTCCACTTCTCACCAACAACAAAATTGATTTAACAGATACAATTTAGTCAAAAAGGAAGAAGGGAAATTGCTGTCTTATCCTTAAATCTTTCATAAAAGACAGCCCATTTGTTTGAATTTGTGGATACTCTTGTGAGATTATGAGCTGTTTGGCCTTATTTGCTTGTCATCTGGCAAGCTGAGATGCTATTTTAAACCCACTACATATCTTTGAAGGCTCCATATTAAATATGCCATGAGCCTGAAAGTCCCAAGTTGGTCAAGCAGGTTGGATATTGAAGTCAGGCCAGAACTTTTAATTTGAGGCTGTTGTTGCTCTTTTCAACCTATGAAAACATACAAGAAAAAAAATACATTTCTTTCTTGCTGTCTTATGTAGAATTTTACTTTGTTAAAATGAAGTGTACTTCATTCATTGGCTTTACCAACTATGTAGTTTTATGATCTTATATATAAGAATTGGTCACTCTTTTAATAACTAAATTAATTAAAAAATTTAACAAGGCGTTACTCATGATAATTTTTTAAATAATAAATTATATATATATATATACTTATAATTATAAATTTTTTCTTACATTTTTTTATTAAATTTAAATCATCAAATAATAATTTTAATCTAATATTGAATTTTATAATTATTTTTTTACGTTAGTTAAATTTATTAAAATTCACATTTATGTTAAAAAATAGTTAATATTTTATTTTGAGTTTAAAAAATAATACATGTTATTATTTAAAAAAAAAACTTAACAAATATATCGGATTCAAATTAAATTTTATCTCTGATTTTTAAAAATCGATGCTCTTTAGTTTTTTCTCAATTTATCTATTAATAAACTAATTACTCTTGAATTATAAAATTTATAAGAGTTATATCATTATTATAATTATAATTATAAATAAGCTAAATGTATTTATTAGTACACATCTATGAATTTACCTTTAACATCAAATGATAATTTTATCAATCTTCAAAAAAAAAATTCACGTCTCCAAGTCAACAATTAAGCAACAAAATATTCCTACAAAAATTATTGCAACAAAGAAAAGTTATATGAAAGTTAATATAAATAATCCAACAAAAATAAGATAACTAAATTTTTTATTATAAAACAAAAAAATAAAAATAAACAAAAAAAAGGTAACCTCAATCAAAAATAAAGTTTTAAATGTCTTTGTAGACAAAATATAAAGAACTATATATGCATATAGTAGGAAATCATTGTTACCCAATTTTTTAAACTGAAGAATTCACGCTCTTTACTTCAGATGATAATCTTATAATTTTTCCCATTTTTTTCCACGTCTCAAGTCTTTTTTTGAAATGCAACAAATAATAATAATAATAATAAATCAAAGCATCTAACCAAACATGTCTTTGTAAACAAAATGCAGACAGTTATTTTTATGATTGGAAAATTCAATTTATTATTTTAATTATAATATAAAATGTCAAATAAAATCTATGGGTGCGTTTGGAACACCGGTTTGGTTATTATAGACAGAAGGTTATGATAAACTGTGAGTTATTATAAATGGTATTTGAGGGACAAGTTATTTATAACATGGATTATGATAAACGATATTTGAGAGGCTGGTTATGTAACAAAAAGTAATATATGTAAGGTGTAGATAAACATGCACATATGTTTAGATAAACGGGCACACAGGTTTAGGTAACTACCGTTTATATAAACGGTGGGGGTAAACATCGATTGAGTTATTATAACCAACTCGTCCGTTTACATAAACAAGGCCAAACACACCCTATGAGATTTGATAAAAGTATCTTATTTTCTACGTTATAAAAATGATGAAAATTTAAATGATATTGTAAGTATCTTCATTTGATTGTTGAAATCTCTTATCTTTTATGATAAAATTTATGAGATTTGATAAAAATATCTTACATTCTACATATGAAAATCTAATGATATTGTAAATATCTTTTACGTTATTTCATTTAATTTTTTTTTATATTTCAATAAATGACGTGTTTGTAATTTAGAGTATGACTAAAATCGTCTAAAAATGATTTTCTTCTTAAGACGCACTTTAAAATAATATGATATGATGATTGAGATATGTAGATTTTGATTGATTGGGATAAGTGTTTTTTTTTTAAATATATTTTTTTAATAATGATGTTTACTTTTTAAACTTGAAAAAGTAGAGTTTTTGTACCCGTTTACTTGAAATTTAAGCTAAATATACACTAGAGTGATTTCATATATTAGTCATTCTTACTCTACTTATAAGAGTATTTTCAGCTGAACTCATGGTCGTAAAATTGAAATGAATTAATATTAAACAAGATAACTAATTGTGATATTAATTATCGGTATCAATATCAAAGTTTTAGATTGATCAAACATGGTAAATTAAATTGATAATCACAAAATTAATAGATTTCAGTCTAGTTAAATTTAAAATATTTTTTTTATGAAATATTCTTCAAAAAATGCTATAACTAAAATAATAACACTAGAATAGCTAATTATGATTTTTTAATTATTTTTTATTTATGGATCTTAGCATAAAAGTGACATTTGTTAGTACAATTTGGGGAAAGCAGGACCAACAAATTCTATATTGATTTCACAACTACTCTAAAATAATATGATTATAGAGTACTGATTTTCGGGCTTGAACTCGTGACCCTCGAGTTGAAATAAATTAATAACAAATAAGATAAACAAAATAATTTTAAACTTTTAAAATTTTTATAGATGGACAATTTTCAACCCCAAATAAGGAAAATAAATTTTAAGTTTTAGAAATTAAAATTATATAGCTAAAACTAGAAAACCAAAATAGAAAAAGCTCACAAGTTTATTATTATTATTTTTATTACTATTGTTTTTTGACGAAGTATTTATCGGTTGGTTGTGGGTCCGGGAGGTGAATCAGAGAAGCAATCGTGGCGGTGAATAAAACCCCCATTTAACAATTCTTCAGCCCTAAGCCAGAATCGGCGTTTTTCCGATCTCTCCGTCGTAAACCCTAGGCGGCTCCGCCCGCTTCTACAGCAGGCATGGCCGGCGGTAACAACACAGGCAAGTCGTCCCAGAAACCTTCTTCTTCTTCCGCCGCCCCTTCTAATCGGAAATCCCGCTGGGAGTCCTCCACCAACAATAACCCTCCCTCCGATCCCAAACCCGATTCTAAATCTTCAAAACCTCATAATCATAATCATAATCCTTCCTCCAAGTCTGTGATTAGCCCCAAGAATCCCGCCGATAAGGCTGTGAAACCAACTCCGGCCTTGGCGCCGATCCCTTCACCTGGACTCCCACTTCCCTTCCCCGACCCGTCGGCTCTCGGCCCACCGCCTCCGCCGTCTTATGGATTCCACATGCTCGACCGCCGCACGGTTGTTCTTGCCGATGGCAGTGTACGGTCGTACTTCGCTCTCCCTATCGACTACCAAGATTTTATTCCGCCTGCAAGGCCCGTGGATCTTGCTGCTCGATTTTTGCCCATGGGGTCCGGTGTCCCTGGCCGGGAATATGCTGGATTTGATCATCGGTTTCCCCCTGGTGGCCCTATGAGTCCGAATGAGTTTCGGGGTGTTCGGGAAGAACAATTTGCGCGTGCTAGGCCTCAAGATCCCTGGAATTCTCGAGGGACGGATGAACGGGGTGGCCCTGCAGATTTTTCGATGAAGAGGAAATTCATTGACGACAATGAGAAGGACGAGAAAGATCGACAGCAGCAATTCTTGCATAATGGGAATGCTAATGGATTTCTTACTGGTTCCGGCGGACGGGGTGATTTTTTGGCGGGAACGAGTGATCCATATGGTCGGACTGAGGATATGAGGTTCTCGAAGTACTCACGAGTTGGTGGAAGCTACGAACACGAAGGTGTAAGGCTAGGTATTGGTAACAATGTAGCTCCTAAATATCTGGAAGTTGACCAGAACGCATTGAGAAAGGCATTCCTTCACTTTGTGAAAACCATCTATGAAAATGCCAATCAGAAGAAGCATTATTTGGAGGATGGGAAACATGGTCGTCTTCAATGTCTTGCTTGTGCAAGGTTTGATGCAATTGGTCTTTTCGTGTCTTATCTCTTTGACTTGCACTATCTTTATATATTCCTTATAACGACTGCTTTGCTTCCCTCCATTTGGGATGATTTATGGTGGATGCTGTCAGCTAATACATTCCACTGTTTGTTTGCACTGTCTAGTGTTGTGATTGAGAAGGGAGTGTCTGCTTCGAGGCATATTTCCTGATTGTTGTTTTTCTGATAATTTTTTTTTTCTGTTCCTTTTAGTCTGAAAAGCATTTGAGGAGAGCATGGATACTGACTTAATGTTAAGTGTCCGAGCATGTTGTTTGTTGTGCTCTTCCTCCTTGCTTTTCTATCACTAAGTGTGTAATGCTAATAGGGGGAGGGGAATACTATGCATTCATTGTACCGTTTTGTAACTTAGGAATTTGATATGTTTTATTGAATTAGTAGAAGAGGGAGGTAATATGGAAGGAAAAGGTGAACTAGACTCCCTTCTAAAATATTTTCCCTGCATTTATGTGTTGTGGTTGCTGCTAGAAAATACGGTTAACTGTTTGTTTACCCTTGCTATTGCTGTGTTGTTACTGATAAGAAAATTTATACATAGAGTAGAGGCTTTTTGATAACCTTCTCTTTCCTTAAAGCTGTTTCTATGCTGTTACTTTTCCTTGATGGGATTGTAAAAAAGCATTTGAGGAAAGTATGGATGTTGCCTTCTGTTGAGTGTTTGATGCTGGCTACTGTTGAGTGTTTAGGCCTATGGTTTTGTTATATTTTTTCTCCTATGATTTTCTCTGTCAGATTACGAAATATTGGGTAGTGGTGTAAGAAGGTTGGTTGAGTGTAAGATGTGTGGTATATCGTATGTCCTAAAGTTCATTGCCTGCCTCTCTTTGGTCATCAATCTTGAAGTTCTTTTTTTGTAGGCTTTATTATTATTATTATTATTATTTTTATAGGAAATTGACTAGATTCATTGATCATTGAAGTTACAATTCTCTATTAAAACAAAAGGTTGAGAAGGAAGAAATCGTTAAAATAATGGCCATTTGTGGCAAATACAAAGGATACATAGTAAACACAGGCCTATATGCTGATGAAACCTAGGTAGCTCTCCTTCACCTTCTCTTTCCTTTGGCTTCTCCTTCTTCACCGTCTCAACTTTTTTTTCCTGATCATATTTTCCCCACCATCCTTCTTTTTCCTGTTCTTTTACTCGCTTTGATTTCCTTCCTTTCCCCTTTTGTTTTTCGGGCTATCCTCTTTTCTTCTTTTTTTGTGTGTGTCTTCTTTGTCTTCTCCTCTCTCACATTCTCCTTTTTCTTTCTTTTTTTCCTCTCTTTTGTATCGACTGGTTTCTTCCATCATCATTTTCCTTTTCTTTTATCTTTGCCCCCATTTTTTCCTCTCATTTTCTTTTGGTCCATCTGTCACCCACTTACATCTCTTTCGCCTCTAGATACACGCTTTATCTGACGCCCTAGATCTCTCCATTTCTCCAACCCTTGGACCCTCAGGTCAAAACGTTCTTGATTATTTGGTTGAGCAGAGAAAGGTAGATAAAGGTGAATGAGGGAAGAGATTGAAGCACTTAAATTTTTGGGTTGGTATTGTGGGTTGGGATTAGCTTTGATAACCACTTGGTTCGCCGAAGATGCACAATGTGGAGGCTATACTTGTTTTGTTAATTTTCTCCTCATATTGAAAGGTTGTTACAGTGGCAAGCATAATCGATAAATTTAGGTGTTGCTGATTTGATACAACATGCAACGGGGATATCGCTGCAAACCCTATAACTTTAATGTGATTGCATGATTTGCGGTGGAGAACGTTCAACATCTTTCGTTGCTGATTTGATACAACATGCGACGGGGATATCGCTGCAAACCCTATAACTTTAGTGTGGTTGCATGATTTGCGGTAGAGATTGTTCAACATCTTTCGATCATTGGCCATCGATGGATATGAATTATCTAATGTCTTAGTATGTTGATCTGAATCAACAAGCATCACAAAATTTTATTGCAAAATCTACGATTTTGGCCGTGGTCGAATGTTTTTGCGATCGAGATCTAGCATCTTAAGAGACGAGCAATTTATATGGATTATTGATGGGATTAACAACAATACTACAACATCATTAACAAGCTCGACAACATCTTTTATCAATTCTTACCTTGTATTGTTGTGGTTTGTTTTATCGGGTCACTCCTATTTGTTTCCATGTATCATATATCTATGGAGTTTGGCATCCCTCCCCCTTCTCTTCTCCTTTTCTCCTACCATTTTTCTTACTATTTGTAATTTTTCATACATCAATGAAATTGTTTTTTGTCTCCTATAGAAAAAAAGTAACCATGAATAGTGTATTAGGGACGTTTGCGTGAAAATTACACAGAGAAATCTTCTAGATATTTTCCACAAATCTTGGAAGATGGTTGGTGAAGTAGATGAAGATAGATGTTGTTGCCAGGAAAAGGTTGGGTACGAGGTGCGAGCCTAATGTGTTTCCTGTGAAGAAAAAGATCATTTTATACAATATGGTAGAGATGAGGTATTTAGTGCTCACATCACAATCACCAATGAGTTGCCAAGTTGTTGTCCTTGGTCGTGCTAGAGAAGGAAATGGTTTGTTGATGATGAACACTCCTAGCTTGCGTCAAGATCGACAACAAGGTGCCAAGTTGGTGCTGATGTAAGTATCAAAGATATGCGCCAGCAAAAAAATCTCTCACATGGTCACTTTTCTAGAGTTGGGAAACATGCCTCAGAAAATCGAAGGGAGAAAAAAAAATCAATAGCCATGAGAGAAAGGCCGTAGAATGCTCATTCAGTGTGGCAAGTCAATGTTTAAGTAGAGGAAAGTTGAATGTGATTAACTTTAGGGTTCTTCTGGGAGAGTTTAGAAAGTGTGAGTGAGTTTAGAGAGAGTGATTTTTCATCCCTTTATTTATTTTTATATTTTACAATTTTTGTATATTTAGTCTTGACTTTGTTTTGGCTCCTTTTGGCGGGTTGTCTTTGTCTTTGTATTCTTTTATTTAGAGATAATTTTTATTACTATATAAAGAAGAGTATGTTTGGGTTGGTTTTTGGCCAAAACCAACATCAAACCAACTTGTTGATACGGGCAAATCAATGTTGAAATCAATTTTCTTGAAAATAGAATGGAATTGGACCGAGCAACCGATTATTTTTGGGCTTTATTCATGATAAAATGGAATTAAAGGATGAATATAGTTCATTGACGGTAAGGTTAGAGCATAGTTTGGCTTTCTATTGGACATTAATGGCTTGCAATGGCCACAACATAGTTTTGTCGATATGCTTCCGACCTTGTCTTGTATGTTGTTTTTCTCTATTTCTAACTCATTTTTTAAATTCATGGATATGAATACTCATGTGATGCTACTCTTTTCGAAAAAGGGTTGTCTTAGATTTTTTTGTGTGTATGGTTGTATCTTGGGGCAAGTCCCATGAACTGTAAGTTCAATCATTGTTTGTTCACTTCATTGTGATATTGATTCCCCTTTAAAATTTTGTTTTAGTATAGGCTTTGTTTCTTTAACTATATGATACTATTTGATGGCTTGTTCGGATGAAATTACTTTTTGTGTCCAATTGGGTGGTTTTAGTGCATGGTTTACCATCGAGGGTCATATCCAAACAAACTTGTTTGATATATGGATTGAATCGGTTGGTTATATTCTCTTCCTTTATAAATGGATTGGCAAGTGCCGATCAGACTAATACATACAACCTTGATGCATCCAATAACATATCATAGACACTCCCAATAAACATAGTTGGGCCCAATTGTACCTCTGACTAAGAAGTCATGAGTTTGAATCCTCCCACCTCCAATTGTCGTTGAACTAAACAAACATGTATGGATTTTGTACGTTAGTAGTTGTAATAGATATTTTGTTAGTTTTCTTTTTAATTGTTGGTTAGGCTTAATCCTTGCCTTATAATGGGATTTTTGTAGTTTCTAGTTGACTTGATGCCATAATCATAATCATGGAGGAGATCTATTTCACTTTTTTGTTGATACTTCCTATCATGCATATATCAATTTGAAGTGCTTGTTCAATTAGGTTGCCAAGTACGCCACTTTGATGTGAATGAGGGAACGTTTCTCGTTAACAGGATGTCTTCTAATTTAGAGTCTTACCTATGTTTATAGAGGATTTTTAATAGATTTTTAGCTTATCTATTGTTATTTTGTAAACTTAAAATTATTTTCTTTATCTTTCTTTTAGTGATTGCGAGAAATCCTATAGTTAGATTCACTTTGATTGTTGGCCACTTTTCACCTTTATTGCAAATCTATCTTTAGACCACAAAGATCCTCCATTTATTTTCGTTTTTCATGCTTTTAGTTTAGCTAAGTCTCATTTTGTTCCTAATCTCTTGGTATATATCTTGGGTTCATTGGACTATTTCTTTCTTCAAGTTCTTAACATTTTAACCAAAATATCTTGGGTCTCTTCACTCGTTGTAGTGCACTCGATGTAGGGTACCCATTTTTTGGCGGGCAAGGTCTTTTGTCACCTTGCCACTACCTTTTCTTTTGCATAGTCTTGGTCTCCTCCTCTGACAAGGTCTGTGATTGTTGTGTGGTGCAATTTTTTCCTAGGTGTCTTTTTCCCTTTTCCTCTTGATCAACGCTAGCCAAGTACCTCACTTGTTGTGTTTTTTCAATGGGTTCTCTTCCATGGTGGTTTTAGGCCACCTCTTCCATGTATTTGTTGGACTTTCCAGTTGCTCTTGTTCTTCATCTTCGATGCTGCTCTAGATTTTTGTCTTTTGTGACAAACATAAGATTCAACTATTAACTTACATTTCATGGAAGAAATGAAGTTTAACCAAGAATAATATTTAAAACACAAAAGATTAAGCTATTAACCTTCATTTTATGGAAAAAAATGAAGTTTTAATAAAGAACAATATATAAAACATACATGCACACTCAACCATTAACTTTTGTACTTAGTGTTTTGAAGAACTCATGAACAATGATTTGGATGGAGAAATAGAGAATTTGTGGCTAGAGAAGCAAGAGAATATGAGTTGCGAAGGAGAGAAAAAAAAGAAAGTGAATGTTGTCTTTGTGAGTTGAAGAATTAAGATACTTAAGGTATTGAAATATCTTGAATCAATTATCACACATTTTTAATGACCTTATTAATCATGCCTCATCGGTTTTCTTTTTGGTTAGCAGTTGATATCTCACTTTTTTCTATACTCCAAGGTTATCTTGTTTCATTGGTGTGTTCTTTTGTGGATGTCTATCTTCTTTATTTTTTCTTTTCAGTCAATAGTTGAGTGATTTTTTAGCCGGGGAGTACCCGGACGTTAGCTTCTCTGCTTGTTTGTCCTACTCCATCTGGCTTTCTGTGCTCAAGGGACCTTGCCTAGCCCTTTGAAGTTCATGGTCTTAGTGTATTGATTTCCTCCTCTCTCTCCATCACTTGCAACACGTTATCATGATGAGCATGAGCCGCATGTCTTCTCCATTTGCTCCACCACATAGTGCTGAAATAGGATGTGTCTTCTTCCCCTTTCCTTCTGTGCCAGATTCGTTGAATTTTCCTCCATATGCTAGTTCTTCTTCTTGGATGTGTAGTCGGATAATGATAATCTTTTGGATATGCCAAACCTTCCTTTTGAGACTAAAAGTTGTACTTTCAACTTCTTGAGATGAATTTTTGTATTTGCCATGTTATTTTATTGTAAAAATAGTTTTGAACCTGACTCAAAATCTTGCAACATTTTCATCTGATCAATGAAAATGAAATGAAAATGTTTTTGCTTCTTATAAAACAAATTCCAGCTTCTTGTTTTTAGAAAATATGATGTTTGAATTTCTGATGGTCATCAAACGGGTAGGCGCAGTGTGGAGTAGTTCAAGCTCTGATTTGACCAATGGATTTGGCAGACGAGGGACCGATATCATCGATGTGAAGTTTTCTTTTATTGTAATTGAAGAATAAATAGAAACCCTTGAAACGGAGAGACCATAAGTTAGGCATTTTGTTATTGAAGTCCCACTCAGACTGAACTTTATTGAATTCAAAAAATCTTAGTTAGGGAAGAAAATATAATGTTCACTTCTCACTAATCAAGATGATTGATCCATTGACATCACAGACGTGAACATGGATAAATTTGGTGGTTGTAGAACGTGAGATGGAGAATCTTTTCCTCTTCTGCTTTTTGTCTGGACAACCTTCATTTTTGTTTGGGATCACGTTGGAATTATTGAATTAAAAATAGAAAATACTTCTTAGGACTACTGCTCTTCAAGAGAATTAATGGTTGTTGGTTTGATGTTAAGTTTTTTTAAATAGGCAGCTCTTGAGGCCTAATTTTCATTTGATTGAAGATTGTTGGAAATTGTGGAATACAAGCTTGATTTATCAGTTGGTAATGGCTTTTGCATCTTTGGAGTCTTCGCTCCACCTACAACTTGCCTTTTTGAGTGATGTACACCACTTTATTTCTGTTTTGGTTCAAATTTGGTGGCTTATAATTATACTTCGAACCTTTTATAAATCATACTTTGGGCCCCTAAAGAATGTTGTCCCCTCCTTTACATGCTTACTTTCAGGTCCTCTAAAGATTTTCCTGATATGCATAGCCTGATTATGCACACATACAACTCTGATAGTGCTGACTCCCAAGTGGATCATTTGGGTTTACACAAAGCCCTTTGTGTATTAATGGGATGGAACTACTCAAAGCCTCCTGATAATTCAAGAGGGTACCAGTTTCTATCTGCTGATGAAGCAGCAGCCAATCAGGAGGATCTGATTATGTGGCCTCCTCAAGTTATCATCCATAATCTATATACTGGAAAGGGAAAAGATGGGCGCATGGAGGGTGTTGGAAACAAAGCAATGGATAGTAAAATTAGAGGTATAATGCCCATTTTTTTAATTCTTCATTCTTGTTTACATCGATTTATTTCTTGCTAGGTAGAATAAGGGGTCTCAGATCAACTAGGCCGTACTGCATCTACAACTTTACTTTACTTCCCCGTAATTTCACTTAGAAGCACATAAAACGTCCCGTGACTTTCCCATCTTTCGCAGATGTGTTGGGCAATAGATTTAGTGTGGAGTGTCTTAATTATTTTTTAAATGCTGATGAGAACTAAGGTTATGTTTATTTGTGAGTACTATTTTAGTTAATAAACCTGAAGTTGTATCTGAATCCTTCATTAAGGAGTTGATGGTCATATGTTGAACCTTATAGTCTTGTTTCAGTGTTAGTGGAATAGAACCCTTCCATAGCCAATTGGAAGGGATTTTGTAATCCTTTTGCTCAAGCAAAATATCCTTAACCCATATGTCTTGTTTTAGTGTTAGTGGAACCCTCCCTTCCAATGGCAATTGGATGGGATTTTTTAATCCTGCAGAACATCCTTACCCTCCCTCTTTGCAGTCTTCTTTCTTGATGAAACCCGGCTTCTGATTGATTGAATGTGAATGAAGCTGTGTCTCCTTTTTTCCATTTAGTCGATTCTATTACCCATTTGTGGTGGGGTAATAAATTTATCGTCTTTTTTCTCTCTCACTCAAGTTTGTCATGAATGGACCATCTGTTGGGCAAGCAGTTTAGGTAGTTGGTACCCTAAATTATTTTTTTTGAATAAGATGTAGTACCCTAATTTTTATTAATACTAATTAATATAGTTGCTGAAGAACTATGGTTGTAGTTATCTCTTATCTGCTTCATAATATAACATATTTTATGCAGTACTTTAATGATTTATTAGTATAGTTTCTGATTAGACTTACCTGGAGTACTTATAATTATTGTACCTTGAGTTTTTATCTGAATCCCACATGGACTAGTTGATGGCACGTTGGAATCTCTCAGGGTTTCTGTTATGGTCCTGTTTTTGTGTTGGTGAAGCTGTTTCACCGCTCTTTTGAAGGGCTGTCTGCTATCCTTTTTCTCATTAACATCCTTAAATCACCGGGCATAACTATTCAAGATGTTATATGTTTGAATCTTCTAGCTCCAATTGTTGTTGAACTCAGTAGAATAACATCCTTAAATCTCTGTAGTTGTTTGTAGGGTCCTTGGTAATTTTTTTAGTTACCCCACTATCTTGATTGGCTTACATTAATAAGATATACTTAGCTATGTAGTCGCAGACTCGCAAGAGAGTTTTATCTGAGAAATGTGCTTTTCTGCATTAGATATTATTTTCAGTACTCCCACCCTCTCATATGCTGTGCCTAACATGTTTTTTATTTTCTTGTTGACTTGCGCCTATTTTCTTCCACAGTTTGTTTGCTTTGTATCTTGATTGGCTTATGAGAAGTGAGTGGTAGGTTACAGGAAATCTGTAGATGTTAATGCATCTGCTTTGTACTTGTTTTTAAACTTATGCAACCCCCTTAATGTCATCGTGTTTACATTTTCCTGTATTGATCAAGTTTGATGTGAGCTTGAAGAGGGGTCGATTTTGATTATTTAAAATAAACTTGTAACTTCAATCTCTTATTTCAGCAGTATTCTTTGGATCATATTCTTTATTTGTCTCTCGTGTTTGAGACTATAGAGTTTATTATGATAGGCTCTGCAATTATGTTACTTTGCAATCTCATCAGAAGTGTTATATTCAGATAAATAGGCGATGTTCTCATATTAAGGCTATGCTTAGCATCATCAGGGTAACTTTTTTAAGTCACATCACCTTAACAATATTTATCACGTGAAGCGTGGTGTTTTGTTAATTGGTAGACATTATGTTCTTTTTAGTAGACATTATGCTCTTTTTAATTTATTACTACATTGATTGGGGTTTTCCATTTCAAGCTTCCTGTACTGGATGCTTGGACTTTTGTCCCTGGTTATAATCACCAAGACATTGGATTTTTGTCCCTGGTTATAATCACCAAGACATTGGGTTTTTTTCCCTGGTTACTACATTGATTGTCAATTTAGTTTCTACGCAGCCACCTCTGTTCCTAGACAAGGCCTTTAAATTTATAATCAAATGGCTAGTTTGCAATCAATATATTGACATTAAAAAATGTCTTGACGAGCCATTTGGCTCCCTTTTTTTTTCAGACCTTGGATTTGTGGGTGGGAAGTCCAAATCTTTGTATGGAAGGGAAGGTCATTTAGGCTCAACTTTGATCAAGTTTTCGGGTGATCAGCCTGGCCTCAATGAAGCCAAGAGACTGGCTGAATTTTTTGCGAAGGACAATCATGGACGTGCAGCTTGGGCTCTCGTGCGACCTGCAGCATATAGCAAGGATGATGATAAAAATCCAAACCTTGTGAAGGTGGATGAAAAGACCGGAGAGAAGAAAAGAATTTTTTATGGCCATCTTGCAACTGTAGCTGATTTGGACAAAGTTGATTTCGAAACAAGGAAGAAGGTGGCCATAGAGAGCTGTAGGGATTTCAAATCGCCCAGGTAGACTATATCAATAAGTATTTATAGTTCAGCATGCGATCAATTTGCATCCTTGGTTGAGCTGCAAATTTCAAATCCACTTCAATTTTAGCCCAATGGTACATCGATGAAGTCTTTACCAAGCAGCTTGTTAAATATTGTCCTCTGTTATAAAGAGGTGTGGGGGGTTGTTTGGTCTACCAGTAAACATTACTTCAGGAATTTCTCTGGATTTGTTGCGTTTATTTATTTTACCTTAGGATGTGGAACATGGACCTGGTTGTCTGTCAACTGTCTTTAATCCTAATGATTGAAAGAAGCTTGAATTATTCTGTTTTTTGCTATTATCTTAACTCTCGAACCTGCTATCAGTTGGGAACTAGGTATAAGTAAATTGACTTTAATGAGTCAGCTGTGTTAGCACACCTTGGAAGCTAGCTGATTCTGTGTAAACAAGCCTTCCATTGCTCAGTATTTTTCAGGCCAAGCATACAATTTTAAAGGTTTTATTTTTTATATTTTTTTGATTCAACAACCTTCGTGAAAAAGGATTCAAACATGTAATCTGATTGTTACTAAGTTATATAAAATATTACTCTTGACTGTCTTGGTTACATATCTGAAGGAGGGAGTTAATTGAGTAGGTGAGTTACATGGAAGCATGTATATTTGGACTATACGGTTGTGCAATTTAATTTTGTGCATAGTAATTCAATTTAGCATCTTTTGAGGGTGATTGTAGCATCCATCTGCAGAGGGTGGGATATCAGAGAACCTAACTTTTGTGACGTAGTCTTTTTGTTTGTTTTCCAGTGTCTGTTGTTTCTGTTTGATATGATTTGAAGAATTCTTCTTTGGAAGGATATTTATCTCTAGGGTCGTGATGTTGGATGCTGAAAATTAGCCTTGGGTGTCGGTGATAGATACTTTGACAATCTCGGCTTGGAATCTTATCCTACAGTATTCTATAGTTGCCGCCACAGCTGGTTGGTTTAGATAATCCTACATTTATATATTCAAAAAAGAAATACGATATATTTGCTGACCATGTTTGTGGTCAGCTAAATAATTCCCTTATCTATATGTGAATTATCTACCATAATTTTCTATCCAATCATTTTTAATTTCATTCTTTTCCTATTCTCTCCTATGTTATCTGACAATAATTCTATTGTGTATATATTCCTATTCTCTCCATAATTATTTTATTATCTGGCCTCAAATGCTCTCAGCTATGTTTGGTTTATATATTGAATACTTAATAAGTTATAGGTTTGAATCTCTCTATTGCCAATGGTTGTAACTCAAAAAAAGTATAGTAAATATTTTTATATATTGCGACAGGTCAGGAAGAAACTATGTGTATCATGAGGTTCATTCTCTAGTGTGTTTACTTGTGTTCCAAAAAGAAAGAAAAGAGATTATTATTAGTAAGTTGAGTAGTTATGATAGTTAGGCAAAGGTGCGAAAGGGGATGTGTTGCAAGGGATGTGTGTTTGTATTAGAGAGATTGGATGGAGCCATAGAGAGAGTTGGAATGGGGTAAGAGCTTTACACGTGTGATGTGCGCATGCTGAGGGTAGAGAGAGTTGGTGTGTAGAGAGGGGAGGAAGTGGCAGTGTGTGTATAATTGCGTACCTCGTTGTGGCATCTGTCTGCACTTTACCTGACTGAACCCATGTGGTGCTGCTCTGACTCTCTTTCTCTGCCTCTGTGGGCATGGCCCCATCCCCACCTATTCCCTATTCCCTATTCCTTTCTCTCTTCTCTCTTTTACTTTGGTTTTCGTGAAAGCACTTTCTTGTTCATTCACTCTTTCTTTCTTTCCTTTCTTTACACTACACTTGTGCTTCTTACCTGATATACCTTACTATATACAGTTCTATTTTTTGGAGTATATCTTTGCAGCTTCAAATTAATACTTGATTGCTTTAACTGTATGCAGGTTCATCTTAAATTATATTTGCTTTTGCTTTTACTTCATACATACATTTAGGGTGTGTTTGAGACAAGAAGAATGGTAATGATTGAGGAGAATGATTATGAGGTTAATGATTATTTGTGTTTAGAGTGAAGGTAATGATTATTTGTGTTTGAAATAAAGGTAATGATCGTGTAAAACATAAAACAAGGAATGTGGTGTGAGTGAAAACTAGTAATGTGATGCATAAAAATTTGCTGGAGAGAGAATAAAAAGTAGTTAAGGAAAAAATGACAAAAAAAAGTGATTTTTGGAAAACGTGATCAAGAGAGGAATAATTCTCGATGGTCCAAACATGAGGAATCATCCCAATCCTATTCTCTCCCTTATTCTTGGTGACCCAAACATCCCCTTAAAGGAAAAATTACATTTTTAATTTTGTAATTTAGTTCAATTTGTTTATTTGTTAGTGTCTTAGCACAATAGGGTTATAGGGGTTTGATCACGATCTCTATGTAGGTTAAGATTTATTAGCTAAACCTTATGAAGACACTAGTTTCAAATTTCTAGTGGGTTTGGTGATAATAGGCTAGCATGATTATGAGACTAGGAGCTATCATGGTTAGGTGACTCCAATAGACCAACCAAAGGAATTCTTGATGCATATTATTTGATTTAGGGTCTAGTTGTTTTTGCTTTAGTGAGATGAGATTAGGAAATTGATGTAGTTTAAACATTCAAATAGGTCGCTAAACTTGCATCCAATTATTGCAGGTCTAGACATGTGATTGGTGCAAGAAATATAGGCACATTATGAGAGGGTGATCCAGAAGAAATTAAAGGGTATAACCTTTGTTAAATAACAAAGAGTGTATAAAATTTTTCAAAAGAAAAAAAAAAAACAAAGAGTATATAAACCACCAAACCTTTAATCCTTTATTATAATTGTCTTTGATATATTAACTAATCTCACGAAGTGTAATTGTAATTAATCGTATTTGCTTTTGAAATAAGCGATTAAAGTACGATGTACTGAATAGTCAAACTTACTCAATAATTAGTATTGTACTTGTTTGGCAAATACCATGCTTCACTTTAGCCCCTTGGTTTGCAAGAGTGTTTTCCAAGTGTGCTTACTCTTGTTCGTGTTACTAGTTTAATAATATATATATATATATATATATATATATATATATATATTATTGAGTCATAAATTTTGAATTGGAATTCTCTCAACTTTACCAACCAAAAATCAAATATTATCATCCTTGAAAGTAATAAAATTAAAATGATGTATAAATAGCATTTTCACAAATGAAAAATGCTATAGTACACTGAACAATAATTTATGGATATGTTGACATTTCTATATAGAAAATTGTTGTCTTATTCATCTTTCCCAATCTTATCTTCAAATCTAGTGGCTGACTCAATCAAGCAACGAAAGCATTTTGCTTCAACTTTACCCCATTTCTTTCCCTTTTTTTTTCTTACAATTTTGTCCATCTAACCAGCGAACTGTGTATATATATATATATAATAAGTGGGTATTTAAATTTAAAATCTATAATGACCCACTTGAATTGTTCTAAAGTTGACATTTCCTTAATAAATGATGCACACGAATTGATCTATTTCTTTTTATGTTAAGAAATGCATAACATTCTAATTAATATAACGTGTTAGTAATTTACTATAACAATGTGATAAAAGTATGTCAAAACAATCACTTAATAGTATGATATTTTGTAATGTTCAATTATTGTCGAAAATTAAAAAATTTCTATTTCTTTATGAAAACCTCGATCTAGACATTCTTATGTTCAAATTTAGCAGAGGATTAGAGTTAAAAAAAATTCTGTGTAATCATTTCGTCCTCTTGTCCGAAAGAAAATGAAAGAAAAAAAATGCTGTCCATTCTAAATTACAGTTTGATTTTCATCAATTTATTTAATATTTGCCATTCGATTTAAAATTAAGTCTCGTGTCATTGTTTTGCCATTCTATACTAAATAAAACGGCCTTTTGGCGAATAGACAGCAAAATGACACAAACAATACTTTTGAAATGTACATTTCATTCATCTTCCAAACTTTATTTTTATTTTTATTAAATGAAATAATTACAAAATAAGATGTATTAAAAATACCAATGATTATTTTTTGTTTGCATCTAATATACAAATTAAATGTAGGTTAGTTTAAACATGGAAGTAATAGGTTATTAACGTGAACTTATTATTTGAACGCGAACACAGGAAATTCATGCTAACTTTCAAATTTGACTAATAATTTAATTATAATTTAGAGGCAACATACATAATGAATAAAATAAAGATCTATTAACAAAATTTTAGTGTACAAAATACGGGAAAATACAACACTCAGAATTAAAAAAACTATACATTTCTAAAATATAAGACCTATCAAATGTATTTTTCTAACAATATTCAGTTAAATTTGAAAGTTACTGTGAAATATTCATTTCCTATTTGGAGTGTTTGTATGAGTAATTGGATGTGGTGTTATTTGAAGGGATTAGAATAAGGAAATATTTTCGAGTGATTAGAAATTGAAATTTTTGTAATAATTCGTTTGGATGTGAATTGTTTTAGAGAAATTGCATATAATAATACATATTTGATTTTAGAAAAATTGCACGTAATAACTCGTTTGAATGTAGATTTTAATAGATGAGTTCGTACACAGTTTTTTTTTTTTTAAATTTTATATGAACAACTTTTATAATAAAGTTTATGTATCATTTCAATATATCTCATTTTCATTACTATTTGTCTCTTTTAATTCTTTTTGTTTTGGTTTTATTTAAACATCTAATTTATTTAAATAATATTAAAATTAGTTGAGAAGGAGACCACAAATCTATATAAAAATTACTACAATTCTCAAATAATATGAGAGTCAATATCAACTTTTAAGATATAACCTCTCTTGCTAGATTAATTATTGGTTAAAATATTATTTTTATCAACATTCTTCCATATTAGTTATGGTACTTTTAAACGTATTAGTTCGTATAAATGAATATGATAAGTTTAAATCTAACTTTAGTTGAAGATGATTTTAATAATCTTTCGTTATAAATAAAAACTTGGTAGATTAAAGTTAGAAATTTAACATAAAATAAAAAATTTAAATATAACGTGACAAAAAAATTTGTTATAAATAAAAACATTGTTAATTTAAAATGTACAATAATAGTGTAGTAGGAATTAAAAAAGGGCGTGTTTAGATAGAAAAAAAAATCATCGACTTTAAATATTAAAATATAATAAATCATTTAATAAAATTTTAGTTCTTAAATTTTAAATTTTATTCAATTTTAATTTCTTTCAAATGTCCAAATTTAATTTTTGGACTTTTAAATTTATTGCATTTTGGTTCCCTTGATTTCAAATTAACATTTTTTTTAGTGTACTAACATTAAAATGGTATTTTATATAATAGAATATACTATAAAAATGAATGAAGAAAAATAGTAACAAATTCAAATTTAAATCCAATTAATTTGATTTCACCAGGTAAGGCGGCGCATTCTAGAATTGCTTTTTTATTATTTTTTTTGGGAATACTAGAATTGCATATCAAGTAACTTTTGAACGCCGGTTACCGGTAATTATCTCTTACGTGTCAGTATTTAATTGGTCATATAATTTCAGTGTCTTGTCGCTTTGATTTATCTCTTCCGTTTCAAGTATCATTCCCCTCGTCTCTTCCTTTTTCACACGCACTTTCTCTCTCTCTCTCTCTCTCTCTCTCTCTCTCTCTCTCTCCCTCCGCCGCCGAGCCACCGCCGCCGCCGCCCTCGAGACACCGGAAGAAATGGGGTCGATCCCCGATCCCGGCGAGTTGAGCGAGCCGACTCAGCCGAGTTTCGACGAGTTCCAAAGGCAGGCGTCTCTGATGACGAGCTGTACTCTTCTCTGGAAGGAGCTCTCCGATCATTTCACGAATCTGGAACAAGATCTTCTCAAGAAATCGGAGGCGCTGAGGCATAAAATTCAAACCCTAGATCACCAGACTAAGGACTCTCTCGACGAGCTGGAGAAGCGTGAGGTTAGTATTCAAGGAAGTGTTCAGATCGCGCTTAGTAAGGTCGAGAAAAGCATGGAGGCGGCGCTTAAAACCCTCGAGAAAGACGCCGATGAGAATGGCGAAGTCGATGACGGCGATGGATTGCTGTTGAAGCTGAAATCGTTCTGTTTGGGGATGGATTCTGCTGGATTCTGGAGGTTTATCACTGCTAAGAAGAAGGAATTGGAGGCATTGAGGGAGAAAATTCATCTGGCTTTAGCTGAATGCATAGATCCGCCGAGATTCGTACTGGAAGCCATCTCGGAAGTGTTTCCGCTGGATAAAAGAGTGGAGAAAAGTGATGGAAGCAACGATTTGGGCTGGGCTTGTGTTCTAGTGCTTGAATCTTTGATTCCGGTTGTTGTAGATCCTGTGATCGGGAAGTCTAGGATTTTGGTAACGCCTACCATGAAAGAGCGCGCTAAGGAGATCGCAGAAACTTGGAAGGCGAGCTTGGAAGAGCGAGGTGGAATCGAGAATGTTAGAACACCAGATGTTCATACTTTTTTGCAGCATTTGGTTACTTTTGGGGTTGTGAAGAGGGAGGATGTTGATTTGTATAGAAAGCTTGTGGTCGGATCGGCCTGGCGGAAGCAGATGCCGAAGCTGGCGGTATCACTTGGCCTTGGGGATATAATGCCTGGTATATTTCTTTGCATTTCCCTTTTGATTCATATGGAAAAATTCATATGATTTCTGATCTTGTGTTTATTTTAGAAGCGAGAGCACATTTGTCTCTTTTTTCTGGTTCCATTTATCCTGAATGGGTTATTTAGTTCTGGTTATATAAAGATCCATCCATGGAACTATGTATGAAAGGAATGATTCGTGAAAGCTCATCAATGCACATTTAACCCACCAATGGTAGCTTTTACTAATTTGCATGGAAAACTATATCTAAGAGATGGATTCTGCTGGTAGCATATCAACTTTTTCACAACATTCCATGAATTTGAGACCGTGTGGTTTTTGTTAGAACGAATTCGATATTAGCAGAGTGGGTTCTTACGGGTTTCCAGAGTAGTTGAACATATGGGTTGGGAGTTTTGAAGCAGTAACATATTGAATTAGAGATTACATCTCAGACGGCCACTGGCTTCAAGTGTTAGCTTTAGTTCTAGGGATGTTGTGATGCCATTGTTGTAATTTTTTTTTGGAAATTGATAGATAAACTGTTTGTTGCAACCTTCTGATTGCAATGTTCTTATTCTTAACCTAGCATCATTATCTGAGATTCTGAGTTTATATATCTATGCATAGGGTGCATGTGGCTATTTTTCTCATGTTGCAATGTGTGTTCATTTTCGATCTTGTGAATAAATGACTGACAAACACTTAGTGTTTTGGTGGAGTATTAGCTACGTGTCGGCTAAAGAATATTTGAGCCTTCTAAAATTCATCTTCATTTTCTACCATAACTTTGAGTGGTATAATTTGCAACGTATAAGGAAATAAGTCGATATAATGTGTGGTTGTCTTCTGGCAAGATGAATACTCCTTTTTATTACTCTTTTGTAGAACTTCTCATAGTTTTCACTTATGCATTTGTTGTTAGCTTGGTCATGCTATAACTTCCCCTATCTCATTTTCTTTCTAAATTACTTTCCAGTTTATTGTTATTAACTATAACTATGTAAGACATTTCTGTGATGGGAGAGCTTCAGATGTATTTTCTTTGATGCTTCTAAGCTGCTATCATGTGTAGATATGATTGAAGAATTAATCAGCCGGGGTCAGCAGCTTGATGCCGTGCATTTTACTTATGAAGTTGATCTTGTGGATAAGTTCCCCCCTGTTCCACTGCTGAAAGCTTATCTGAAGGATGCAAAAAAATCTGCAGCTGCTATTTCAGAGGACCCAAATAATGCTGGTAGAGCAATGGTATAGTTCATCTTATTTCTTAACTTTACTATTACTTCTTGAAATCTGAGAAAAATGAATAATACAATACCATTAAAAAACTAAGCTCACAAAAGGAAGCCCAACTAAAGAAAGGGGCTCGCTCAAGCCGCACTATATGCATTTAGGGTTAGACGGTTAGTAAATTTATTATTGTTTTTTAATTCATCAGGAATCCCTAAGGAGCAAGCTGAATGCCTTAGGGCTTCACATGTGCATGCCTTTTCTTACTTACGCTTCGCCTTGTGCATTCCTCAGGAGTCTTTTTAAACACTGAAGGCTTCAATCAAGTAAAATAAGATTTTTTTTTTGGTTAGCAAGCATGTCTTTCGTGTGGTGTTGTTTTCATTTTAACTACATCTGTCATATGTTTGATGGTAGTAAAAGTATGTTATTGGCTATATGCTACTTGAGTTTAATTGGTAAACAACGAAATGTCCTCTTTTCCAGGTTATTTGTATCATTTGATTTTTGCAATCAAAATTCTATTCAACATGTTGGAGGCAGTAGTAATTGGTATATTTTCTTTTTATTTGTTGTAGCACCTCGCTGCACGGAAAGAGCAGTCTGCACTAAGAGCTGTTATCAAGTGTATTGAAGAATACAAGCTGCAGGCTGAGTTCCCTCCAGAAAACCTTAAGAAACGCCTTGAACAGCTGGAGAAGGTCAAGGTTGAGAAGAGAAAGCCTGTTGCAGTCCCTGCCAACAAGAGAACACGAGCAAACAATGGCGGTCCTATGCCTCCTGCCAAGGCTGGTCGTTTGACGAATGCATACGTATCTTCATACCCTGCAGCGCCCGCATTTGTCAGGTCTCCCTCGCACTCTCAATACCCTGCCAGTGTCCCACCTTACCATTCCCCACCCTCAATGTATGGCAGCAGAAGCCCACCTACAAATCCTTACACTTACTCGCCAGAAGCTGCTCCACATGCTATATCGTTTACCCCGCCTACAAATCCATACACTTACTCGCCGGAAGCTGCTCCGCATGCTGGATCATTTGCCCCACCTACCAATCCATACAGTTACTCGCCGGAAGCTGCTCCACATTCTGGATCGTTTCCCTCACCTCCTATGTCCTATCCTGCATATGGTGGTTACGGCACAATGGCCCCGGCATATCAACCAGCTTACTACCGATAAACATGACTGATCTCTAAAGATGGTAACTGCTGATTTGATGACTCCGATCTCTTGTTATTTACTTTCTCAATGGTTTGTCTGTAATACCTAACCATTAAACAGTAGGGATGTATGTGTGTTAATTGCGACTTGTTATGCTTCTTGCTTTTCGTCCTGAGAAGCCAAACTCTCTAATGTTGATCAAACTTTAGCTGTAGGTTGATCGTGTAAAGTTATTATTAGGATGACCACGACACAACATTATTATTAAGTAGATCGTATTGTCATTTGGTCTTTAGTTGTAGAAAGTCTTGTTTGCTTTGTTTTATCATTCTCTTAGTCTCTTACTCGATCATGCCTATCGATCATAACAAATGCCATCTCCATCCATGTCTAAAAACAAACTTGAACTTATCTCATCTTACAGATTACATTTTGCCCACATGCCATTTGTTTATTTGTTGTCATCGCGACGGGGGTTCAACTTTAGAATCCTGTCTCCGAGCTTGCTGTCTATAGCTATGTTGCAGGCAGGCATCATCATTCAATCCGATGCTTGTTGATCAGGAATCCGAGTGTCCTTTTATTTTAGCTTTTTTTCTTGTAAATCATGCACAACAGATTTATAACCTCTGAATTCTGCAGCTATTGTATGGAGGATGTGGAGCTTTCTGCTCTATGAAAATAGGCAGAGGTTTGAGGGCAAGTTCTTCAAACCTGGTTATAATCAAATAAAGGTGGTTGATTGACATCGACTATCGACATAGTATAGAAACTTGGACGAGTTGTTGTAAACTGTTTCTCAGTCTATTGCCTATGCCTGGTCTTGGTCTACAATTGGTGGCAAGGAAACAGGAGAAGTTTCGGTTTTTTTTGTTTAATCTTGGCATAGACCAAGAAGCACTTGTTTTTATAGATTCAAATGTCATTCATGTGCATGTATAAAAATCTCATCCATATCTAATAGTAAGTTCGAATCAAATGGTTCTAAAAAAAAGTAATTTCAAATCCAATTCGTATCTAGCTGATTCTATATAGAAATAATTGGGTTTCACGCATTATATACAACTTGAATTTATAGTGGGCCAAGCCAAATCGTCCTTGCAAATCTCCATCCAAAATTTGATTTTAAACATGGTTAACCAAAAAAAAAAAAAAAAAAAATCCATAAAAATCTGTCTCGCTCAAACACAGAATTGAAACTAAACGAAATTAATGCTCTACTACATCCAAAAGATCCCTCATAGTCCTTTTAATAAAAAAGAATTAAGATGGAAGTTTTATAAATAATACAGTCTCTAAATGGTGGGGGCAGTAGTCGAAAGTTTTGTATCTCAATGCCTAATTTAGGGACAAACATGTTATCCCGTGTTGTGATGCTTAATTAAATTCCCACATCGGGAATTTTGTTGCTTCCACCGCCCAAAACCAATATATATACATTTTAAGAATTTAATAATTCTTATTTCTAAATTCCTTTTATATTAATTTCTAATTGCATTTAAAAATTAATTTTTGGTGAGTTCAAATATTTGGGTGTATTGGAATTTTGGTGAGTGTTTGAGTGTGTTCTTTTGTAATCACGTTTGTAACTCTAGTAGAATATTCTTGCCTTCTTCACCCGTGGATGTAGGCTTCGTCCGAACCACGTAAGATCTTTGTGTTATTGTTGCTTTTCTTTCTTTACTCCATTGATTTATTTTTAGCTATTGTCATAATTAGAATCTAGTTTATTTTCGCTGCATCGATATTAAGTGGTATATGTGAAGATCGAGTAATTTTATCAACATCCCAGATATATAATTGAGTGAAGCTCTCATTTTCTTTCAAAAAAAATATAATAATAATAAAAACTTATTAAATAATTTGAAGACCCGCCACGTTTGTCTTTTCTTAAAACCAAGAACCACCGTAACAAGTCTAATAATGCAAAATATTAAATTGTAAGAAGGGATTTATTCACTAAAAAAAAAAGAAAAAAAAGAAGAAGAAGGTTGTAATCTAATAAGAGAAACAAGCCTCCAATTCAAATTCTTTATCTATGTTTTTTTTTTGCAATATTTAGAAGTGTTGTTGCACATCACTTCTTTATTAGCTCATAATCAAAAGAGACGGTTTGAATGTTTGGTGGTAATTCAATACAACACTATTAGTCACGAGTTCGATCTCGAAAATCGGTAATCGATTCTCATTTGAAAAGTAATACCTTTTATGTAGGATTTTTGGTTTCCCTCTCCCAAACTTGTACTATAAACAAAAACTCAATAGAAGAATCCAAGATAAAAAAAATAATTCATTATAGAATAGAGACGAGAAAATAATCAAACATTATAAATGGTTAAGGCCTCTTTTAATAACTTTTTGGTTTTTGTTTTTAGTTTTTGAAATTTAAGCTTATTCTTACTCAAATTTTCTATAATTGTGTTCCACATTTCCTACGATATATTCATCTTTCCTTAAGAAAGTATGAGAATGATAACCAACTTTAAAAAACAAAAACAAGTTTTTGGAAGCTACTTTCTTTTGTTTCCAAATTTTAGTTTATTTTTTACAAATATAGATGAGATGTAGATATCTAAGGAAGAAAAAATATATGGTAAGATATTTGTTGTAAGCTTAAATTTCAAAAATCTTAAACAAAAAACCAAATTACTATCAAATGAGACTTAAATTACTTATTTTGCAATCGTGTCTTTAATCTTTGCCATCAAATTCATGTTTGATTTTTTACAATTTTAAAAGTGCTTTTTATACAATAGAAATCACTTTTGAATAACTGCATTCCGATTCAGAATAAGTTTTAATAGGACAAAAACAATTTTAACAATTCTAATACCACTCCATTAAAGCTTTTGCTTAAAGTGCTACGAGACAAATTTTAAATAATTTAAAGCATATTTCTAGTTTTCAATTATTGTCAATAGTGCTTAATTACAAATATTTTTTATTTGTTTTTACAAGATTTTTTCATGAATCAAGTTAAATCAATGCAATCATCAATAGCGAATTTGACAAAATTGGCTATTCAATACTATCTCAATTTATATACAACTTAGATATACATACATGTCGTTCCTCAAAAAATAGATATACATACATGTCGTTCCTCAAAAAATAGATATACATACATGTCAACATATGAATACACATTTTAAGTTTTACTGTCCAACTATGTTAAGTAGCACAGAAGCCAAAATATTGACAAGGAGGAAAGTTCTAAGAAAAAATATGGCAAGAAATAATGGACATTTTAATTAACCATTTGAAAAACTAAAACTAAACAAACCTTTATAAAAAGTAGATTTAAATCCACATTGGTTTTTTTAAAAAATAATAATAATTCAAAGGCAAATCCACAAAAAATGAATGAATGAAAGAAAGAAGATTATTGGCATTAGGTCCAATATGATCCATGCATGGCCCAAAGAAACTTGTCCCTCTGCCTGTAGACAAAATATTGGTTAGGTCAAAGCCTGCACATAAAATTCAACATTTATTGTTGTTTTCAGACTAACTAAATATTTTTTGTATGTATATAATATATTATTGGATATCATTTTTTTCGTATAATCCAAAAATATGAGATTCCGAAATAATATGGTTTGGTGAGTGAATGGACTACCCCTAATTATTTTATTTACTAATGTTAAAGAAATATGACGTTTGAATAGCTCGTATATATATATTTGATGCTCAAAATTCTAAGTCTCCAAAGTATAACACATGATCAAACCCATTCACCTACTTAATATTAGGGGAGTTTTTCATGTATAATTTTTTTTTTTCATAAACAGCAGAATTATAAAAAAAAAAAAAAAAAAATCATTTAGTGGAAAAAAGGTGAGTTCCTCTATAATGACCGATATACACACACTTTTATAAGGATGACTACCCTACCTAAATCATCCGTATTAGTATGACATTTTCAACTCTAAACATACACTTCATGACTTTACTTTTGATTTTACTAAAAGAAACTCATATTAATGAAAATAGTGTAAGATAACTTTGTTTACATCCCAACAACACTCTTTGATGCGACTCGTTGACCTTGAAACGTTCTGGGCTTGATGAGAGGGGTTTGGGGGTAGAATTTTATTTATTTATTTTATTTCTTTTGTTTGGTGGGAGAGGTAAAAGGTAACTTTTTCAAACATCAACCACTTCATTTCCCTTATATTTTTTACCACTCCTAATTTCTGATATCAAATAAAGTTTGATTGTGTCTAAATCCCCCCAACCTCTTCCTTTCTACTCGTATGGAAAGCCCCTTAAATTTTTTTGTGGGTTCATAACAGCCATGAAGGTGAAAAAAATATGTTAGACTAAAACAATGTAGGGCATAGTTTCACCCAAATATAAAAATAAAAATTACAAAAGCATATTTAAAATGTGTCTTGTAATGGTGTTATAACTAGGAGACATCAATTTCAAACCTACAATAGAGAGAAGAATAACAAAAACATATTTACATTTGAGTCCTTTTAAGATGACTATGGTTTCTAAAATATGACTCAACTTTTAGGGGGTGTTTGGTGCAGGGATTAGGATTAAGTTAGTCGGTATTAAGTTAAGCTGAGTATTAAGTTAAACTGAAGATTAAGTTAAGCTGAAGATTAAATTAATCTGTGTTTGGTGGACATATTATGTTAAGCTGGATTAAGTTAAGCAAAATGTTGTTTGGTGGAGGGATTAAGTTAAACTGAGTTTTTATTTAACATTTTTTATATATTTTTTTAAATGTCTACTCTTTAATTTGTTTTCTCTTTACAATAGTTTCATGACAAAATGACATTCATTTGAAAATGTAGCAATAATATTAATTTAAATAAAATATGTTTGATGAATGTATATTTTATTATTTATTTCAATCTTAACTTAATATCTATATTTAATTAAAAAAAATATAAAAAACTTTATTTTCATTCAAAAAATTTAGAAAGATATAGGAAATTATATATAAAAAATCATTTTAATTACTTAATTACAAGATTGATATAAATTTAAAATTAAAAAAATCAATTTAATTTATTTAGTACACCTTAACTTGTGTGAATGGTAATTAAGTTTGAAATTCAATTTTACTCATATTTTTAAAGTAGTTTAAATATGTTGGACTATACTATCTTGATGAAAGTTATAATGAAAGTATAAACCTAATTTTCATGTATTTTTAAATCATTCTACCTATTTTTTTGGTTAATACTCATTTGAATTAAAATTGTAGTCAATATAATAATAACAAAAGTATATTCACAAATAGGTGTATATAACAACCAATTTAGATGCTTAGAAAACAAGTCAAAAAATAACACAAGTAAAATTTTGTGTGTATATAATAATAAAACTAATTATATTCTAAGTAGAAAAATGAGTTTTATAATTTAGGAATTTATTTTGTTCCATTCAAATAATTGTCTCTTGAAAATGAAATATATTTCTTTTATTTTCTTGAACTATTTTTTTCTTTAGATAATTTAACATTTAATATTAAATTTAAAATATTAAATGAACTATAAAACATAAAAAAAAATATATGAATAAACTTTTAAATCTAAATTTTAAAAGTTGAATAAATAGTTTGAAAAATATAATTAAAGATAATTTCGGAAAACGAGATAGAGAGAGAAAATATGATAATTATTGTTAGAGTTTGTGAAGGATTAACTTAATCTGAGGGATTAAGTTAATCCGTCCACCAAACACGAATTAGAATGATTAAGTTAATTTGGATTAATTTAATACCTCCACCAAACACCCCCTTAGTCTTACAAAGCAACCAAAATGCAGACGATATGGGTATGAAACCATACAGAAAATGATAAAGATTCCATCTTTTGACGTAGGAAAAATAGTTATGTAGGGTGTGTTTGGGCCCCGTTTATGTAAACGGCCGGGTTGGTTATAATAACCCAACCGATGTTTGCCCACCGTTTATTATAAACGGTGGTTACCTAAATCTACATGTCTGTTTATCTAAACCTTACATATATTACTTTTTGTTACATAATCAGTCATTCAAAAACCGTTTATCATAATCTATGTTATAATAATTTGTCCCTCAAACACCATTTATAATAACGCACAATTTATCATAATTTACTGTTTATCATAACTTTCTGTCTATCATAACCAAATTAATGCTCCAAACACACTAATAGAGATTTAACTCTGACCCAAAAGCACCAAACTAAAAACAAAGAGAGAAAAAGAGGTGATAAGTTTGTGAATAGTAATGAAGAACAGTAAGAAACTGTTATCCATTTTGTATTGACTCGATCGACTACAAAACAAATTTTGACAGTACAGAGGAAACTGAAATTGAGAGTAGCCTTTTGAATTTTAAATTAAATAAAAGAGATTCTGAAAAATGGCATTGGAGTTTGAATTGAATTGAATGATGCGGTGATGATAAGATTTTTGGGTCCATATTTCAATCAATTTAGAAGTGATTGACATGATTTGTCATTGTAATTAATCTGACAAAATATTTTCCTCTCTCACATTTTAAAAGAAAGGAAAAGACAACTTCTTGGGTTGTGTTTGGTATGTTTGTTCCAATTTTTTGTTGGATGGTTGTGATTGCAAGTTGATATACTCACATATTTGTCATGTAGTAATTTGCTTAAGTTAGTTCTTCACATATTGAAATAATCTAGATTGGGTTATCTTAAGTATAATTATTTGGAAATACAAACAAAATTTAGTTTCACATTTATTAAATAAGGAACAAATCTTAGACGTATAAGAAATAATAAAAATCTTCATCGATATAAGATCTTTTAGATAAAACAAAAAATGAAGTCATGAGAATTTATGCAATATCATACTAATTTGGATATCCACTAAGAATTGTCATTCCTTAGTAATAGTATTGTTTAACTTGATATTGTGATGAGTCCCACTATTTACAAAGTTCTCTATCATTTCTTTTGATTGGTTTGAACCTAACATAATAACAAGGACTACAACATCGATGAGAATAAATTGGAGACTCTAAGTTCTCTTGATTATAATTTCTAGCTTTGGATTCTTCAACATATTCATTTAAGATGACGTCTCCTTTTAATTCATCATTTTTTAATCAAATCTTAATTTCTTTTTGTTAGACTAAGCCCATTTGTGCTGGATAGATTATGTTATCATATTAGACAACATGATTAGATTCAAATCTTAAAATAATTAACAATAGAATGAAAATTCACCTATTTTATAAAAGTTATAAGGTCCCATCATTTTTTAGTGTATCACATCGTGATCAACAAAACAAACACTTTGAATCGAGCTCATAATGGAATATTTTAATGTAATTAGTTGAGAATCACAATGTTAGATAACATCTCATCTCATTTATTATTATTATTTTTTAAATAGTAACCTATCCATCCATCTTATAAAAAAATGATAAAATCTCCTTTATCTCATGACAATGAACAACGAACAAAATAAAACTTTTGATCCCTAGACCCTGTAATAATACTTGTTCCATTTTCCCTGGACAAGTTAAAAGCAAGTGACTAAAGTGATCACTGATTGCTAAAGATAGGCCAAATCTTGGGTCATGGATGCTCTTCTCATGCTACCATGTTGGAGTCCTCTTCAAGGTACGTGCACAAAGACATAAGCAAGTGAGGGAATCATACATAAACACGAAAACGAGAACACGGTCGCTACAAATAAAGGAATGAATCGAAACCAAAGTTGGTTAGAAAAGAAAATACTTTACGTACTAGTTGATCATTAAGTTGTACCACGCTCAAGAGAGAAACATTTTATACTAGTTAAACTATGCTGATAAGATTTTCAACAATATGATAAAGTTATTATGGGTCAAAATGATCCCAAGTTATTATCCAAACCACTCTTTATGTGCTCAATTATTGTACATATTCTTAGCTTAAGGTTTGCATTTTTTTTTTCCTTTTGTTTATAATGTAGTTATTGCAATCTTAACATGTGTTTTGCCATACATTACTAAATACAGCATTTGGTTGAGGAGAAGTTATTTCAGGAAGGCGCCACATTGTAGTTTGGTAATTTTACAATGGTTGAGTGTAAGAAGAAAAATTGCAAAAGTACTTTGCTTTTGTATTTATTAGTTATTATAGTTGGTACAACAAATACAAAGATATGTGAATTTGAACCCTTAATCTCAAATAAAGAAGTAGATGCTTATGTTGTTCATGAAACTCTTTTCTACTTTTGGTTCATTTCTTCAACTTGAATTTACATGTTGATGGTTGTTTTGTTTCCTAATTAATTAGAAAAGCCTATAATGTTGGTGAAATTTTTTCAGAGTTTGGTTCATCTTTAACCTGAACAGTTTGTATGCCAATGGTCTTGTTTTTGTTTCCTAAGCAAATAAACAAAATCAACTTTGGTCCATTTAAACATGAGTCTCACTAGCATTTGCAATTTATTACCATAAGAAACAATGGTTCATTCTTTTGATAACAAGAAATCTAAGACTCCCGTTTGATAATTATTTGGTTTTTGTTTTTGAAATTTAAATCTATTCTTTTTCAAATTTTCTACAATGTGTTTCATCTTTTCTAACATGTATCTATCATTCCTTAAAAAAGTACGTCAATGTTAACCAAAATTTTAAAACAAAATAAACTTTTAGAAACTACTTTTTTGTCTCCAAATTTTATTTTGATTCGTAAAAATATAGGTAAGATGTAGATATTCAAGTAAGAAAAAACATATGGCTAAATAGTTATGGTAGGATTAAATTTTAAAAACCAAAAACTAAGAATAAAATGATTATCAAACAAGACTTATATTTTTTTCTTAATGGAAATATTAAAAATTAATTAGAATTGGGGTTTATTTAGGAATAGGTCAAATTGAAAAAATATTTACAATACCAAGGACAAAAAAATAGATAATTTTATGGTATTATTAATAATTATATGGTATTATGAATAATAATATTATATTAATGCACAATATTATACTAATAACATATAATATTGTATTAATAATACAAAATACTCTTAATGATAAAATAATATTGTATAATGAGTATCATTAATAATACCTTATTTTTTACTATTGATACAAATATTTTCAAATTTATCTAAATTTGCAATTATTTTGTAAAATTGAATTATCCAACACAATTTCACATTAAAAATTTGGGGTGTGTTTGGACTCCCGTTTATGTAAACGGCCGGATTAGTTATAATAACTCCAACCGATGTTTGCCCCACTATTTATCATAAACGATGGTCACCTAAACGTGTATCTAAACCTACTTGTCCATCTAAATCTTACATATATTACTTTTTGTTACATAACCGGTCCCTCAAATACCGTTTATCATAATCCATGTTACAATAATTTGTGCCTCAAACACCATTTATAATAACTCACCGTTTATCATAACATACCGTTTGTTACAACTTTTCGTCTATCATAATTAGATCGGTGCTCCAAACACACCCTTCGTTGTTTGGGCATTCAAATAATACTAACCATTAAAAAATTAAGATCAGCTGCACATGCATGGTTGCCGTCACTTTAAAACACTGCTCAACTCAAACGCAATAAATTGGGCAGTCCTTTGTGTTTGTCATCAACTCCTCCCAATTCCCATCCAAGAAAACAATAATTAAATAGAAGTTAACAAAGAAAAAATAAAATAAAATGAATGTGAGATCTGACATTACATTACAAATTTATGTTTGCTTTATCCGCGTCCAGAAATCTTCATGTACTATTAAATTGTTGACAACCAGGACAGAAGTTTTATTTCAAAAAAAAAACTAGGACAGAACTTTTTTTTCTCTTTTTTTATTGTCAACAATTTAATGATATCCTCCATATGTGTACCTTGCTCAAATATTTTAATCAAGAGTTAATAATATTGGCCAAATATAACATTAAAATGATCTCTAATGTTTGACTAATTTTTCAATTAAGTATCTAAATTTCAATATAGTTTCTCATACATTAGTATTTTCAATTATATTCTTTTTATCGAAGTTCAAAAGATTTCTATCACCTTATTCTAATTGAGTTATTGCTCATGTGGGGACCTTAAATTAAATGAGTAAAAAAAATTTAATACTAATTTCATGGATGATTCATTAAAAGTTAAATTTGACCCTGTCAAATTTATATAACAAAAGAAGAAACGAACTTAGAAGAGAAAACTTCTAATTCCTTCTTCAATTTTTGTTGAGAATCTCATATTGATAAGGAGAGGATGTTTCCAAGTGTTTAAAAGGTAGGTGGACTACTCCTCTCATTACCAATTAATTTTGGGATGAATGTCCACACTATTTTACATGGTATCAGTTTGGTATTATGTCCCATAAAAAATGAAATATATATTAGAGAATATCTCCAAGTTATTTCACAATTTTCAAGAAGATAAGAAGATAGCAGAAATTTGTGTATAACCCAAAGCAAATAAAAACTTAATTAAAAAAAAAACACTCATTTATTTTAGACCAATATGAACACTTGAAAAGTGAAACATGAAACATTTAAAAGGCAAGTTTTTTTTTTTTTTTTTAATGACCATTTGAAAAGTGTTAGGATTTATTAAAATATTAGAAGTGGATTCACATCTTTGATGTAAGGTAATAGTGTACTCTAAACACTATAAAAGAAATATGTAACTTTTAGTTTCAAAACATAAAAAGTGCATACGGTCTGACCCTACAACATTTGAATGTCGAAAAAATCGATAGAAAATTAATTCTTAGGTAACAACTCTATTTGACCAATCGAGCCATTTCATAATGGTTTAATCAGAAACACTTCTTGGCATACTAACTCTAGAAGAATTATGTGATTGTAATAATTTTTCAAATAGTGCAAATTTTTCTATCGTGCTTTTTTTTTAATCTAATTAGAATGTTTTATATCTAAATATTTGTATATCTTTTATTGTTTTTCCTTTATTCCTAAGGTAATTAGAAACAAATAAACTTCTAACTTTGCTCCTTTAAATGGAGGGCATTATTAATCCGTCCATTCTAGCACCAAAATACATAGAAAAAGTGAAAACATATATGTTTACACATTCATGTCATAAATAGATATCGAAGTTGGGACATCAAACTAGAGCATATATGTATATCTTCAAAACTCAACGCCGCCACACTTTCGAGGACAAAATCCAAGTTTTATTGGTTGGATTTGTTTCTCATTTTTTGCAGTTGAATTAGTCAAAACAAAGTATTCGATCCAAGAACATTTAATGCTATTCGAAGCATTACATCATCATAGAAAAACATAAAAAAGGAAAGAGTAAGAAATTGAATTAAATACGACTACTGCAACATGACCAATTTCCGGCGAGTTCGAGGCGGCGCCGGCGCCGGCGAGGAGGATGCGAGCAAGGAAAGAACGAGATCGGCAAAAGCTTTAACGATAAACTTATGGGTATTCTTGGGATTCAATCGGAGATAAGACCACAAAAGCTGCCGCAAAAACTCCCAATCGGTTCTCACATTTTCCAATTCTCGAGCCTCCACCATCTCCTGCATCGACCGCCGGAAATCGCCGTAAGGGTCCGTCGAATATTTGGGCACTTTCGTTCCTTCTGAAACGGCGTCGTTGCGGTGCTGGGATCGCCGGCGGGCGTCCGACGAGTCCAAGATGGAGTTTGACCGCCCGGGAGAGGAGAAGAAGAACCGCCGGGAGGCGTACACGGCGGCGATGTCGTCGGAGATGGAGTCTTCCGCATCGCCGGTGGCGGAAGAGGTTTGGGAAATGGGGTTGGAGGTGAAGTAGCCGTCGGAAGATGGGGCGGCGGGCGGCGGCGGCGATAATCTAAGTTTGGTGAAGAGAAAATGGATGTTTTTGAGAAAAGGATTGGACATCTTTTTTTCTTTTTGGTTTTTTCTCAAATTTTTTTATGTTGAGTTGAGAAGGGAGGATATGAGATTTAAAGAAAGAGTGGCAGCTTAATTTGATCATCATCAATATTTGGCTTGTGTAGATCATCAAGTGCATACATATTATCAATTTTATTTTTTAAAATAAAATATTAAAAATCTAAATAAATTTTTTCAAAAAAAAAAAACTACATAAATGTGAGGATAATACTTATCTCACTTGACTCTTTCTACTTATTATTATTATTATTATTATTATTATTATTATTCGTAATCTATCTTGTATTAAAATGGTTTATAATATATTTAAAAAATAACAATAAAACTTTTAAGCACAAATGTGATTTTTTTTAGTACCATAGAGGCCAACCAAACCTCAAAATACATTCAATGGAGCTGACTTTAGCTTTTACTTGCTCTCATTGTTAAATTTAATGATGATATATTTATTATATATAAAATATGTAACCAAATTGTCATGAGTTGATATTTTAATTGTGGTTAGAAATTTAAAAAAAGTTAAATGAACAGATCCAAAAAATAATAATATGCCTTAAGCTTACTGAGTTTGAGTTTAGGTTTGGAGTCATGTTTTACTATTTATTCGAAAAATAATAATATGGGTCTCGTAGAAGGACACTGATTAATCGTAATTTTCGAAGCACAACAAAGCAGCCAAATTATTGCTTAAAATAAATCCAACCAACCAACACAGTCCAAATTTATTATAAGAGTCGTCGGATAATTTCCTCCGATATTAAGAAACCTTTTCTTGTTTTAAATATTATTAATGTTTCATTTTCAACTTTCAAAATTGTTCTCAAACAACGGCCAATAAATGAACTATTGACATATTCTATATAACAAAATCCATTAATCAAATTGAATTATCAGTCGTTGTACCAAAGTGAGTATTTTTTAGACTAAAAAAAACCCTTTTCCAATTATTTATAGTTCAAACAGTCTCGATTAATTTTTTAGGCAACACCAAATTTCAAAGCCAAGTTTTGAGGAGCACAAAAACTCAAATTTCCATGAAGCCTATAATGCTCCACATTAAGACAATTATTGTCCATGAAACTTGATTCCATTTGCACCCTTTCACAATTAAATCCACAATTATCCTTGTATTTTCATTGGAAATTTGGCTTCCTTTTATTTTGGTCAATATGCTAATTCAAATCACATTTCAAAAAATCCCAGAATAGATGGTAACTACTAAAAAGAAAGTCATCCCTAATCAATGTATAATTTTGACTAGACCACATGATTCAACAGTACTAGAAAATTAACAAGCCAACTTAACGAATTAAAGATAACACCAACGGGTCTCATACAAAAACGGAGGATCCAAAAAAGTAGTGATATTTTCCGGCACAACATCATGGAGGCCTAAAAATCCCTAAAAACCATTATTTAAAAAAAAAAAAAAACATTTAAACAAAAGTTCTATCAGAAAGGTCCAAGCCTTTGGCACCTCCCAACACATCCCGATCCTATACAGTTTCAATCTCAGCTTGGTGGTATGCACCGGCTAGCTTTTTCCCACATAAGGTAACATTTCTAAATTAAACCATGAATGCCAAGAGAAGACACATTTTCAAAAGTGGTCAAAGTACTTGAATACTTTGACTCATACAGATTCAACCTGGTAACATGGTTTTCAAATTTGTAGTTTGGATAACAACAGGTCCTTGGTTTGCTAGGAGGGTTGGGATCCTTAATCAAAATTCAAATTTTGATTAAGGTGTTTGATTTGTTATATTGATTCCAAAATAAAGAATAAACCTCCATAATCAAATTCCACAAATCTAGTATTGTTATATTGATGCTCCAAAATAAAGAAGTTTGTTTGGTTTCTAAACCCCCAGATTCCAAACCTCCGAAATCAAATTCCAAAATCTTTATATTTACCAAACAAGATTCCAAACCCCTAGATTCCAAACGTCAGGTAAATATTATGTTTGGAACTTAAAACTTTCACCAAAGTTACAGTACTGAAAGTGACAGCAAAGAGGCTATTCAAAGAAGCCACATGTGGGTTTCTTTTTTTACCATTACTGTGTCACCCAAAAAGTTCAAACAGTGTAAAAGACCCAAATTTTAGATGCACGTGGCTTCCGATAGTGACCTTACCTAAAGGCGCTATGTTTTCTTCGAATCCATTGTCTACTGTACTGGCTTTTCCCTCAAACCCAAAACTACCCACATTTGAACTCCATCATTTTTTCAAAAAAAATGAAAGGCAGTGACAAAAAAATACCTGCAACCAACTGGAGATTTCTAAATTTAATGTGGGATAGAGTCCTCCTCCATACTTTTAATGTTAAATGGAGTCAAAAAAAGGTACGTATTGTTGAATCGTAGGAAAATAAAAATAAAAATAGCTTTTATGTTTTTAAATGAACCTGCCCCTGCTGCCTCTGCTGCACCGCAGCTTTCGTATGGCAGCAGCAGCCTTCCACAGGTGCAGAGCTAGAACCCATTTCCAAGTTTTGAAACTGCACCGCCCATTGTTATTATTCTACGCTTTGCATGTGAAAGTTTGGTCAAATTCCATGCTTGTCTTATTCAAGAGTTTCGTTTATTGGGCTAACATCTGTTGATGACATCTTATTTGCAAAGTTGGATCACTGCAAAACCACAACACAACAAACCAACTTTAAACCCTGTATTATACAAACCAAAGAACATGCGCATCCGCTTTGCTACTCTTGCGCTCACTGAGGCGCATTATTGGTAGTTGTCTCGTTCAGCCTGGCGGCTTCCGTCATGGACTCCGCCATCCCACCAGGATGAGCAGCTAGTCTAGTGCTGTTCCTCAGCTCTGCACTCATTACCCCTACCGCATCCTGCTTTGTCACCACTTTATCGGCGGGTAGCCTCGTTGTGGCATCCTGTTATGTTTGGACAGAGTAGTTTATCATATCAAAGTATCGAAGAAGAAACTCATACATTCATGTGTGTTAGCTACCCATCAGTTTTTTTAAATAAACCTGGTATCAAAAGAAAGTTATATAGCACGAGAGTTCCTAAACTTAAAAAAGCACCAGAAGATTCCTAACCTTCATAATGTGAGATCCTCAATGACCCTAAAGATGAATACTCGTATATCTTTCCCAGAGTGGAATCCTCAACAATAAACGATTATGGAAGTCAATCCAAAGTGGTGTGAGGTTAGCTGATAAAATTTGTAGTGTGTATCTGTATGTAGTGTTTCAGTTCGTTTTTTTTTTATAGAATTCTCAAATAGATAAGGTGTATCAATTTTCAACCTGATGATACCGTTGAACCTTAAACCCAACAAAATTTGCAACCTCAAAACTTGATTCAAGTGGTGTAAACTATAGGCTGTAATTTTTAATACTAATAGACTTCCAGCTCAAACATATTCAATAGATATGTGTTATCTAATGAAAAATTAGTGAATCTTCAAAGAACAATGAATGCTACAGAAAAATTATATTAAAAAAGTTTGAATTCTGAGAGGTTTATTTAACCATAGATCTTACCACTAACGAGGCTTAATTTTTTTTCCAACTCCAAGCTGGTTTCTTTTATATCAGTGCGAATTTTAATATTTTTTCAGTTTATTTTCTGATATAAATGGGAGCACTGAGCGAAAATTGAAAATGAGGTGAACATCGTGGACATGTGCAAGTTTAGGTTCAATTTCATAAAATTGAAAGTTCATTGGTGAAACCTCATACAATTTGAGGGTTGCCAAAGTTGAGTTCAGGGGGTTCAAATATTAGTGTTCTGAATTTTGATGGTTCATACTAACCCTTAGGACGTCGTTCAGTTTAATCTTATCTTCATTCTTGCTAACACCGACATTGAAAGAAGCCGCCAACTGAGCGTTGGCTGTGAGTCCACCAGGTATCACGACATTGCTCCCTGTGGCCCTCACCTCTGCTGCTTGAATGGCAGTAGCATCGCTCTGGTCGACTGGCTTATCACCCGCAGTGTGAGCAGTCGCTTCTAGAGCTTGTCCAATGGTGATCGCGTTCTGCAGAGCAGTGGCAGCTCCAGTAAAAGGAGTAGGCTCCACAAACTGACCAAATATCTACACTCGAAAAAACAACAAATCAAAATCAACTCTAATCAATTAGAAACAGAGTATAAAATGATAGCTTTCAAATTAAGCCTAATCAAAAAACAAACAGAATTATGATGTAGTTAAGAATCTTAAGAAAAAGGACCTGTCCGGCAACTGATTCGGTAATGATGCGACTTCCTGGAATATCGGTTTCTTTGACTGCAACTCCTTGGTCTCTTGTAGCGTTACTAACATCCTCATGATGGACAAAGCGGGAACGCTCGTTTCGGGTGGCGGCGGACTGCATGGTTGCGGCAGGGCCACCCTTCTGGGTTTGACCAAACACCATGGTTTCGGCGGTTTGGATCATGTCAGCATCCACCGGCGGTATAACCTTGGAGGCAAGGTCTCCGGAGACATTGAAAACGTCGCCGTACTTGATAGGCTCTTGCTGCTCGTGGCGGCGTGGCTGTTCTTGGCTCATTGTGTTTCACACAATGTAAAGGATTCTGATACAATATGAGCAAATGGGGTGAGTTTACACGTTGGGGGAGAGGGAATATAAACGATCACTATGGAAGAAGAGGTTAATGAAACGTCACCTGACACGTGTTGAATTCTGTAACTTCATGTTACAGGTTTCATTTGTAGAGACGAACAGCTGTCCAGTGCCACAAGGTTTGAGCTTGCTGCTAAAACAAATGGCAGCTTATCGTCTTCCTAGCCACGGCCTACTAAAGACGGACACCAATAAAGCGGAAGCTCAAGTTCTTACTTTTATTTTTTTATTTTTTTCATCCGAAAATTTGAACCTTCACTCATTATATCTAGGATAATCACACTCGTCACTAAATCAAAGATATTAAAAAAAATAAAAGGTATCTATAAATTAATATCATGTTAGTTTCGAACAAGAAACTTTAACACTTTCAAAGTTCAAGTCTTTCACTACTATGTTAAAGCAAGCTTAGGATGACAGAGTTGTCACTTGACAACTTACAGAACAAAGACAAACAGCTGGAAAATCTTCTTGTTTCTCCTCGTCACATGGCAAGGGAGGAGAAAATATATTCTTTAAGTGAAGAACAACAAAGAGTGCGAACCCAATATAGGCGCATAACGCTTGAAGTCATGTCAAGAAAAAAATTAAACAATTAGTGATGGGCGATTCAGAATTTCCATGCCCTAATCTGAATCGGGAAATTTATAGTGCAAAATATCAAAAATGAAAAAAGTTGCAAATGAAATGATGTCGGATAAGTTTAAGACCATAACTCAACAGTGACTTGGAGTGCGAAGGCAAATCCTGGTTTTTGTTCTGGATATCCACAGATGTTCTAAATTTTGTATTGGCTCATTCAAAACTCGTCCCAAACTTTGCATTAGCGTGAAGCTTTTCACCCATATGTACAGAAATTTAGACACCATCTAGCTTCCCAGCAATATTTAGTTTTGAGTAGCTCAGTACTTAAGAATCCACCAACTATTTGACAAGTTTTAACTATTCCCCAACCTCTCAATTTGCTGAACACTCACTTCCAAGATCACCATTTATTCACCACTCAAACATCTCCCTACTAAGCCATTATCCTGTAGTGAGATTTATAATGACATTATCTCAACATGACTACGAATCAATTCTTATATATCAATTCTTAACATTTCCATTTTCAACACACAACACGAGTCTACCCATTTCAAATATTTTAAATGAGAAAAGGGAGGGGGAAGAACGAACAGATCGAGAAGTAAAATGTATGGTTATGTACATCGATTACAAGTCGAACAAGACTATTGTAAACCCCTTTTAAGCCCGTAAACAAGACTTTATTCGATTACATTATTTAAGCTAGATCTTACTCAATCTTCCCGACTTGCAATCTCCAATCCATTACCTGCATAGAGATAAATTGTTTACGAAGTGATTGAATATCAGAACGTCCTATATCAAGATTTAGACGATAATAGTCTTATATTTTATTCTACAAATAATCCTCTATAAATAGAGTTTGTACAGTATATGAAATGAATACAGTTCGTGAATGACCACCAGAATAACTATTCAACTAAGGTCAACCACTTAACTAAGCTTTAGTAAAGCTAACTACTGAGATAACAGGAGGTTAATAACTAGCTAACCACTATATATTTGTTAGTCTAAACTAAACATACAAGTTCTAATCATCACTCATCAGTCAGCTATCAGATTCCAGAGAATTAAGATTTCTACAACAAGCATTCTGGAAGAACAGAACATTATCAAGAGACGAAATCTCATAACAGAAAGAAGTCCGGTACAGAAAAAAAAAGATTTCATTCATATTTCTACATACAAGAAGAAAAATGAAAGAAGAAAAAAAAGATAGGTTCAGCAGAAACTTACCATCCGGATCAAAGAAGAAAACTTGCTTGACCTTCCCATTTGGTAGAGCCTTCTCAAAAGTCTGGATCCCCTTCTCCTGCAGCAAAATCACAATTAGTCTAGCCATATCTTATATGTTGAAATATGTCTTGAAATGTTTAATATTCTACGATTAGTCTGGGTCTCACTGCCCGATCATCGAACTGTAGCCTTTTATGTAATTGAGTCTTATCAGTAATAAAGTTTAATGAGAGTACAATATATAAACTCGAATTAAACCCTATTCCCAACGATTTGACATTTTGTATTTCGACCTCCATTTAATAAAATATTCTCCCTACTTAGCTCGTGGGGTAGCTAACTCACTGTTAGTTTCTCTATATGAATTGCCGTTTTCTTTTCATAACACTATATTTGGGCCTGGAAAGCATGCTAAAGGCAAGCATGCTAACACACTGTTAGTTTCTTTTTCATTCAAGATATCACAGTACTCATACTCTCCAACAGATTCAATTGAACTGACTTCGTGAATTCCACAAATGACTTAGCATCCAAATATACTAAGAAAGACAATATAATAGCGATTCGTGAACTAATCTCGTATAGTTTTTCAAATAAAATTTCCGGAGAGCTATAGTTCTATAATACTTATTCGTTGACAGTTCGATACTCAAGTCTTAGTCGGGATTTGAACGAAAATTCGTCCAAATTAGCAAATTACAGAGGCAGACAATAAGAAATCCATCTACAGCTCATCTCGTAACTCCAGACACGTAGATGCTAAGAACAGATACCCTAGCGCATATCCGAGCATAAACCTTGAATGTGTTCTACACTTCCGTAACGAAAAACTCGAAATGAAAAGGATAATTCAGAAATGGACCTTGAGAGCATGAACAATGGAGTCGAAATCGGAAGCGGAGACAGAAAAACAGATGTGGTGACCTCGGGGAAGATGGCTAGGGTCGGCAACGGGTGACGAGTCGCTGCACGGACCTTCGGGGAGCTTGGATTTGGGATCTCGCTCGATGAGGTGAAGTTGAAAGGCAGAGGGAAGATTGAGCCAAATGACCTTGAGTCCTCCGAAATCTGGACTCTCAATTTCCTCGAATCCAAACATCTGCACCGCTAATTAACAACCGCCATGAACAGAAACTACAGTTGATGCGAGGAAAAGGAGAAGATGAAGAGAGAATTTGTGGACCTGCTTGTAGAACTGTGAAAGGCGATGAATATCCGAAGATTCTCTGGCGATGTGGCCGAGGGAAAGTGTTTTCGCTACAGGTACAGCCATCCTTACTCCTCCGTCACAACTGTACCGTATTCGATGCTTCGTCAAATAAACCGATTCGATTAAGTGTTACAATATGGCAGTAGATCCATGCCTTGTTTTGTTGAAGATTTTTATAGGATTATAATAATTGAAGCGGTGGAAAGAAACAAAAAAAATCAAATTTGGTACAAAATAAACGATAACTCCAGCAACCAGATTATCCAATTTACACATTTATTGCCTAATAAATCATTTTCTTAGCTTAAATATAAGTGTCTACACATTTATGGAGTGCACATGAATTGGAGTTTTTTTTTTTTTTAATTAAAAGAGGAAAGTAGAAAGTAACATTAGGGATGTCCATTTTTCAGCATCTCAAATCTTTACGAGGAATCGGCCTTTAACGGGTAGGTAATAGGGTCAAAGACGAGAGAAAATTCCCCATTGATTAATCAGGGTGACGGGGATTATATTATCATCCCCGATTCCCTGAGACCAATTTACCTTTTATTTTTAATTTTTTAAATATATATTTTTTATTTTACCTATTTAATTTTCAAATAAATATATATTTGTTGATAAAATTATCTACAAATATAAATATTTTTTTTTTATAATTAATATTATACTTGAAACTTATAGATATTTTTAAGAAAATATAGTCCAAAATATATATAAATAAATTGGAAAAAAAATATTCATGGGGAACCAATCCCCAAGCAAAAAAAAAAAGGATTTTTCCAGACGAGAACTAATTTTTGTGCCAGGACGGGGACGGAAAAATTATTCTTCAACCTCATCTCACTTCGTGGACATCTCTAATTAACACCACTCAATAATTCAACTCAACCTAACCAAAAAATATAGAATTAAGTTGGGTTGATGTGATGTATAACATTGGACAAGTTAGAGGATTAACAAAACTCAAAAATTTAAGTTGGTCCATTATTTTCTTCTAACCCAACACAATCTAGATTATGAATACCCCTATCAAATTTTATTGGAAGATCAGGATTTTTCAACTTTCAAAAGAATGTTTTGTTTATTGTTTTTGTTGACGGGTTTGAAATTAAAATCCCTTGTACATCATGGTTTTGCAAAATTTATGGGTCCTATCGATATTTTATACTCATTTTTTTGTTCTTTCTTTCTTTTTTCTTTACTTTTTTTTTTTGAGATACAACATTTGATGAAAGTTTTATTTTATTTTAATGTTTGATCAAGGTATTTATTTATTAGTAGTACTATCATCTATTATTATTAATATCAAGCAACCTTTCAATGGGATTCACATATTTTTTGTTAATTATTTATTTATTATTATTACTTTTAAATAAATAATTGAAAAAAATAAGAAATAGATAAACGTATTGCTATTTTAAATTTATAATTTTATGGTGTGTTATAAAAATAATTATTTTATATCTAAAATATATTTTTATTTATATATTTTGATTTATAATCTATACTATTTTTTGTTCCATAAATAATTTGAAAATAATTTTAATTTGAATTGGTTTGAAATTCAAATTAAAGGTAGTGTTTGATTTATAGTTTGTGTAACATTTTAGTATAATGATCGATTTTTATCCAACTGTGAAAATCCACGGTCCTTTCAATTAAAGGTTCTTTTATCTTTTTTTTGTTCGTCAATTATTGGGAGTTGGTTTGTATGCCTTTTTATTATAATTATTAGTAATGAATGGATTTTGATATTAAAAAAAAACGAATGAGGTATCTACAATTGACATAAAAATTAACCGAGAAAGAAAAACAAATGATTTTCAAATAATAGACAAATTAACTCATGCCAAAAGAGACAACATAAAAATACAATTTTTTTAAAAAATTGGTGGTATATATCTGGGTTGAATTATGTTGATAAATATTTAAGATATGTATATTGATGATGACAATGATAATAATAATGATGATATTATTATTATTATTATTTTTTTTTTTGAGGAAGATATTATTATTATAGAATTGTGAAGGAAATCGTATGAATTTGTTGACCTATTTATAGAATTGGGAAAGGCGAAGAATATCGAAACTGCTTTGCTACAGAAACAGCTATGGTTACTCGGATTTATATTTCGTCCACAATTGCGGAACCACATAGTTTCAAAAAAATTACAGAACAATGAAAACTTTTATCCGATTACAATTGAAGTGATGGAATAGAAGAGAAAAAAAAAATTTAAAAGAAAGAAAAGATTAGATCAAATTTTATCGAAATGTTATGATTTTTCACTCTAAACTTTCTCTCGATTCATCAACCCAATTGATAAGTTAAGCTTTTACTCCAAATTAAAATTAGGAACTAAACATAAAGGAACACTGCAATTTTTATTTTCTAGTAAATTTCACTTAGTTATCTTTTAATGTAAAAGTACATCTTCGTCTTAGAATTCACATATTTGAATCTCTTATTATTGTTCTAAAAAAGGACTAAATTACTAAACTCATGCACAACCAACTCACCTATGGATTATAACTTTGATTTTGATTTGAAGAATAAGTTTAACATCTATTTCATGACTAAAAAGAATATTCATGGTTGGGTGACTGCAAAATTACTTTTAATTACAAACAAATTTAATGTTTTGGAGTGTTCATAATATCGAGTTTGAATAAAGATTTTAGTGTAATTTGATTTTGTGCATTAGATTTACACAAATTAAAGGGCGTACAAAAGACAAAAAAGTTGCGTCCACCCTACTTGAAACCCATATATTTTTATATTTATTTTGAATCTAAATCCGTTGATTTTGTTTTTAAATTCTATTAACACCGATTCACATTCGTATTAACAAAATTAATTATGAATAGTATTGTTTTCAAGTAATTAAGAGAGCTAAACATATTTGAAAGTAAGATTAAAATCGTTTTTATGTCATTTGCCTCATTGCCCCCACAAGTTAGCTTTCATACTTACCAATACTAAGTTTAGATTTTTTTGAACGTGAAAAGTCGGTGGCTGATCTCCCACGATCTAAAGGCCTTGAATAATCGTCTAATCAACAATAAATTTATTTGATATCTAAATAATGTGTTGAATGACTTAAATATTAAGATAAATATTTTTTTTTTTTAAACAGAAAAAAAGAATAAAGTGGAAGAATGAGTCATCAAGCAACATTAAGGGAACTTATGCTAGAGAATCTAAAATGGAACATATGCTCTGATTTCACCCCTGACTTTTGAATGCCTTTTGTGCAACGATGGAACAAAAGGCAATGGCCACACCCTACATTAATTAATCAACAAAATTAAAACAGTGTCAACCCACGGCAAGAATCAGAGCAAACTCAGTCAAATGGAATTTAAGAACAAAAAAAAAAGTTGATGAAAGTTTCTTTATTTATTTCTTTTTGTTAAAGACAATCCTTCTGGGTTGTTTGTTTGACATATTTAGGTAAGATTTACTTTTAGAATTTATTAATTCATCCTCCAAAATCTACATTCAAACCAGTTTTTATTAATTCCTCTCCATTTTTACTTTTAAAAATAAAAATTGTTTTTAACAATTCATTTTTAATCATTTATTTATAATTACTCATTATTTCTAACCACTCATTTTTTATCATTCATTTCAAATCAATTAAAATAACTTATTTTTAACCATTCATTTTTTAATCATTTCTTTTTTAATTACTAAAATAAACTCATTTTTAAATCTACATCACATAAGATTTTGACTCTAACTTCTCTACCTAAAACCTACATCCAAACGAATTTTTGCACAACTCTCAAATTTTAACTACTCAATGGGGTTGTTTGTTTGACATATTTAGGTAGTTTTTGGGTTAAGGAGTTATATTGAGGAGTTAAAAATTGAGAATTCGTGTCAAAAACTCGTTTGAGTGTAGTTTTTGTATAGAGGAGTTAGAGTCAAAATCTTGTTTGGATGTAGATTTAAAAATGAGTAGTTATTTTTAATTTTTAATAGTTAAAAAAGAAATGATTACAAATGAATGGTTAAAAATGAGTTATTTTGATTGATTTGAAAGAAATTATTAAAAATAAGTGGTTAGAAATGATTGAGTGATTATAGATGAATGATTAAAAATGAATAGTTAGAAATAAGAGTTATTTTTTAAAGTAAAAATGAAAAAAAATTAATAAAAACTCGTTTATATATAAATTTTGAAGGAAGAGTTAATAAATTTTAGAATTAACTCCTCCCTAAATATGTCAAACAAACAGCCCCCAATAAGTCCTTTAACCCAAATACCACCCCCTTCTTGAATTAGTACGATATTGTATACTTTAAAAGCTAATTCTTCTGATTTTGTTTTTAATTTCACTAAAAAACTTCATAATCTTTGTGATGCATCCCAAGAATTTTGCAAGAACATTGGAATTCAAGTAAGCTCAGATTTCATAAAACAGACAAATAGTATATTCACTGTACAACCACCAAACGGCCTTCTCCATTAAAACCCCCCCACGCAGCTTCTCCAGGGACCACCGTCTTCGGCACCGTCACAACCAGCTTCCCGGCGGCGAAGGCGGCGGTTGCAAGCTCGGGCAGAGTGGACTCCGGCAGACGAAATCTCCACATATCGAGCTCCAATTGATCGAGCGTAAACTCCAGAGCCTGAGTTCGGGTAATCACAACCTTGGTAACTCCAGGATGGATACGCACGGTGTGAGCCCTAAATCCGTGGCAAACTCCGTGGGTTTTGGCTACGAACCGGAAGCAATTAGGGGTTTCGAAGATGGAAACCTCGGCATCGGACTTGAAGGGCAGCTCCAAAACGCGGCTGAAAACATGGGGCAGCCGCCGCAGTTTCTTAGGGCCGAAACCCAGAAGCGAGTGGTTCTGCCTGTTCGCGACTGGGTTAACCTTCTTCATTTTGGCTGCTTGTTTGTTGAGGGAGAAAACAGGGGAAGCCGATCGATATATAATGAAATTAGTGATTCTGTGGTGAAGTAAGGAACATTGATTTGGAAAAGGAATCGAAATCTTGATCGGATTGTTGGTGTTTGGAAAAAGAAAGATTCATTAAGGAACTCAGATTAATGGATCAGCGGCTTCCAACTTTTTTTTTTGGGGAAAAATTGAAATTGGAAGTGGAAATTATATAGGTAAGGTATCGGGGAAATACAAAACGAATTGTTTTTGGACAGAGAATGTTTGCGAGAAGAGGAAGAACAAGGGAGGGTGATAAAATGCCTACGGGAATCGACATGAAAAAGCATGGACTATAAACTTATAATAAATACATACTTTCTGTTAAGAATATTTATATTCTTTTTTACTTTTTTTAATATATCTAATCTTGTGTAAATTGTGACCGGATTCTTTTTAAAAAGTAATAATAATAAAATTACAAAGCTGATTTGCGCGTTTATCAGTCTAATTATTTTAAATGCTAAAATTTTGTATCGTTTAATAAAATATTTGAAGTTTTCAAAAAAATAAAAATCAAATCAAATATTTGAATATTTTATATTTTTTTTGATAAAATCGTATGAGATAGGTTTATCAAAGGAAATTTGTCGAGATTCCTATTTTAATTACAACCACTTAGAAATATTACAAATATCTGAAAAAATATGAAATGTTTAACGGAATAGAAACCGATTAAATTTCACTTTATTCACTTAATTGAAATATATTAATTATTTTTTGAAAAGAAAAATATATTAATTATTTACTTATTAATTTAATAAATGGGTTTTTACTATATTTGAATATATTTTAAAATTTTGACTTATTTTTAGCTATCCATGAAAAATCTTGACTCTTAACTCTTGAAATAATAGATTTAAAAAAAAAACTCTTGAAATAATAAAATTAAATTCTACTTTATTTATAGATACCAAATTTCTTTTTTTTTCTTTTTTTTGAATACATATTGGAAGAGGGGAACAAATACTAATTTTGGGGTTTGAACCTGTGACACTGGTATTGAACTGGTTTATACTACTGACTCATTCGATTATAAATACTAAATTTGTAACTTAAAACTGTGAATGTTTGATAAAGTAACAAAGGCAATTAAATTATCCAACATGAATAGGTTCTATTTTTCTAATTTTATATTAAAAAGATATATATAACTTCAACTTCCAATTGTATCGTTTAACAAAAAAACTATCATATCACTCTAATTATGTGTGTTTAGTTCAATAAAATTTGAACCTAGAATTTTTTAATTCGTGGATTTTTTAATGTAATTTTTTATTTATAGATCACACTAACGTGGATGAATTATTGTGTTTGTATTTTTTAAAAAATTGGATATTGCTCTGGTTGGTCTATAATTATATCTTAAAATGGTATAAATTTAAACTTCGGCAATTTAATCAATTTCAAAGTTCGGTTGCTGCTTTTAATAAAATCACACTCTTACAAAATAAAACTAAAAAAGAACATGTTACAATTTCACCAGTTGCATCTGAAATTGAAAATTAAAATACATTGGTTGCCTAACATAATTAAAGGACGTTATACAAAAAGAACATGGTTATACACAACCGGTGCAATTGGAGTATATTTGAAGTGTAATAGTAAAAATTATCATTTTCTTCATTTTAGATGCATATTATAACTGAGTTGGACGATTAATATAATAGATTGAATGAATATGAATAATAGTTATTGAGCTATAATAGTGCACTCATATTCTTTGTTATTGAAGTCTCAAACATCGTTAAGTTTTGGATTTTTGAATTTATTTTGGTCTCTAAATTTCAAAGTATGTATTACAATTTACCGTTGAATTTCAAGCATAGTTTACATTTTGTCCTTAAATTTCAAGATTTTATGCCTTTGCTTTTAGGGAGTTTTTTGGGCTTAGAATAAGTTAGATTGATTTATAATAACATAAACTATTTTGAGGCACTCATTATAATAATGAGTATAATATGTCATAATCCTTCATCTAAACTATAATAATTATCATAAATGTATTATAATAACTTATGTTATAATAAAAACTCTTTATTATAATAATTTCGTGTTACAATAATGTGCCCCAAATATATATTTATGCTATAATAACATACTACTTAAATATAAATTATTTTTATAATTAATCTATCATGGTCTCAAAACATATGTTCGACTAATGCTTTTGACTATTAGAGCTATCTTAAAGTTAACTACTAATTAAAAATAACTGTGAAAAAAAATAAAGAATACTATTTTTATTTTCATCAATTTAATTGTTTTAAAATAATTAATAGAAAATCAACCCAAGCGAAACGTGAGCATCAATGAAAATGGAAGTGTAAAATCTTGAAGTTTATGACCAAATAAAAACTAAATACTAAATTCAAAATTTAAAGGTAAAAATGTAATGACCAAATGTAAATGAAATTTAATTTTTAAGGGTAAGAAAAATGGTGAAAGTTATATTCAAATTTGAAGACCAAAATGAAAATTTACAAGACTATAAAAGTTATGATACATAATAGTTGTATTAATAAATTTTTATTAATGTATAACAGAAAGGGGTAAAATATTTTAATTTATAGCACAAAATATTCATTTATAACATAAAAAATCCAAATTAAATTTTATTCCTAGTTGAATTCTACCATTGATATAAAATTATGTGTTATCATTGTTTGAGTTATATCACTAATAGAAAATTATAAAATTGAGTTTTATGAAATGATAGAAAATTATGTGTTATAGATAAATTATTTTAAAAAGTGTAATATATATATAACATGTGGTGTTGAGGTAAATTCCCTATAATTATTGTGGAAGAAAGTTGATTTAGTACAATTTCTCCTCTATTATTTGTAAACCTGGGCAATCATAGGAGTGGCATTAAAGATCCCAACACGATTGGCCCAAAGTGTAGCCCATTTGAACTTTGCGGAAAATGACAGGCAACATAACTCGAAATCATTGCATTTAAAAAATTAACACATCTACTAAATTGAGATATCTTCATAATTATTTACTTTTCATTTATTTATTGAGACATCACATTTCCATCCTAAACATATATTTCAAAGTATTTGAGTTACGTTTTTGTTGCCTTTCCTAGCGATATATAATTATGTTATTGAGGGGCATTACATTTCATATAATTGATTTATTTTGCATTGGGACGTATTTATCTTTTTGTTATATATAAAATATAAAATACTTCTTATGTTCAAATGTCCTTGCTACATAGTACACAGAGCACCCTCAAAGATACGAACCAGCTTCTTGAAAGTGACTTAAAATTTTCTTTTATCAATGAAAAATTACAATTTTTTATATGGTGGACAAACAAATCATAAATTAGATTTAGTGTTAGGCTGCTAGTTTTGATGGATCTACAATTTAATTTCTGGTCGAGACGCATTAATTCAACTCATCCCGTCAAATAAAATCTCGTTCATTCTTGGGGTGAATAAATAGAGACTATTGCTACGGTTTCGAACGTAACTTCGAGATCAACCTCAATGAATTATGGCTAATGGGCTTGGTATGCAAAAGAGTGTCGTGACAATAAAATATTGCGTCCAATGGAAGAAGTTGTTTTGTGAGAGAAAAGGATTGATATTAATATGGAAAATTTGTCAAATTCTACCGAAGGGGTTAATGGCACAATAGTTTCAGTATTTGGTTGTAAATCAGTTCAACAACAATAAGGTATTTGTCTTCCTCCCAAAAAAAAAAATTTTTGTCAAATTCTAGTGTTCCTATTTTAATTATACCAATCGTTCAAAAATATTTCATATTTTGATTTAATTGAAATTTATCAATTTTAAATTTTATTTGATTGAAAACTACTATTAAATTTGAGATCATTAGTTTAATGTGATTGAATCATATTTTGTTATATTTACTTTTTTTCTAAAATTTTGACACTATAAAAAAAAATTAAAAAAAATAAAAAACTTTTTTTTTTGTTTGCTAATCATGAAAAATCCCATTCAATATTATTAAGTTTTTCTTGTTTTAATTCAACAGCATTAATGAAAATTTGAATTAACTTTTCAATTGAATATAGAGAAATTGTATGGGATTGACTTTTCTAACAAAATAATTTTAAAGTATTTGCATCCATACATCAATATGTTTTATTATTATATTATAAATACTCATTAATATTAATATTCTATATTATAAATATTCATGAACAATATTATAAGAAAGTACATGACACAAAATTCATTGATATCAATAATTATATTTATTATTTTATTAAAAGTGATCATATTTATAATTATTTTTTAATTGGGTTAGTTTCATAAGTTTTCCTTCAATGTGTAGTGCTTTTTTTTTTTGAAGAAATTGAATATATAGTACTTTAGTCAAGCAAATTAGTTAACTTTGGATTAAAATACTATTTTATCTTGCTTATTTTAATATTTATCTATTTTGATACTTCAAAAAAAAAACTTATATATCTAAAATTTATAAGAAAAAGAATAATTTAAAAATAATTAGCAATTTTTTTTATAAAATATATATATTAAAATTAGACACTTGGAAAGTTTAAGAACCAAAATATAGTGCAAAAAAAAAACCAAAATAAACAAACCCTAAACTAAAGAATAAAATAGTATCCTAAACCTTAAATTTTCATGAACTACATACAACAACAATATGATAAGGATCCATGTCCCTTGATTCAAAATCAAAATACTCTTAATATTTGAGGCCAAGTGATGATTTGAATCAAATACGATTAATTGGTTGATAAACATTTTCTCAATCAATTAACTTAATTTTGATGTTGTGTTCCTTTCATTCTTTTTCTAGTATAACAACAATTGTATTTAGTGTTCGAAGATTCTAACATGAAAAGCCGAAGATATATACGAATTAGGGCTTGGCTCAACTTTTTTGGCAAAATGAACAAACTCTAACTTATATCATTTGAATATTATGAATTCTAATAATCAAATAATAATAATGATGATAAATTATTTTTTTTGGCTTTTTTATGCATGGGGAGTGGGTAGAGGAGAGGTTATTCATCATCCATTTTCTTATACTTTCCAAGAAAATCCACTTTCTCGAAAAAAAAAAGTATTTTTAAATTCAAAAAAAAAAAAAAAAGAGGGCAAAACTGCGAACAACACATTATTAAATAATAAAAGTCTTGGGAAATTTTATGTAAAGTCGGAATTAGAGAAAGACGACATGTCGCGAACCTTGGAACTAGCGGAAGAAGAAGGGGATTGGGCAGGCGAGAAAGACGACAAGTCGGAAGAGCGCCTTCTCAAGATTTGCTTCATGCCGTCGGCGACTCTAACGGCAGGGTTGGCCTTGAACTTCCGGCAGAACAGCATGTGGGCATTAACGGCGGCTTGAATCCGGGACGGCGGCGACAGGTTGCCGGACGATGACCGGAAAATCTCGTCACGAACAGCTTCAGAACAGAGCCCACAAAGCCATTTGGCGTCGAAGTTGGCTTTCACTTGAGAAATGTAATGCTGTGTGCATTCTTCTTTCAATCCGCAACACTCGCATTTCACTACTTCTATTTCTTCCATTTTTTTTTTCCTTTTACCAAATTTCTCTGCTCTCTCTGTTTTTTAAACCTTCAAAAATTATATAACATAAAGAAGAATTGGGTTTTTTTTTTATTGGTTTGATTTGATTGGAAATGAGGATATGGGATGGAAAGTGAAAAGTGGAAAGTGGGCAATACCGTCTTTTTATTTTACTTTCTATCTATCATCCCAACTTTTCTTTTTCTTTAAATTTGATGACCTCACTCTCTTTCATGTTGTCTTTTTCAATTTGAGTTTATTTATTTTTAGTGCTTTTCAATTTGTGTTGATAAGTGGTTAAATGTTATGAGTTTAAATTATCTACTTCAAATCATTTTTTATGAGTTTGTTTTTTATGATGAAAGTCATGTTTAATAAGGTGTCATTCGATAACTATTGAGTTTTTTGTTTTTTATTTTTGAAATTTAAATTTACAATAGAAGATTTTGCATGTATAGCCAAATTAGAAAATTTAACTATCATATAATATGTTTTTTTGTTATTTGGATATCTACATCTTATATATATATATATATATATATATAAATCAAATCAAAGTTTGAAAACAAAAAAAAGAAGTAGCTTCCAAAAACTTATTTTTATTTTTGAAATTTGGTTAGCATCCGCATACTTTCTTTAAGGAAAGATGAATACATGGTAGGAAATGTGTATAGAGAATTTGAGTAAAAATAGGCTTAAATTCCAAAAACAAAAATAAAAAAACCAAATGTTTATCAAACGGGATCTAAGTTTTTTTTTTTTCATTATTAGCTCTTAAAAAAAATAATAAGACTATAACAATTACATGACGTGTTGAACTAGTTTACAACCAAGCAATGGAACCATTGTGCCACCGACCCATTCATGTGCCTATAACAATTACTTTTATTTATGTTTTTCCTTACTTTGGTAGATACTTTACCAATATATTTTTTTAACCAAACAAAAATTTAAAAACACGGTTAGTGGTGCAGTCGCAATAGTGAAAAACAAAGTGAACACGGTCAGTGGCGCAATTGGTTATCTTGTCGGATGTTAATCCATTTCAACTCCACGGTTACGAGTTTGAGAATGAAAATTGGTATTTGACTCTTATATCACTTGGGAAATTTGCTACCAATAGCATTTTTTGGGCCACCTATTTTAATTATAGCACAAATTGTAAAAAAATTCATGCATAGCAGATTTTTTACATTCTTTTTCAATTTCCAAATATACCCTTTTTCTTTTGAGTTCCTCTCCAAGCTTCAAGCTATTTCTTCTTCCTCTTCAAGCTTCGACCGATAGATATCTATCAGTTCCACTGATAGACTTCTATCAGTCTTCTATCAGCTGAACCAAAGTGGAACTGATAGACTTCTATCAATTGAACCCCTACGTCTTCCCCATGCTCTTCAGCAGTTCCACCTTCGTCGTCGCCGATAACACTGCAAGCGGAGAATTGTCGAACATCTGAACGCCACGGACAAAGCACTTTGTCGCCGCCCCAAACTCGTTCGTTGAATAGAAGAAAGTACGCTAAAATGGGAACAGAGAAGAAGAATAGAAAGCCGAGAAGCCGCCAGCGAGATCGACAGCGAAGAACGTGGTTCCGGCGAAGGTGACGGCGATGAGAGCCAGAGAAGCCGCCAGCGAGATCGTGCAATGATTGGGAAGAAATCGTGTTGGGAGGGTTTTTTTATTTTTTTTTTACAAAGAAGGTGTGTATAGTGTTTGTGTGGGATGAAATCTTGTGGGAAAGTTTTAAGCGGGGGTCTTTTGGTAATTTTACAAACTTAGGGTATTTTTTTGCTACAAATGAATAAATTTAAGAAATGTGATGTGGATAGAATTATTTATTTATTTTTTAATATCCATGAAAAAGCTCATATCACTTGAGAGTAATTGTGCTCTTTATGTAGGGTTTGTTGATCCTCCTTCCCCTACTTTACACAAAAAATCATAATAATAAATTAAAAAAATAAATAGGTGTATTATTGCTCTTTATTTTGAGCTTAAAAAATAATAGGTGTTATTATTTAATAAAACACTTAATAAAATTTATCACATTAATATTAAATTTTATCTCTGATTTTTAAAAATCGACGCTCTTTAGTTTTTTTCTCAATTTATCTATACCAATTACTCTTGAATTATAAAATTTATAAGAGTTATATCATTATTATAATTATAAATATAAATAAGCTAAATATATTTATTAGTATACATCTATGAACTTACCTTTAACCTCAAATGATAATTTTATCATTCTTAAAAAAAAATCATATCTCCAAGTCAACAATTAAGCAACAAAAGATCTTTACAAAAATTATTGCAACAAAAGAAAAGTTATATGAAAGTTAAGGTAAATAATTCAACAAAAATAAGATAATTAAATTTTTTATTATAAAAAAAAACCAAGAAAGATAACTTCAAGCAAAGAGAAAATTTTAAATGTGTTTGTATATAGAGAACTATATATACAGAGAGAGTAATAGTAGGAGATCATTATTACCAAAACTTTTGAAATTGGATAATTCATGCATTTTAACCTCAAATGACTCCAAACTTTTTTTCCCACATGTCCAACTCATTTTTTGAAATGCAACAATTATGCAAAAAAAAAAAAAAAAATCTTGCAACAAAATAAAAATTATATGAAATTTAAGGTAAATAATCCAACAAAAATAAGATAACTTATTATAAAACAAAAAACAAAAAGAAACAAAGGTAAATCCAAGCAGACAGAAAGTGTCTTTTGTAAACAAAATGGAGAGAACTATTTATAAGATTGGAAAATTCAATTTATTATTTTAATTATAATATAAAATGTCAAATGAAATCTATGAGATTTGGTAAATATATCTTTTTTTTCTACGTTATAAAGATGATGAAAATCTAAATGATATTATAAATATCTTCTACGTTTTTTGTATTTGATTTTATATATATATATATTTCAATAGATGACATATTTGTAATTTAGAGTATGACTTAAGGGGTAAAATCGTCAAAATATGACTTTCCTCTTAAGCCACACTTTAAGGTAGTATGATGAATGATATGATAGAGATTGAAAATTTTGTTGGAAAAAATTAAGGCCTTGTTTGATAATCATTTTGTTTTTCGTTTTTTGTTTATGAAATTTAAACCTACAACAACTACCTTACTATAGTTTTTTCCTTAGTTGGATATTTATATATTACCTATATTTTAATAAACAAAACCAAAATTTATAAACAAAAAAAAGTAACCTTCCAAAAACTTGTTTATGTTTTTGAAATTTGGTTAGTATTCTCCTTAGGAAAGATAGATATATTGTAGGAAAGATGAAGCACATACTACGAAATTTGAATAGAAATAAATTTAAATTTCATGAACAAAAAAGAAAAAACAAAATAGTTATCACACGGACATAAAAAAAACATTTTAGAGTATAATAGATTGTTTCTTATTGTAAGTTTTTTTGTTTTTTTTTTTTGGCAAAGAAATTAGAGATGTGAGAAAAGAGGGAGGTTTCAATTGAGAAAGGGAAATCTGCCTTAATTTCCTCCATGTTCCAAGGGAACATGAGGCATTGGAAAATGAAACAAATGTGGGTCAAGGGTGGCCCAAAGTTGGCCCTTTCTTGCAATTAATATTTGATGGTTGGTCTCATTGAAATCCAAAAAGAAAATATGTGGAAGTAAAATAGTCCACTTTACACCTTTTAATTTCATAAATTTCAAAAGTTCTAAAGTAACACATTTTATCTCACTTTTTCAAGGAGATACATATTAAAATTAAAATTAGTACTAGGTTAACGTTCATCCTTTTTCTTTATTGCTTTTTTAAAATGGAAAACCCGACAAAATTTAATTATGAAAAGTTCCACGTGTATATAGTGTATTGATGAAGCTCGGTTTCACACAAATCAACTTAGGTTAACATTTTAATTTAAATCTTTTGGACACTTTAATCAACGAACAATTTTTAAAATTACACATCAAACATTTTAGTTTATGGTAGCTTAGATTTTTTGTAGCTTTTTTGTAGCGTGACATTCACACAAAACTTTCAATTTTAATTGAAAATAATTGAGAATTGACATTAAAAAAATAATATTCTCAATACCCAAGTTGGCTATAGTTTCTCCCATTAGCTTTCAAATAAAAATAAATCATAATGGTTTGAATACAATTTATGTTTTACATTTCTAGATGTTTTGTTATATATAAACTTTAGTTTAAAAAAAAGTTATCAGTATTATTTTTCCTTAAAATGATTTAATAGACGCTTTTTTTAACTCAGATTTTATAGACGCCTAAGACTACGGTTTTGTTTAAATATGTTGAATTCCATGTAAGGCGAATCATTTCCTGTAATATATGGTTTTTTTTAGTAATTTGGAGGATTGGAAAATTTAAACTAGAGAACACTTAATTAATAGATCAATAAAATCAAAGGAAATTATATTGTATTCTAAGTATTCTTTGATATCATTTGTATTATAAATATTCATTAATATCAGTATGTGACCATTCTTATTAATATTAATACCTAAATTTGTTATTTTTTTTAAAGTTATATATGTAATTATTTTCTATATTTAGGTAGCCTAATAAATTTCTTTTAAAATATATATTCGTTTTTTTCTTGGACAAGCTTACTTTAGCTTTAGTATGTTAAATAAATAGGAAAATTCATCTACACTCATAATTAATTATATGTAATCTCTAATTAAAAATAGCAACATGTTATTAATTTCATATATATATATATAAATAGAAAGGATTTGTGCATTATTAGCTTGTTTGATTCGATGTATTTCAATTCAATTGCAAAATAATTTGTAATGGTGCATTCTATATAGATAAGTACTTATCTTTTATAGTGGTTTTAAATAGTTTTCATCATAAATGTTTGGTTGTATTCAAAAGGGAAACTACAGTTACCTTTAAAAAAAAGTGAAACCCACGTGTATTTGGAGCATCGATTTGGTTATAATAGACGAAAGATTATGACAAACGGTGAGTTATTATAAATGGTGTTTGAGAGACAAGTTATTATAACATGGATTATGATAAACGATGTTTGAAGGGTTGGTTATGTAACAAAAAGTAATATATGTAAAGTTTAAATAAATAGGCACGTAGATTTAGATAAATGGATACGTAGATTTACGTAACCACAGTTTATAATAAATGGTGGGACAAATATCAGTTGAGTACTAGTCGTTTCCATAAACGGAGGCCCAAACAATCCCATTTTAAATAACATATGAAAAGAGTTTGACTCACGTGTTAAACTTATAACTCTAAACTAAGAATTGATTTTCTGTCCAAAAATAAAGATGTTAAGAAGTGATTCTATAACTTCCACCAAAAACTTTGAAAACTATTTCAGAGACATGAGTTCAACGTCCTTTTGACTCATTTTTAAAATGGTTATCTAGAAGAGCTTATCTCAATAAATATATATATAACATTTCTTTGAGCTCATTGAAGGGACAAATTAAATCATGAAATTAAATGCACGCATTCTATAATCGGTGGGTTTAATTTAATGGATTCTGGTGGTTGTTGTGGTGTCGGCCAAAAGTCCAAAACTTCACCCACTCTGACCTCTATTCTTTAATGCTGATCACAGTTTTTTTTCTTCCCATTTTTAGGTCTTCTTTTAATTATTTTTTTAATGTTTTATAATTAATTAGCACAACTGATCTTCGTGGGATAGCGCAATTGATCGAAAGCTCAAGTTTTTGTTAAATGTCGAAACTCAAAAAAAACTTTAGAACACGCTCATTTATCTTAAATGAGCAAAGAAATATAATTCACTTGTCAAAAAATATTAAGATAGACTTTGTCTAAAGTCAAGTTGTGGCAAAATTAAAGGCATATAATTTACTTGATCATTAAGGAAAAATGTGAAAATTATGGCCATTAAATATTATTTGTATCCGAAGTTCATGAGTCTTATAAATAGGTGGATATTCATTATTGATAAGACATCTCAAATCATCTCAAGACATCTTATATCCAATAAGTGAGGTTATGAGATAAAAATAGAGAGTATTTTTCCTTATAAGTAAATCTGTTACTATGTGTGTTAGAGAGAAAACGTGTTAACTCCTAATTTTATAGAGAATTTATTATATCATTACATGTGGTTTTTATTCTAATTTGTTTAGAAGTTTTTTACGTTAGATTATTGTGTCATTCTTTCTCTTTCTTCCTCTTTATTATTATTATTGTCATTATTTTTAATTTATTATAGTTGTGATCTCCTCCATTCGATTCAAATAATCGCAACAATATAAAAACACAATTAGGAAGTGTTGGAAGCTAAATTTACATAGAGATGAACTTCAAGTTAAATATATATTTTAAATTTTAAAAAATGAAGTTAAATATGTAATCTTTTATGCAGGTAGGTGATAGTTCAAAACTATTCATGTTAATATTAGCTTACGGTTTTTTTAAATAAAAATTATTGGTTAAAATGATTATAGGCCAACGATTTTAAAAAATGTCGGCCTTACCTTTTAAAACACAATAGCTGGTTGATGTAAACTATCCAATGTTTGAAGTCTTAATTGACGGTTTATATGAATGCATCTTTTAGATAAAAACATGACAGGCATTGATAAGTTGATGGTTCCATGGCTTTAATAGAATTTTTTTTTTTTTGTAGCATTGCCCTTTATGATAAAAGGTAACATACTTAGCTAACTTCCTTATAATATGTAACAACCTCATTGTTATTGTTATTACTTTTATTTGTGTTGAAAATAACATATTTTAGCCACAGAATTCTAGGTAGATTAATAAAAATTAACGAGGGTGTTACATTTTTATAAATAGATGTTCCATTGATTTGACATTATTGGAACTAAAAAGTATTAATCAAATGGCTCCCCACCAATATAAACTTTATTTAGATTGACCTCTAAGCCAATTTGCCTTTTGTATTAAATACTGTTTTTTTTAAAAAAATCAAATACTGTTATTTGCTTTTGTTCTAACCGCACCCAAAATCTTCCCAAAATGAAAAAGAATGCTTTGGTTCCTTATACATGCATGTGCATTAAATTGTTTTTAATCCAAAACCTAATCTAGAGACAAAATCATTAGTTAATAAGACTTCAGAAATGTTTATGTTGGAAGCAAAACAAAAATGGGCATACCTTAAATTAGGTGAGAAATTGACATAACATCTCTGGTAAAGGCCAAGTGGCTAAATGCATTCATATTGCTCAAGCAAACAAGATTTATGTAGGTGAAGGTTGTTCAAGAAATTAATCAAAAACATTTTTACAAAATTCATTCATGCCTCAAATCCACCAATAAATAATTTAACAATCTTCACCAAATTATTTGAATTTTTTCTGGGCCAATATGAGCAGGAAATAGTATATCATAAACCATCAATAATCATGAAACCTTATCATAATCTCACTTTGAGACTCTCATATATTTTATCAAACTCCTTAAATATACATATACATACATTTACTATATGCATGTAGAAGTAGTAACCTTTCAAAACTGCTATCATAATCAAATGATTAGACATTAATAACAAAAGTTATAAGTTATAGCTCAACTTACATGTAAAGCCGCAGAATAGGAACATGCAATAAAATCCAGTAGTACCATTTGAGTGGTGGCTGCTGCCTATCAACTTGGCACGTTTCTGGCTGGTTTGACGACTCAAAAGAAAGATTTCTGGTTCTTTAAATTGAGATAGGGACCCACCATGTGGACTGCAGAATCCGCCAACCACATAAAAGGTTTTTTTTTTTTTTTTTTTTTTTGGGTCCCTTGCTGTTGCACAATGCCCACATCCAAATATAGCTTTAATCAATGTCACAATCTGCATGAGTTCAATTTGATTGTGTGAACATAAAGTTTTTCAAAATATCTAAGGTTGTAGCAAGAGTTGTTTTGTTTTGGTGGGAGAGAAGAAGCACGGAACTGAGTTGGGGTGTGGAGACACGTTGTGTAGATTGATTAAGCTCGTCGGTCAATGCGTACATAACGTATCACCACACCAGAGCTCAATTCCTTAGATCTAAACAAAAGAGTGAGTGGTGCGGTCTAGTAGTTGTTCGTGGTAGGAGGCAGGCAATCATAGAACGAGATCATGACTAGCTGACCTCTTATCAATTCTCCTCTCAATATCGGGCTTTGCTCCGCTGTCGAGCTGTCATATCGAGACTTGTCTCTTGCGTTATTATCAATAATACGTAAATCCAAATTGCTGCGACAACCAACGCACTCTATCCAGAGAGTCGTCTGTGATTTTCTTCTTTGAAGAGGCTGAAAAATGACTTGAAGTTGGTCTTTCCCCAGAAGAATGAAAGCCAAACAATGACACAAGAAAACAACTAAAGAAGGCTCGTGAGTGGCAGCTAAAATCAAATATGACTTGTATTGCGAGAAAGGAAAAGATGTTGAAATTGAGTATAAGTGCAGTCATGTGGTCCTGCTAAAACAGTGAAAAAATCAAGACAACAAACAAAAATCGGTTTTGATTTTTCTTCTACAGCCAAAGGTCTACATTATTCAAGCACGTGTGTAATAAACAATAAAAACAAACTGACGATCAAGTAACATTATTGTCAATTATTTAAGATATCCTCTAATATTACTGTTTAAATCAATGCCTCATTTTCCTATTATGTTTAAATTTGGCTTTATTTTACCAGAGCTTCTTGGTGCATTATCATGGAGTTTCTTCCTTCGAATTTCCTTTACCATGCATATGCAATATGAAGTGAAAAAATGTAATCATACTTGAGAATAATTCGCATTCAAGATCAAGGACAGAGGTGTAGCACTCTGCCCGATTATTAACAATAGCAAATCACACAAATTTTCTGTTCGTAAAAGGAGAGGAAAGATGTGTTAACTTATGTCATCCCCAACCCAACATTATTAAGAAATCCGTTGTACAGCACTATATATGCAAGTGAGTATTCAGGTGAGCTTATGTGCCCCTCGACTACTCTCACATGACAGACCACTTGACCCTGCAACATTTGGTTGTCAAGGAAATCCATAAAAAATAAATTCCTAAGCAAATGACTATCATGAATTGAACTCATATATTATGATTCCCCAAAGCCCATTTGACCAGTAGGCCAACCATGATTGTAGAGTCCTACGCATACCAAAGATGCAATAGAAGTATGATTACATCCGAACTACTTGTCTTACGATATCAAGAAAATGGAACTACACGATAACCCTAGGCGAAAAGCACCAAAAACCTCCTTCTTGGATAAACCAATTCCTCTAACTCATTCTCGTACATTTTTGGATCCCTCTCTCAAATCCCCTCCTCCCTCTTATTTATAACCATATTATCTAACAAACCATAATGCCCTTATAGTATTCTTAATTGTTATAAGCCCCCAAACCTATCAAAGTAACTAGCTTAATTCCAGTTTTCTTGTGCTGATAAAAGATGTACTGATGTCAGATCTAATACATTCACAAGTTCTAATGCTTATCTCTATTAGGAACATTACAGAAAAATGAAAAGGTACAAAGATCAGTAAAAGTATATTACCTTACACCATAAGAATCCACCAGTGAGCCACTAAAGTAGGAACTCACAATTCCGCCAAAAGCCGATGATCCCCCAAGCATGCTTAATGATTCACCCAGAGTCCTCTATACGGCCATTGATTCGACTACCACCTAAATCAATTTTCAAGAAGAGAGTTTATCCATGTGGTCATTTCTGCTAAAAAAGGCAACATAGGCAGGATGAAAGATAATTCTTCAGATTTAGTAGTAGTAGGTTAACTTTCTAAAGAATAAAGTTTTAACATGAAAAACGATCGTGATAGTAAAGACATACAACAACTGAAAATACAAAATAAAGAGACCTACGCTATGCTTGATAAGAACGAAAAACCCATAGCAAATTTCCACATTGATATGATATTGTCCACTTCAGGTATAAGCCCTCGTGAATTTTTTTTAAGTTTCACCAAAAAATTCTCATACTAATATAAATGGTTGGCCTTACTTATATATCTATGGTCCCCAAGGGCTGACGTAGTGGTTGAAGACTTGGATTTGAGGGTATGCTTCCCTCAAGATCTCGAGTTCGAAACTCACTTATGATATTATTTCTTCGATGTCTCCGCTGTCTGGCCTAGGGACGGGCATTGTTTTGTTTCAAAAAAAGAAAAAACTTATATATCTATGATCTTCCCCTTATCTAGTCAATGCGGGACTACTTTGTTTGTATCCCAATTAATCCATACTTGCTATTATCAATAGTGGCCATAAAACTCCATGAGAATACACGAAGAAGGGCAAATGAACAAGAAAGGAAACCAATTGAGCCCTAATTGAGAAAGAAAAAGTAACTTATACCTAATAAATCCTTATCGAGGTTCGATTAGCCCTAGAAATGCAGCAAAACCAGAAATTACAACTGTCTATTCAGATACATACATTATTTGTTAGAACTTCGAACTAAGGCGTTTCTAACAATTAATTCCTCAGAAGTGCATAAAAATCAATAGCAAAGTTCTTGACATAACCTAACCGCAAAACATACACGATAAAGATAAATCTTGTGAAGAATAGTCTAAATAATTCCTCAGAAGTTCAAACATATTACTGGTTCATTGATCCAATAATTTGAAACGAATAAATAATTCAGCTCGGAGTTGAGCTTGATTGATTGATTGAATGAATGAATGATGATCTTACCATTTTTGGGACTCAAAATCAAAATCATTATCCAAACTTCCTTTTCTGATGTTTCTTTTCTTGTCCCTTTCAACTTCTGCTCACCCAGAAAATTTTCTCCAGCTTCTTGTAAATAACGACGTTGCCCCTTGAGATTTAGAATCGCCGTGTTTGTTGGGCCTTGGCCCGTTTATCTATAATTTTGGGCCCATAACTGAAGACCGTAAGCACCTTTATTTACATTTTCCCTTTTTTTTAAATAAGCTTTTGATAAAATTGCATCATTTGATAAACATGTATAAGTGCTATAAAGAGTATACCTGGATATACTTTATTTCACAAATATTCCAATACAAGATTAATGAAGTTTCTCATGGAATAACACCAAATTGGTTTTCTTTAATATAACGTTTAGAGTAGATGATTCAAATTTGTAATTTTTTAGTTGAATGTATAAATCAATTATCACTAAGTCACGCTTCCCTTGGCTACTTGGTCTTAGTTGAAATTAGTAACTAAATTTTTGTTAAACTTAGTGACTAAATTTGAGGTAAATTTTCGGTTTATAAAATTTAAAGCACATATTTAAGTTTATTTTAAAAGAAAAACTTATGTATAAGTTCAGGGGCAAAATACGTCAGCTACATGATTTAGTAGAGATCATTTCATAGTATATTCATTTATTTCTTGTCAATAAAATTATTGATGAGAATAAATATTTTCATTAAATTATAATAGACCTTAAGTAGAATTTCACCAGTTTCTAATTCGTCACGTCAAATGGCTACAACCACCCACCAATGATGGAAGAGACTTTTTAAAAAAACTTATTTAATATAACCATTCACCAAATAGAATATAGTATTGGTCGGTACACAATAATTTTATTATTTGGTTATAAATCAGTTTAACACTAATATCACAAATTCTATTTCAAAAATCGATATTTATTTCTTTCGCCTGATATGTATTTAAAAAAAGACAATTTATTAAGTGTTAATAACAAAATCTCAACTATAATGTAATTTGTAAACATGTTAAAAGGTACTACCTAATAAGTAATTCAGCGGTAGTAAAAAATAATAATAATAATATAATTCAGCCAGAATGCATGTAAAATTTTGAAATTGTATCAATAAGAATCTAAAGTTACTAATTGATAAATTACCATTTATGTTAAGGTAAACATAGATCAACTATTACACAAAACTATGGTTCTATTGATTAAACTTAAAAATTGTCATAAATGAATAAATTCAAATATTTTATTTAAATGGTTCGTGCATATGAATGTTCATATGTGTGTATACTTCTCCAAATATTTACCCCAATTATTTGAAATTTGTCGAATTATTTTTTAATTGATGATCTAAATATTTTTTTTTAAGAGCAATAATCCCCTCAAATAAGGTTGTAGTCCCTCTCTCTCATATAAATATATTTTATTAGCATGAGATATCCTAAATGATTTAATTGTTCCGTGATAATTTAAAGTTCCATTTGATAATCAATTCATTTTTTATTTTTAGTTTATAGTTTTTTTTTTTTTTGGTTTTTTGTTTTAAAAAATGAAAACGGTATGCGTTTGATAACTAATTTTAGTTTTATATTATTTTAAAAATTAAAAACAAAAAAACATGTTCGATAACTATTTTTATTTTCAAATATCACATTTTATTTTGATTTTTTTTTTATTTTTAACTATTTATTCTTGATATTTCATAATTTTTTAAAAACAAAAATAAAAAAATTGTTTTTAAAATCTATTTAAAAAAAAAATTAAAATCTCTTTGATATTTTAAAATTTTTAAAAATAAAAATAAAAATTAGTTATCAAACAAAAGTGTATTAAAAAAAAGTAAAAATAAAAAATGAAATAATTATCAAACGCCTTATGATCATCAATTTCATCTCAAAATTCATTATTTGACTTTCATTTATTTAAAAACAATAATTTTTTTGTTTTTGTAAGGTTTGTGAACCCTTACCAACTTATACTAAAAACTCATATATATATATATATATATAAATTAGAAAATTAACTGATATAATTATAAATTTGCATACAAAAACATAAGCCTTTAAAAAAAACAAAATTATATGGTGAGTTAAGCTCCATCATGGCCGTGAGGTAAAAAAAAAGGCACAAAGTTGCAAAAAGTATATTGGGGCTTGAGCTCCCCTTAAAGCTTGCGGCCATGGTGGATCTCTTAGACGAGCTTAAGCCTTAATGATCCAACTTTCGTGATCTCATTAGTGGTAAGTACATGATTAAGAGTTGATTAAACATAGAGATTAAACAAATAATACCATAAGCTTTAGACAAATCATTATCATAAGAAAAGAATCTGGACATATTGAGAAATAAAATTTTCTAATTAAACATACAACAAAATTCCAACTCTACAATCATGGAGCCTTCTGTCACTGTACTAACAAAACATCCCCCAAAAGGAAAAGAAAAAAAAAAACAGAGCACAAAAACACGAGAATCATTTCCCCAGATAATCCAAGAAATCAAATCCCAACCCTTTGTTTTTATGATCGAGTAATTTTCATTTCCATGGCGTTTGTTCAATTCAATCGTCTTCTTCCTCCAACATCATCTCTTGGAATCGACATTCATGGCTGCAAAATGCCTTTTCACCTCTAAAAAGGAATTAAACCAAATCAGAATCGAAATACAAAAAGTTATGTTAATGATGAAATTAAACATTCAGAGGAATTTCGAGTTTCGAATTCGGACCTGTACATGTAAATATCTTTCCCCTGTTCCAGATTCCTCTTGCAATTGTAACAGAAACTGAGGAAGTTTTCAGGGGAAAAGCTTGTCCGATCTCTGAACGCCGGCGAGTTCAAGCCGGAGCCGGTTTCGATTACGCAATCGCCGAATATGTGAGTGGTTCGTGGATTCGGGCCGTGAGAAATCACGCAAGTGTAATCCTCAGACTGTTCGATTTCCCCGGCGGAGAGACAGCCGGTGAAAACCAGAGGAGAATTCGGCATCTCCAGGCCGGAACTCGCCGATTTCTTCGCCGGCGACGGCGATGAGACAGGGGACACAGAACCCAAACGGGGATTCCTCGTTTTAATCCCGAATTCGACAGGGGAATTCAGAAACTCATCGGCCGGAGAAACGAACAGAGGCAGAGGAGGGATTTGAATCTTCAACTGAGATCCCAACAGAACCGTTCGGGTTTCGGGTTTTGTGGGTTTGGGATCCGAAATCTCTTCCGCAAGAGCATCAACAATGCCTAACCCAATCCCCTTCGAATCCCACGGCCGTTTGGACTCAGCGATTAGCGATCTGGGTGAATTCGAGTCCGCCCAAAACGAATTCCTCAAACCCAAAAACGGTTCGAGAATCGAAGTTGGACTCAGGACAGAGTCGGTTTCAGACAAGCCCTTAAAAGAAGAACTCGTAAACAATTTGGGAGAACCAAAGAAAGACGGAGCCAATTTCTTGGCACTGCTCGTCGGAGAAGGAAAACAACCACCGCCGGCGCCGGCCATCATTCCTCCTAGATCTAAAATCCCCAATTCAGCAGCCAAACGAAAATCTAAAAAACACCCAAGAAGAAGAAAACAGTTCCAGAAAGAAGAAATTGAGATTTCAAAGTAACATGATTTAGAAATTTGGAGAGCGAGGAAAAGGGTGTTAAAATTTCAGTGACTTCCATCATCGCCCGGATTTAGCGCGACGGGGAAAGCCAAGGGAAAGGGCGAAGAAAAGGACAAAAAGAAATTGAGATTTGTGTTTCTTGGTTTTAGGATGGTTTTTTGTTAGCCATTGGAGAGATGGATGAAAGGCATTAAGGGAAAGGAAAGGAAGAAACCCAGAAAGGAAAAGGGGTTAAAAAGGAAAGTGAAGAGAAAAGCAGAAGTAGAAGATGAAATTGATCAGATGAAGAAGACGAGAGAGAATATATAAACTGGAACGCCTTCAGGCTGATGAGACAGTTGGACCCTACGTCTTACACCCACTCGCATCTTCTTGCTCGCCTCCGCCATTTTAGAGCTGGGTTTAATGTGGATTAAAGAAGCTAAATAATTATCCCTTTTTATTTTTTAATTTAACCGTCGAAGATAAGAGATGGATTTTTTTTCTTTTTTTTATACAATATATTAAAAGAACAGAGGTTCAAACGTGTAACATTATGGTTACTAAGTTATACAATATCTCGGTTACTAAATCATGGAAAATATCCTAGGTTAAATCTGAAATTTATATCTGGTAATTGGTCTTTTAAACTAATATTAAAATCAACTTTAAAAATAATATTTTCACTAAAAAAATAATTTTCTTCATTGAAAATGTTTTTTTTTTCATTGATCCAACTTAAAGATTTTTTTTTACAAAAATTCTTTTTTTTTTGTACGATGGATGAAAATTGTGGTAAAAAAAATTAATAAAAACATTGGTTGATGTAAATTTATACAAATAATTAAGAAGTTATTTGTTGAAATTTACTCAATTGGTACTAATTAAAAATTAAATTAAATTTATGGCAAATAAGATAAAATATGCTTTTTTTTTATTTAGTATAATCTTTAATATGCTTTTTTTAGTACAATCTAACGGACGACTACACATCCTATAGAGATGATAATACTAAAGAATGGAATTTTTTTTTGCGAGATTACAACAATTGGGGGTTGGGTAGACTCAAACCTAAAACTTCTAAGTCATTAGGTGTACACTGATGTCACTTGAAATACTGCTCTATTGACTAAAAAATGGAATCATTATTTCGTTGAAATATACATTTTTTCAATCACAGATGTTTGGTTTTTAAAGAATGGGTATGGGTTTTATTACCATGCATTTTAGTACAATAATGTAGAGCAAGAGATAGAACCATATTCATAATTGAACTTTGAGATGGTTGTTGGTTTCCTTTTTTAGTTGAACAATAAACAAAAATACCATAATTGATTGGTAATCTAAAAAAACATGATTGATTAATAACTAACGTCGAGTTTAATGACATTTTATTTTTAGTTTTTAAAATTTAAACTTATAACAACTATTTTTTGTTACTTGAATATTTACATCATTTCTATATTTCAAGAAACCAAACAAAAATTTGGGGAACAAAAACTTTCAAAAGCTTGTTTTTATTTTTAAAATTTTGTTTCCATTATTTATTTTCTTTAGAAAATATAGATATATATTGTAGGAAAGATGGAACTCATTATAAAAAATTTAAGTAAAAATAAGCTTCAATTAAAAAAAATGGTTATAAATACTTTTTTCTATAAGTTTTTCATTTTTCTCATAACAATTTTTATACATCACCTTATTATTTTTCACTCTCATGATATTCATCATTTTATTTTTCAAATAATCATTCTCCGCACCCCAACACACAAATAATTATTCTCTTCATTCTAAATATAAATAATCATTTTCTATAGTAATTCTCTTTCATATTCTCTCTAATTTTTATTCTTCTCATAATCATAGTCATTGTAATTGCTCTTCTCTCAAATACACCTTTAGGGATTAATTCTCATATTTGTATATGGGAATTTTTGTGAACATATAAACTTCATTGGGGAATTGTAATTTCACTATGTTATTATGTCGAAATTTGTAGATGATTTTTTTATAAAAAAACATATTAAAATGTTAATGTATTATAAAAACTTAAAATGTTCGAAGTATTGAATAAGTTTCTAAGACCTCGTCTATTAACCATTTGACTTTTTTATTTTTGGTATTTTAATTTTAAATTTATTTTTACTCAAATTCGTATTTCTTATATTATATCTATATTTTCTCAAAAAAGTACGTAAATGATAACTAGATTTCAAAAACAAAAACAAATTTATATAAACTTTTTACTTTGGTTTAGTTTATAAAAATGTAGATAAGATGTATGTATCCAAGTAAAAAAAAATTGTGTGATGAAATAGTAATGATTGACTTAAATTTCAAAAACAAAATGATATTAAATGGGGTCTAAACTTTCAATTTTGTGTTTTTAAGTTTTATTGATTTAGTTACTTAGTAGACTTTTAAAATTTAAAAAGTATTTGATAGTTTTTTAGTATTTTGAACGAAAAATTCAATTACGTGATCTCATTATTGTAAATTACACGAAATGTTATTAAAAAAAATTATAGATGTACCAAAAAGTTGTAGATGTAGTTAAATAAATTATTAGGTCACTGGTGTTGTGGTAAAATTGCAACTAAGCATGTTTTTACGGCTAAAAAGTGTATTTTTATTATTTTTTAATAGATTCGAGCGGTTCGAGAAATTTAAAATAAATAAATATTAGAATCATATTTTTAAACCAATTTTCAATTTCTACCTGTAAAGCTAATATAATGAGCTTGTCCTCGAAAACATAAACTTTTTTGTAAGGATGGAAAAAATGAACTTTAATTCGTACACCTTCCTCGAAAAAATAAGCTTAATACGCACGATATAAATTCAATATTGAGCTTTTTTCAAAAAAAAAAAAAAAGACATCGAAATAAACCGGTCATTGAATCAACACGTTTTGGGGCGGTTTGTTTGACATATTTAAGTTAAAGTTAATTTTACGATTTATTAATTTCTTTTCGAAATACATTTAAATGATTTTTTATTACATTCTTCTCATTTTTACTTTTAAAAGTAATTCTCATTTTTAATGACTCATTTATAACTATTCAATTATTTTTAACTACTTATTTTTAATAATCATTTATTTCAAATCAATCAAAATAACTCATTTTTAATCATTTATTTTTTATCTACTAAAAATAATTTATATACACAACATCCAAACGAATTTTTGACATAACTCTTAATTTTTAACTACTCAATATAACTTTTTAATCCAAATACTATCTAAATATGTCAGACAAACAACCCTTTAATCCTCACATTTTCAATCCATGACAATAACTATCTAGTGAATATTTCCAACGACACATTTTAATGCGTGAAATCAAATTTAGGTTTGCACCTAAACTTCAACGATATGTTTATAGGAAACAAAGTTAATTTAACCATGATATTTATTCTACTAACCCCTAATATTAGCCACTATGAATAGCTATTTAATGAATTTACTTAGTTGGAGTAGGTGAATTATTTAGTACGGCTGTTATTTCCGTCATATTAGGACTATGCCATAGCTATTTATAATATTTTTAGGTCGAAATAAATAAACTAGAGATGATGATTGATGAATTACACGCTAACTCCAATAATTAAAATGATTTATCTTCAACGTATCTTGAATATTTGGATATTTAAAATATGTTAAGGGAAGTCGATAATAAATTTAACATGTTAGCTTAATATTATATGTGCATAAAAAAAAAAAAAGAGTCTGGTTATAAAAGTTAGAAAAAGAAAAAAATACTAGTTATAAAAGTTAGTCAATAAAGTTGAAAATAATAAATACGGGAAAGTTCGTTTTTCCTTTAAGGTAGGTCTGTTTTTTTAGACATGTAACCGCTCCTAAAAAATTTTACTTATTTTTTTTATACTAAATAATCATAATTAACCATTCTTTAACATTTTTATCAACTATTAAAAAAATATATTTTTTTTCAAATTTCACATCAAATTTATTACTCAATTATTATTAACTATAATTTCCAAATAAGTAATTAACTATTTTAAACTACTATTAACCTCGTCATTTTCTTCCATTCTACCTCATTAGTTTCTACCAAAAACAAATACACCCTTACAAATATATTTATTAAATTTCATATGTACCATCAACAGTCACATGAAATCTACAATGTATCCTCAACTGTTTTTCTTTTCTTCTTTCTTTTTTCTTTCTAACCATTAAAATGGAGGATTGTAACTAATAAGTTTGTAATCTAAAAAAAAGTTCAATTAATATTTAAGGGTGGTTGATAGCTACTTGATTTTTAAAAAAATTTCAACTTATTCAACTAAAAAAGTAACATTTTTTTTTGTTTCTTGTGTTTGAAATTTGGCTAGAGATTTAAATGTTTTCTTAGATGCATGGTATAAAAATTGACGAAAAAAAAGTATAAATAAAAAAAATTATCAAACGGGTTTAAAATGATTATCAAAGAATCCTTAATTTTTTATTATTATATTTAATAAGTTACAAATTTTCGATCATGTTTAACAAATTATAATTAGATTTCTCAACAAAAATAAATATAATTAAAAGTTTATTAGACATGCAAACGTGAAGTTAGTTCAACTTAGTTGACTCCTCACGGTAAAAAAAAAATAATTACATAAAAAATTAGTTAACTCTTCTTAATTAAAATGTCCCTTGTTTAAACACCTCAATTTCCAAATACTTTTTAGTGAATACATTTTAAAAATGTCGAGATTTATTAAATTTTCCTATAAACTTTTTAATTTTAAAATGAATGAATCTACTAAGTATCTAACAGCTTCGTGATTTTTTCTCTTAAACAAATCCATGAATTGAAAAATAATTTAATAACTTAGACCGATTTGAGAACCATTTATTTTTATTTTTTTATTTTTTAAATTAAAGTCTAGAACAAATGTTTTACCGTATATATTTTTTTACTTAGATGTCTACCTTTCTCTTATATTTTTAGAAATCAAATCAAAATTTGGAAACAGAAAAAAAACTTCAAAAAAATCTTTTTTTTAACAAAATTTAATTAGCATTCATGTGCTTTCTTTTAAGGAAAGATAGATATATTGTAGAAAATTTGAGTATAAATAAACTTAAATTTAAAAAATCAAAAATTAAAAACTAAGGTCTTGTTTTTTTTAAATCAAATGAGGACTCGTTAGATAACCATTTTATTTTTAGTTTTTTATTTTTGAAATTTTAGTCTAAAATAATTATCTTATCATGTATTTTTTTCTTACCTGTATATCTATATCTTATCTGTATTTTTAGAAAGAAATTAGAAATAAAAAAATATTTTTCAAAAGTTTGTTTATAAAATTTGGTTAGTATTCCTATACATTCTTAAAGAAATATATATATATATATATATTTTATATATATATATATATATAATATGAATAATGAAATATAAGTAAGAAATTTAAGTAAAAATAAGTTTAAATTTAAAAAATAAAAAATAAAAAACAAAATAATTATTAAAGGGGCATAAATGGTTATAAAAAAGGACAAAATGAAAATGGAAAGTTTGCCTCAAAATGTTGAAACTAAAATTGCAAATTCAACATAATTCGTTTGAATTTAAAATTGCAAAAGAATAAATAAACATACATTTGTTTTACGATCGGCTTGGCTTGGCTAGGTTGGCTTCCTTAGCTCTCTCGGCTGGATAGTGGACTTGAGTTCATTCCTTCGATCTTGGTGGAATCTGATTCTAAATTGCTTATTGGTCTTATTAATGGTATTTCCCAAGATGTAATCGAACTCAAGAATGTCATTCTTTGATATTAGGGCTATGATCCCGATGTTTAGGACATTTCCTTTTCTTTTTGTGGTAGAGATTGTAATCGTGGTGGTGATATGCTCGCAAAACTCTACCCTCCCCCGGATGTGTGTGGTAAGTCTAGAGCGTTTCTGCTCGGGATCTTGGTTATTTTTGGTGCGGGAGAATCTCCCCCCGTCGATTGCCGCTGTGGTTGTTCAGGAGCAGGTTTGCTCTGATTTGTTTGCTTGATGAATATAATGCTTGTTTCGAAAAAAAAAGAGGAGAGGTTGAGATGTGGGGCCCGCAATACAGTATTAAACTGGAGTCGAAAGTTCACGGGCCAGCTCATGGGGCCCTCGTCATCAAGCCCGGACTCATCGGCTGTATAAAACAAAAAAATAATAATAATAGTTATTATTATTTAAAAAGTACAAATTATTTGATTGATATAGTTTTGATGTTGGTTTTATTTTAATAACTTCACTTTCATTGGATCTTAAAATGGAGCTTTTGCATGTATATTACAAAGAGGGAAATTTGGGAGTAGCTAGGGTTACACTCCACCCATGAAGTCAACATATGTGGTACTTTTGGTGCCACACATCTCAACCCACTTTTCTCTCCTTTTTTTCTTTTTTTTAATAAAAAAATATTAAAATGTGTGTGTGATTTCATGGGTGGGGTGCAGCCAAATTCTCCTCTATTAAAAAATTGTTAAAATATTTTATAGATGGTACAATAATGAAAATATTTACATACATAATAAAAAATGTAAATTGATAAATTTCTATGGATAGATTTAAGTAAATATTATATAACTTCACTTTCATGAGATTGTAAAATGGGTCTCTTGCATCTATCAGGGAGGTTATAGAATCAATTACTAAAAAATAAAATAAATTAATAGACTTTCGTGAGATTATATGAAAAGAGGAATTTGGGTGAAGCCTGGGTTGTACCCCATCTTTGAAGTCAACATATGTGGCACCTTTGGTGCCACACATCTCAGCCCACTTTTTTTTTTTTAATAAAAAAATATTAAAATATATGTGTGACTTCATGGGTGGGGTGAGCCCAGGCTGCACCAAAATTCCTCTATTATCTGAATGAATTCTGTTGATAGAATTGATAAACTTTAATCTCAAAAAATAATAAATTCTATCAAAGTCTTCGATAAAAAGGTAAATAGATTTTTTTTAAAAAAAATTAGACATAAGTTTCTATAACGAATTATTTTTAAAAAGTTAATATAATTGTAAATTGTAGTAAAAAAATTGTTATATCTTGCAAATTCCCTTATAAAATTAGTTTACTTCTAAGATTAGAATAGAATGAATCGGTGGCAAATTGTTTATTTTGTTTGGAGATAATATTTTTCAACTATCGATCACATATTGATCTTTGTCAATCTCTCCAAATTTGTACTAAAAAAATTAAATTAAATACCACTAATTTTCTATGTACTTGCATTATTAATATATATATATATATATATATATTTATATATTTCAATAAAATTAAATTTATTGAATTGGACAGTGACGCAATAATTTCATTGTTTGATTCTAAATAAGTTAAACATCGGTGTCACGGATTCGATTCGGAGAATCGGTATTTGCCCCCTCCCCCAATATGTACTAAACAAAATTTTTGATTTTGTAATTTTTGTCAATTTTTTTCTCTTTATGAACTTTTAACATGTGTTGTATTATGTTATTTATTATGCTAAAATTATTATTTGTATCAAGTTAATTTTATGTTTAACGTACAAACTAATTTTAAACTGTTCTAAAAAAACTAGTTTTAAAACTTCTATTGGAAATTTAACATAATCAAAGTAGTTTTTTTAATTAAAAGTATTTTAAAAGAAAGAAAAAGGAAAGAAATGGGGCCCACTTAACTCGAGTTAAAGAGCAGTATTCTTGGTCCGGTCCGGACCCATAATATTCTAATGTTCCGTCGTGGTCTCACCCCACGGTTATTTAATTTCTCTGATTATTATAATTCTGAAATTGATGGCATTATCTACCTCGTAAAATGACCAAATTGCCCTGAGAGTGAAGCTGAAATTAGGAGTCAACGTAGGGGTACGATGGGGGTTCTGCGGGGAGGGAAAGAATATGGTGGGGCCCGCTCTGAAAAGATGAGGAGTTGATGAGAGTGTCCCAATAATGTTTCATGATCACAGAGCCTAACTCAACCAATCACATCCCACGCTTTCATCATAATTTATTTTCCATTTTCTATTTCCCAGAAAACGAGGAAAGCAAAATCATTTTTTCCATTAAATAAATTACTTCTATTTTTTCTAAGTTCGAATTTCTTTTTCTGACAGGTTAGTTTCATGGAAAAAATTAACATTATTTTGCTTTGAAAAAATAGAAGTAATTAATTGAAAACATGTTTATCAATTTCGTTATTATATATAAAAAGTGAACATTCGCTTTTGATTTTAATATTTTAAAATTAAATATTTTTATTTCTCACATTTCAATAATGTTGATTTTTTCTCGGTCTAGTTTAAGTTTGGTCACTAACTTTCAAAATTGAACATTTTTAATCATAGATTCAATAAACTTAGTTACAACAATTGAGGGTAGGAGTATTCGAACTCGTGACCTTTTCGTTAGGAATATATACTAATATTGTTGAGCCATGAGTACCAGCTTATTGTGAGAATTATAACTAAAAAAGAAATCATAGTAAAAAAATTGACATAAAAGTAAATTAAAAAGACACGTGATAACTAAAAATAAACTATAAAAGGTAAAAATATTCAATTTAAAAATATAGAGATACAACTGAAAATAGACTCCAAATCTAAAGACAAAAAATAAGTATCAATGAAATGTTAATGATAAAAATATTTATTTTAGAAACTAAGGACCAAACTAAAATTAAGCTATAAACGTGAGACTAAAAACATAATCACGGTATCATTTGTCCTTTTATTTATAAAGGTATTATTTGTCTTTCAAATGTTATGTGTCATTGGTTGATTTATTAATCTGTAAATCAACCTACAATAGGTTTAATTTATTAATTTTAATAAAACTTAAACTAATTAAAATCTAAACTTATATATATGTATATATATTAACCATTAGACAAAAATGTAAGATATATATAACGTGAACATATTTTTAAAAATTATAAAGAAAACTAAATAAAGACTATTTCTACCTTGATTTGAACTTCAATCTAACTTCATAGTTTAACTTGGATAAATTTGAAAAAAAAATACATTTTTAATATTCAAATTTGAAATTTAGTTTTAATTTAATTTTATATTTTAAAATTTAACATTTTTACCCTAACATTTTATTAATATTCACTTTTAATCCTTCCTATAACAAAATTACTAGCTACATAAAATCATTATTAAAAACAATATAATAAAATAAATATAAAAGTAAACTATTTTTTTAATCAAAATTAGAGTGGCATTATTGAAACGTTAAAATAAAAATATTAAATTTTAAAATATTCAGATTAAATTAAAATTAGATCTTAACCTAAGAACTGTAAGGCAATTTTCAGTAAATATATTATTACCACCCGGAAAAGAAATAGGAAAACATGGATTCTTAAAAATCGAGACATACAAAGCAAAGTAAAGTCAGCCTGACAAAGCATTTATAAGGGAGAAAGTGGTTAAAAAAAGGAGAAAGAAAAGGAGAAAGTGATTTTTCACCAAATATCAAGGGTGTTAGTTTTACATTCATTCTTTCTATATTCTAGCATGGTATCTGTCTAGGATATTATTCCAAAGAAAAAGGAAAAAAAAAATTGGTTTTCTCAAAAAAATAGAAAATAATAAATTTTATTTTTCCTTTAGATATTTGTCTTTTTTTACCTATTGCACTAATTAAGTTTGCTTATGATCACTTGATATACCAACCTATCCACTTATAATTAGACATGCATAATGTTTTAATATAAAGCACGTGAAAATAAAATATTATATTGTCTTGTAGGCCAATTTATTGAAAGAGATTAAAAGATCAAAATATTAATGAGAGAAAATATTTATAAAAGCTTATGAAAAAACTTATGTCTATAAGAGACCAAACAAAAAATTTAACGATTCAAAAATTTAATTACATTTTGTTAATTAGCTCAACTAAAAAAAAAAACCCACCATGTCTCAACTAAAAAAAAAGCACCAAAATAAAAAATGTGTTTAATATATGTTAGGATAAACATGGTAAGGAAAGACCCATTAAATAAAATTTGGTAAGAAAATATATATCCATGATAATAAAGAAGTTATGAATTTAAATAATTTTTAAAAAACAAGTAAGAGAAAATTTTGCTTACATGATTCATATGTTATAATTGTTTACACTAATAGAGCAGGGTCGCAGCTAAAAAGAGATTGAAAATTGCAATAGTAATGAAGAGGAAGAAGAGAAAGAACGACACAATGATTTTACGTGGAAAACCCCTAAACAAATTAGGGTAAAAACCACGGGCAAGGATATAAGAACTTTATTACAAAAATAGGAGTTATAACCTTTTCTCTACAAAGAAACAACAAACTTTCTTACAAGGAGAAAACACTCTCTAATTTTATCTCACAACCTCACTTTAGATGTGGGAAGTCTTGGGATGATTTGGGATGGTTTGCCAACAAATGACATAACCTATTTATAGTCTCCATGAACTTGGGCCAAAGTATCATCCAATGGTCCAAAATTTGCCTTGGTGATCAAGTAAAATGTATGACTAGGATTTTGCCAACACTTCACTTTGGATAAGATTGTCTAGATATTTTTGACAAGATGAAGTTCTAGAGATTTCTTTAACTATCTAGGATAAAGAGGTGAAATCTAGAATTTTCTTTGGGCTTTTGATCTTTTTTTGGCATAATTTTTTAACATCATATAAATGTATAGGAGAGTTAAACTTTATTGTATGTTTGGTGGCACAAAATAATTTACTTTTCAATATTTTAATTTATAAAATAAATTTATATGACATCTAATGATATCATATGAGCAAATTGTTAAGCTCCTCTACACAATAGAAAATTTTTCTTCTAAAATTAGTATGGAATATAGAGACCTCACTTTTTAGAAGTCTGTTTCATATTGGACACGAAATAAAAAGAGAAATCCTAAGATTCTTATAAATAAAAAATAAATATTTTTTAGTGTCACAAAATTTTTATTTAAACAATATATACTAAAAATAACTTGTCTTCTTATTCGTACGAAAGGCAAGTTAAAAAAATATGAAGAACTCATTTCAAAAATAAAATAAAATAAAAAATATGAAGAACTTTAACTTTTTCTTTTTTGTTTAATAATATGCGGTGAAACCTTAAACTATTAAATATTTTAGAATAAGATTCAATACTAAGGGTGCGTTTGGGGCACCGGTTTGGTTATTATAGACGGAAGGTTATGATAAACGGTGGGTTATGATAAACGGTAGGTTATTATAAATGGTGTTTGAGGGGCAAGTTATTATAACATGGATTATGATAAGCGGTGTTTGAAATTTGGTTATGTAAAAAAAGTAATATATGTAAGGTGTAGATAAACAGGCACGTAAGTTTAAATAAACTGGCACGCAGTTTAGGTAACCACCGTTTATAATAAACGGTGGGGCAAACATCGGTTGAGTTATTATAATCAACTCAGCCGTTTACATAAACGGGGGCCCAAACACACCCTAATAGTTTAAACATACCTTCTTTATTAAGCGCAAACACATCGAATGAGTTAGTGGCGCAATAATTTCATTATTTTGTTATAAATAGAGATGTCCACAGGGCGGGGTGGGGCCGGGGAATGCTTCAAGTTGTTGAGGTTGTAGCTTTTGTTCATACAAGTTGCATCTTCTAAGAATTGAAATGGAAATACAGTGTTTGTTAAGTTGTGTAAATGTTGGATTTTGATTTCTAGATTGTTTTGACAGGGACAGTTGATATATAATATATATTTTTGTTATGTAGAATAACATACTTGGATTGTTTGCCTTTTGTAAGCGCATTCTTGTAGGAGCCATATGTCAATCTTCTTCCATGAGCTCTTCTCAGTAGAATGTTGGGCTTCTTTTTCTTGCGAGTAATGGTTGGTTTTAAGGAAGGTGAAGGGGGTGATGTGCCTTACTAAATTTATTTAAGTGGTTGATCGACTGTTATAGTATACCAATTTTTTGTTAACTTAATCTTTGTAAGCTATCTACAAATAATTGAAATTGAGCTGTTATTTAATTCATTCTTTTTTTACTTTTAATGATTTTTTATGGGTTTTGAGCTTGAGTTTCTTTGTATTATCTTATAATACTAGTTGGGTGTTGATTAATTGATTCATTTTTATACACTAATCGCATTTCATTTTGTATACTCATTTTTATCTTTATTTTTTCAGCGGCAACTCTAATGATATTTCATTCTTTGGTTCACATCTCTAGAGTTCAGAAGAATCACACGAATGAGAAGGGAGTCAAGAGGAAGAGAAACAAAGAGTATAGACATCTGGCCAAGTTTCAGTTTTGTACAGGTACAAATTATTAATTCATCCTTTTTAGCCAAGTCTTTTAGGGATTGTGATTGTCTTTGGCTTTGATAAGATGAAGCTCAAACTGCTATTGAGAAATTTAACTCAAGTAATTTTTCTTACACCTATTTATGTTTCATCTACTTGTAAAAGATTAAGGGGCTTCGTAAAAGTTTAGTTTTTGGGAAAAAAAAAGAGTTATTGTTATAGGAATACTTTTATTCTCCATTGTAACTTATAATTCAAAGATTTAATAATGATGATATTGTTTTGGTGCGCTTATGATTCAAATTCTGACTAAGTTGTTTTGATTGGAAACTATAAAACGGATGTTGTCAATATGAATAGAAAACATATTGGATGAACAATTGTGATTTCTAATTCAAAGTTTTAATATTACATTTTGTAGGTACTTTGTTCGAGGTGATCGTTTGTGTCTACATTTATCTATAAGTTTTCAAAGTATTATTATTTTTTCTTTCAATTGTAATTTACAAATTTTATATATTGGTTACTTTGTATAAGACTTTATTTGTATTGTGATCAATGAAGTAAGCTTGACACATCTATGTGGATTGTGATATTATCTTAGAAATGACATAATTTAAATATTGTCATTTTTTAATTGATATGCTTTAATGTAATTAATATAAAATAAATTTATGAATAAATAAATAGAATATATTCAATTTTATAATTTAAAAATGTCATGTTATCTTTTCTATGACAATTTTAAACTATCAAGAAATAGAAACCATGACTATTATTAAACTGTCATGAAATGTGAATTCATGACAGTTTATGATTTAATTTTATTTGGAAAAATAACTCTACTTTATGACATTCTAAAACTGTCATGGTAACAAAACTCAAAATTACAAAAATAACATAATTTATGACAATTATTCAATGTCATAAAAAAATCTTAAACCTTATTTCTTATTGATTCATGACAATTTTTAGTTGTCATAAAAAAATATTTATGACAGTTTCATAATTGTCATAAATTATATTTTATGACATTGTTATTATATGTCATAAAAGACTTACCATGATAGGGGATACCATGACATAACAATTTTTTGTCATAATTGTCATAATAAGTTAATTATGACAATTAAAAATTGTCATAGAAAGCTGAAATTGTAGTAGTGATGTTTATTTTTAATTTTTTTAATAGTTACACCTTTTAGAGTAGTATTTAATTATTTTTTAAAATATTTTTCATTTTTTAATTTATTTCATTTGTTTATTCGAACTTGAACCTCTTAAATTAAGAATGAGACAACTAGGCAAATGTCTAGATTTTAGATAAATAATAAGAGAATGTCTACAATATCTTGGAGTTTAAATAAATGTCTTTTTTTAAATCTGAAAAATTAATTATTAATTTGTAAATAAGAAATTGACAATTATACCCTTCTATTTAATTTTTGTTTTTTTTGATAAAAATATCATTTGAAATTTCGTTTTCTCTGTAACAACCTTGAGAAAAAATCTTAATAGCATTCTTAAACAAATCTTTAACCAGAAGATGGAAATTTTAAATTTATTTTCAAAAGATAAAAAAGAAAGTATATTGTTAATTATTAGAAATGATTTTTCGAAAGATTTGAGATGAACATTTAATCTTCATAACAGTATACATGGTCCACGTGAATGAATTCTTTAATATTGAAAAAAGTAACAAATATAAAAATATAAAGTAAATTCACATGCAAACCATCTCTTACATACGGATGTTCGATGCGGAAAATGCATGCTTAGCATAATTCTTTAGTGTGGTAGGTGTATGCTACTACATAGATTTATCTACATATATTCATCCATGATTTTGCATCTTTTTTTCCTAGTTATACCATGTGTACCAAAACATACTGTCATGATTTCAACCTCTTTTGCATCTTTTGTTCCTGGTTATATACCATGTGTACCAAAACATACTATCATGATTTCAACCGCTTTTGCATCTTTTGTTCCTAGTTATATACCATGTGTACCAAAACATATTGTCATGATTTCAACTGCTTTTGCATCTTTTGGTCATGTTTATATATCATGTGTACCAAAACATACTGTCATGATTTCAACAAGAATGCATCGGTTTGTCTTTTGTTTCTGGTTATATACCATGTGTACCAAAACACATACTGGCATGATTTCAACCGCTTTTGCATCTTTTGTTCTTGGTTATATACCATGTGTACCAAAACATACCGTAATGATTTCAGCTAGAATCCGTTAAAAGCAATTGTAATGGGCATCGCTTTTATTGATGGAGAAATCCATGAAAATCAAACAACAACTTTTGAATACCTCCACTCAACGGAAGTGAGATCCAAAAAGACTCATGAAATATATGGGGTGCGCAATTGTATCCCTAATCTCCAAAAATCGAAATCATGAGTAAAAAGTGTGAGTGAGAAAGAAATCATGAACAAAAAGTGTGAGTGGGAAAGTGAGAGTGAGAGTGAGAACGATCGAAGAATGTGACAAATGTTGGATACAAGTTGTAAAATGAATAAAAGGATAATTTGGGTTTGGAGAAGAAGATCAAAGACGATTTGACAATTCATTGTTGTGAAACCAAAGATATCCTATGTTTAAATAAAAAAAGATACAAAGTTATTAAATAAATTAAATAAAAAATTAAAAGATATTAAAAACAAATATGTGAGTTAGTTGTATGGAGATATTTTCTCCTAGATTTCAGGGTTTTAGTTTTGATAAAAAGAACGTTTAATTAAGTTTTGTAATTAATAAATGGGAAATTATATTGAATATACCATTCTCTATAAATAATTACAAATCTAGGCAACAAACTAATTTTTTGCAAATTTAAATTTTGTTTTAAAAATCCAGATTTAATAATTTTTAATAATCCTATTTTACCCTTGCTTACATTTAATTGATTGATTTTAAATACCATACTTAAAATTTCCTTAAAAATTAAATCGTATTAAATAACTTTTCCTAAAATACATATTCCAAAACTGTTTTTGGTCCTCATTTCTTAACCCTTATTTCTTCTCTCTTCTTTTCTCTCAACAAAACAAAGAAACCCTTTAACCTCCATTTTTTCTGGTGAAAGAAAACTACATTCGTACTTATATGATAGATTCCGGCGATTGAGACCCACTTTTTTCTTTCTTTTTTTAATAGTTTATTCCTTCAATCCTCGATAACTTTTTCTTTTCTTACTGATTTTTTGCATTTTTCAGAAGATTTTCATGGATTCTAAACAGCATATGAATGCACAATAGAAGAATATGATGAAAACGTTAGATTCGATAAATGAAAAATTGTCTTTGGGTCGTTTTATCTCTCTGATATTTGTAGTATGTCCATGAAAAAGATCAAACAAAAAACCCTAATTTCGTCCTAGTGGAAACTCAAATAAGTACTGTATTTCTAATAAATACGGTAGGTCTAACAAATACTTTATTTCTAATAAATACAATATTTATAACTAATACTGTATGTTTGATAAATATAGTATTTCTAACAAATTCCCGTCCTCTTAGGTTTTTCGTTAGGTCTATTTTCTGTGAATCACAATTCTAATTTTTGTTGCTTGGGAAGTAGAAATAACTACTGTATTTATTATACTATATTGTTTGTCAACTCGACATAAATAACTTGAATATGCACATACATGTTCTTGACAACAATATTAAAAAGACTGTAAAAAAATTAATAATTGTTAAGAACATTAAAGACTGTATTATAATGAATATCATTTAATACTAAATTACATTTACATTGAAGCAAGTGATATGGTGTTAACATTGAAGCATCTTGATTGACGTTCATGCTTCTTATAGACGGAGACAATTCTAAAAAAATTTGAATTGAAAAACGACTTTCGAATGGTACGAAGAAGACATTGTGAAGAAATTTTAAAAGAAAAAATGACGGTCTAAAATTTGGAGAAGAAGAAAGATAATTGAAAAGGAATAGACTTAATTAGATGGATGAGACATAAATTATGGGCACTATTATAGGGAAAGAAAGTTGGAAAGTTTGATAAGGAATTCATTTTTTATTAATAATAAATGCCCATGAAAATAAACCGTATTTAATGGAGGAGGGTATGACTATAATTGTCTAATCATCCAGATTTAAAAATTCATTATTGAAAATTACATTTTCTAATAATTTATTTTTAACTTAGATTTGTAATTATTTTCTCAATCTAGTCTATTCTTGAAAAAAACTCTTAATAAATATGTTTAAAAAGAAAATAAAATCAAGGGCATTATGAAGATATTTTAATTATCTATCCTCACTGATTTCTAATTTAGATACTCATTTAAAGAATTAAAAAGTTTAGATATTTTTTTTAATTATTTTTAAAAAAGTAGTCATTTACTACTATTTCCCATTAAGAATTACAGTTAATATCAACAACCAACTCACCTTTTTACTTAGATGACTATTTTAAGTGCAACTCGACTATGTCACGAGATATATCGTATGACTCTACAATAATAAGATGTTAAAGAAACCTTCCTGATTCATAGGTAGGTGACCACTATGGATTGAACTCATTACCTAAAACACCTAAAAAAGCCCCTTTCACCACAACTCCATATGTTTAATCACCTTAAATTGCTTACCAAAAAGTGTCGTTGACCACTAAACTACTCCATATTGTATTTAATCACCTTAAATTGTTTACCATAAAATTGATAAATTTTAATCCAAAGAAATTGATTGATTTCTACAAAAAAAAAGAAAAAAAAAGAAAGAAAGAAGATTGATATCAATTAAATGAATTTGATATATTTCAATAAAATGAAACTTGTAAATAATACATTTCTATTAAATTATATATTTTATATTTTATAATATATGAAATATTTTAAAAAATTATTATAATTAAAACATGCTATAATTTATTATCTACAATAAATTTTCTTATATTTTTTAATTAATATTTTGGTTCGACTAATGGAGCTCATTTATGTCTAATAAAAACTATATTAGACTAAAAAGAAGAATGATCTTTAATTAGACACAATTTTCATATAACACATATTTTTGTCTTCCCTTCCTTTTCATACTTTTGATCCATTTTGGGACTTATCAATTCAAAGATGCTATTTATTATGATGGTGACATAGCACCAAGAAATCTTACGAAGCTCCGAGTGGCTTACAAAAGTTATAATTAGCCACAATTGATTGTTCAAGGGTTGCACTTTAACACAATTCCCCTTTTAATTTTATTATTATTTTATAGTTAATCCAAATACGAGGTGTTTCGAACATTTTATTTTTGTTAACACAATATACACCCAGGAATCAAAAGCATTTTATTTTGTCGGAATAATATACATCCAGAAATAAAAAGTTATGGATTTGAGTCTTTCATTCCTAATTATTATTGACCTAAAAAAAAAATTATATTTGTATATTAAAGTGACCATACCCCAATAATAGCTATATTTGATCCGGGCTAGTTTTATTGGTTTAGACGTGGGGCTAATTTGATTCTTAATTATTTTTATAATAAATACTTTGTTTACTTGAGCTTCTCTTTATTGATTAATATGCCAATTTAAGAAGATTATATAAATGGATTTTCTTGATTATTTAGGTGTTATTTTATATATATATATGAAGAAAAGAGTGTTAATTGTTTGGGACAAGAAGATCATGACTATAATTTGTCTAATCAACCTTCTTTTGTTCAATTAATGCTCTTCAACCCTCAATAAAATTTGATCATTGAAAGATAGAAAGTTATTTCGGTCTCATCAAACAAATATTAATTGAGGTTGAGGTCATTAGAGCTAAATTTTAAATGAAATAAATTATTAAAGGGAACAAAATTACTTACTAATTTACAATTTTGTTTTAATATCAATCGAATTTGAGTTAGTTAACGAAATCACGTCTTTTTTTTTTGCTACTAAATTAGATAAAGAATTTCTGATCATGTTAAAGCAAATAAATTAAAATTCAACTAATTAAATTTTATCACTAATAGCAAATTCACGAGGCGATAGGAGAAGTCTTTCATGGATTGAATTCAATCACTAATAGAACTCAGCTAGTGATAAAATTTAATTTGAATTTTTTCCTACAAATGAATTAATTTTGATTTTATGCTATATGAAAATATTTTGTCTTTTTTTGTTATACATGCAAAATCTCCTAAATGATATATGCCAAACAAAACAAAAATGAAGTGGATCGATAATAAAATAAGACTTCAATTAATTGATTAAGGTCAATGGATCATTATTCTAAAAAAACAGTCTATGGATCATTAATTAAAATTTTAATTGATTAGTTGATTATTTTTTTAGATAAATCAGTTAATTGTTTAGTTTTTGGAAAATTCAATATGTTTTAGGCCTGTTTACAACATTAGACTAAATGAAAAACAAAATTGCAACCATGTTCATGGTGAGAAAATTTAGCAAAAGTAGTCAATTGCTTTAACAAACAATTCCGTTGAGAAGGGAAATTATATGACTATCCTCGGTTTTTTTTTTATGGCTAAAAATCCTCCCTCATTAAACCAACATTCGCATTAAATTTTTTTTTTTAAATTTAATAATAATAATAAATCTTCTTAAATTGTCGCCACTTTTCAACTGGTCAATCCAAAATTATTTCCTTAAGAATCTCTCACCATAAATAATGTTTATATATATATAAAAGATGAATCACTATTGTTTTATAGTATCTATTAAATGAAGTAATTTGCAATATATTAATAATTCTAAAATATATGAATATTGTATTTTTTGATTAAAATGTCTTTTATATTTATGGTGAGTATTAATAATTTTTTTTGTACATATATTGGGGAGTTTTTTTTTATAAAAAAAATATATATATTGGGGGAGTTGGACCAACAAACAAGATAACTAATTGTGTCATTGAGACATTCAATGATTCAATTATTTACTAGTGCATAATATTATAAGGTTAATATGTCACAACATGTAATGACTTTATTTATTTATTTTATTAAGAAACTAAATAAATTAGTGAAAATATATGAATCATTTATATTAAAAGATAGATATACTATTTATAATAAATACTGTATTTATTTTATTTAAAAATATATAAATACAGTATTTATTTAAAAAATATAAGTACAATATTTATTTAAAAAATATAAACACAGAATTTATTTGAAAAATATAAATAAAGTATCTATTTAAAAATATAAATATAGTATTTATTTAAAAAAATATAAATACAATATTTATTTAATAAAAATATAAATACAATATTTATTTAATAAAAATATAAATACAATATTTATTTAATAAAAATATAAATACAATATTTATTTAATAAAAATATAAATACATTATTTATTTAAAAAATTATAAAGACAGTATTTATTTTTAAAAAATAATTACAGTATTTACTTTTAAAAAAAATATAAATACAATATTTATTTTTAAAAATATAAATACAATATTTATTCTTAAATATAAATACAATTTTTATCTTTTTTTACAGGAGTTTTTATCTTTTTTTAATATAAATACAATGTTTATATTTAAATCGATAAATAAATATCGTATTTATTGATTTAAGATTGAACATATTCAAGTATTCAAGAATTATGTGATTATAACAATAAATATATAGGGTATGTTGTATATGATAAAAATGTAGCATATAAAAGTAGTCTATTCAATTGTTGTTTGATTCATAAATTTTATATATGTATTATTAATATTATTTAATAGTAATATTAATTATATGTATGAAAAATATATTTGTTTCCTAAAGTATAGAATAAATGATATTTATTTTTCTAAACACGTTCAATATTCTTTCACATTATTTTTATAAAATGTATTTATGTATTAATATTCGTAATCATTAAAGAAAAAGAAAATTAGTATAAAAAAATGAATTAAGAGTAAAAAACCTGTGTCTACTCTAAATAAGTTAAAATAAATTGGTAATTTGTCACGTGGTAACAAAAAGCAGTCCAATGAAACGCAAATGTCATTTGCAAAAAAAGAAAATGTAGCAGAATTGGGGGAGCAATAAAATGGCCAAAGAAACGAAAAAAAAACTATCAAAACAAGGGTATAATAGGTATTATTGAAAATTTTATTAATTAAATTTAAAACAAAAATTAGATTTACAAATAATTTCAAAGATGACTAGATTTGTAATTATTTTCTTAAAAGTGACTACCCACCACAATTTCCCTTTTTAATAGTATGGATGAATAGAAAAACAAGTTTCCAAAAAAGGATCAAGAAAAAAAAGAAATGAATAAGTATATGCCCTCAACTGGAAGACTTTTATTTTTATTTTTTTGTAATTTTCATGTCACTTGCATGGCGTGTTTATTATTAATATAATAGGGTCTATTTCCAAAAGAAAAAAAGGAATATAATTTCAATAGGCTAGATAATCATAATTTGTGTTTTATAGGTAAGTTTGACTACTCTTGTTGGTAGTTTGACATTTGTTTACAGAGTGTGTAAATATGGAGATACTTATCTACATATATACATTTATTTAATATATATTTAGAGATAATATCAATATATATATATATATATATGAAAATAAATTTGAACTTACAAAAATGTCTATTATTTAACTATTCTACCAAAATTCTCCTCGAATCATATTAGTCTAATTTAAGACATGTACGTTTATTTTTAATCTAATTTAAGAAAAACAAGGTTTTGACTTAAAATACAAGCATACCTTAAAGTAAATTAACTCATGATTAAATATGTTTAGGGAAGAGTAGTTCAATGATATTGATGTACATCTACAAATAATGATAGTTGTAGGTTTGAATCCCCCTCTTAATTATTGTAATATGAAACCAAAAAAAATAAAAAATAAAAAACGGTAAGTTTGAATAATTTCTCCCATTTTTGTACTAAGAAAATACGTTTAGTTAATAAATAAATATCATATACAATTGTCATTTTTTTTTAAAAAAAAAGCCTCAATTTTGGCCTCTCACTTTTCATATATACATAATATCTATATATTTAATCGAGGGTCAGTGACGCAGTTAGTTATCTTATTGTTACAACTCTATAGGATTTGTTGGTCCTCCTTCCCCAACTATGTACTCAAAAAAAATTTCAACCAGTTCTTTACTATAAATTTTTATATTTAGTTTTTTTTAAAACTTTTTTATATTTAGTTTCTAAAAGTTTGTTGAATAACATATTATTTTAAATGATATTGTTTTAGCCAATGTTCAAAAATTGTTATTTTTTTCTTATGATTTTTTACATCATTAGAATAAAATAAACGTGAAAATTTAAATACTAAAATAAAGTTCAAAAGATACATTTCATCTCAAGGCCAAAAAAAAAGAAAAGAAAACTAAGAATAATGGAGTAAAATGTCGATACTATTGCTTAAAAGTAGGTCTATAAGCAGATGGAATCATATTTAAAACTTTAATTTAAGAGGTGGTGACCTAAGAAAAGCAAATTCTATGATGATATATAGTAACTTTAGTATTTAATATATATAACAAATAAAATAAAACTTTGGTCTTGATGTAACCCCTCTTTAGGGGATCAAAATTAATATAGACCACCAAGCACTTTATCTTGTCCATCAAAAATGATTTAATTATAGATAAGCAACTTGAGGCACTTTTAACAGTAAAACCTAGGTGCATAAAAAAAACAAAAAAAAAACAATAAACATAGGTAAGTAACAAAAAAAAAAGAAAATAAATACACAATAAAGTTTATTGGAATTAATTTTGAAAAAATAGAAGGGTTATATGGCAGATAAATAACTATTGTTTTTTTTTTTCAACAAAATTTAAAAATATAAGATTAATTCGAAGTTGTAAACTATAACTTCTTAGTCACGAATATTTTATATGATTGAAAAAATTTCTGTTTATCTTATGCTTAGAGTATTATTAGTTAAATGTTGTATTTGCAAAATAATTTATGATATGTTAGATAATCTTCTGCCAATAAAAATACAGTTTCTCGCAAAAATATGTATGATTAAAAGATGACATTGTTGCTTTAAAAAAAGATGACATTGTTGAATATAAGAAAAAAAGAAAAAAAGAAATGGCATTGTTGAGTTAAAAAAGTTGAACGTAACCTTATTAATGGTTTGTAATTGTATGACACATTACAAACTAATGTTTATCGGAAAAATTATGCTTGATAGTCTAAATTCATAAAATAATTACATATTTAGATAAATTTAAAAATATTTAGATTTATAGTAAAAGTACGTTATTATTAATACTTATTATGTAGTATTATGTTATAATTAATACCGTATTTTATGTGATTAGTATATTATTATGTATTATTAATACAATATTATATGTTATTAATATAGTATTATTATTAATAATATTGTATAATAATATCATATAATTATTAATATGTATGATTATGATTGCTATTTTTTTTTACTACTGTTGTAAATACTTTTCCAATTTTTATTTATTTATACTTTTCCAATTTGACATATAGCTAAAAAAACTTCATTTTTATTTTGCCTTTTGGACTTACCTTTTGTTTTTATAGATTGAAATTGTCTACTAATGTTTTGTTTTCATTAAAATCATGATTTTGAAGATAAATTCAGTAGAATAAAAAATTAAAGTTCGTTTACCTCTTTTTTATATTTTTTTTCTTCTCAAGTGTTTCTAGAGAATCGATTGTGTGGATGCTTTATTCTGAAAGTAATTCACCAAAAGAGCTTATGCATTGGCCTACGTGAAAATAAAATTTGATGATAACTGTGTTTGAGATGCCAATTCTCCGTTTTTTCTTCTCAAGTGTCCTTTTGGCGTTATTCTAAAGAGGATTTTGAGATTCAAGAAGTTGTGAATCTAATTTAAAGTGATTATTATAACACGGGTTCCTTGATATTTAAAATTGTAAAGTCTCATAATATTTTTTACGAATTAAAATTGAGCTTTGATATGCTTTCACTTAACAGAAACATATTTACGTAAAAGTTTTTTTTTTTGACAACTGAGTTTTATTTATTTATTTGTGCGCCAGTTGATTTATTTATTTTTTAATTCATCAATACTTGAGATTCAAATTCATAGATAACTGGTTACTGATACATTATAATTTTGAAATATTACTCTTTTTGACATTAATTTACAGGTGTACATGCGATTATGTTGTTTTGAGGGGAATTTTTGGATTGGTTATTTTTTCAACCCAAGCCAACCCTTATATTTTTTTGTTGAATTGAATCATTGGTTCATTAATATATTGCAAATATTAATATCTTTCATCAAATTAGTCATGTCCTATACATAAATAAATAATTTTTTTTAAAAAAATAAACAAAATATAATTTTCAACCATCATCATATTAATGTAATGAAATGGATGTAATATGAAAAATATCCCATCAAAAGTCACCCTCCATTAATCCAACATTAATGGTTCATATAAAAAATCTCAACTATAGAACATAACAACAAATATATTTGACTACTATAAAACAAATGGATAATTAACACAATAAAATAGATATATAATTTGACTATATATATATTTTTCATGATATATACATTCTAAAGACTTAAAATTATTTTAAATAATATTGAAAAATAGAAAGTCTAAAATAATAATTAAATAAAAATAAATATACTGATATATAATTATATTATAGGTAAACAATTTTTTTAAACTTAATAATCAATTCGGGTTAGTTAGGAAGTATTAAATTTTGTTTGACCAGCAACCCAAATCAACCCAATCCAAAAATATTGTTAAGGCAATCTAACTCGTCAAATTGGATTGGGTAGGTTCGAGTTATTAGTATTGTCGGTTATTTAAACACCCCTATTGATTTATTTATTTTTGTTGATATATTTAGGCTAAATTCTTTTTTGAGAACAATTTACCCTAAATTCTTAAATGTTTATAAATTACATAAATTGATTCATTATTTTCTCCTCTTAGTTCATTTTATGCAAGAAAATTGTAAAAAATATTCTATGATTTTAAAAAGTTCACAAATAGGTTATGCTGCCAAATGGTGTGATAAATCATTTCTTTTTAAAGACTACAACGCCTCTTCCATAATTATTAATTGGAGGACCTTCTTGTAATTTTATTTGTATGCTTTTTGCGAATGCTAATATATTCCTATCTTTTCCAAAAAAAAAAGTTCACAAATAGGTTGTTCCTCAGACCATATATTTGAAAGAAAAAAAGGACATTATTAAGCTGCAAAAATCAGACCAATATTTTCTTTGGAAATAACAGAAAAATTGAATCCGCTTTTTCTAAAAGTGCTGGGCTCCGTCCCGGAAAAATGTCTGGCAGAGTTTAGTAGACAACAAATGAGTATAATAATGCTATTGTTTAACCAATTACAATACGAAAACAAGATTTTTCCAAAACGGATAAATTATATCATTAATTGAATTAAAAAAAAATTCATATCTTTAATGCGATCAACTAAGTAGTTGAATTCACATAACTTGAACAGAAACTATCGGGTTTTTTTTTTTTTTGAATCAAAGAAACTATCGGATTATTGTAACAATGAATGTGCAAATTTTGTCATTCCCTATACAAAAAGAAAAAAAGAAAACTAACTCTTGCCTTTATTTATAATTTAATAGTGGAGAAGATAATGAACCATGTATAATAAAAATCTAAACGTAGAGGCTTATTGAGATTTACACATTTACCATGCTAATTAACATTTTTTTTTTAGAATACCATGCTAATTAACATTAATACTAACAATTCCTTTTAAAAAAAACATTAATACTAACATTAATTACATTACTACTCGAACAATTTAAGGTACATGAGCACAAAATTTCATATTTCGTTGTCAAGTTGATTTTAAAATAAAATAAAAATATTTCTCTGATATGATATTAAAATTTAGGAAATTAAACGGATATAAGGAAATTAAACGGATATAAGATTAAGAATTGATGTTTCTAAAAAAAAAAGAAAGATTTGATCTTAAAACGATTAACACTTTAAAATAAAAACAAAATCTTTTTGAAATAATAAAGAAAAAAAGTAATTTTCAATTTCATGTTATAACTTATAGGGGCTGTTTGTTAGACATATTTAGGTAGGAGTTAGTAGGAGGAGTTAATCCTTTAAAAAACCTTCATCCAAACGAGTTTTTATTAACTCTTCCTCATTTTTACTTTTAAAAATAACTCTCATTTCTAACAATTCATTTTTAATCATTCATTTATAACTACTCAATCATTTCTAACCACTTATTTTTAATAATTCCTTTCAAATCAATAAAAATAACTCATTTTTAACCATTCATTTTTAATCATCTATTTTTTAACTACTAAAAATAACTACTCATTTTCAAATCTTCATCCAAACAAGATTTTGACTTGTAACTCCTCTATACAAAAACTACATCCAAAATAGTTTTTGACACAATTCTCAATTTTTAACTCCTCAACATAACTTCTCAATATAACCCCTTAACCTAAAAACTAACTAAATATGTCAAACAAACAGTCCCATAAGTAAGAATTGGGTATTCAAAGGGGCACAGGGAACGTCGTTTTCTTATGAATGGGTTGTGTTACCGAATGAGAGAATCTTTAATTAAATTATTTCAAAAAAAAAAATTATAATTTATTTATTTTTGAGTACTCAATTTAATGTAATCAAACTACCACACCCAATTGCATTGCTATATTTCAAACGATAGACCCACATATGGGTCCCGCATTGACCAGCAGCGACTTCATTGCATCCACGTCAGACTCTTTTTATGATAATAATTGTTATAATTTTTTATAATGATGACGTATGGGCTTTGACAAATGGCAGTGGGGGCCACATTTTAATGACACGACACCATCTCTCGACAAAAATCAGTACAAAAAGCTCTCTCTGTGCTCGATTGGCCAGTGGGTGAACTATTATACCATTTTCTTTATTTCTCTTTATGTTAATTACTTTTTTCTTTAGCATTTTTTGTTTGTAAATTGTTTTTTTTTTAAAAAAAACTTTTTAATCTTTAAATTTTAAATCTAATTTCAATTTTTTTTTAGAACTTATTATCAATTTGATTTTTATTTTTAAACTTAAATATTTTTATTTATAATATTTTAATATTGCTTACTTTCATTTATCTTTATTTCCTTTTAAAAATTATACTTAAAAATTAAAATAATCCCTTATCAATATATTAATATTTAAAATTAATTTAATCAATTTTATTTAATGTAATTAATGATTTTATTATATTAAAAGTTAGAAGTGAGTATTATTAAAATGTATAAACATATTCAATTTTAAAATTGAGGATCAAATTGAAAGTAGCTCTCAAATTTAAGTACTAATAATATTCTTTAACCAACTTATCTTATCTTTAGTTTTGTAATGTACTTACAAAAGTTTTGATATTGATATTTGTTCTTTATTTTATGGAGTTGTCCTGGACAAATGGGGTGATTTTTGAATTGGTTGGGTGAGATAAGATAATTTTGATCTAACATGATTTGACATACGAGTAGACTAGAAGTTAAAAGCTTGTGAGTTTTTATTGCACATAAAAAAGAATGATGCTTTAGTCTCAAAAAAGAAAAAAGAATGGTGTTTGCCAAACCAAGTGCGTTTGGAGCACCCATTTGATTATTATAGAAGAAAAGTTATGATAAACGGTGAGTTATTATAAATGGTGTTTGGAGGAAAAGTTATTATAATAGAGATTATGATAAACGTTGTTTGAGGGGCTGATTATTTAACAAAAAGTAATATATGTAAGGCGTACATAAACGGGCACGCAGATTTAGTAAACGGTGGGACAAACATTGGTTGACTTATTATAACCAACTAAGTCGTTTACATAAACAGAGGCCCAAACACACAAAAGATATAAAAAAAATATAGAGATACTGATGGTGTTTATAAATTAAATTAATGTCATAGATAATCTTCATTATTAGTTATGGTTAGTCTTCATTATTAGTTATGGTTAGTCCCTTCTATATGGACACTTTTAAAATCAATAAACCAATTTATTATTTTTTTTGATATTGCAACAATTAGGAATGAAAGATTCAAACCTAAAACTTCTTTATCATTGGATATACATTAAAGAGATTTTGTATGTAAATTAAAAAAAAAACAAAATAATTTCTAGTATAACACAATTCTCAAACTTATTCATTTGTGACAAAAAATGATTGAAGTCTATCAATTTACATTGTTCAATCATTCAAAATTGATTAAAGTCTACCAATTGAATTGATAGAAGTTTAAAGTCTATCAGTTGAATTGATAGAAATCTATTAATTGAAGTGATAGAAGTTTATCAATTGAAGTGATAAAAGACTAAGTCTATCAATTGAATTGATAGAAGTTTAATGATATTAGAATAGTAATTTTGGATAAAATATACTAAAAATGTACTACAATTATAATGAAGAGACAAATTCTGTACTATTCAACAGCTGTTGTGGTTGGCAAATGAATAAAGCAATCAAAAGTGAGAGATTTACGGGGAAGGAGGTGGAAAGAAGTAAAACTTGATGGATTATATTGGTTCAATAAAATTGACCTATGTCCACTTTGAAGGTAATTCGATTACTCATTTCTTTTCTTTCAACTGATCTAGCTCCCTGGAGTATAATATCATACTTTCTAACCCCACTCTAACCTCTACCATTTTAAATTAATCTTTATTTAAAAAATTATGCAAAATCAAAATATAGGAAGCTGGTAAGCAGTTGAAATTGTTTTAATTGTTGTGATGAGTCTGTTGAATTATAAATGCAATTCTTGCTGTTACAGTTATGTTCATCGTGATTGATTAGCTAGAATTTTGATTCTACAAAATACTACGTTGAGAAAGGAAAAGATAAATACGAAATTGATGGGTTCTTATGGCAAACAAGTTATGCTTATTATGGTTTTAACTTAATTGGATTTTTTTTTAGTATAAATGTGAGAGAGGAAGACAACAAAGTTTACATAGAGAAGTATTACTGCTCTTATAGAATATGAGAGTCAAATATCTATTTTCTAAATTTACAAAATTCTTTTCATTTATCAGCATATTAACATGTTCTCAAAAGTCATTCCAACGATCTACTCCACTGAAGTAATTTCACATTAAAAACTACAACAATATTTCAATCAAGACTTAAAAGCTTTAGGCAAAGTCCACAGGACCACATATATTCCGTGTTAAGTACTTAATCTCTCGACATTCAAATTATTTTGACATTATAGACTCATATAACCTAAGAATTTAAATGATAGCATCAATATCTAATATTTGGTCCTACAAAACAAGCTATGCGGATAGAATTTACCAAGAAAATCAGCTATTCAAATTTTAATCGCACCACAAAAATTGAAGGATATGTCTCTAAACAAAAGTTTAGGAATCATAACACTAATATCAACTATATACATTGTTGAGTTCAATTATATTTTGAAATATATCATTAAAAAATTAATAACAAACTTGGAATAAGATTCTACCAACAAGATGGGCCTTTATTTTTAAAAAGTTATTATATGACCAAAAAATATGCAGTGCACACTGGAAATTACTAAATAAAAATAATTTTTTTTAAAACACATTTTTAATATTTTTCTAATTGGTCAAATAGAGTATTGTAATGTATAATGTTCAATTCATGATGATCACTTAAAAATTAATTTTTTAACATCACAAAAAAAAAAAAAAAAAAAAATCTTCCAATGACTTGAGGCCTGTTAGGCTGAAGAGGATGGGACGGAATGGGCTGCGAGTCCATCTCTATGTTTGATCTATACAGTTAATTTAGCTTTCCTTTATTTTTATTTGGGAAATTGTAGTAGATAGCCAGTTTTAAGAAAATATTTACAAATCTAAGCAACTTTTATAATAATTGCAATCTTATTTGTTTTTATTTATTATTAATTAAACTACAATTTTTCTTATCCAATTTTACCCTTACCAATTCCGTGGCGGACGAAACAAACTCCCACTTTTTTTTTACTTACTTAAAACCCTATTATTGGTTTAATTGCAACTAATATGTTATTTCTGCTGTATTTGCAATTCTTTGATATTTAATTGATCTTGTCATTTCACTTTTTTTTAATGCCGTAGAAATAGAATACATACAATGTTTTAATATTAATAAAAATAATTTATAAATAATAATACCGTATTAAAATAAGTATTAATATATAAATAAACTAACAATAGAAAAGAGCATTAATACGTATTTGAAAAAATATATATAACTTATTCTATATATTTTTATTTTTATTTTTTTGAGATTACTTATTCTATATAATTAACACTTTTATTAATACATAAATACATTTTATGAAACAAATATGTGTTTCATAATATAATTAATATCACTATTAAATAATATTTCTAACACATAAATGAGATTTATAAATCAATAATCATTGAATATGATAAATCTTTACCATATACAAGTATTAACATACCCAATATATTTTTTGTTGTAATTAATAACAACATAGTTCTTGAATACTTGTATCTGTTCAATCGATAAACACAGTATTTATAATACTTGTATACTTCTTCAATCGAAAGATACTGTATTAATTATAAATAATACAACTATTAATATTGTATTTAGATAGTATTTTTCAATGTCTTTTAATATTAATTAATCTATTTTCACTAATATATTTTAGGGAAATTGTAATGTATGAATATTCTAACAAAATAATTACAAATGTGTTTAAATTTGAAAATATTTACCTTGGTAATCATAAATACGGTTAATTATTGTATTATTAATACTCATTAATATACATTATTATGTATTATTAATACAGTATTATATGTTATTAATACAATATTTATGTGTACTAAAAAACAATATTTATGTATTAATACAGTATTATGTATTATTAATATCAAATTATTATTAATACCTATGACTACAAAATCTCAATACCTCTTGATCATTGAGTGTACATTAAGGACACTGACCAACTGCTCTCGTTGACAATATACAAGACATCTTAATCATAAAATACTGTATTAATGAGATACTTTACATGCCCAAGTAAAAAAATACAGTACTAATATAGTTTAGAATTACTAATTCATTACACAACTTAATTCATTTGGTCGATATTAGAAAAATAATAATGATAAAAATATAGATATTTATTTATTAATACATGATTGGAAATATTTAGATTTTTTTGCCAAAATCAAAATAATCAAGAACAAAGAAATAGCCTATTTTACATAAAATCTCTTTATTCTTATTATAAAAAACTTTACTCCCTACCTCAGTATTGGAGAAATTTGAAGGAAATAATTTTAGGTTAGAAATAGAAGTTGAAAAGTGGTCATGATTTCGGAAGATTTATTTGTATTGGAGAAATTTTAAGGAAATAATTTTAGGATAGAAATAGAAGTTGAAAAGTGGTCATGATTTTGGAAGATTTATTTGTTTTTGGAAATTTAGTGCTTTTCCATTTTAATAAATCTTGGTTTACAGTGGAGGATATTTGTGTAATTTCATAATAAAATAAAATTCTTTAAAGAAAACGATGGTTTACTTTTACAAAAAGTTCAAAATATGAACACGCTTGCAAAAATTTTCTTTATTTGATTTAGTACCGTAAACAACCCTTTTTATTTTTTTAAGAAATGGATTTCACCTCCTTTTACAATCAATATGTTTGGCTTTTTCTTTTTCAAAAAAAAAAAAAAAAGTTTGGCTTTTTTTTAAAACAAACCTTTTTTTTTGAGATTATAATCATTTGGAGCTAAAATCTCCAACCTATAACCTCTTAATTATTATGTGTATATTAATATTGTTGAACTACTACTTTTGTTAGCTTCTAAAAAAACAAACTTAACCCAATAATAATTAAATTATTGATAGTTATAGATTCAATTTTTCCAACCTTCAAAAAAATGTCTGTATTTTAAATATTCATGTCATATTATTGAAAAATTTATTGCTTTTGTTAAATTTAAAATAATATTTATGTTCTAAATTTAAAATGAATTGCGTTACATTAAAAAGTTATTGAAATTTTAGTCAAATTAGAAAATGAGGATGATATTCTATACATTTCATTGCTTTTATAGAATGAGATCTGTTTCAATTATTATTATTATTTTATAAATCGAAAAAAGTCATTGCTGAATGATAATATTTTAAGCTAAAAACTAAAAGAAATCACACTAAATTAAAGCACATTTTTTAAACTAAAATTTTGATACAACCTTCCACGTGATAATTTTTTAAATAATAAATTGTTTCCTACATTTTTGCACTAAATTTAAATCATCAAATAATAATTTCAATCTAATATTGAATTTTATAACATTTTTTCACGTTAGTTAAATTTATTAAAATTAACATCTATGTTAAAAAACAGTTAATATTTTATTTTGAACTTAAAAAATAATATATGTTATTATTTAAAAGAAACTTCATAAAATTTATCGCATTAAAATTAAAGTTTATCTCCCATTTTTTAAAATTGATGCCAATTTAGTTTTTTTTCTCAATTTATCTATTAATAGACCAATTACTCTTGAATTATAAAATTTATAAGTATTATATCATTATTATATAAATAAGCAAATGATAATAACATCTATGTACTTACCTTTAACTTTAAATGATAATTTTATTATTCTTCAAAAAAAAAAAAAAATTCCACATATCCAAGTCAACAATTAAGCAACAAAATATCCCAACAAAAATTATCGCAACAAAAGAAAAGTTAGATGAAAGTTAAGATAAATAATTCAACCAAAATAAGATAACTAGATTTTTTATTATAAAACAAAAAAACAAACAGAAACCAAAACCAAGAAAGGTAACCCAACAAAAGAGAAAGTTTCAAATGTGTTTGTAAATCAAATATAAAAAACATATATATAGTAGTAAATCACTGTTACCAAACTTTTGAAACTGAAGAGTTCATGCACTTTAACCTCAGGTGATAATTTTATCATTTTTCACACTTTTTTTTCTTCTAGATCTCCAAGTCTTTTTTTGAAAGGTAACAATTATGTAAAAAAGATCCCTACAAAAATTATTGAAAAATTAGATGAAAATTAAGCTAAATAATATAACAAAAATAAGATAACTTATTATAAAACAAATAACATAAAAAACAAAGAAAAGTAAATCCAAGCAAACAAAAAGTGTTTTTGTAAACAAAATGTTAGAGAACTATTTATAAGATTAGAAAACTCAATTTATTATTTTAATTAGAATATAAAATTTCAAATAAAATCTATGAGATTTGATAAAAATATCTTATTTTCTACGTTATAAAGATGATGAAAATTTAAATAATATTGTAAATATCTTCATTTGATTGTTGAAATCTCTTATCTTCTAACCTAATCATAAAATCTATGAGATTTGATAAAAATATTTTATCTTCTATAAATGAAAATGTAAATGATATTGTAAATATCGTTATTTGCATTTAATTTTTTTTTATATTCCAATAAAAGACATGTTTGTAATTTAGAATATGCCTTAAGGGATAAAATCGTCCAAAAATGATTTTTTCCTTAATCCAGACTTTAATGTAGTATGATTTAGGAAAACTACTGAATTATTATTATTTTGAAAACGCATAGTAATCAAGAAAGAGAATTTAAAATTTTCTCCAAAAAATATATAATTGGAAATTTTACATAGATAACAAAAAAGAACCAACAAAAAAATTGTCCGTAACATTTTTCTTTGAAAATATTTTTTATATATAGCACAAAATTGAGCAGTTTTTTAAAATGACTAAAATACCCCCTTTCAATATATTTCCAATTAATAGTCATGTATTAATTTTCAGTTGATAATCGTGAATTAATTCGTTGACAATCAATTCACTGATAGTCTTCGATCAGTTTGCTGAAGAAATGGTAAGATTGATTTTTTCTAAAAAAATCACAATCTATTATAAACACAACATTTTAAAAAAGTACTACAATTATAATATGTGCATTAAAAGTTGCATAACAATTTTCCTATAAAATTACTATGTTTTATTTTTTTGAAATAAGGTAACTATGCCCGTTCCTAGGACGGACACTGAAAATTGAACCTAGAATCTTGAAGGAAACATATTCTCATAGTCGAAGTCTTCAACCACTACACTACCTCTTGAAGATAAGACACTATGTTTTGTTTTTATTTCTGCCCTACTTTAAAGTGATAATGTATCTCTAACCTATTGTATTAGAAAAATATATGCCAACCTCTAACCTATTTTTTTTTAAAATAAAAGTAATCACTCGTGCCAATTATTAATCAGGTTTCATGGTTACCATAGTGACAAGGGGTGTGAGTTAAGATCTTTTACGTGAATTTGAACCCCACGACCTAGAAATATATCTAAGCTAATTGAGTTTTAGAATTAATTTGACTAAATATCTATGGTCAAGAGATGAATAGAGACAGAGAAAATGCAAAATTAGAAAACATGTCAAAATGATAACAGCTTTCAATATAATCACATCTCACATCCCCACTTCAAACACCAACTTTATATCTCATATCATTTCAATATTACTCTACCCAAGTCTTCCCATACCATCCTCATTAGTCAAATAATACATTAAATACAAGAAAAACTATTTTCTTTATTAATTTCTTAGTCATAATTATTGCAATATTGAAAAAGAGAGAGGAAATGGGTCAATATAGATGGTAACACTTAGCAATTTGAGCACTTAGACAAAGACACCTAGATCAATTCGATCCACGAACATTTTTTACAGGATCAATAAATAAATAAAATGGAATATAGTGTTTTTTGTAATTGACTTAATTAGATTGAACAGTAATGGCAAATTGTGGAGTTAGACTTGACCAAAAATTATTGAAACATCAATCTATCTGCCCAAGAATATTGTTTTTAATTACCTAATCCTATCTTCTTTTCTTCCAAAAAGAAAAATACCTTCATTAATTAAATTGAAACGAGTATATTTAGACCTCTTAATTATAGGAACTACATATTGATCCGTCTCTTCAAGCTGGAGTATAACTATTCAAATCAAAGAAAAAATACCAAACCCACTTGAAAATCCAAGCTCTTGCACCATGATTCTTATCATTTCTTTAGTTAAATATTTTTTTCCATCAACCTTTCAAATTTGCCTATAATTATTCTTATTTTCATACAAAAAAAAACAGTTATATAAAATTAGCTGTAGGTAGCACAGATAATTTTCGCAATGTAATGCTGCTAAGACGCAAGTAGCTAGGTAGAACCACAGAGCATGGTGAATTTTTTCTTAGGTCTCTTGCTTTTACAAACGAGTTCAAATATTTTTGTATTTTGAAAATCATCTATCATATCATTTTCTTTAAAGTAAGGATTAAAAAGTATACAATTAGTTTTTTCTTCGATTGACTCTACTTTTATTTGTAAAGAGCTAGTTTTGATAATTTAGAAATGTAGAAATGTAATTAAGCCTAAGCCTTCTATAATTGAAGAAGATGTGTAACTTGAAGATACACACATGCATGTGAATTAGACGATATATTGCAGTGATAAATTAACTTCAAAGAGAGGCTTATTTAGTGTACATTTAATAATGTATCCAATTATCTCTCAATTAGCAGGTTTGCCCGAGTGGTTAAGGGGAAGACTTAAGATCTTCTGCACTGAAGTGCGTGTGGGTTCGAACCCCACAGTCTGCATATTTTTTAATTGGATGAAGGGTTTATGGGTTTATTTTAAGTAGTTAGAAACTGAGATTATTGTATTTTTTTTATAGAGAAGTTAAAGACAATCACTTGTTGTGAAATGATGAGTTATTTTGAGTAGTTAGAAATGAGTAGTTAAAAATAAGGAGTTATTTTGAGTAATTAGAAATGAAAAATTATTTTGAGTAATTACAATAACTTACGTGAATGTGATTTTTTTAATAGTAGTAAGTAATATCCATTTTTAAATCGTCCATAAATTTATCAAACAAACACCCCTAATATCACATTAAAAAATAATGTTTGGGATTTGGTGTTGAGGAGGGGAGAGGAAGGAGAAATTCGAATTTCATCTTTGTTTTTAGGACATCAATCTCTCCCCAACTTCTCATCAACCTCTCCTCTAATATCACATCAAATTTTTTAATTTAATCTTTTAAATGTCACATTAGACAATTTTTAAATTTCCAACCATATAATATAATATAAAATATCTTTTATCTAATCTTATCAAATATCACATTAGACTTTTTCTAATTTTCAACTACACAATATAAAATAAATATATTATATTTATCAATCAATCCAAAATTTACAATCATTACATTATAAAAAAATCAATATAAAATAAATATTTTTACAACATCTTCACTCTAAAACATCAATTTCCAAATAACTACTTCATATTTTCAAATTACTCTATTTCCTATTTCTCTTCAACTTTCTCTCCTCTCCTGTGTTCAACACCAATATCCAATCACGGCGTAAGTAACTTATCTACTAATAAGTTAATAGGGATACGTAATATTTTTAATTCAAATAAATATAATTGATAAGTTTTTTGTGGGTGAGCGAATTTTACTATAACGAATCTATTGTGAGAATTTAGTAGGTGGGTTCCATGAGACCAAATGATTTGTAAGAAAAATGGTATATACACAATTGATTGTTTCCTCTTTATTTATTTATTTTGTTGTCATAATAGCCATGAAAAAAAATGGGTTTTAGTCGTTCTAAATTCACCTATAAATTTCTTTGTTACTAACTTTTATTTTAGAATTTTAGTACATATGAACCGTGGTTGAGTCGTGCTCATTTTCTTCCGTTCAATTTTTTATCTACCACTTTTCAATTATTGAATTGATTCATTTCTTCTCTAAATTTTCTAACTTTACCTAGTATTATTATTTAAAAAAAGTTTATTATTAGCTAGTTTTACTATTAAAATAGCTAAACTTGAAAAATATTTCATATAGGAAGAAGTTTTATGTTTTTTAAATTTAATAATATTGAGAAATGAAAGGATTTGATCACTTGTAACTTTGGTTTCTAGCTACTTAAAAAAAAAAGCTACTAAATTATATATCATGTTATTAAAATTATGCTCCAAAATCAAATTGAGTTTAAAATATAAAACACTCATAATTAGCCTAATTGAGAAGTTGAGACCTTTGCCAATAACTAGCCTATAAACATGCCACCTCACTCCAATTTTCCCACCCACTTCCCCTTGAAAATTCTCAAATCTTTCACATGGTTTGTTAAAGTAGTTGAGCTCCAAACCCAACTATCCATCAACCCTCTCCAAATTTCTATAAATCCCCCAAACATTCCTCTGTTTCTCAAGCAAGTTACCAAAATTTCCCACAAAACCAAAACCTTCAAAAGCCAAAATGAAACTTGTGAGCCCCTTTTCATGGCTGGCCTTGACTTTGATTGTGTTTCTTCTTCTTCTTCCTGTCAATGGGCAAATGAATGTGCCTTGTACTTCCTCCATGCTCTCCTCCTTCACCCCTTGCTTGAACTTTGTCGCCAACAGCTCCGCCAATGGCACTTCCCCGACCGCCGATTGCTGTACTGCTCTCCGATCGCTCACTAGCGGCGGTCGGGATTGCCTCTGCCTCATCGTCACCGGGCGTGTTCCCTTTCAAATACCTATTAATAGAACTCTTGCCATTTCTCTTCCTCGCGCTTGTAATTTGCCTGGCGTTCCTCTCCAGTGCAATGGTATATGCTTTTTATTTTTTTGGTTCGTCTCTATAAATTGAATATGTTTCTAATAAATTTCTTTTTCTACTTTTTATAATAATTATGTAGTACTCCAGGGGTATATTATTGATCGTTTAGTTGAAACATCATGTGAGGTCGAAATGGGAAGGTTCTAATTTCAAACTTCTTAGTTGAAGAAATTTATTTCTTAAATCAATCATCTATACCTTTTTTTTCTAAAAAAAAAATATAAATTGAGAGAAAAAACCACAAACTACCGATTTTTAAGATCGAACTGGTGACTGTAGTGTTGAACTAAATAACACCAAGTAATAAAAATAACATGTCACCAACCCTTCCAATATCCATTAAACTATACAAAATTGGCTGCAATATACTATTTAGTGATTAAATCATGTGCACGGTTGATTCAAAATAATCTTTAAATAATGCCATTAGTTTTTATCAAAGCTTTTTTTAGCAAGTTTATATCTAAGTTATTAGTAGAGACTTTTGTAATAATAATACTTGCCTAAATTGGTAAGTAGAAGCTTTACTTCATGATCATTGGCTTAAAAAATTTAGTGAGATACTCAATTAAAAGATGTAAAAATAAATAGAAATTTATTGATGACAGAGTTTGATTATTTTTTTTAGTTAATCATTACTAAAACAAAATTAGGGGCTATTTTTTTTTCTTCTTCATTTTATTATGAAACTAATTGAACTGGGTACCCCTGTTTTCAGCCAGTACAGCCCCTGTTCCAGCTCCAGGTACCATTTCTAAACATATTTAATCTTCTTCCACTTGTTCTTAGCTTCAAAATTTAGCATTTCAACTCTTAATTATGTTTCAAAATTTACAGGTCCAATCTCTCCTGGACCAATTCTTCCCCCAGAATCTTCAGCATCGGCCAATCCCCATGGTAATAAATCTCACTTTATTCAAACACCTGTAACAACAAAATTGTAGATTTATACCAAATCAAATTACAAATTCATAAATAAAGAAGGATAATGGAGAAGAGAGACAAAGCACACCAAATTTATAGTGGTTCGAGAACATCCCTACTCCACTGTTATGGATCGATTGAGCTTATTCTAATCCACCATCATAATGTCATTGATTGAATGCACAAAGATTCTCAAAGATGGTTAAAGTTTCTACTCTCACTCTCAAAGAAGATGAAACCCCAAATGAGCTTTATATATGAACTCCAATAGACATTTCTCATGATCAGTAAACTAACATTTAATTAACATAAGTTAAACATTAACTCACCAATTGGGCTAATACATTGTGTAATTCACCTAATAACTTCTATTTCAATCAAAATTGTACCCTGTCGTCTAAGAAACTTGGGTTTTTACAGCGCCGGATCTTACTCCGATGGTTCCAGACGCCGAATCTCCGACGGCGGGGACCGGAATCCGCCCGGTTCTTACTCCATCCTCAGCCGTCCGCGCAAACAGTTTCTCACATTTTCTCCTCCTGGGATTCGCATTTGTAACTTTCAAATTCAATTAAGTATGTAATACAGTAATTTTATTCTGAGTTGTAAGATTAATTATTTCTCGGGAATGGATTTGGAGTTTTATAATTATACCGCAAAGGGCATTTTCGGAATTCATTATTTCTTCCCGCCAAACGTTTAAATACAAAACTCTAACAAATTCGCTAACAAACTGAGAAAACCTTACCGAGTGAAGAAGAAATCTCAGAGCGTTTCGATTCCAAACCCTCAACCATGGCGGCGATGATTATCGCCGCCGTCTCCTCGGTAATCGCAGTTCTCACGGCGCCGACGGCAGTTGCGGCGATGTCGCCGCCGACGGGATGCGCCACCATATCGCTGGTGTTGCTGTCGCCATGCTTGCCGTTCATCTCCTCTTCGCCGAACAACCTTTCCGCCACGGCGCCTTCCGCCTGCTGCAAGGCGTTCTCGTCCGTTTACCATTCCGGCGGCAGAATCTGCCTCTGTTACTTTCTTCGAGAGCCTCGTATGTTGGGATTTCCGTTGAATAGTTCGAAGCTCATCGCTCTTCCTTCGGTTTGCCCTAGCAATGGCGGAAAGCACTTGGAGATTAACAATTCTCTCGACTCGATCTGTGCTGGTATGAACTCGATGGCTGGAATTTCTTGAATCTTGATTTTCCTTGATTTAGGGCTTGCTGTTGTTGAAATCGGCAATGTTTAATTTGAGAATTGAATGTGTTATTTGATTAATCAGCTTCACCAGCCCTGCCTCCCATTCAGATCTCGAGGATTCCAGGAATCAAAGAACCTGATGATAGTCCTCCTGGTAATTAATTCTCCTCTGATTTCTGATTGTTATTTGTGTTTCATTGATTTCGATATTCTTAGGAAATTGCTGTTTTTACGATTGGAATTGATTTATCTTTATACTGTTATATGTATAAAAACTTTGTATTGAAGTCTAGTTCTGGTTTCAAAACTAAGAAGATGTATTAGATATTAGTTATTTAAATGTATATGAATCTGATAACTTTTAAACACAACTTTGTGTTTAACAAAACTACACCCAAAAAGTAATATTGAACAAAACAACCAATTTTTAGACAAAAATATATCAAACTCATTTTTTTTAACATAGAAATGAAACTTATTTACTATACTTTACACTCCGTCCTAAAATACCATTTTGACTTAATTTATTCTATCATAGGTACTCTTTTTTTTTCAAAAAAAAAGGAAATCATACAAAGAAGTATTTTCCATCCTAAAATTTAAACTTTCAGTCATCCAAAATTAATCTCAACGATCTAAATAAATCTCAAAACTCTGTCTCTAAAATTAAATAATAGTTAAGTTTATTTTTTAAAAGTCACCAACTCACCATCCTCATCCATTTATATAGTTTTGAAAAATATTTACAATTTCAAAATATAGGACTAAGATGGTTCTTGAACATTTGAAGAATGACTAGTCAAATCATTTCGTTGTGGTATTTTATCTGTATCTTTTATATATTCAAACTTTTATTTATCACACAACTTTAGTATGGGAAGTACTGGCCTTTGCTTTCTAATCAACAAAGCAGATTAAATCTCGTTTTCTTCATGGCTTTAATATTTAGTAGCTATTTGTTATGACCTTAGCTATAACTGTTTTCTTACGCCGTGCAGCTGACGAGAATAAACCGGCTCCTACAGTAGGCTCGGCTCCTTCAGTAGGCTTACCGCCATCGGCAATCGTAACACCATCAGCTCCTGCAGATGAATCACTGCCATCATCTGCAACAGCCAAAGGTTCATTGACAAAAGATTGTATTGTGCCGTTCTTGTTAGCTTCACTCATTCACATTTCTAGAGCAGTTTTTTAATACTGTTTGTGTGACCATGGTGAGGAAACCTGTCATAGAGTTTACTGCAAATGTGATGGACTAAGAACATGCAACTGTAGAACAAGTTATAAATCTACTCTTTGTCGAGAAATGATCACTTCTCTTTTCTCCTTAAAAGCTTTCCTGTAGGATTCTTCGCTAGCATTAGAAAACAAGACATTCACAAATCAGATAATAACAATTAAAAAGCATATGCCTTCTGAAGTCTAAACTTGCCACAAAAGTGAAGTTCAGTGGCCAAAAAATTGGTGGGAAGACTAGATACAAAAAAACACCCTTAAACTAAGAGTCGAGTATATAGACAATGTTTGTAAGACATCCACAAAGATCTAAAAGGAGAAAAAATAAGCAAGAAATGTTCTCTTTTTCCCCATAGTTTCTGGACTGATAGCTAAAGTTACTTCCAACCATCAGACCATTCATCTTCATTAACGACCGGTTTAGAAAATTCCGTCTCAGGCGGCTCGTGAATCTGGCATGCTCCCTCAAATTCTGAACTTTGCCCCTCATGATTCTGGCCTGCTCCTCCGAATCCTGAAATTTGTCCCTCTTGGTCTTCTTCGTTATTGCATGGATGTTCCTCATCTGTAAGATCCTGCCTTTCAGGAATTGGGCAACCTAGATATGAATCTTTGTCCACACACTGCCATAACAGCTTGCTCCAATAAGTATCCTGCCAAAACAATAAGTATTGCCATAAATCGCTTTTTCACCGGGAAGTCATTACAAAAATCTTCTTAGTCGTTAAAAGAGATCGTACAACACTAAACAATGCTATAGCTTGCCCTTCCTTTCCAAATATTCCCCTAAAATATGTTCTCTATACGGAGGGTGTCAAGCATTCAAATTATGTATTTGACTGAAATTCATAACTAATTTGATGACAATAAAACAATAAATTAAGAACCAGGAAGGGAATAAAACTTGAAGGAATGTGACTATTATGAATAAATTGAAGGGTAGACCATTCTTAGCTCCAGTTCGACACTCTAAATTCAGGATTCCGCCCTTAAAAAATTTAGGTACACAAAGTTCAGTCATTCAAGATAATATTCAAATAACAAAATTTATCAACAGTGTGTTACAAGAACAGAGTATTGCATTTAGTTTTGAATAACATTTACTAAGGTAACAAGAATCACCTGATAGATTATATGAGGATTGCCAATTAAGACCAGAAGTGATATGGCTCGAGTAATAGCCACATTAAACCTTCTTGGATTACTTAAAAACCCCAAGCAGTAAGTTCTGTCAAACTCATTATGTTTGATTGTTGATCGAACTGTGGAAATAATAATCACTTGCTTCTCTTGCCCTTGAAACTGTTCAACACTACCAACTTTTATATCGATCATATCGAGGCTATCGAGGGCTTTCCTGATTTTGAGCACTTGTTGTCGGTAAGGTGTTATGACCCCAATATTTTCCTCGATCAAATTTCCACCAGCAGTCAGTTTCCTTATAATTTCGATCACTTTGCTTACCTCAATTCGGTTGAACCATGATGGATTGTTGCCTTCTCTCTCATCACAACCTTGGATACCAAAGAAAAGAACTGGATACTCCTTATTAGGAAGTATTTCAAGAATATTTGGTGCATCTGTGAGGAAACTTTTTTCATCTTTGCATGCTATTAATTCACCTTCATAGAACAATGTAGAAGGAAGATGCAAGATATCCGGATGACATCTATAGTTTCTTAACAACTTTATTACATAGTTTTCATCTCCGGTGCAGTAATGTTTACATTCGAAGAGCCTTTCCAAATATGATCTACCCAATCCATAAATTTCTGCTTCTTTAGAGTAAATCACAGGACCTAATTGCATGGGATCACCAGCAAGAACAACAACTGTATTCCTAAGACAGAGATTAGATACCGGAATTATTGTCTCTGGCTCTGAAGCTTGGCCGGCCTCATCTAGAAAAATGTGAGAGAAGTGACCACGCTTGATATTTTCAGCATAAAAAAGGGAAGTGGTTGTATAAGTTGATACAACAATCCTATAGCGCAGAAGGGCATTGCGTGGAGGACACTTGAAAATTCGCTCATCAAAGAAACAGAACCGAAGGTGATCACGCTTGACTTCCTCATACTGTCGTGAGGTAGCATTAAGCCTGAAAACATCATTATCACGAATTTCAACACCCTCCTCATTGAGAAGTTTCTCCAGTATGTGGTCTGCAGCACTGTTTGAAGGGGCACAAACAAGTATCCGAGCATTCTTCCGGGTTGTGTAGAGTTGAAGGATAGCTTCCACCAAGGTTTGAGTCTTACCAGTGCCAGGAGGTCCATGAACTAAATAAGGTGGCGCTCCTCTACAACCGAGGATCATCTGAACACACCGCGTTTGTTCCTCATTGATATTTTGAGTTATAGGCACCAATGGATTAGTCTTTATGTATCTTTTATCTGAAAACTCATATGGAAACAAAAACTCCTTTGCCAAAGTTTCTGACGCATCAATAGCCTGATAGAACCTTCTCATGTTTATTCTGTTATAGGTAAACTGGACGTTATATAGATTATCATCTCTGTGGTTGATGTGAAACTCTGGGGCAAATTTTAGGTAAACCTCATCAGCCTCAACGTGATGAATATAGCCCTGCACAATACTAGAATTGATTATGGAACATAGACAAGGACATTTTGAATATTGAACCACAAATTTGCACATCATAACACCAGTTACAGAAAAGACAAAACGAACACAGTTAAATGGTTAAACTACCATTAGTCATTGACAAGTAATCAAGAAAAGTACAACCAAACAGAGACTAATGTGAAAGAAAGTAACTGCCTAGAGAATTTTATACAAGAGTATGGCAATGGGAAAAAAGTAAGACAGCATTAAAAATCATTGGTAGTTTATGCTAAAGATTTTATTATATCAGAGTTGAGCTATGCTTCTTTACGAGATGGAGCAGTGTTTATAGAGAACAGAAGTACTACAATCTGATACTTGAGTTAACCTAGAACCCTAGCAACCAGCATGTGTTTGAAAGTTACTCAAGAGCATAAATAGTTTTAAAACATGATCACATATACTTGGGAGAAGAAGACTCAATAATAATGGAGACCTAGACCTGATAAGCAGAAATCGAGCCATTTCCATGTTTGATAGGAATCTTGGCAAGAATGTAATCTCCATGGACAAGTGAAGGTCTTCTCTCAGCAAGCCCCGGGACAACAAGGGACAAAAATTGGTGTCCCTTTCTTCTCATAGTTACATGCTCCATATCATAAGCCCTCATGTCTTCCTGTAAGCAATAACTAAACCAAATTTCACATAATCTCAAAAGGAAATGTGTAAATACATTCACATTCTCATTTATTTTTCATTCATAATGCACATATATATACGTTTACCTCTAACTGAATTTCTTCCATGTTCAACAATGCCATGAAATAGGGAACGTATGTATCTCTTTTAAGTCCTTCCCTAACAGCACTAGGAGTCTCCTTTCTGATAATTTCATCTCTAATTCTACTCGGGATATCATAATGCGGAAGAAAATTTCTAAATCCTGGACCTTGTGTTCTAGTTGGACGTGAGCCAGGCATATAAGAGTCTACTACCTCGTGCCGCTTTTTCCTGTCTCTTGAATATGGTTTCTTAGACACCAATGACTGGGAAATCTTATCATCAGCTAACAAAAAAGAAACCCGTTCTATTCTCTCATTGCCGACATCAAAATGCACAACCGTCGTGTGCAATCCAATTTCCTTCGGTTTGCAAGACAACCATACAGTAAGAGTATCATCCGGATGGATCATTCTATCCTCCAGCGAAAAGGACTCCATGAAATCTTGTATAGATTCTATGTCAGCATTTGCTGAAGGGGGCTCCATAAGAGAGATTGTAAATGAGTTTTCAGGATTGGATGCATAAATATTAACAGCCCATAGGTCCACCGATTCGTCCGTGGTGTTCTTGATCGTAATTGCATCAGCCACTGTTTCCCCAACGAAAACTGATTGAGGTTTGCCATTCACAAAAGCAAATGGCACTGAAATAACAATTGGACCTTCCTCAATGGGATTATAACTGCAAACAGACTTATCATCTTCATAGTCGATATAGGAAATCTCTCCTTTGTCTTTGATGACAGAACAATCATCATCCCAATGGCCGCCCCAATTATCACCAGTCGTACTCATTATCAAGAAGAAACTGACAGGAGAAAAGGGAAATCATAAGATTGTTCCATAACCATCCCTCAATTCCACAAAACAAAAGCAGAAAAGTTAAAAGGAAAGAAACTGAATCCCACGTTCAAATACTCCATAAAGAATGAACATTACATGCATAATCAACAACACATGAATATTAGATAGTGTGGACATCCATCTCAAGAAGAATAGTTCACCAATCTTATAAATGCCCATTGAATTGTGGGACAATAGTGCTTTAAGGGTTTCAAGTAACTTGAATTGGATTCTAATTTCATTTTTATTTGACTGAAATACCCGGTTGTGCTTAATGAGCTATAATACCATATTAGTTAGCATTGACATCCATCTCAAAATCAATCGGTGATGAGAGAAGTAGTCCACCTATCTCATAAATGATCGTTAAACTCTCTCTACTTTTCGAATTGGGACAATTGTGAGATCCTAACAATGAAATGAAAGCATAAAGCCCAACATCCACGAACAACAAAATCTATGTTACAGACATGTCACAAAGCTAAGAAAAAAACCCACGAAATCGTCAAAACCAAACAACCAAACAACCAAACAAGACATGATCTGAAAAAGTTAAGCAAGACCCAGAAATGAAACAATGGCGAAACCCAGAAAACGTATTGGCGAAGTGACTGAATATGAAAAGCAGCTTAGAAAGACATAGACGAAGAAAACCCACCTTTTGATCGAAGGTTAGAGTGAAGCCAGGAAGGGAATGATGGGTCCAGTCCACTAGAAATCAAGAATTGAGGATCACTTGTAACAAAAATGCTTTCCTGGACGCCGCTGATGCAGAGCTTCACGATAATCCTTTCCCTGCCGTATAAACGTCAAATTGAAGGAATAGCAAATTTGAGAGACTTGTGATGTAATTTAGACGCTAAACCTAATTACTCTGGAGTGGAACAATGGCTGTGGGTTTTGTTGCTTCTTTTTTCTGTTTTTGGAAAGGGGGTTTTGCGCATTGGTTTAAGGGTTTCTTGTTTGTGGATTATGAATAGATTTGAATTTCCAATTTCAATTTTTTTTTTTAAAAAAAAAGAGTATGCAATAGATTCGAATAAATAGATTATAGTTAGAATTAGGTAATGCAATTGGGTTGAGAATGAATTTGAAGATTTAAAATCATCAATTCCTTAGGACCATACAAATCTCACCTATCAAATGAAAACTAAAATAATAATAATAATAATAAATGATAATACCAACGGTAAATTTGATTTCACCTAGAATTTCATATCAGTAAAAAAGAATCAATGTGTGAATCATATGATTTTTTATTGATAAATGAGAAAACGATAGACATACTTGTTTGTGTGAATCATATGATTTTTTTTATGCTTAACCCCTCTATTTGGCGTAACTTGCTTTTAGTTTTACTCGAGGGGACTTCCTTTTCTCAATAGGCTTAATTGTTTTGCTTGGACCTGAACTTTATATCATATACGATAAATTGAATTTTACTCAAGGGTTACCCACTCTTAACTCAACTCTTTTTTTAAGTCACTCTTAACTTCAACTTGTTTAAGTCGAGTAGTTCGACTACTAAGTTCAAGTGAACTTTTTTTATGAGTTAACGTCACTTCATAAGTCAACTTTTCTTCACAAGATATCCTTTTTATAAGTTAAACTTTCTAGGTGTTAAATGTTTCTTCGCCAATTATCTTTTTTGTAAGATAAACTTTTTTTTTTAACTTATTTGGTATATTTTTTTTAAGATGTCAGACTATCAGTATTTGATGCCTACACTCTCTGGATTTCGTAATGATCAGCCTTTTTCTACCACTAATATTAATAGTGCTCTTATCGCTGACACTACTTCTCCAAGTCAAGAGCAAATTCATCAACTCCCGAAGCTGCTAAAGATGTTATCGTCATCTGGTAATTCTTGTGTTTCCTTTGCACAATCAGGTAATTATCCTTTGGCTTTATCTTATCTTAATTCATCTCCATGGATCACCGATTCTGGAGCAACTGATCACATGACGAGTTCCTCCCAATTATTTACCTTATATAGTCATTTATATTCCAAAGAGAAAATTAGAATTGCCGATGGTAGTTTCACTTCTATTGCAGGAAGAGGTCCTATTTTCTTAAATAACACCTTAACTTTAAAAAATGTTCTTCATGTCCCAAAATTAGCATGTAACCTATTATCTGTGAGTAAAATATCAAAAGATGCTAATTGTCGTGTTACCTTCTTTCCTACTTACTGTACTTTTCAGGATCAGGAGTCAGGGAAGACGATTGGGCGTGCTAGAATGTTGGAAGGTCTTTACTATTTTGAAGAAGAACCCTCCGGTAATAAAAAAGTTCAGGGTTTAAGTAGTATTAGTTCTTCTCCTTTTAAAGAAACTATTTTTCTTTGGCATCATAGGCTACGTCATCCAAGTTTTTCGTATTTAAAATATTTTTTCCCAGACTTATTTAAAGGAATTGATTGTTCAACTTTTCATTGTGAAGCATGTATCTTCACTACAAATCATCGTAATACATATTTGTCAAAACCTTATAAAGCCTCCAAACCGTTTTACTTAATTCATAGTGATGTTTGGGGTCCGTCTAAAATTTTGATGAATAATGGAAAAAAGTGGTTTGTCACATTTACTGATGATCATACTCGTTTAACATGGGTTTATTTGTTAAACAAAAAATATGATGTTCAAGATGTTTTCATTCGCTTTTACAATATGGTTGAAAATCAATTTCATACTAAAATAAGTATTTTACACACTGACAATGGGACAAAATATTTTAATGAAATTTTGGAAACATTTTTTAAAGACAAGGGAATTTTCCATCATATAGATTTCTATGCATGTTTCTAATTATTTATGGGGTGATGCAGTCCTTACCGCCGCTTATCTTATTAATAAAATGCCTTAAAAAAAATTTTCATTTAAAACTCATCTTAATCTATTTAAAATTGTATTTCCTACTGTTAGACTTTATTCCGATCTACCAATTTGAGTTTTTTGGTGTATTGCTTATGTTCACCTCCCAAATTTTTTGCGATCAAAACTTGAACCACGTGCAATTAAATGTGTTTTCTTAGGATATGCCTCGAATAAGAAGGGGTATCGTTGCTTTGATCCTTTAAACAAAAAATATTTTGAAAGTAGGGATGTAACGTTTGTTGAGAGCGAATCTTTTTTTAACCTAAATTTGCTTCAAGAGGAAAATTCTAATCTTGTTGAAGAAAATTTTTGGGAAACGTCTCCTTTCCAAATGATTTGTCCTAACAATGTCAGTCTCAGTCCTGTTATGCCAAATGTAAAATGTTCTACTTCAGGGGGAGAAATACTATTGATTGATCTCCCTAATCACGCTCCTGAGCTTCAGGTTTATACTAGGAGGGCACCTATTCAAAATAGTACGGATCAAATAGTGGACTTGTCACCTCATCAATCTGAATCCCTGACAGATGATACTGAGCAGCCAGGTAATTCTTCTTCTTCTAACCTTGATCTTGATATTCCTATAGCTCAAAGGAAGGGAGTTCGTAATTGTACGAAATATCCATTTTCCAATTATCTGCATATCATAGACTGTCTGATAACCATAAGGCTTTCACCTCAAGGATAACTGGCCTTTTTATTCCAAGGAATATATAGGAAGCCCAGAATGATTTGAACTAGAATTTAGCAGTTATGGAGGAAATGAATGCTCTCAAACAGAATTTTACATGGGAAGTTGTAGAAAGACCAAAAGACAAGAAAACAGTTGGATGTAAATGGGTATTCACCATAAAATGTAATACAGATGGTAGTATAGAAAGATATAAAGCCAGACTTGTTGCTAAAGGCTTTACTCAGACCTACAGTATTGACTATCAAAAAACATTTTCCCCTGTTGCAAAAATCAATTCGATTCGAGTACTCATGTCCATTGCTGCTGAATGGCCACTATATCAACTAGATGTGAAAAATGCATTTCTCAATGGTGATCTTGAAAAGGAAGTGTTTATGGATCTGCCACTTGGAGTGAACAAAGTTTGCAAACTTAAGAAGGCATTATATGGTCTTAAACAATCCCCAAGGGCGTGGTTTGAACGATTCGAGAAAGTAGTCAAGAGTTATGGGTTCTCTCAGAGTCAAGCAGATCATACTATCTTTTACAATTATACAGGTAATAAACAAAATTGTTGTTCTAATAGTATATGTGGATGATATAATCCTTACAGGCAATGATGAAGTTGGGATAAACGAATTGAAGCAGAAACTAGCTTGTGAGTTTCAAATCAAAGATCTAGGAACGCTAAAATACTTCCTAGGGATGAAATTTGCCAGATCTAAACAAGGAATTCTCGTTAATCAGAGAAAATATATTCTTGATTTACTCAAAGAAACAGGATTAATGGGATGTAGAATAACAGAAACTCCTATTGAATCAAATCTAAAACTACAAGCAACAACTGAAGAAGAGGTGAAAGATAAGGAACGTTATCAAAGATTGGTGGGTAGACTTATTTATCTATCTCACACAAGACCAGACATCGCATTTGTCGTAAGTATGGTAAGTCAATTTATGCATGCCCCAGGCCCTACTCATTTTGAAGCTGTTTATAGAATCTTGAGATATCTAAAAGGAACTCCATGAAAACGCATATTGTTTCAGAAACATGAGATTTTCGATATTGAAATTTACACTGCGCTGACTGGGCAGGAAGCACTACAGATAGGAGATCTACGTCAGGTTATTGTTTTTTTGTTGGAAGAAATCTTGTTACTTGGAGAACTAAGAAACAAAGTGTAGTAGCTAGAAGCAGTGCTGAAATAGAATTCAGAGCTTTAGCCCATGCCATTTGGGAAGGGATATGGATACAAAGACTTCTAGAGGAGCTAAATATCACACAAGCAACTCATATTCGAGTCTATTGTGACAATAAGGCTGCTATATCAATTGCTCATAACCCTGTTCTTCATGATAGAACCAAACATATTGAAATTGACAAGCATTTTATCAAGGAGAAAATTGACACTAAAGTAATCTGCATTCCATACTTACCTACAACAGAGCAAACAACTCATATTTTTACTAAAAGGCTTCCCAAGTTACAATTTGACAAACTTATTGACAAGCTGGCTATGACAGACATCTTTGCACCAACTTGAGGGGGAGTGTAAAATTATTTGATTTGATTTTATATTCTCCCTTAAATAGATTATTCCATTTGTAATATTTCCTTATTGTCAAATTTACCTTATTTGGTGAATATGATTTCCCCTATTTAAAAAGGGTTATTGTAAAGTTGTAAATCATCGATAAATGAATAAGAACTTATTTCTATTCTATAAATCGACAATAAGATTTTGGATTATGAGATGAGATGAGATCCTGCCTATTCTTATTTCTAGAAATCAGACTATAGTTAGTGGACAGAGTTTTTCTACCATTATTCAAACTAATGGGTTAAGTGCAACAACCAAAATGAGAATATGGTAAAACACCAAAGCCAACAGTAATCGATGCAGTTGAACAAATAGAGGCAAAACCAAATGACAGTAGACGCCACTAATAAAGACTGATGAACCAGTCCTCAACCGGACATAACATTTGTATACAAAACAGATAAAGAACGACGAGAAAAAGCATGGTCTTCAACAATGTCAAACTCCTCAAACTGGAAGAGCTCCAATATCTTTAATGGATTGACGCCATGCAACCTCCCTTGCCCCATCCTTGTCAACAATCTTGATCACAAAGTTTGGGGGAGCCACAACAAGCCTTGAACGTATCTCCACTATGCACTTATCGACCAAGTCGATCGCCTCCTCGATAGACATGCCGCTATGGTAATGCCTGTCCATCATAGAGAGCGAAAAGTAGGATCCATAACCAAAAGCACCTTTCTCAACCTTGTGAAGCGTCGCAATGTAATCGATATAGTAAAGTGACGGGCCAGTCTCCTTATCATAACCAGCCATAAGGATATTTACAGAGTATGGATTCTGAAATTAAAAGATTTCAGTTAGTAGTAGTACAGTAAGACTCAATAGTGGAGTTCCCGAACAATTCCAGAAAAAACCTGCACTGTACAAGCACAAAATAAACTATAAAGGATGAAGAGTTGCCTTAGAAAATTTAACTAGCTTTGAAAAAACCTGCCAAGTAACTAATAGAATTACGAGCCCAGCCATACCCGCTCCAATCAATTCTACCAAAGATTTTACCATCTGAACCACCTAACCAGCTGGGCCATAATAAATCATCATAATCACAGTGCAGCAACACCAAATTACTAAGAGTCTAATTGTCTAAGTCCAAGCTATACACTTCAAAATCTTGCTACTCGGTACATTCACACTAAGTATCCAAGTTATGAGAAATGAACAAAAACTATCCACAAAATGCATATTTTCTTACATTTCTGGACATCTTATTAAGGAAAAAGGTAATGATGCTAAACAAAGGTCCACATATTAGACTTGTGTCACGTGTTACTATCTCATAAGAAAATTGCCTCAGCTTAAAACATTCTGCAGCCATAAACATCAAAGAAAAAAAAGGATAGCTACAACCTATCAATACCACAACATCATAGATTTGTTTATATAAACAACCTGCAATATACTTAACACTGATCCCATTTTCTAATCTTCAAACCGTCCTAGCATAATTACAATAACAAGAGACAGAAAAAGGAGCTTGAAGTTGCTTCCTAACAAGAAAGTGAAGTCAAGTACTGTGAAATGAAGGAATCAGATGACTGAAGAATTTTACAAACAATATACCTTCGATAATTGAGTCACTCAGGTAATAAATAAGCCTACTAAGTATAAAAACGCACTTAGTGTGTGACCAAACCCTTGAATTTGAATTCAAATTCACAATCATTGGTTGATATAATTAAATTAACACCGAATCTATCCAATCAAGTTTTTGTGGTTGATTAGTGATTTAAAATAATTCGAGCACTAGGTAATTAAATTTTGCCCAATCAAATTTAGCCCAATCCATCAACTTAACTTGATTCAACAATAATGAATTTCCCTCTGTGCCAAAGACTATAGTATGATTAGATCCGGTAGTTAGATTTCATTCCATTTCATATAACCCAGAGTGAAACATATATGGAAAGGTTTCCAAATTCCCACAAAAAACCTGATAAAAACATTTCAAATCATACAAAATGAAGAAACAATTATGTACCTTTCTCAAGGCAGTGGCGAGCTCGCCTCGGGTGAAATTAGCAGCAGCAGCAGTAGTCAAAGGGATCCCATTTCGGAACTGATACAACGACACATTCTTCTGAATGTACTCAGTGAACTGAACCCTACAAAGACACAATCCAAAAAGAACAATCAAAACCCAAGATTTCTGAGAAATGAAAACATCCGTAAAGAAGCTCGGGAAATCAACCTGTCACCGGGCTCGCCGCTAGCGGCGACGAGCTTGTGAGAGTCGAGGACCATGATCTTGTCCTCGTTGGATTTATGGACCAAGATGCTATGCACCGCCGAAGAATCGGCGGCAACAATGGTGAAGCCATTACCGACCAGGCCGAAAACACATTCCATAATCTTCGTTCTGTTCTTCGATCCTTCGCCTCCGAATAAGAACCTTCTCTTTCTAACCCGATCGTATGCTAAAACGAAGTGCCACCGGCAGCGACTTGAGCAACACGTTGTCTTGTAAATTCTGTAAAAACTCTGGACGTTTTTTTGATGGGCCGTTGGATTGCTGGTGGATTTGGGCCTCTAACCTCAAACATAGGCCCAATTGCAAGCCCAACCCACGTTAACGATACAGGCTTCAACTTACAAGGGTGGGTGTTTCTTTTATTTTCTTTTCTTTATTACAATTATATATGATTATTATTCAGAAAATTCGATACCAACCTAACCTATAAATACTTATAATATTTTTTTTATTAACTACCTTTTACTAGATTTTAAAAATTCGTACTTTGAATAAATAAATAAATATTTTCTTTAAAAAAATTCTTTGAATTAGGCTAAAATTTCTGATGCTTTCTTAAATATATGAAAATTATTGCCAACAAAAATATTATTCAGCCACATTTTGATATATTAAGTAAGTGTGGTTCTAATCTTCCAATCTTATATTATATTAAAGGAATGTATATAAAATTATTCTGACCATATGAGAAATTGTGCATTTTGCATGTATAAAATAAATAAATAACCAATCCTTAATCATTTAAAAAGTGAGTTGGAGAAATAGCAAAGAAAATCTAAATAATTTCATTCAATACCTAATCATGAAAAACTAACTCAATACAAACTAATTAACAAAAATAGAGTTCTACTGGCATCATTACGAGAAAAAAGAACAAAAAAAAAGAACTTTGGGATCAGTTGGAGCAATACTTGGATCCTTTCTTATGCCCACATATTTTTTAGTTTAGAAAAATATGAGTAAAGAAAAAAAAAATGTTTGGCTATAAAAATGGATAAAGATGGCTTGAATCAATATTAATAAGGACGAAAGTATTGTTCTTTTAGTTGGGTGAGGTTAGTCACCCCCCTCCTTTGTGCCTGTCACTTCCTCGGTTTGGCCAAGAAGAGACAGCGGGTTGTTGTTGTTAGGACATGGCAACGGCCCTTGAGGGTTGCAAGGAGCCCCCTCGCTCATAATGCACATGCACAAATAAAATGGAAGCTCGACGTGAGTATCACAAAACGATTCCACTCTCCCAATCCCCACGTAACACGTTGACATTTTAGCCTGCACTTTTCTTCGTCCGGACACCCACCATCGATGACCGATAACATGACTGTCCCATCACCATCTCGGCCACCTCTGCATTCACATGTACAAAACATCATAATTAACATGTATATTCAATTTAGAAGTTATTGGTTCGAATCTCCAAATTTTCAAAGATGGTCGATGTATTAAAAAATAGCTATTTTCTATGTTGCATTTGTACCTGATAAGAATATCGACAAAAGTAGGAAATAAAAAGAGATTTTGAGCTTGAAGATCAACATCACTCTTGTCTAAACTAAGAATACCAAATTTTTATCTTATGGATTAAGCAATGCTGGATTTGTGGTGTGTGGAAGCTTGTGATTTTATACTGAGAGAAGAATGGCATTGTGTTAATGAGATATAATCCTACAGATTTGGAAATCTATAGAAGTTAAAGCTAGTTTAACTTTTTCTTTTAAAAAAGTTAAAGCTCATTTGCATTTGTTTTACAGCATGATATACGAAATTGAAACGGTTAATTGAAATATATATATACTTTTTTCTTTTTTCTTTTTTCTTTTTTTTTTTTTGAGGGAATGAATTACAGTTGAAGCTGCAAGATTTCAATCTTGTTATCAACATTTAAAAACAAACATCAAAGAATATAAGAACCTACTTTCATATCCTTGGTATACAATAAAATCATTGATCAGAGTTTGAGGTTGTCAGTAGTGGCTAAGAAGAAGAAAGTGGATACGGCCTAGACTTTACAGTTTACTGGGTCCATTCACTCTTGAGTTTAGGTTAGTGAGAGAGGGGAATGAAGGTATGGACTGCAGTATCAATTTCCGACCGATTCTAGTCGATGGAGGTGGCCTGAAGTCGCCCTGCGGTGGAGCTAGACCGACCCTCTTACTGTTGGGAGAAACACTCTTAACACCTGTGCTAAAAGAGCAACCATTACAAAGAGTTTCTGGCATCACATCCTCACAAGGGGTTTCCTCAAATGTGGGCTCTGTTCGAATGATGCCATGCTTCTCGAGTTTAAATCGCATGCACGATCTAGATGAGGATTCGTCGTCGACAAAAGATGGAAGCTTCCTCTTCAATTGAAACGGCAGTGGAATCAATGATCTGAAATGAGCAGCATTTTTATTAGTGGTTATGACTCTCCATAAAATTATTCCAAGTATATAAACATTGTTATATATATTTTTTAATATCCTTTACGGTCTAGCCAGCATACGTACACTTCGACTATTTTTATGTCACGACCACATTCTTTGGTAGGTGAATAATATGAATTGAGCTCCTCACTTTTAATTACTCAACTTCCTCTTGACCGCTAAGTTACCACACAATTATTATAAGCGTCATTATATCAATAAAAAGATTATGTTTACCTGCATGGTCCTAGCGGTGACGGGGGAGCAGCACGGTTTGAGTTCTGCTGAGCTTCACCATTCTGAACTTCTGCATTTTGTTGGCTATGTTCTCTTCCTTCTTCCTCTTGTTCAGTATCAGTTCCAAGTAGAGCTGATTCTGGAATTCAAAGAGATTCGAATACGTAAAGAAACAAGAATCCCAAGCAAGGACGTTATAAGTAAAAACAAGTATCGGCTTTTTGACTGGCCCTACTGTTTTGATGAGAAAACATGTGGCCAGATTTTAGCTATCAAAAGAAGTGTTATAAGTTGGCTTGTCAACAACCAAGTTAGATTTTATAGGAAAGAACAAGACTTGGCAACTGAATTAGGAAAACTACGGTATCTTAAAAGAGGTTGAAAACAAAATGCAGCAAGCAGAATTAGATGATTAATGAGGGCATTGAGAACATATACGAACGACCAAAATCGATGTCAAACTCACCATCTTTCCTTCCAAATGCATTTTTACAACCTTCACATCTGCAGTTGATGGAGCATTCGACCCCACCCTTTATCAAGAATAAAAGCACCAAGACAGTTTCAGATATGATGAGCAACACACCAGAGAAGAACTTGAAAAAGGAAGGGAAGTAATCCAATCACCTGATAGCATTCACAATATTTCTTTAAGCAACTTGATTTCTTACAGTTGCATCCTCGATTATGCCGCACCGAAGCTGGAGTTTTGTTAGAATCATCCTGGAAGACAACAAATCAGGATCAAACTGCATACCAAGGTGCAGGGGTGAAAATGTAAGGCATATCATCTAACCCCAAGTTTAGAAACAAAATCAGAGTTCATGATTAGTTTAGAAGCAAACGAAAGTGGATTGTGAGATTCGATCTGTCTGCGAGTCTCAAGAACCACAGCTTCATGTATTGGTTTGTTAAAGCAGTCTTAACATGAACATGGGTCAATCCAGAACACACCAGCAGCAAAGCATTCGCAATATCTGAAGAAAATTACTGATTTAGATTGAGACTGAGATGTTACCTAACTGTAGCAATGATGAACACTGTATGTTTCACTAAATTAGTAAAACATTGTTAATTCTCACAATACCTAATAGAAATAGAGATTGCTTAAATTCATCAATTACACCCCTTAACCTAATTAACAACTTCCCCCAAGGCAAACACAGATGCCTCAGCATCAGTAATGGAATTAGATTGTAACTTACAGCTTTAGGCACTTAGATTTCTTACAGTTGCAACGCTTACAAGCCCCAATTACAGCATTTTCCATCAAAATCCTACAAAATACAACCAGAAAATCAAAACCCAAAATGACAACAAACTTCACATAGAACACATAAACAAATTAAAGTTCGCCATACATATTCTTTTTAGGGTTGATTGGATTGAGAAATTCCCCAATCAGTAGGGGTTTCACTTTGAGAACACAGATTATTCCCGGAATCGGAATGTTTCGAAGTCGATGCAAGAGCATTCAAGTGCAACCCAATTCCAGGCAGAGTGCATCGGAATGAAGAAGAAGAAGAACCGCGGGTTAAACCTCCGCCGGCCGCCGCCGCCTTGTGGGAGGTTCCCGCCATTTCGAAATCTAGACATCGCCTCGGCATGTTCCCGTTCTGTAGATTAATGAGAGGCTACACAACATAGTCACAAGTTGCAACCACATTTCTATTACTATAGCCTTTGCTTCTAAATTATTGATAATAATTTTTCACTTATTTTTGTGCTCTAGTAATTACATTATTTCCTTACAAATTTTAGATGGAGTCTCTCAAAATAATAATAATAAATTTGAAAGACAAATCTTATATTAATTTATATATTTTTTAAATATATATATACTTGTAATGTTGTACCTTTTATATATACTAGAATTTTAACACGGCGTTGGCACGTGATAATTTTTTAAATAATAAATTATATATATATATAACTATAAATTGTTTCCTACATTTTTGCACTAAATTTAAATTTTTAAATAATAATTTTAATATAATATTTAATTTTATAACTATTTTTTCACGTCAGTTAAATTTATTAAAATTCACATTTATATTAAAAACAATTAATATTTTATTTTGAGCTTAGAAAATAATAGATATTATTATTTTTTTAAAAAACTTAATAAAATTTATTGCATTAAAATTAAATTTTATCTCTGATTTTTTTTTAAAAAAATCTCAATTTATCTATTAATAGACTAATTACTCTTGAATTCTAAAATTTATAAGAGTTATATCATTATTATAATTATAAATATAAATAAAGTAAATATATTTATTGTTATATATTGATGAACTTACCTTTAATCTCAAATGATAATTTTATCATTCTTCAAAAAAAAAATTATGCATCTCCAAGTCAACAATTAAGCAACAAAATATCCCTACAAAAATTATTGCAACAAAAGAAACCTTATATGAAAGTTAAGGTAAATAATCCAAAGATAACTAAATTTTGTATTATAAAACAAAAAAACAAAAAGAAACGAAGAAAGGTAACTCCAAGTAAAGAGAAAGTTTCAAATATGTTTGTAAATAAAATATAGAGAACTATATATATATAATAGGAAATTGTTACCCAACTTTTGAAACTGAAGAATTCATTCATCCACAAACCTGAGATGATAATCTTATCATTCTTCACACTTTTTTTCCACCTCTCCAAGTCAAAGGCAACAATTATGGAAAAAGATCCCTACAAAAATTATTCCAACAAAATAAAAATTAGATGAAAGTTAAGGTAAATAATCAAACAAAAATAAGTTAATTTATTATAAAACAAAAACACCAAACAAACAAAAGTAAATCCAAGCAAAGAGAAAGTGTTCTAGTAAACAAAATGTAGATAACTATTTATAGGATTGGAAATTTAATTTATTATTTTAATTAGAATATAAAATGTCAAATAAAATCCATGAGATTTGGTAAAAATATTTTATTTTCTACTAATACATGATGAAAATTTAAATGATATTATAAATATTTTTATTTAATTGTTGAAATCTTTTATTTTTTAGCTTAGTCATATCTATGAATTTGATAAAAATATCTTATCTTTACGAATGAAACTAAATGATATTGTATACGTTATTTGCATTAATTTTTTTTTTATATTCCATATATTGTTGAAATCTCTTATTTTCTAGCTTAGTCATAAAATCTATGAGATTTAATAAAAATATCTTATTTTCGTTGAAAATCTAAATGATATTATAAATATCTTATACATTATTTGCAAATTTTTTTTATTCCAAAAATGGCATGTTTGTAATTTAGTGTATGACTTAAGGGGTAAAATCGTCCAAAAATGATTTTCTCCTTAAGTCACACTTTAAAGTAGTATGATATATGCTTTACACCAAACTTTCAATAAAATCCAATATTGTTTAAAAAAAAAATAATAATAACCAATATAGTTCTCATAATAATTACTTTTTATTAATAATTTGATAGAAATCTCAACCTTTTTAACTAGAGAATTCTAGGCCTATCTTGAAGCCCATCCAATGGCATAATAACATATTTAAGGGGTTTTTTCAAAAGAACATAGTTTAGGGCTAAATTGTAAATCTTAAATTTTAAATTTTAAATTTGGTCAAACACAAAATAATAACATAAGAAATTGTTAGATGTTAAACATAAAATAATAATAATAATAATATAGAGGAAATTAATATTGAATGTCCATTTTTAATAAAATACTTAAGTAAATGTTACTTATCTTTTGATTTAAAATGGATGTCCAAAAATAAAAATAGGAGAAAAGATAATTAAAAAGGTCCCAATAACACCTATGGTCTTCTTTTTATAATTAAATAAATAATATTTATAGAATGAATTATCCAAGTCAAACTAGGGATCTCAAATTATGGAGATCTCGCATCATGTTCGATTTTTTTAAAATAAAAATTAAAACCCAAGATTTCTTAATTTACATCCTCAATATTACAATCGAAACTTTATAAAAATAAAAAATAAATCATATATCTTCATCTACGATTTTATGTAGTAAAGAACCCATGATTTTGATCGATTTCCTCTTATCCACCCGTAGCGCAACCAACCAGATCACTCAGTTTGCTGATAATCGTCTGCAATGGAAGTTTCCCAGCATTAGTGAAACTATCATGGTCGCATTCAACGGGGTTTGGGACGACAGGGACGTGCACTCAAATTACAAGGTTAGCCTAATCAAGATTGGGGCTCACACTACGTTCTCTCTGTTTGATTTTTTTAAAATAAAAATGAAAACCCAAGATTTCTACAACTTCGAAGAGAGATTGGTACTAGACATTATCGAATTATCAAGATAATACTCATCTAGTGAAACCAAAATACATATTCGAGCATTGTTAGTAAAATGTCAAGAATGGAATTTGAACCCATGCCCTTTTAGATAATTGATTTTATGTTTTTTTCATTTCTTTTCTAAAGTTGTTATTCAAAGTTTATTCTCCTAGTGATTTGTCATGCTTGTAAGAATAACCAAAGTTCTAAAGTAAATTTTTTTATACAAATCTATATGCAGTAGAAAAATGTGATTATATAAAAGAAACTGTTTTAAAAAATTATTCTATTAAAGTTATAAAGCTGAAAATTGTCGAAGAAATTGTTTCCTTAAAAAAAAAAGAGTTTAAACCTATTGCACTTTAGTAGCTGAATAGACTTTAAACCATTTTTGTTCTTATATCTATTTTAGATAATAGTTGGGGAAAGGAAAATGAATTTGGTACGAATTATACAAGTAATAATAGAGGGTCCTTTCTCCAGAAAACTCATACGACAAAGGCCTACAATCAACAAACTTCATGTCCAGCACAAAATCCTCTTTCCTTTTCTTCCTAGCTATCATCAGATAAACCAAATTCTCCAAAATCAAATCTTAGTATAAAATTATCAAACTATCTCCAAAGGTGGTGCATTTGAAGACTTAGGCTTTAAGATTATACTCCCATCAAGGTCCTAGTTCGAGACTCACTTGTGACATTACTCTTTCTCATCTAAGAACGGGCATGATTACCCTTATTTTAAAAAAATATAAAATCATCAAATTTTCTGTTCATCACAGATCAACAATTAGGTGTTAAACCAAACAATGTACTTTAAAATAATAAATTGGAGAAAGCTATATAATTAAAATGGAGAAAGTTTTATTTTTGTTTGAAGTGACAATATATAGTATGTTTTTAAGTACAGTAATTGTTGTTTTAAAAAAAGCAACAATATATTAACTAAACAAAATATATATATATATATATATATATATATATATATATATATCATACTACTTTAAAGTGTGGCTTAAGGGGAAAATCATTTTTAGACGATTTTACCCCTTAAGTCATACCTTAAATTACAAAAATGTCATTTATTGGAATATAAAAAAAAATCAAATACGTAGAGGAAATTTACAATATCATTGAGATTTTCATCCGTAAAAGATAAGATATTTTTATCAAATCTCATAGATTTTATGACTAAGTTAGAAAATTTATTTCAACAATCAAATAAAGATATTTACAATATCATTTAAATTTTCACGTAGAAAATAAATCTCATAGATTTTGTTTGACATTTTATATGCTAATTAAAATAATAAATTGAATTTTCCACAAAATTCAAATAAGGTAGAAGATATTTACAATATCATTTAAATTTTCATACGTAAAAGATAAGATATTTTTATCAAATCTCATAGATTTTAGGACTAAATTAGAAGATAAGAAATTTCAACAATCAAATGAAGATATTTACAATATCATTTAAATTTTCAGGTAGAAAATAAGATATTTTTACCCAATCTCATAGATTTTATTTGATATTTTATATTCTAAAAATAATAAATTGAACTTTTCAATCCTATAAATAGGTGTCTACATTTTGTTTACAAGAACCCTCTCTGTTTGCTTGAATTTATTTATTTATTTATTTATTTTTGTTTTATAATAAGTTAGGTTGGATTATTTACCTTAACTTTTATCTTCTTTTTTTTGTGCAATAATTTTTGTAGGAATTATAAGATTATCATCTGAGATTAGTTCTCTATATTTTGTTTACGAACATATTTGAAACTTTCTTTTTGCGGTTACTTTCTTGGTTTTTTTTTTATGATAAAAAATTTAGTTATCTTATTTTTGTTGGATTATTTACCTTAACTTTCATCTAACTTTTCTTTTGTTGCAATAATTTTTGTAGGGATCTTTTGTTGCTTAATTGTTGACTTAGAGATGTGGAATTTTTTTTTGAAGAACGATAAAATTATCATTTGAAGTTAAAGGTAAGTTTATAGATGTATACTAATAAATATATTTAGCTTATTTATATTTATAATTATAATAATGATATAATTCTTATAAATTTTATAATTCAAGAGTAATTGATCTATTAATAGATAAATTGAGAAAAAAAATTAAAGAGCATCAATTTTTAAAAATTAGAGATAAAAATGATTAACTGCTTAACATAAATGTGAATTTTAAATATGATTATAATAATGATATAACTCTTATAAATTTTATTAAGTTTTTTTTAAATAATAACACCTATTATTTTTTAAGCTCAAAATAAATAATTAATTGCTTAACATAAATGTGAATTTTAATAAATTTAATTAATGTGAAAAAATGGTTATAAAATTCAATATCATATTGAAATTATTATTTGATGATATAAATTTAGCCTAAAAATGTAAGAAACAATTTATAATTATTTATTTATATATATATATATATATATATATAATTTATTATTTAAGAAATTATCACGTGCAACGCCGTGCTAAAATTCTAGTATATATATATGACAAATTGAAAGTTTAGGGGGTTAATTGCAACATTTATTAAACTTTAGGAGAGATGATTGCTCAAATTGAAAGTTTAGGAGGTTAATTCCAACCTTATTAAATTTTAGGGGGGTGATTGCTCAAATTAAAAGTTTATGGGGTTAATTGTTACAAACCCATAGTTTATGGGTGGTATGTGCATTTTTCCTTTTTTCTATATTTGAATCTTTGCATCTTATTTATATTCTTAGAAATCAAAACATAATTTGATTAAAAAAAATAGTTCCCAAAATCCTATTTTTGTTTTTAAAATTTGTGTTGAGATAAATCTCTAATGCCAAATATCATATCTAAACAAGCTAATTTCAAGTTCAAACCATATGCAAAACAATAGCAAGTAGAGATGAAATCAAAACCAAATAAAAAGAAATAAGGAGAAGAAATTAATACAGCGATGTACATGGTTCAGACTAGTCTACTCCACTGTTTAGAATGCGAGATGATCAATATTAATCACTCACTCATAATTGTCATGGATGAGTATCAAGAGCTCTCAAATTTGGTGGTTAAGATTTCTCTGAAATGAAGAGTGTTTTATATAGCACAATTTACACACCATCATGAGGTTAGTTAACCTAACCCCCCAAGACTTACCCAAGTTCATTAAACTCACCATATGGGTTAATATAATTTGATGTGTAATTCATATTTAACAATTTTGTTAGCATTTACTTACTTTCTTAAAAAAAATATATTGATTTATTATATGAAATATAAAAAATATTATAGAAAAATTAAATAAGAATAGGTTTATATTTCAAAAATAAAAGTAAAAGACCAAATAATTATCAAACATGATCTTTATATTGACAAGAATTAGAGCTCAATTCACATATATTTATAATCAAAAGGTCATGTGTTATAATTTACTGTTGTTGAATAAAAATAAGATAAAATTAAATAAGTAAAGCAAGACTTAGGAATTTTAAGTTTTGATCCCTAAATATTTTTATACTTTCCTTTTCCCTTTCAACTTAGGGGTCGATATTGGGCAACCAAAAAAAATTATTGGAATGATTTTTGGAGAAATAGTGGAGAATATCTATTTTTTTAAAAATAAATCATGAGGTGTCTACCATTTGAAAAATTGAAATATGTGTCTTTTTTCAAAAATAGTAGGAGAGAGAGAATTTTATCCCAAAAATATCTAAAATTTATTATTTTTTTTAAACCAAATTCGTGTATTATTTTATTTTTACCGAATGGGTCAGTGACGCAATAGTTTCATTGTTTGGTTGTAAACCAGTTCAACACCAGCGTCACAGGTTCGAACCTGAGAATCGGTACTTGTCCCCCCTCCCCCTATATGTACTCAAAATATATATATATATATATATATATTTAGATATTGCAAAATACTTTTTAAAAGTGCTACCCTATTTTCAACAGATCATTTTTTTCCATGAGGATCAAAAAATTGTTGGCATCATCCGTCTAGTTTGATCACCCACAGTTTTCAAAATTTTAATCCTGAGAGGAAACGCGAATGAGTCGTTATGTTATGCTACTCCCATCATCTATCAATTTTGGTCACCTACGAAAATTCAAGTCCATGGAATACAAACAGAGACACAACAATAGAAGCCACCTTGTTCATATGTTTGCATTCAATGGAGTATGACTGTGAATTTCGTTAGTCAAGAAGATAGCAAATGAGAATCATGAGAAAGACGTAAGACTTCTATTATGGCTTAGGTGTTTTCTTGGCAGTATAAGGAAGATTTTTCATTTAAATCACTTGAGATTTTCTGATTTTTTTTTTTAAAGGATAAAGATTTGACTTCATACAAACAGCTTGTAGAGCTTCTTAAGGAATACATTCAGTGTTAAAAAGTATGTACAAATTTATGGAGTTGCATCGCGATGAGATCCAGATATATATGAGTAATGACCTGTTTTGTAACAGGTTATTGCACGGTTGTTGAAACTAGAAAGTCTGAAGTATATACATAATATCAAATCCCACTTGATTTGATCTACACGCGTGAGAGGATATTTTTCTATTACTTTCGTTTAAAAATTAGTTTAAAATAAATCAAGATTTATTTTCTTTTAACAAAAGGAATCAATAATATATTTAACTAATTTTCTATTATTTTTTTAAAAAAATAATTGAAGAATCTAATTTCAAATATTCAATATATTAATTAAAACATTAATAACTAAAAGATCATAAAATTCATTCGTATTTTAAGTATTTATTTTATTTTTGTCAAATTTAATCTTTTAGATATGTTCAAATTATTTTGGAAAATTAAATATTTATCTATTTAACCTTAATTTTTGTCCTATATGGATCCACCCCATTGGGGTGCGTATTCAAAGTTTAGAGCCCAGCCCAATCTATATGCTGAACACGAAAAAAAATAAAAAATAAAATACGTACCAACTTTATACAGGGGACGTTTGGCCCACCCACATCAGTCCAGGAAGGGAAGAGAAGGGCCCTTCCCAGTGTTTGGGCTGTCGGGTTTACCAGGCCGAGTTAACCCAACGCGTAACCTGGCCCTTTCCCGGCGCTTGATGATCAAATTTCCTTTTTATTTAATGATTCTCTTTCCCTTTTTTCCACTTCTTTACTTTCTTTTCTTTTTTCCGTTTTCATTTTTTATTTTCCTCTTTAATTTTATTTTTTCATGTGTATCTTGTACATACTTCTGATCATATGTGAAAATAATAATATCTTACATAGATACATATAAAAAAAATATAAAAAAAAAACTATTAAAAATGTTTATATAAAATGATGGTTTGAATTATGACACATTATTATTTTAAAATGTATTTAAAAGTAGGTAAAGGATACACAATATCAAGTAGATAAATTTTACTTCAATAAAACTTATCATGAAGGAGGAATGGAGTGAAGTTAAAATTTTATCTATTACCTGAATAAAGATGGAAAATGTATTAATGAATTCATACTACCTTGTTATTATTATTTTATTTTTTTTTTTGAAGAGTACTACCTTGTTATTTAAATCGTAGCTTTTTAGATATTATTTTGTATTCTTAAAGAATTTTAAAAAAAAACTATATTCGAATAGTTTTTTCATTTTAGATGTTTAGGAAGGAAGGATTCAAACATGATTGATTATACCATCATAGGACACACTTATATCAGAATAGTTATATTTATATTAGCTTTTGATTATCTTTCCTGTGTTCAAAACTTTAGATATTGATTTGATTTGAAGTCACGCCGCTAGCTTTAACGAAGGACTATTCATTGAAAAAATTCAAAGTTTTTTTTTAGAAATATAGGAATTTTTTTGAAGTGTGCAATTATTTAAAGAAGGAGATTTTAAGTGTATAATAAAAAAAGGTAAATTATTTATAAAATCAAAATTGATTCATTTGTAACCGAAAATCCAAATTAAATTTTATCATCGACTTTAATCAGTGATGAAGTTCTATCGCTCATATAATTCAATAAACGATATATTCATTCTACTGAGTTCTATTATTGATAGAAATCACGTGTAATAGATGAATTATTTTAGAAATTATACTATAAATATAATATAAGATGTAGAATGTGTTGATGAGAATAAATTTTCATAAAATAACAAAAAAAATGAATGTCTTTTTTTTTTTTGAGTACATGAAGGTCTAATTTTTATGATTTAATTTTTTCTTTTTTTAAGTACATATGATTTAAAATTTAACGCAAAGTTACAACCATTAAAATAATAATATTATTAATTTAATTATTTATAATACTGTTGAAATACTATTTTAGTTTACCGTTCTTATATTTTTTATATTGATTGAATTTGATGAATGTATTTTCAATCTCATTTTGAAATATTGCCATAAAACTTCTCTTACTTTGAAATGACAAAATTATTAATTAACATAGTGGTTTCTTCGTCGGACTACAAAATGCACAAAGAGAGAATCAATCCCGCTTAGTCTGCCATTTTCATGGCTTTTTACAGACTTTTAATTCATTCTAACCCCTAATCAAAATAATAACAAATATATCTGTTCCTACATTTTCAATCTCATTAAATAGCAATCTTAATGTTGGTTTTTTCTTTAAATATCCAAAAAAGTTTGTTTTTCAACCCCTTAAATTTCAAATTTTGGTACCTTTTTTTTTTTAAATCGTTTTGTTACCGTTTTTACAATTTACCAACTTGTTTTAAAATGGTCAATATGAGAAATAGCTCGACTTCTGTATTCAATGATCAAAAGGTTATAAATTTAAATCTTAATACCTCAAATAGTTGTGATCTCAAAAAAAAAAAATCAATGAATTACAAAATATTTATGTATGTTACAACTTTAAGGTTAAGAGAATTTACTATCAGCAGCACATTCTACCTCTTGTATTATATTTGTAGCATAATTTTTAAAATAATTCATCTATAGCATATTTATTTCTATCACTCACCTAGTGATAGAACTCAATTTAAATTTTTATCACTGATAGAAAACTTAAGCAGTGATAGAATGAGTCTATCATTGATTGAATTCTATCACTAATAGAACTCAACAAGTGATAGAAGTCAATTTGGATTTTCTGCTACAAATGAAATTATTTTAGATTTTGTGCTATAGATGAAAATATTTTGCCATTTTTTGTTATACATGTAAAATCCCCCTAAGTTAAAGTAGGGGTGATATTGGTTCGACTTTCTTCTGGTGTATGTCAAATTGATAACCGAACCGATCCAATCAATTTGACAAAAAGAGAAATCGAACCAATGTACAACAAAAGATAAAACCATTGGTTCGGTTTTGCTTGATTTTTAGGCCAAACCGATCCGATTGGTTTGACAAAAAGAGGAACCGAACCTATGTCTGATAAAGGATAAAATCATTAGCTCGCTTTTCCTTAATTTGGTTCCCAACGTATTAATTCTTTTTTACTATTTTACTTGTTGTTTCACATCTTATTCATGTTTAAATATTGTTTTCTTAAAAATAATCTCATAATTTATAATTAAATTAAATAAAAATAATTAGTCACTTACCAATTAAAAGTTTAACTAACATATAAAAAGAAAAATGAAAGTAAAAAAATCAATATTGATTTGGTTTGGTTTGGTTTTTATTGGTTTTTACAAATAGAAATCGATCTGATCCAATATATCGGTTTGGTTATGTTCGGTTTTGTCGGTTTCGATTTTCATTATCACCCCTAAGTTAAAGTATGAGAGTTTCATCAAAGTTATTTAATTATTAATCCGTTGATTTTCAGATATCAAGGGAATGGATTATAGAACTTTTGCCGATTCTTCTCTACTTCTTTCAAAATCTCTAATCGGTGTGCAATTCAAGGTTTTCTATAGAATTTTGATATTTGCATGGATCAATTTATTCTTGATTTTTTAGTGTCTCTCCATTTTATCACTCTCTTTTTACAAATATCCTCGATTCGTACAAATGATACTAACTGTTGATATTGATTTTCACAGGTTTAGTATCGACAATAAATTTATTTAAAGATGAACCGAATAACATGCAAAATAGATAACGAGAGATGGATCAATGTCTCAATACTTACGCTTTGACACTCAAGTCATATATGGTTTTAGTTGAAAGAATTTCAATGAAGAATAATTAAAAATTGATTACTCCCTTTGTTCAATCACTCTATATTTGTATAGCTTCGTTCGAGTGTTGAAACATTTTAATTAATCATTTTAAATTTTGGATTTGGATGGTCTTCTCCTTCAACGTCATGAGATTTTTTAAGGAATTACTTGTAAAGTAGTTAGAACATTTCTTTAAGGGATAATATTGTCACCCAACATTAACAACATTTAATGTGACGAAGTCATTTTGTCCTCCTAAGTGGAGCGGGCATCGATCCTATAATAGGTCGCGACACCACCCATATCTTAGAGTGATAGGTGGGCAAGTTGTTGCTTCCATTCAAGATCCATGACATTTTTGTGTGGGGTCTTTCGTCTTGGGACTTAAATTTGTTAGCCTAATTTTCTCTCATATTTGTAATCTATACACCATTTTTTTTTTTGTATAGTTTAGCTATAATTAGGAAATGAGGATTCAAAATCATAATTTTTTTAGTCATCAGAACAAGACTCCTCACTTTTCAAATGTGAGACAAAATAAATAATCCTAGTATAACAAGATTCTTCACTTTTTAAATATAAGACAAGATAAATAATCCTAACATATCCACCTAATATGGTGTCATATTTGAAAAATCATCTTAAATTAGATTTAAATTTATAAACCAAAATATCTCCTTGGGTCGGATTGAAATTTTTTTAATCAAAATACTTCAAAATCAATTGATATTAAAGACTCGTCAGTCTTTCAAATGTATGACAAACGACTCTCTTGCACCTTTATTTATTTATTTATTTATTTATTTTGCTTGATGAGTACTTCTTAACAAAAAAAAAAAAGTTAAACATTTGAATAGACTAAAACAAATAAAATTTGAAATAAAACAAAACTATTCTTATCTTATCGAATCCCTAGTAAAAGAAAATGGAGTTCTACTTTTGCAAGAAAAGACATGAAAGGCAATTTGAACAGCTATTTACTTTTATATTAATTTGAGGTACAATGATAGAAAGAAAGTTCTATTTCAATTTCAAAAATATTGATTTGAAACGGAAGAAAATCATAGGTTAAAATACTATTTTGGTCCCTCAACTTTGAGGTTTGTTTCATTTTAGTCCCTAGACTTTCAAATGTTTAATTTTAGTCCCTTGACTTTGTTGTTTGTCCCATTTTGGTCCCTTAACTTTGTTGTTTGTCCAATTTTGATCCCTTAACTTTCAAATGTCCAAATTTAGTCCTTAGACTATAAAAAAAAGTTCAAAAATGGTCCTTTCATCAAATAAATTTTTTCTCACTCTTAAATTATTTTCTCTCTCTTCCATCTTTTATCATTTCTCCTTCTAAGAGTTTTATTTCTCTTAAATCCACCTCTCTAATCCTCTTTTCTTCTCTTTTTTTTTCTTATTCTCTCTTCAATCCATCTCATCAAATTATTTAAAATGAGATCATTTTTCTAAATAATAATTTTCCTACTTTGATTTATCACTTTTTGTTTTCCAAAATTCATAGTCTATCATGGAACCAAAAAGAAAAAGAATGAAAATATAGAAGAAAAAAAGAAAAGAAAAGAGAGGAAGTGAGGTGGATTGAAGAGAGGTAAAATTTCTAGAGAGAGAAATTATGAAAGATGAAAGAGAGAGAAAATAATTTAGGAGTGATAAAAAATTCATTTGACTAAAAGACAATTTTTTAACTTTTTTTTATAGTTTAAGGACCAAATTTGAAAACATTTAAAAGTTGAGGGACCAAAATTGAACAAACAACAAAGTTGATGGACTAAAATTTGACATTTGAAAGTCGAGGGACCAAAATGGAACAAACTCCAAAGTCAAGGGACCAAAATGATATTTTAACCAAAATCATAATTATATTTGGTGGTGCATGATAAATTGGAAGTTAGGGGAAAGGAAGGTAGAAGAAGATTTAATCCATATTTATTTTAGGCTGATATAAAATATCTACTCTTTTCAAAAAAAAAAAAAATATATATATATATATATAAATATAAATATCTAAATCCTCCATAAATATGTCAAACAAACAGCCCCGAATGATCGGGTGTCCCAAATGGAACATATAAATATAAATATCTATTTATAGGATTTGTATCAACGATACTTTAAATTTTGAAAAATATCTTTAGTCCGTTAGATGTTGAAAAGTATATTTATTATTAATTTTTTAATGAAAAATATTAAAGTTAGGTTTCAAATGATATTTAAATATACTTTTTTTTTACTTTAATATTCTTAATTTATGAATTACTTTATGTCAATATCAGTAGTTTAATTAATTAAATTAATAGTCTAATAATTAAAATTATTTTTTTCTTATTCTTTTATCATTTATTTTATGTCTTTTTATGTCATTTATTTTATGTCTTAATCATAGAAATTCATGGAATGTTACTTGGACTTTTTTTTTTATCATACAACTAGCTAATTGATAGAAAGAATTTTAAAAAATTAAATATATCATAGAGTAACAAATAAATAAATATAATTTAACTATGCAATGATAAATAATAAATTTAATTTAAAATTGATATGATATTAAATTCAAATATTTGAGCAGCTAAATTATTTAAACAATTTAAGATAAAAATAGCATCGAGTTATTTAAGTTTTAAAATTTATCTCAACAACAAGTTAATCATTTTCTTTTACATTTGAAAAATTACGATAATTATAATCATAAATTTTAAATTTCTAAAAATTATTAGATTGAATGGTTAATATGACATTTTAAAAGTTTTTTTTAGTACATAGTGGAGGAAAAAAGACCAAATGAATTAACATGAGACAAGATAAACAACTACGCCACTAACCCTCGGTATGACATTTCAAAAGTTAATGATAGGTTAAATTTAATATTTTTTTTTTATCAAAACAAAAACTCATTAATATAAAATTCTCATGAATTTAATCATGTATAGGATATTTCAAACTTTAAATTTAATATAAAATAAATGAAAATCAAATGTTGAGTATCGTTACCATCAAACAATAAAATTATGAAATTATCCATCTTTTTGATTTACCAATATTTTTTGTATTACTCTATTAAATTGAATAACGATCAAACAATAAAATTAGTGTGTCACCACTCCTTGCCCTATCTACCACCATTTTCTTAACATAATTTTGATACAACCCTTCATTTAAATATTATACTAAAGTCACTTTATTTTTCTCATTTCATTTATTTTCTTTCTGTCCCACTCAGCTACGAAACGTGGCAATGCCATAATTGTCCACGAACCTCAATAATAAGGTCCACGTATCAATATAATTTGTTCACGTAAACTGGTTGGACTCGATCCAAACCCGAATCCCCTTTTGTTACATCCACTTTACTCCACTTATTTATCTATTTTCCTTTTTTTAAAGTTGCCACGTTATATTCCACTTTTAGTTAATTTTTTAAATTTATTAAAAAATAGTTTGATCACTAAATCCTAATAATTTTTTTTTTTTTTTTTTTTTTTTTTTTAAATTTAGACTTGTTTTTATTCAAAATTTTTATTATAAACTCTTATCTTTTCTTAAAAAGTACGTAAATCATAATCATATTTCAAATTAAAATAATTTTTTTGGTGGCTACTATTTTATTTCTAAATTTTTCTTTGATTCTTAAAATTATAAAGAAAATATAGACATGTTTTCAAAAAAATAATATGTAAGGAAAATATAGATATTAAGTAAAAAATATATCTTTTAAAATAATCGTTATAAACTTAAATTATAAAAATAAAATAATGATCAAGTGGACTTAAATATTTATAAATAAAATATTTAGAAATATGCATACACTAAAAGTAAAATAATCTCGTACTCAAAAAAAAAAAAAGTAAAATAATCTCATACACATCTTCATTTCTCAATAGAGTTGGTATGTTGTAATTCTTCTTTTTTTTTTTTCTTTTTTTTCTTTTTTTAGAAATGTTATGTTGTAATTCTAATGGCTATATAAAATGACTATTCATGTTCGCAAATTTATAACATTCATTTATGCATTTAATGTAATTGCAACCACGTATAACTTAACTTATGATTTACACCATGTATAGCAATTATGTATCGAATATAATAATTTTAGAGGACTAAAAAAAGGTTTTAGACAGAGACGCGTCACAAAATTAGTGTTATACAATACTTTCACCGTTATCTTAGATATTAAAGTGCATTTAATTGATTTAATTATAAGTTTGTATCTAATATCAATTAACTGCTATTAAACCAGTCGAATAATTTCATTTTTTGGTTGTTAACCAGTTTAACACCAACATTATAGGTTTGATTCCAAAAATTGGTATTTGTCCCCTCTCCTCTAATATGTACTAAAAAAACTGCTATTAATTATAAAATCCTTCGCAAAAATATAATAAATAAACACTTATATGAAATGATATATATGTCCTTACACTCTTAAAAATAAGAAAACGTCGTTAAATAACTAGTTTTTCTTAAAACCTATATTTGGTGTTTCAATTGTAAGTTTCTAACTGATTATACACTTTTAAATGTCTAATTTATAATTTAAAATATATCTTTAAGATAAAATTTTTTTTACTTTTCTTTAAAATTAAAAAAAATTAAAAAAAAACTTTATAAATTTCAGAAATGTATTTTCATTTTATACCTTCCTATAATAAAATTATTAAACTAATTTTAAAGAGAATTATTAGATATTATAAGATTCCAATTCAAAATCAATCGAAAGTGATGAGATTAACTCATATCTCTTATAAAATGTTGAAGAATTCTAACTCTTTTAATGTCAGACAATTACCGGATTTGAATTTCTGGTATCAAAATACCCGCTTAAATTTATATCGACTTGGATGGCGTCCAAATTACAAGCTTAGATTTTTATATGTTTGGGTCGGTTCAAAATTTGGAGAAACAATAACCTACTGTTAGCTTTAATACCATATTTGATAAAATAAAGTTTCATCTCAAAACCTAACAATAACGAGACTCACAATTACAAAATTGTGTTTAATTGATGGTTTGCATATTAAAAAAAATAAAATTAACACATGCACTTCGAAATTAAAAGGTAATAATAAGATTTGAACTTCTAAATTTTGTGTGACTATATTGTTTAAACTTTTTGAAAAGAAAACGAAATAATTACAAAATGAAAGGAATTTAATTTATCACTACCTTTTAAAAAATGATTTATTACAAGCTTTTAAATGTTTATCTATTTTCATTTAATAAAAAGTCCCAATGTAAATTAGAGATTTATTACCGTGACAAGCAAATGCCACAATCCCACCTAAGAAAAAACACAAATGGCATGAATGAATAGAGGAAAGTAATGAAGAACAAGTAGAGGGGTATTGTGGTAATTTGAGGCCTATACCTCTAAATATAAAAAGATTCCTGCGAGCAAGCAAGCAAGGGTGTGTATGTGTACAATTGTGTTTGGGGCAAAAGGCAAGCTGGATCGGAAATGAGTGGGTTGATGAGCGATTTTCTTCGACGGTGCGGCGGCTACGGGGTGTTAGACGGCGGCTTTGCGACGGAGCTGGAGCGGCACGGCGCCGATCTTAACGATCCTCTCTGGAGCGCTAAATGCCTCATCACTTCCCCACACCTCGTCCGACGGGTACTCCCGCTTTTGTCTTCCATTATTACACTCTAAGTTTTAACAAATTTTTTAATCAATTTTTTTCATTCATTCTAGAGATAAGAATAAGTTTTTTTAATATAAATATATATATATATATCGGAGAGAGGACAAATACCAATTTCAGATTTTAATGTTGAACTAATTTACAACAAAACAAAAAAATTATTTGAGTGACCCATTCCGTAAGAAAAAATAAGTATCAAGCTTTTTCATTAATAAAAAAAAAAGGAAGGAATAAGTTTTAAATTTTAGGCTTAATTTTTACCACAAAACAAAACCCATAGAGGGGCTGTTTATTTTTTTTTCAAGTACATGGTGGGGATGAGGGACCAACAAAATCTACATAAATGGTATAATTACTCTAAAATAATATAAGAGTCAAATATTGATTTTCGAGTTCGAACTCGTGATCGTGGAATTGAAATGGATTAACACCAGATAAGATAACCAACTGTACCACTCACTGTGAGGAACCGTTTATTTAATGGGGGTTGAAGGTTGGGTTATTATTGTTTGACAGTCGATTATGAAATTTGATTGATAGCTTAAAGTATAAGCCATCATTTCACATAATTCTTATTGTCTTCCAACATAAGATATAAGATATGGGGTTTATTATAATTCATGTTATTATCATTAGCCTCTCAAATATTACTTATCACAATTATTTTTTTTTTTGAAAAAAAAGCAACTTTTCATTAGAACATCTACAAATCCAATCTACAAATGTATTTAAGTCAATCCAATCAATTAAATTGGGTTGACTTGTCGATTTGTTTGAACACCCCCAATAACTTTATGTATAATAAACTTGTGATCTAAATACTATTCATAACAACAGACTCTTCTACTCTATATCAAGTTTTTTAAATGTCTCAACCAGTTATGAAAACCGACCTTAAAATTAAAATTTAATGGATTTGCTTGTCTGGGCCGAAGAAGGGATTGGTTGTCAGGCCCAGTGTGAAAACAAAATGGCCCAATTTAACCTAATCGCCCCACCGCCACAACCTTTAAAAATGAAATAGAAAAATTGCTGATGAATTAGAACTCAGTCTTTTTTTTTTTTTTTGATCGATCTGGGTACGTTACTTTCAAAGCTGACTTGTTGTATTATAATTATTATTATTTGAATGTAAATTGTATTTGCAAATTATTATTAGTCTTTTGCTTGGGCTTGGTTTCATTTCTGGATAGAAAAAGATCAATTTAAGTTGCATATTTGAACACTCATAAAAAAGAAGTTAAATAAACCATTCATAAGAGAGATTTGGGTGGAGGTGAAGATGCATCTATCTCACTTACCATCTTTTTAAGAACCACAAAAAAAAAAAAAAAAAAAACCTCTTATAAATAAAAAAAAGAAAAAAAATTGTGGTCCTTAAAAGAGTGACATGTGAGATGAGTGCAGTCTGGACTTCACCCAAATCTTAAAGAAGTTTTGAGTTAAATTACTGGGCAGTCATAATCAAACATATACAACAAGTGTCTTTCTCTATTAAATTATCACGATCTAAAATCTTAGGATCAACAAGTTGTTTAGGAGAAAAAAAACATGATTATTGTCGTTAATTGACCCTTAATCACATGTTTATGTGAACATAATCCTTTCAATATGTTACAAGGATGAGAAGTACGATTATTTGCGTGCACAAAGTTTTATTACTATCTCAAAGGTTGATGGTTGGATTCGGATCCTCTAACCCTGCAATTGGTAAAACAAAAAAGTCTTATTAATCACATGTTTGTGTATACTATAGGAGAATGTTTCCTCGTCATCTGCTAATCTGCAGCTTAAAATTGACAGGTACATTTAGACTACCTTGATGCTGGAGCCAATATCATTTCCACAGCATCTTATCAGGTTATTTTCACCACCCTACTTCACTGTTCTGTTCTGATAAATACCATTTTTTAGCTTCTAATAATTGTTTAAATTGTTGTCACACCACACTATTATTTTGGTTCATAAGAATCTAAGATTCATTCAGTATTACTATCACTATCACTATCACTATCACTCTAAGATCCATAATCTTCAAGTATATTTCAGACTGTTGTTAGAAATTCATGGTTTCAATGTATGCAGGCTACAATTCAAGGCTTTGTGGCTAAAGGATTTTCTACAGTTGAGAGTGAAGAGTTGCTAAGGAAAAGTGTTGAATTTGCGATTGAGGCACGTGATATCTATCTCGAACGATGTACGAAAGATTCTTGGGACTTGATTGGGAGCGAAGGGGGTGCGAGGAGGCCAATTCTAGTAGCCGCCTCGGTTGGCAGCTATGGGGCTTATTTGGCTGATGGATCTGAATACAGGTGAGCAAAATCTTAGCACAATCTTGTATACCTGATTCAAGTTGGACTTGTAACATTTGTCATATGACTCATATCAACTAGTTTATACCTGTTTTTGTACGGTCGTGTCGTTTATTCTTACAGTGGGCAGTATGGAGATTCGATCACTATAGAAACGCTGAAAGATTTTCACAGGAGAAGAGTGCAAGTTTTGGCCAATGCAGGCGCCGACTTAATTGCATTTGAGACGATTCCAAACAAGTTGGAAGCTCAGGTACGAAAACATTGAATTCTATTGGGAACTAGTTGGCATTGTTCAAATTTATCAGTAATACATTAGCAGGGTTCCAACTTTAACTTGTTTGGTTCAAACTTTCAGGCATATACTGAGCTTCTTGATGAAGGGGGCATTGAAATTCCTGCTTGGTTTTCTTTCAACTCCAAGGATGGAATCAATGTGGTTAGTGGGGATTCTATATCTGACTGTGCCTCCATTGCAGATGCTTCAAAGCAAGTTGTTGCTGTTGGAATCAACTGTACTCCTCCCAGATATATTCATGGACTAATCTCATCGATTCAGCGGGTAAATTCCAACAATACCCTTCAATGACTTTAGAGCATGCAAGAGTTCTATTTAGGAGTCTTAGTGGCATAACTTTATTATTCTCATCATGTAAAGTATAAAAGATTATAATGAAGTTCAAAATAGACCCAAAAAAGACCTGCCCACGAATGTCATAGTCAGATATAATTTAAGGATTGAGAATTATGGTATGCTCTGCTGAAATGAATTCAATACACGACCTCGTCATGGAAACTTTAAAGATTTGTTATTATAAACTTGGGTATATGCCTCAAAACTATTCAATCTAGATGTGTATTGATGCTCCCTAAAAGAAGAAAATTCTTAGCAATAGTTAATCCTCTATTGTCAAAGGCTTCTGCTAAGGGCCAATTGTAAGACTAGAGAACATAGAAACCATCTCTCGGATGTGAGTTCATATTCTAAGTGAATTTGGTTGTTTAATTGGCAGGTCACTTGCAAACCTATAGTGATTTACCCAAACAGTGGGGAGACTTATGATGGTGAGACCAAACAGTGGTTGGTGAGTTTTCTACTTCATTCTTGAGCGAGTTAATTTAACATCACAATTTCGTTTCCTCGTATCGATGTACACCAACAAGCAAACAAACGGTTGACGGTTAGGTTCCCCTGGCCCCATCCCCATCCTTTATGTATAGATTGGACACCACCTCTTTTTGTACTGTTTCTCCTCTGAGCAATTTATTCACTGCTTTTTACCTTTGCAGAAATCTGACGGAATGCTAGGGGAAGACTTTGTGTCATATGTGAGAAAGTGGAAGGAAGCTGGAGCCTCTCTATTTGGTGGATGTTGCAGGACAACTCCAAACACAATCAGAGGCATAGCAAAAGCACTTTCTCATAAGACTTTTTGAGCTGTTTCCCTCTATTTACAAGCTTTGGTATGTACTATAATCCAATGTCAGTTGCTCTCTGAATCGTGGCTCTTGTGGTTGAGATACAAACCGTCGTAGAAATTTAGTGCTTTGAGGAATCAGGTTTATGAGTTGGGTGCGAGTGTCTGCTTATCTTTGCTCGTGTCTTTTTAGAGATTAGGGGTGTGAAAATGGGCCGCTCTAACAGTTGAACCGGTGAGTTGGGAGATTATGAGATGATATCCTCCCGAACGAGATGATATCTGTTTTGTAAAGATCAAAGAGAGGGAGTTGCTCATAACATAAGAAAATTGAAGAAGTTCCCCATATTTACTGATATTAAAAACAATATGGTTTAGTACTTGGTAAGGTTTGTTGTGTAATTATTTAATCTGAAGATAAGGTTTGTGTGATTTTATACTAAATAATCAAGAATTTCAAGTGCTAAGGATTTCCTTTTCTTTTGCTTTCTTTCAGACTATGATCTCACTAAAATTTTCAAGATGTAATAATTTTGAAACTGATAGTGATTGATGGTTCAATTGCAAATCACCAAATGCAAAAAACTGTCTCTAAAACCAGAAAGGGAAAAACAGAAGCCCATATGCTTGAAGACAAAAGCAACAGCACAATTTTGTGCCTCCTTCATTTGACTGTCAGATTTTATCAATAGGATTTGGATTTAGATTCTCTAAGAGTGAAAAATAAAGAGCTAATGTTGTCGGGTTCTGTGACAAATATCATTTGATTGATCTATGTCTGGTGCAAGTATGATTTGCATGTAAATGAGAAGCTTATGAATATATGATTAATTTAATCAAATGCGATTCTATGTTTTGAGAAATCCAATTCTTGAGATTCAAACAGGCATATCAAAACAGTTTTTTAAGATTTTGAATGGGTAGGACAAAGGCACATTTCATGGAAATGTGCATCATTTCTCATTTTGAAAGGCAAAAAAAGGAGGAATAGTGAGGTGGATTCTTCTTTAGTTGTCCAACCATGGCCCAACTCTTCTTTTACTTGATGTGATTATTCACTTGACATGGTCCTTCTTTTTTGAGTTGCTATTCAACACACTTTCCTTTTTCTTTTTCTCTCTCTCTTTGTTCTGCATTCTTCAAATAATTATCTCAACACTCGAACAAGTTATGAAAGAAATAGAAAAAGCTTTTTTTCCCATTTTTTTATAAAGAAAATCAATCATTTTGTGTTGATTAGACATCCTATCTTGATATGAAAACAATGGAGATCCACTCATTACACAACCCAACGTGAGTGTCTAATTTTTCAAGTCAGAACCACTTTAAGAAATTTGAATTCATATTCTAATATTGTACATGGTCATTTATTAAAAAATTCCACTTTTCTTCCAATTCTCCATTTGCTTTTGTTTCTTAGTGGAAATTTGTTTACTTTGACATCACTTAATGTGTATAGTTGAATTAGAGAGTTTCTAAAGACGAAGGTTTAAAAAATCTAAACTTGGCAAAATAGTGTTTAGAGACTTGAATGACTATCTTCTATTCAAGTGTCATTCAAGTCTTCTCCAATGAAAGCTAAACGCAAGAACTTTTTATTAAATGTCATTTACATGGTTTTAATATAACACAACGAGTACATGTTTAATTTATGTTGAGTGTCAAATATTTTTTTTACATGTTATCTACTTCCCTTTTTTTCCTTTTTTTTTAAATCTCATTTGAGGTATAGTTTCAACATCTAAATTTAAGTTTTAGAGTGTTTAGAAAGATTGTATTGAGACTATCAACGGATTGCTATTCAAGTTTGCAAAAATGATCTAATTTAAGTCAAATGCATACTCCAACTGCCTTTTATGCATTGTTTCACAACTTCTCGAGGATAGTCCAATGGATCAAGTCATTAATAACTTTAATTTTTAGATAGATTATAGGTATGACCTTTCCTTGATTGATAGGCACTACTTGAAATAAATGCAAATGTGTCTTTTGAAAAAAGCAGATGAGCATGAAGAAGGAATCTCCATATTAATAATACTGGTTGCTGAGTTGATGAGTATATATTTAATATGGTGACCCAGCATTGGAATGTTCCACTATCAGCTCACTAAATTTTGTCGTCAGATTTTCAAGGTTTGCTCTAACTGAATTGACCAGAGATAAGGCTCAATAATTATGAGCTCTAGGAATAAACCCATAAGGAAAGGGACAGCCTTTTTTGATGATATCAATGCCAACAACAGTCAATCAAAACCCATTCAACCTCTTTCTCTTTCTCATTAAAAAAATTGCAACTTTTTTCTCTCTTTTTGTTTAGTCTTTAAATAACCTCAAACCCTTCTTTGTTTTTTACTTTGAAACCTTAATATGCCATATTAAATTGCCATAATCATGTTTAGTCAGTTTTTCAGGGTGGGTTCTGAAATGTAAAAGGCAGTTTTTCATTATTCATCTATCCTTCTTCCATTTTAGTATCGCTTGAGTAGCTTTCAAAAGGGTATTTTTGTATTTGATATGAAGGCACAGAAAAGAGTGAAATTTGAGAGAACCCCAAATGGGGAAGGTTAAAAAAGGGGGGATTTGTCAATGTTCAATGGAATTGTTAAGTGGGTACCCCATATTGAAGCGAAAGGTTTGGGTTTGTGCCTTTTGCAACTGGTTTGGGTGGACCATAATGAGAAGAAGAAGAAGGAGAAGAAGATAGGTGCAAACTCGTCTTCACTTCACTGGACCACTGAGGTTGAAATTTGATTTCTATGGCTATGAATAAAGAGATCCCTACTGTTTTCCCTTTCTCTAAGACTTAAACCTTTTTTAATTCTCTCTTTCTGCACTATATACTGTTCAACTCTGTACTTTGTGGGTTTTTGAGGAGAGGCCTTCTTTTTTCTTCTCTTTTTTTACAGCATTGTTTTTTCTTCTGATTCAGAATCTGGATTGTTGCTTCTCATGCTTCCAAGTTTGTTTTCACTTTGTCTCTCCCTTTTCTGTTTAGGAAATGCCATGCCGTTGTCATTTTGTTCTTCTATTGGTCTTTTATTGAGTTTGCTAAACAGGGAAACTTGGTCGGATTGCATGTCATTGTATTGAACTTCAAACCTCACTTGGGCTCTCTCTATTTCTCTCTTTCTTTTGACTTAACCTAGAGAGAGTCCCAAATGAAAACAGGGGAGGCTGAATGAAGTAGCAAAGAAACAATGAGCGATGGAAATTCAAAGAAAAGCAAGGTGTTTTACTTTTTTTCTACTTAAAATAAGTCTTTTCTCTGATGGGAAATTGATTTTTGTTTCATCTTAACTTTTTGATACAGCTTTCATGGTCCAAGAAGATGGTTACAAAATGGTTCAATATCAAGAGTAAAAGTGAAAGTGGGGATTGTCAGGCAGACCATGGTGTTTATGGAGGTGAATGTCAAACCCCTTCCTTCTTCATAGTTTCAATATCTGTTGGAAGATTTTGTTGGTTTGGGATCAGAGATTTTTCTCCTCCAATATTGCAGTTGTAATTTAATCTCATATCTTGTCTTGGTCACATTATTGAATCTCAAGTTCAATCGTATGATTCGAGCCGAGTAAGATTCATGTTTGGACATATAATTACACTGCTGCATCCTTGATGGTTTCTTGTTTCTCACATATGCATCTCTAGTTCATGATGACATGTTCTGCAACCAAATAAAAAATCGAAATATCTGCTAGTTGTAGAAATGAGCTTATAGGTGTTAGAAGTTGATTCAGTACAAGGTTAATGTGCTAACAGTGTCTTCCATGTCTCAGGAGATGATGTTGAGTATAGAACTAGCGGTTCAGTAAATCAATCTGCCATTTTATTTTAGACTAATCTGCATTCTAAATGCTTATATTGATATACCTTTTTTCTCTGTCAATCTTACTCAACAGATAGATCTAGTAAGGGCATAGAGAATAGCCAGCATGGACATATGAATATTGACAACCCTCGTATCGTCGATGTACAGAACTATAGGTGTAAAACTCTTTCTTTTTAAAGCATAAGTTTCTCATTGCACGTTTGTGTTGTTCTGTAATTTAACTAGTAGAACGTCTTTGTTTGTTCTGGGAGCAGCATTTTTGTTGCTACATGGAATGTTGGTGGAAGATCCCCTCCTAGTAATCTAAGTTTAGAAGACTGGCTTCATACGGCGGCTCCTGCAGACATTTATGTACTTGGGTATGAGTTGATTTGATACATCTAAGTGTGTTTTCTGCCACATTTTTTAGTTTTAGTTCTTGAATTTTTTAAAATCAAACTCAAATTATCACAAGGTCATGATTTATGATGCACATAAACTAGCCTAGAGCACTCCTCCATTTGTTAAAAGAAACAAAACTCAAATTTTTTTATCTTCTTCTACATTGCCCTTCAGATTTCAAGAGATAGTACCACTGAATGCTGGTAATGTGTTGGGCGCAGAGGATAGCGGTCCTGCCAGAAAATGGCTAACCCTCATTGGGAAAACACTGAATAGTCTTCCTGGATCAAGTGGAGCTAAAGGGTGCTACATGTCATCTTCCACCCCTGAGCCAGTCATAGAATTAAGCGACGATTTTGAAGAGGAATCTTTGAGGCTCAAGAACTCATCTTACTCTCTTCGTCGATCTTTTCATACAACTAATAGCTTTAGATCATTTAACGACCAGTCAACTGCACTCCCTCAACTTGATAGAAGATTCAGCATCTCTAATCATGTGACCTTTGATCACAGGCCTAGTGACTATGAGTCCAGTTTCAGATGGGGACACAGGCTCAGCAACTATACCAGGCAGAGTGATTTTTGTAGGCCAAGCAATGATTCAAGGCCAAGTGACTATACCAAATGGGGATCATCCGAAGATGATGGATGCCATGGCGATTTCGCAAACGATATCTTATTATCACCACCATTATATGGTGGGTCTACATCCAACAGAGATGAACACAGAATGTTCGGACGCTCACAGTATTGCTTGGTTGCCAATAAACAAATGGTTGGCATTTTTCTCACAATATGGGTCCGGAGTGAATTAAAGGATTGCATATGCAACATGAAAGTATCTTGTGTTGGTAGAGGACTGATGGGTTACCTAGGAAATAAGGTATCACTTTTCTTAGTTACTGTATTTTGCATAGTCTTATGGTTAGTACTGTATTTTGCATAGTCTTATGGTTATCACTAACCAGAAGTATAAAATAATCTTGTTAGTTGGTACTAACTTAGTATATGTTTTACTATAGGGATCAATTTCGATCAGTATGACTTTGCATCAAACAAGCTTTTGCTTCATCTGTAGTCACTTAACCTCAGGACAGAAACAAGGTGATGAGTTAAGAAGGAATTCTGATGTGATGGAGATTCTGAAGAAGACCAGGTTTCAGTGTGATCGAGGCTTGCCTCATCAGAAGTCCCTTCAAACAATTCTTGAGCATGAGTAAGATCCTTACTCTCCAGTGTTTAGTTATATTGTTATCACTTGCAGTTAGAATAAGGCTGAGAATTGAAAATGGAATAGCCTACAGGTGTTAACAATTTGAGACAATGGCATGCCTAATACATTTTAGGTCAGCTTTTTATTTGTCTACTGACACTGTCTTAAACTATCTAACTACGAGTTGATCTTCCAGTCGAATCATCTGGCTCGGGGATTTAAATTACCGAATTTCTCTTTCTCACCGGTCTGCCAAGGCACTTGTTGAAATGCAAAATTGGAGAGTATTGCTTGAGAATGATCAGGCATGTTTATAATCCTTCATGTGACATGTAGTTTTGTATTTTAAATGCTTTGTTCTTTACCTTTTAATTATTCCCTTCTTTGCAGTTACGTAATGAGCAGAATTATGGCCGAGTTTTCATTGGATGGAACGAAGGCAATATATATTTTCCACCCACTTACAAATACTCAAATAATTCAGACCAGTACTCTGGGGACGGTTTGTACTGGAAGGAGAAACGTCGAACTCCAGCTTGGTAAGAACAGATCTCAAGAAAAATGAGCATATCTATTTAGATCTATTTAGATCTCAAGGAAGAAACTCATTTGCAATTTTAGCGCAACAAGAATCAGACCAACCTCCCAGACTTCTTACATCTGTCTTCTGATTTTGTATTTAAAGGTGTGATCGGATTTTGTGGTATGGAGAAGGCCTCCATCAGTTATCGTATGTCCGGGGTGAGTCTCGATTTTCGGATCATAGACCTGTTTATGCCATATTTTGTGCTGAGGTTGAGTCGAGTCATGGGCAACCAAAGAAAAGCATGAGTTCTAGTTCCAAGATTGATGTGGAGGAGCTCCTATCATACTCTCATGGATATACTGAACTGAACTTTTGCTGAAAGAGTCTAATGGCATGAACTGGTGTTTATGTAATCAAACTCTTGTCTCATCTAAACTTTTACTATTACAAAGATCCATTACTGTAAGAAGCTCAAGTTTATCTCAGCACAATTTTTTTCCTGCAGAAACCACTGCGAAAATGCTTCCTCTTCGTTTCAGAAAAGCAACAATGTTCGGTGAAGAATTTCAGGTGAACTGCCATATATTATAGTCGATTTTTTGTTCTAATCTTCCTCTTGCCTGATGTAGGCAATTGGCATTATGTGTTCCATTTGAAGTTGAAAGCAGGGTATTTTTCTTTGTGAATGCCAGAAAAATCATCAGTTGATCCGGTCCATATCCTTTGAAGTTATAACCATAATACAGCCATGATGGTGAATAGAACATCAAATAGTTTTCAGAACCCTTTCTTTTCCAGAAAGCAGGAGGTTCAGTCTTTGCTTCAAATGCTGGTTTTGTTTTTTTAGCTTGCTTCTCTTCCTTACTTGTATTTACTCTTCTTGTTAGGTGTTAAAATGTTGGAATTGTATTGGGATATCCAGAACCACTGATTCATCTCAAATGGAAACACCCAACATCTTTTGCAAAGTTTCACTTTTCTAGCCTGCTGTATTTGACTGCAAGTATGCTATGGTTTCGGCATTCGATCGGCTTTCTTCATGCAAATGAATAGTTTGTCAAAATGTAACTAAAACAGTGGACTCGTGAATAGTTGGCAAATGATGATGATGATTCTTTGATCTTGTTTTGGCCTGGAATGTACAATTACTTGCAACTCCAGCCAAATAACAGGTAAAATTGGTAAATGCATATTCATGTCACCATTGGTGAAACTTGTGACATTTGATTGATAGTTCAATCATCTTGATGATAGTCCTTTGCTTTAGCAGTGAAAGGAGTGAAGAATGATTTGAAAGTACTAAATTTTTGGTTCAGAAGAAACTGAAGATGAGGCCAACAAATCAACCAGAATTATTTTTACTATTCTTTCATTTGAAGCAGTGGGATGAGTTGCTGGTACCTGAGAAGATGAACAGTACTAGAAGAAACAAGGAAGATTGAGGGCTTGGTTTTATGTAGTTTTCAACCCCTCAAGACATTTGAGACTGCGAAGTTCTTCGATTATGAGAGCCGAAATACTTTTCAGTTACATGTAAGTGTGTTTTATTTCCAGTCAAGTGCTGAGGGTAGTGTTGCATTATTATCGTTCACCATTCAACAGCCAAAACTCTACGAAAACTTAAAGAAATTTTCTTGTTTAGAAAATGTAGGCTCCCTAGAAAAGTTGCCTGAATAAAAATTCCAACGGGCATTTGTGGCCTAAGGTAAAGATGTAGTTATTTTCAAAGGATGAGGTTTGGATTTTGGATTTTCATATAATGAAAATACTAAGAAACTTTGTTACTTGTTTCAACATTATCTCATCCTCACAAAACTTGCAATATTATGGATAACCTTACAGGCTTACATAAACGTAGATATCAGCAGAAATTCCATATCAACTAACTGTTGAAAGTTTCATTTCAGAAGATAAAGAAAAAACCATTGAAGGGTTGTAGATATGAATATATAACTCTGGGGGGTAAAAAAGAGCCATCACTCATTAAAAATGAAAGATAACAGCAATAGAAAGGGAGAAACCTGTTCAAATGATAACCATTTTGTTTTCGATTTTTGGTTTTTCAGATTTAAGCCTACCACACTTTATCAATCTAAATTTTATCTATATTTGTAAAAATCAAACCAAAATTTGAAAACAAAAAGTAACTTTCAAATTTTTGTTTTTGTTTTTGAAATTAAGTTAGGATTCACATAAAAGTTAGATATATTGCAAGAAAAATACAGTTAATGATAAAAAATATGAGTAAAACTAAAATTAAATTTACAAAACCAAAAACAAAAAAATATAATTATCAAACAGAGCTTAAATTTTAGATTGATCGTTTTAGATCAACCGATAATGCTTACTCATTAAACTGATAGAACTCAACCCCATGAAAAAAAAGTATCAAACCGGTCATAGGATCCAAAACTGAATCAAGAAGCAAGGTAAATCATGAAGAGTAAAAATTAATAATAGCGCTTTAAATGAAGTATGAATTATAAGTATCACTTCACTAGAGAAAACTGATTGATACCGTGCCAGAAGTTGGCTTTCAAATACAGAAATTCAATATGATGTCAATTGGTAAAGCGAACAAACGGCACCATCCGAGAATATTCAAATGGTTCATAAGGAGTAATAAGCAGCAACTATTTTTCATAGTCAAAATCGTTGATGATCTCTGATTTCTCAACTTGGCAAAACATAGTACAACTATAACTAAACAAAGGGGCAATAAAAAATAAATAAAAAAGACAGTACTTAATTTAAGAAAGTTGATTCAAGTAAACCATTTTCAAGCCCATGTAACTTCAGCGGCCTCCTCCTTAACAACTTCATCAGCAGGCCTATCTACCTTCACGCCAACATCTTCCGAATAATCACCATGAACCTAACATGGTCAGGAAAAAGATAAAATTGGCCATAATGATGAAAAATATTGCAACCAGTTTCACCATCTCAACCGGCAACAATAATAATTTAAACCGGCGAAGGTTAACGAACAGATTTGATCATGAATCCTTGAATTAAAGAGTGAACATGAAAGATAAAGTTAGCGGATTAAGCAGGAAAAAAGTATATACCTCCATCAACTTTCCAAGATCGAACTTGGGAGCTTTCAAGATCTTGACCTTCCGAATGAAAACATTTTGCAGAGGGTAAATGCTGGATGTTGCCTTCTCGATTTCCTTTCCAATTGATTCAGGAATAAACTTACGGACCAACTCTTTCAGGTCACATGAAGTTGCCTGGTTGGCCATGATCTCCCTCATCTTCCGGCGAATCTGTAATAGCAAACTAGAGTTAACAAACAGCAACAGACTGACAAGTGGATGAAAAATCCATAAATCTCATTCAACAAAACCGGCACAATGATTACATAAACTTATATCTTCTCCAATCAAAGACAAAAAATCAAAGCTATAGCTCCACGAATAGAAAGGTCCATGTTTAGAGATGTGCAGCAAACCCTAGGTGTAATTGTACATCTATTACCGATGGAACAACAAAAGATATAGTGTAAAATAGCATTCAGACGATAAGGTAATCGTAATGGAATTAAGAAGACTAAAAATAAAGCACTAAACATCAATAAACAAAAGTAATGTCATCCATCAAAGTTAAGAATAACTCGTCAGCTAGTTAAACTAAATCTATTCAAATATATTTGTTATAAAAATCCACTCTTAGTAAAACATTAACAAAAATGAATTATTGTTTTTGAATAGAAATGAGATAAAAGAGAAAGAAGTCTAAAAAACTGAAAAGCCGATTATCAATGGCATCCAAAAGTTCCGACAAGGTAACTTTTTATCCTAATGAACCTAAAAAAGGATAGAGACACAGCATATATTGCTGATTTTTTGAAATAATCTTACAATCACAAGGAACTTCACATGCTAAACGGAGGTCGTATATAATAAAGTCACCCAACTACTAGCCCATCAGTGACAGAGTTCTTCTAAATGGCAGACACAGTTGCATGGCGCCTATACCCCATGCACTAACAAAAGCATTACCGTTTCGCTGTGAACATTGAGAGAAAAAGATCTCAAACATGCCTTTACTTAAGATAATAGTTACCATTAAGGCTTTATATTCCGTCCATAAATTCTAAATTCAACATCATCCTACCCAGTAAACTGAACAAAAAAATAAGATCAGTAAAAAGTAAAAACGTTTATTTGAGGAAAGATAACGTGTAGTCAGTCACCTGTCTAATCTGACTGGATTGTGCATAGCAGGTCCTCTTGACCTGATTAGGGCGTCTCTTGGTAAATCCAATGCAGAACATCCTCAGAGTGTAAGCGTCAGTCGTCTTAACATCCACATGAGCTTCAATCAATGTATGCCATTTCCTTACCAATGACCTCAATTTATCAGTGGTGAAATTCATTCCCTGAAAAATAAGGAATTTCGTAAGTTCTAAAATAATTTAATTCAATAGACCATGATTAAAACCTAGAAAAGACACATTCTTGAGAGACTAATAGTTCATTAATAATTAAAAAAAATTATATCCAATTCCATAAATATAAAAGAACCTATTCATACCCAGAAATTAGTCAGAACATTTCTTCCTTGAACATCTTCAGCTCTCAATCTAATCTTTCTGTAGGCGTGCTCCTCGTCATCCTGAAGGTCAGCCAGTGATACCTCAAACACTCTATGTTTGAGCCCCTCGGAAGCAATCTGTAAAAATAACAATTTTGTTAGCATAATTAGGCACCACTGGCATACAGTAAAGAATAATCATTGAAGTAGCAATATACAAGAAAGGTCATACATCCAGAACGTTACATTCTGCCACTAACATCATTAGTCATAAAGATAAAACACGATTCACTTAAATTACAATGCTTAAATCAGATGGTTAATACTCAGATAGGAAATTCTTTAGAGCTATGGATATTGTAGTAAAAAAAATGCGCATAGACTTCTAGTACTACACAAAAACCCACATCAAGAAAATAGGCGATTACAGTATAGTGGAATATGTACCTTGGTACCCTGCGTGCGAGTAACGAGAGTCTTCCCGACGTTCTTGACATTGAACACGGAAGGTGCTTTGATGTCATACCAATCCTTCTTTGCAAATGGGTCGACACTAAATGATCCAAAGAAACGCAACCCAGTTGATAAATCCAATAAATTGTCAAAATTAACTATAAGAAAAGAATTGGAAGAAACTAAAACCTAGATCTGAAACGAGAACATCGAATTTAGGGAAGAAAACACTCACGTCTTCTTCTTGCCTCCCTTCTTCCCTTTGGAAATCCTCTTGTTCTTTCTGCAAGTGGAAGAAGAAAAATGGTTGCGTAAGTGAAAGAGTGTAAAGGGGAAGGAAGTGGCTGAAGAAACGGAGAGGAAGGATTACCCGACCGCCATGGTTGGAGCAGTTGAGAAGCGTTGTTGAGCAGCAGCTTCAGAGGATGAAGAACCAGCGAGAAAGAACGGCCGTCCCAAAAACCCTAATTTGGTCTCTTTATATAGGTCCGCTGCTCGGTCTTTTTTCGTGTTTTTTGGGTTTGATTAGGTTTGCTTCCCTCCCGTTTTTGTTAAAGTTACAAGTATGGATGATTTCGGTTCGGTTTTTGTCGATTTTGTACCAAACCGACAACTGAACTGATATCTTCGGTTTTCAAAAAATAGATCCGATCTAATGTCTGATGAAGTATAGAATCATTGGTTCGATTTTTCAATGTCAAAAAGTGGATCCGATCCGATCCAATGTCTAATTATTTTTAACATATAAAAAATAATATTTCTCATATAAAAATAATATTCTCATGAACTACTATTTTTTTAAAGGTTAGAAGTATTTTTAACTTATTCAAAATTATCTAAAGATGTTTTTTACTTAAAATATGAATGAATGACTTTACATGAATTATTGACAATATATATTTCGGTTTGGATTCGTTTTTTAAAACGAAAATCGGAACCGATCCAATATTTTCGGTTTTTTCAAATGACGAATCGATATGTTCAACTTTGAGCTAAAAAACCGATCTGATCCATTGGATTGGATTGGTTCGGTTCGGTTCGGTTCGATTTTTCGATTTTTGGTTTTTTGTTACACCCCCAATTACAAGTTTAGCCTTTATTGTTGATGATGTGAAATACGAATTAATTCATAAATTTAGGTTAAATGGTAAATTTGCTATTATAATTTTGGAGATACTTGTAATTTAAACGCGGTTTTTTTTTTGTTAACTTTTTTTTTATTATTATTTGTTAACATAGGGGTGCTATTGGTTCAGGTTTAGGTCAGGTAATCAATTTGACATAAGAGAAACTGAATCAATGTCCAATAAAAAGTAAAATTATTGGTTCAATTTTTAGACCAAACCGATAGCTAATCTAATTCAATTCATTTGAGAAAAATAAGAATTAAACGCATGACAAAATCATTGACTCGATTTTCTTGGATTCGATAGTTTGTTTTACCTACAATCCCTATTTTAAATGTTTTTTCCCTAAATAATCCTCAAAATTTATAATTAAATTAAATAAAAATAATTAGGCATTTACCAATAAAAGATTTAATTAGCATACAAACATAAAAATGAAAGTAAATTAATCAATATTGGTTTATTTTAGTTTTTATAAATATAAACTGAATCATCTAATAACTTTTGATTTTTCTCCAACTAAAAATCAATATGTCCAATATTTTACGAAAATCTAAACTAATCCAACTTTTGATTTTGATAAGTTTGCATCGGTTCGACTGTGTAGTTTTTTATTTTTATTACCACTCCTAGTTGACGATATTAGTTAAATAGTTATATATCAAATTTGAATAATTTATTTTTTAAAACAATTGCATTAAATTGTTAATATTCTTTTTTTTCTCGAGTCAACATTTAATTTACATCATCATTTCCGACACATTAATAATAGTAATCATAATAAAATATCATCGACATATAGGCAACTAATATAAAAACAACTTAACTAATATACCTACGATCAATAAACTATAAGTTTAAATTTTACCTCAATTATTGATGAACTAAAAAAAGAACCCACTTAATCACAATATTTCAAAACAGTGGATCCAATCTGTGAGAGGTATTTCCATAAAAATATGATTTAATTGAGATTTGAGATTTTTTTAAAAAATAATACTAAATTAGTGGAAATGGAAATCAAAACAAGTGGCAAGAATGGCGAGAGTAGAATACTCTATTTTCAGAAGTTTTTCATATAGTCATAATCAAGAAATTACGATTGGTTTACTAAAAACATAGCTATAGCAACATTTTACTTAACATGATTAGATGTTTGACATTACATATAATTAAAAGAAAAAAGATTACGAGTCTTGCAACTCTGTGAGTTGTTTAGATGAGATTTCTTATCAAAATGAAGAATTATTATGAACAGTTAGAATAGTGAATTTTTTTGTTTTAATTCGTTTTGATATAGATTTTTATGTATGAGTTACAAGAACAAAATTCATTTGAATGTGGTTTGTTTGTAGAAGGTTAGAGACTAATGTATTTAAATGCGAATTTGAAATAAGAGTTATTTTGAATAGTTAAAAATCAATTATTATAAACAATAAATAGTTAGAAATGAAGAATTATTTTGACTAATTAAAATGGAACGATTAATAATGTTACGGTAGAAATGAGTAGTTATTAACGAATGACGTAGTGGTCAAAGAGGGTATTGAGATACTTAAGAGGATGAATTTAATGAATGATGGCTATCTATCTAGAAATTAATTTCATACCGATGTTCTTGACATGCAAAAGGGTCAAGCGATGTGTCTCATGACATTGATTCAGGCGTGTGCAAGCTCGAGCCAATCATGAATAAGAAAAAAGAAGTTTTTATTATTTTTCTAATACAAAAAAGAGAAATTAGTGAGAATAATGAAAATGAGGGTTATTATTATTATTATTATTATTATTATTTATTTAGTACAAAATGAGGGTTATTTTAAGAGAATTTATCCTGGGTAGCATATTTTGAATGGAGAATTATATTTGTAGCATTTTTCCTAAAATAATTGCAGGTATAGCAGAATTCTGGGCGTTTTTTTTTATTTCCAATTTTGCCCTTTCCCTCCTCTTCTAGCTAATCTTTTCCACGACTTCAAACGATTTCACTGAAACAAATTTTAGCTTCAATTTTCAATCGATCGATTTCACTGCTTGCAAATCGGCTTCACCTGCTGCTTCAATCGATTTCACCTTCAGATTGAATCAATTTCTTCTTGAGCTTCACCTGCTGCTTCACTCGATTTCTTCTTCATCTTGAATCGATTTCATAAAACCGATTTCATAGAATCGAAAATTCACCAAAATTTGCTGTCGGCGACGTCATCTTCTCCTATGAGTTTGGAATTCAATCACAATCGATTGAGCATAATTCATTATCATACCATAGAACTCGATTTCACATAACCAATTTTCCAATTTTGATTTCACCGAAATTCACAGAACTAGCTGCCGGCGACACTATCGATCTAATCTCTGGCAAATTTGAAATTCAATCATAAATTGATTCAATTTCACTCAACGATTTCGTAGACTTGGGCAAATTCTCTCATAACTTTGCCCCGAAAATTCTCTCATAACTTCATCTCTTCTCCTTTGAAATTCTTCTTTCACTCTGTTTTGAAGGTATTTCTCCTTTGAAATTCTTCTTTCATTCTGTTTTGAATGTACTTGAATGGTATGACATGTTGTAGTGATAGAAGGCTTATGTCTAAGTGATAGAAGACTTATTCATAGGTGATAGAGGACTTATGCCTAAGCGATAGAAGTCTTATGCATATATGATAGAATGTCTCTACCTAATTGATAGACGGCTTATGCCTAAGTGATAGAAGGCTTATGTATAGGTGATAGAAGACTTATGTCTAAGTGATAGAAGTCTTATGCATAAATGATATTTCTCCTTTGAAATTCTTCTTCACTCTGTTTAGAATGTCTATGTATGGTATGACAAAGTTGTAGTGATAGAAGGCTTATGCCTAAGTGATAGAAAGCTTATGTATTGGTAATAGAAGGCTTATGCGGAGTGATAGAAGCCTTATGCATAAATGATAGAATGTGTTTTTGCCTAGGTGATAGAATGTCTATGTATGGTATGACAAGTTGCATTGTAGTGGTTAGGCCAAACCTACCATGATTTTGTATATGTGATCCATATTAGAAGGTTTCTATTGTATATCCATAAATGATAGAATGTGTTTTTGCCTAGGTGATAGAATGTCTATGCATAAACCTTCTATCACATATGTATAAACGTTCTATCAGTTAGGTATAAACCTTCTGTCACCTATTCATAAATCTTCTATCATATATTTTGTTTCCTAAAGGATATGATAATTCCCGTATGGCTTTACCCAATCTCCAATGAGAGTGTTACTCTCATTTGAGAGGGTAAATGGAAAACAAAAAAAGATATCCATCTACAACTCTCAATGTGAGAGTGTCACTAGATAGCTGTGGGAATCAACATGAACAATAACAACGTTTCATTTACATTTTGGATCTTCACATATATATAAAAAGATGCAAACTTATTTGAACAAATGAGGAATGTTAATCTATCTGTATTAGTTAACTTGGTGGATAATATACATAAGCCTTTTATCACCTATGCATAAGCCTTCTATCACTTAAGCTTAAATTTCTATCACCTATGCATAAAACTTCTATCACATATGCATAAGCCTTCTATCACTTAGGTATAAACTTTCTATCACCTATGGATAAACCTTCTATCACCTATGCATAAGCTTTATATCACCTATGCATAAGCCTTCTATCACCTTTGCATAAGTCTTCTATCACTTAGGCATAACTACCTTCTATCACCTAGGCATAAGTCTTCTATCACTTAGGCATGACTACCTTCTATCACATATGCATAAGTCTTCTATCACTTAGGTATAAACTTTCTATCACCTATGGATAAACCTTCTATCACCGATGCATAAGCCTTCTATCACATATGCATAAGTCTTCTATCACCTATGCATAAAACTTCTATCACCTAGGCATAACTACCTTCTATCACCTATGCCTAAGTCTTCTATCACTTAGTCATAACTACCTTCTATCACCTATGGATAAACCTTCTATCACCTATGCATAAGTCTTCTATCACTTAGGCATAACAGAGCAAAATTAAACTGATAGAATAAAAGCTTTCATTTAATTCAATTTGAAGTAATTGTTCAAATACAACCAAAACTATTCAAGAACTGTTCAAAACTAATTGTTCAAAAATAAATTGACTAATTTTTCAAACAATACAAAGCTAACAGATTTTCAATCATTATTCATTTGAGTGATCTTTAAATCAAAAGATGGAGCTTCCACATGTAATCTTGGTGAATGCCTAACTGTTGGAGACTTGGGCGATAACTCTTGAGACTTCTTGGTTGGAGAATTCTTCTCTAGATAGTCTATAGCTTGAATTGCCTCTCTCTTGCCCTTTCCTTTCTTATTTTCCTTTTGAATTTTGGTCATCCTCTCTGTAGATGCATTCTCCAATGTTTTCTTAGTAGGCCTAGTTTGCCTCTTTATCCTTCCATCAGCAACCTTTGGTTTATATTTTTGAACAGCCTGCAAGCATTAGAGAAACACACAAAAATTAACTTCATTTGAGTTGATAACTCAATCATTATATACATAATTCAATCAGTTGAAGAATTTAATAAATAAAAAGTCATTCTTACCTCTTTTTTCCTTTCCCTTTTTTGTCATTGATTTTTTTGGTTCTATTTTCCCTTTGAAATTCTTCTCTCTCTTCATCTTCTTTCTCTTCATCTTCTCTTTGTTCAGCTTCTTTCTCTTCAGCTTCTTTCTCTTCATCTTTCTCTTGATCTTCTTCTTCTGCTTTGCATATTTTTCTTTTTCCTTCAATCAATAGAAGTCAATTTCAATCAATAGCATACTCAAGTGGTATAACATGGACAGAAACCAATGAAAATGATTGAATTCTATCATTACTTGCATTCTATCACTAACAGAACTCAACTAATGTTGATAGAACAGAATAAACTAGTGATAGAAGTGAAATCAACCAGTGATAGAACTCTATCACTGCTTGCATTCTATCACTGATAGGGATCAATTAGTGATAGAACTGAACTCAACTAGTGATAGAAGTCTATCACTACTTGCATTCTATCATTGATAGAAAACAATGCATTGATAGACTCATTTTCTATTAATACCTTTGAAGCTTCCTCTCTTTGATCTTCATCTTCATCTGCACCACCCACTTCAATATCCTCCTCATTTTTCTAAAATAAAAAGTAAACATGTTATTTGTTGAGCATATAAATAGAAGTCAATTTCAATCAATAGAAATCCATTTCAATCAATAGCATAGTCAACCAGTTAGATAACATAAAAAGAAACCAGTGAATATGATTGAATTCTATCACTGCTTGTATTCTATCACTAATGGAACTTAACTAGTGATAGAACTGAATCAACTAGTGATAGAACTGAACTCAACTAGTGATAGAAGTCTATCACTACTTGCATTCTATCGCTTATGCCTAAGTGATAGAAGCCTTATTCATTAATGATACCTAAGTAATAGACAGCTTATGCATAGGTGAAACAAAAGTTAAGTACAGATTACAATGCCTAAGTGATAGAAGGCTTAGGTAGAGGTGATAGACAACATATGCCTAAGTGATAGAAGGTCTATGTATTGGTGATAGACAACTTATGTCTAACTGATAGAAGCCTTATTCATTAATGATACCTAAGTAATAGAGCGATTTTATGCATAGGTGATAGACAAACTTATGCCTAAGTGATAGAAGCATTATTCATTAATGATACCTAAGTAATAGACGGCTTATGCATAGGTGAAACAAAAGTTAAGTACAGATTACAATATCTATTTCTAATAGACGACATAAATGGTCGATCAACATTCATCAATTCACAATTTCAGATTACCTAAGTACGGATTACCTAAGTGATATTATAGTTTGAGTGAATAAGTGAAGTAAAAAAGAAAGAAAGTGTGAAAAACATACCGAGAGTTTGGATTGAGACGAATTGTAGAAGGAGATTGAAGGTGCTTGATAGAGAGAGTTGAAGACGAGAGACGAAAATGCTTGATAGAGAGAGATCGTGATACCGAGACGAAATGAAGATTGAAATATGTGATAGAAGAGTGATTGAAGCAGAGATCGCGATTTTGTGAAGGGTGATTGAAGCCGAAATCGGGATTTTGCGAAGGGTGATTGAATCGCAAAGAAAAAGAAAGATTTACTGGGACGCGCGTGAATGGGGATTTTCGCGATTTAGGGTAGCAAAATCGGGATTTTACATCAAGCTTTTCCTTCTCTATTTTATTTCTTCATGGGCATTTCCGTTTTGGGCTTATTGGTCATTTCACTAGGCCCGTTTGTAAAATCTGCTATAAAAGAATTACTTTTGAAAATCTGCTATCGATAAAATTATTTTGACCCATTTTGCTATACATGAAAAAACCCCTTATTTTAAACGGTCATAATAGTGATTTTTTACAAATTAATTAAGAAATAATAATTTTAAATATTTCCTGAATTCAACCAACATACCCATAGAAAAGGAATTGTGTATCAAACATTGTAATTACAAGTAATTAAAAGTAATTTGCAAGAACAAAAAATCCTGGATCAGTTCATATTGGCTTCTACGGTTCCACTTGAAAACACCGCCGATAAACCCCTTCCGCCGGAGTGACGGCCATTTCTTTCTCTGTAACCAAAATCAGTGCACATAAAATCGAAGAGAGAGCAACAATGGCGGGATCGGCGGCGGGTAAAAGCGGGGGAGGGGCGGAGGCGTCGCTGAAAGACAAGGGCAACGAGTTTTTTAAAGCAGGAAACTATCTCAAAGCCGCTGCACTTTACACTCAGGCTATCAAGCTTGACCCTTCCAATCCCGCTCTTTATAGGTATACTATTCCTCTTTCTTTTGCTCCATACTGTTTTCATAGTTGATCGGAATGTTATTCCTTTGGGTTCTTTTGCACTACTTTATTGATTTTGACATTTGGGTCTTGATCTTCTTGTAGCTTATCGACAAGATTAGGTTATAGAATGCCACCCTGTGCTTGGATTTGGTCTAGTGATTAATAAGGGCCAAGTTGGCTTGGATAGTTCCAGTGTGTCCAACTCGGCTCGGATAGTCACAAATATAAAAAGAAGACCAGGTCTGAGGCTGAAGTTTGACATTAATTTTTTTTTTTTTTTTGAAATAAGGGTAACCATGCCCCGTCCCTAGGCCAGGTGCCGGAAGACATTAAAGGAATAGAGACAAGAGAGGTGTCTGCAAACTAATGTCATAGGTGAGTATCGAACTTGGGACCTTGAGGGAACAAACATTCAAAGCCCAATGTAGACACTTTTTGACTTCTAGTGTCTACATTCCTCCTATGTATCTCAGTGCCGCAATCTAGGCACAACCAGTGATGCCTCAAGTTTAGAGGAGTGTAAGCTCCAAGTTTGTGGGTCATAAAAAAAAATGTATAAAAGGAAGGGAGAGATCAGACTATTGAATTAGGACATTAATCTGTAAGAAAAAGATAGTTGTACACTCGTGCACAATGGTTGGGCAACATAGGCCACCATCCACTTTGCAATAAGTAGCTAAACTTTTTTTTCTCAAGGGGAGGAATTCCAAGGAACTAACACAGGGCAATCAGACTGGAACTACGGTGAAAATAAGGAAAAACTGAAGCTTCTCTTGTCTCACACTCTCAACTATACAACAATTTAGGTCTTTCTTTAATACATTCTATAATTAGCTGTTAGCCTGGCTCACTACCACACTGAAATTTAACTAACTTCCAATTGATATAAGTTGTTTTGTGGCTGGCAGAAAATGATGTTAGATCTCAGGAGTTTGTGTAGAAGCTAAAAACTTGATGTTGTGAATATGATACAGTGGACATTTTTAGAATCTTAATGCTTCATCGCCATATGCATACGAAGTATAACTGATGTATTTTTGGTTGTCCAGCAATCGCGCTGCTGCCTTTCTGCATCTAGTTAAGCTTAATAAAGCACTTGCTGATGCTGAGATGACAATTACATTGAACCCACAGTGGGAAAAGGTAACAAATTTTGTTTTGTGTATTGTTTGAGCTAGATCCTTCTTCAGTTCCTTTCATTTAGTCTCTGCGGTTTTGATGTGCCACAGGGATATTTCAGAAAGGGATGCATATTGGAAGCCATGGAAAAGTATGATGATGTAAGTTCTAAGTTGAATGCTTCCCTTGTAACAATCCTGTCGATGACTATACATGATATCTTTTAATTAGGACTGAGTTCTTCTGATAGCTCAAACGTTCTTGTTCTAGGCCTTGTCTTCATATCAAGCGGCCTTGCAGTACAATCCACAAAGTGCTGAAGTCTCAAGAAAGATCAAAAGGGTTTCACAGTTGGTGAAAGATAAAAAGAAGGCTCAAGAAGTGGAGAACAAGAGATCAAATATAGATATGACGAAGCACTTGGATAAACTGAAATCTGAACTGGTGAGCTGCATTCATCTAACTGAGACCATTTTCACAGTATATACTGTAAATATTTATAGGTTGTGAAAATAGAAAATTTTCCACGTTTCCATGCTCCAGGGTTGAATTTGCTTATGGATTAGTCATATTCCTTTTCTTTCAAGTTTCAAGTGTGCCTACTGAACTGGTTGTTTCATATTTTACTCTCCTGAAGTGTTCATAACTCATAAGTATCACCGTCCCTTTCTATTTTCAGTCTGAAAAATATGGCTCCGAAGAACGCTGGAAAGACATATTTTCTTTTCTTGTTGAGACAATGGAGGCTGCTGTGAGATCATGGCATGAAACTTCTAATGTGGAAGCTAAAATGTACTATCTACCTGATAAGGAAAAGACGGATACTGAAAAATATGCTCCCATTGTAAACATTAATAAGGTGTTAGCAGTCTACTGCTTGCTTCTTCTCATTTATAGTTGTGCTTGTTACTTATTGCTCCGTTTCTTACTTTAGTTAATTACATTAAGTTAATGAAAGAGTTTTCTCTTATTAATTTAAACCCGTCATTCTCCAAACTCTAATATTGAGTCTAAATTGTTTATTCATCCTAGAAGAAATCGTGGAACCAATGTAATTTATATCAATTATTTCTGTCTTTTGTGCATCACAGGCATTTGAATCACCCCACACACATAGTGATTGTTTTCTATTCCTAAGGAATTATGCCGAGGATACAGTTTCTCGAGCAGCATGCTTGGTTACTCCCAAAAGCTTGATATCTTACCCTCAGGTGAGGATGAATATCTTTGTTTCTACATTGCAAATTCGCAAAGATATGGTATATCCATAAAACTCTATTTTTACATCAGGATGATACAGTGTGCACAAAAATCACTGTTTACTAAGTTAATTAGGGCACCTAATCAGCTCATATTTAACAAATATCAATTGTACTATCTATTCTTTGTGAGATGTGAGATTAGTTGACCAAGTGGACTCGCTATTTTCATTGGGAGTGCATTATTTTCTGTCATATGAATATTCTCTTTCTTGTCATGGTGGTACATTGATAATCACCACGTTACTTATTCATATCTTATATCACTCTTCTTTTCTCCTCAGTAGTGGCAATTGTTTAAAACAGAAGATTCCCTAGTAGCAGTGCTTAGGAATAGAAAACAAAGTACTGAAATGATGTTGAAAGATAAAAGATACAGAGCTACAACTTCCTAGTAATTTTCTGTAGTTGGAACCTCCCTTCTAAAGCTCAGTGAAGCCTTAACCAACTAAAGTCTTTTCTACCTTCACTTCCTCTCACTCCCTCTCTTTATAACCAACTTCTTGGCTAAATAATATATGGCCTTACCATCCTCCCTAATAGCATTCCTAATGTTTGCCCCTAAAGGTGTTTCTAACATTTCGTTGTGGAAATTCTCAAAGAACAAATATTTTTTTGCAGGTTTGGAAAGGACAAGGTTCAAGAAAATGGAAGCATGGGCAGCATGATGGTTTCTTCGTTCAGCTTGAAACCCCATCTCTAAGAAAGCTATGGTTTGTTCCTAGTTCTAGTGAACTGGGACGACCATTGTGCCGGTCTCTCTCTCTCTCTCTGCTGTTACACACTACACTTGAGTACTTTATATGCATATACATGGCAGTTCTGCAAAAGTGTCATTTAGGAGCACTACCATCTTAAAACTTTCTTTAACCTCCGTCTTGTCTGTCTGGATTGCAACTCTCTTTTTATGTACTTTTGTGGTTTTCTTACTGATATAATCAAATTTACTTCAACCAATTAACTTAAGCTGTTGATTTGGTTGATGGGTTGGTCCTTAGTTCGAAATTAAATTTACTTCAACCTATTAGCTTAAACTCTTGGGTTGATTGATTATTCAACATAATTCAACACTTTTACGGAAAGAGGAAATTAGAATACTTTCCAACAGTTCAGTCTTAAAACTAATATCAGAATGATTTCCATGGTCATAATCAAGCTCTGTTCAAAATAGTGGTTCATGTGCATGATTTCTCTGTTATCCTTTGCTAATTAACTACCTTACAACCATCATAGGAGTGCCTAGCGATCTAAAGGGTATTTTGGAGCTAAAAGGTTATAGGTTCAATCCATGAGGGTCACTTACCACCCGAAAATTAATTTTCTACGATTTCCTTTAGGACTAAATGTTTTAGGATCAGATGGTTTGTTCTGTTAGAATAGTTCGAGTGCACAAATTGGCTCGGATACCCACAAATATGGAAAAAAAAATAAGAATAACTTTTATGGTTTTCCAACATGTCTTGTTTACAAAATAGAATTTTGTACTGTAGAAATAGTTACAATATTCTAAATTTCGGTATCATATATCCTAGTAACATATCTTGTGTTGGGGAATGTCATCAAAGAATACTTGAACATTCTTGAGTTTGAGAATGGCATTCCCTTCTGCCATAATAATTAGATTCATCATAGTAAGTTTTCCAAATGAATGTAATACTTCTGGTCGATAGTCTATATATGAACGTTATGTCTTGAACAATACTTTTAGGATACGACTCAAATTTCCTCAACTTTGTTGAGTTTTCTCATAATTGACAATAACATCAACGTTCTGGCAAATTTGGGATCTTTTCCTTGGTTACAACATTTATGTCTTATTTTTGTACTTCCTAACTTTAATAATTTTCAGGGATCCTGAGGTTCTGGATATCGGTGCCCATGAACTACTACCGCGCATATTCAAGGAAAAGCTACTAAGCACTTAGATCTGATGGCAGCCAGACTTTAAGTTTAAACTTTTCTTTTTCCCATGAACTCTGGAAAGTTTGAAAGGTGAGACCTGCTTTGTTCTTTTTCCCAGACCATGGAGATTCTTTGTTGTACGATGGCTTTCTTATTATGTATTGTTGCCAAAGTGTTTAGATTTAATCTTATCTTAGATTTCATCAGGTTCTGCTTTAAATCTATATTTCTAGAACGTTTTTTTTTTGTCTAGTAGGTTTGTAAAATGAAATGGATTGTCCTTTGAATGTTCAAGATTGATCATGTTTGCAGTTTGTCAATGGCTGTTCACTTTGAACTACATCATATTTTGGATTAACAATAGAGTGAAGATGAATCCATTTCTTTGGTGATATATAATGCTCTGCTTATGGGTTGACTAGTGGTTAAAGGGTAATAAAAAACCAATAAAAAAGTTATAAGTTCATTTTTTTGGTGGTTTTTATCTAGGAAAAATGAATTTTTTTGAGATCCAAGTATTATAAAGTCAGACGGTTTATTCCGCGAGACTCGATGTCAATTATGCTAGTAATTGTTATTTAGAAATTTATATATTTTAGTTTATTGAAAGCACAATGAAAAAGAAAATTGGTGTTTAATGAGATAACCTTCTGAAAACTAGCACAATATTGGAAAATTGCTATTAGGTTTCATTCTTCAATATCTCTTTCAGGCAAAGTGAGAAATATTGCTGTTAGGTTGCATTTTTCAATAGCTTTCAGGCAAAGTGAGAAATTGAAACAAGAATAAAATAGGACATAATTGCTGCTACTTGATAAGAGATATTAGAAGTAATTACCATGAAAAAATTTGTCTCTTTCTCCTTATTTTCTTTTTGAAAAGGACTAAAGTTAATTTGTGTTAGTTGATAAACTTAAAGTTATTCCAATTTATCGATTTAATTTTTTGCTTTGATCGGTGATTAACATGATCCAAAATGATGTTACAACAAGAAGTTATGGGTTCATAGTCAAATCCATATCAAGTCACTTCTCAATTAATATTGATTATCAATTGTGAAACGTTTTCAAATTATGAAACTAGTAAGCAAGAGGAAGGTTGGTTGTTATAATTAATTTTACTTTAATCTATCAACTTTTAAGTGTTTAGATCAATGAATGATTTCCTCTAAGTGCCAAATTATTAACAAATCATATCATTACACCTTATAGGAACCCATCATTTTTCTTTCCAAAATTATGAATGTGTCCAAAGTGGTGTATCTTCAAAATAGCTTTTGAAAAGTCTTTGCAGGGTAGAATTCACAAGCAGAACAACTTGAAATAAACAATACCAGTTACCAATTAATGGGGAAAAAAAGGTTGTGAATTTGTACAGGCAATTAATAGAATGACTCCTGATATTGGTAGTCTCCCCACTTCTGTAAATATTAATCTAAACATGGGAAGTAATTTGAACTATAAAATGTGAAGGACATAACTGCTTTACAATAATACAATAAGTTAACATCCAATTATAGAAAATGTTTCCAAACATTAAAATCTATAACAAAACTCATTCAAATGTTTCCATCTACTGTAGAACTCTTCTTCTGATCCCAGGTGGCATGGAGATGGATGCTTTAATAGTACCTGTTTCCATTACCCTACAGCAAGAGAAAAACAATCAAACATCACAAGTTAACCATTTTCATCACCTTTCATCAAACTGAACACTTTGTATCAGCTAATCTATGCCTTTTATACTTACTTCACAAGCAACAAGTGATCTGTGGGTGGTATTTGTAAGCACTGTACTTGTGGAACGACATTCACTGTTATTAAGTGAACCTGTGGATTTGTCAAGCTTCATCAACAATGGATATTGAAAGTCTTGAGCTGCACATCCCACGAGAGAAGATGATCGTTGTATCTGCACGGCCTTTGGGATATTCTTTCCCTCGGTCGATGTCCTCCTTCTGCTTGACTGTCTCTCAAATGATTCGGGCCTTGTCTTCGGTGCACTCTGCGACCGCGCTTTGGCTCTTGAAGATTTTGTATTGGCCATGTAACTTGGGAACATTGGATACTCAAATGATAGAGATTGCATACAATCTGGTGTGGGGAAAGCCATGGGAGTTCTTGGTTTAGACTTAGCTGAGTATTCTAGTGGGCTGCTTTGTACGGTGCCGATGGAGTAGTCCTTGAAATGACCACTGCAACCTAGCGCGTCGAGGTCGGTCAGAGTAGATGGAACTTGTGAGACATGGTGGGCTTGATGTGTGGACCTATGTTCATATCGTTGGTCTGCAACATAGCTAGTCCTGTTCTTTGAGCCTCGTTTGTACTCTCCGTGATCCATCTCCACAATCTTGATGTTTTCCTCACCAACCTATACATTCATTCGATTTTTCATTTTTGAATTTTAAATTTGTATCTGCACATTTTCTACATATACCCGTGGTTTCAAGTTCTCTTAAAAAAGTACGTAAATTCTAACCAAATTCCATAAACTAAAATAAGTATTTAGAAAATATTTTTTTTGCTTTCAAATTTTGGTTTGATTTTTAAAAACATAAGCATAATGTAGATATGAAAGTAATGAAAACCATATGTTGGAGTACAAGTTATAGGCTTAAATTTCTAAAACTAAAAACAAAAAAAGAAATAGTTATCAAATGGGGCCTAAACTTTCTACTTTACACTGTTTAAGAAACTTCCCAATTAAGTTTTGCAGTTGCAACTTGCAAGTGTAAGATCCAAGATACGGAAGATTAGGCAGAAGAACGATACTTACATGATCAGTATAACCAAAGTGATATTTGTTAACTGAAGGACTTGTTCCTGCAATCATCCTGATTCGTTGTGCACGAGCTCGAGCCTGAGCCGTGATCAACGCTTGCATACACCGGAGAGTAGCTTTGGCCTGTTTTCTAACAAGGTGACCTCTAGCCAGTGCCTGCAATTTCACCAATCCTCTCAATGCCCTGAGTGCTTTTCTGGCCTACAAAATCACCAAAAGGGATTGGTAAATAGCAACCATTTGCATATCGAAAACAAAAAGAAATACGAAAGTTTCGAGTTACAGTACCAAATAAGACCGAAAGACTGATTGAATTTTGATGGCTGCAGCCTCCTCAATTTCAGTCCCTTTGACATAGGCTACTTTAGTTAGCCTAGTTGCAGCAGCATCAGCAGCTGCAGCTTTTGCCACTTCAATAGTGCCTTTCCTTTTCTCCACATAATCTACATCCATTGCAACCTGTGCCACAGGCATGGCTATGTCAACCAACTCTCTCGACACCGCTGCTGCCGCAGATGATCTTCGAAAGCTCCATCGCTTTTTCTCTGTAGAATTGTGTCGAATCGATATCGGGGTGGCTGGATACTCGGAAGTAGTAAAAAAATTTGGATTACTTGAGCATTTTTCCTTCTCTTTGTCCTTCTTCCCTGTCAGAAAGTTCTTCAGCCATTTGCTTGTCTTTCCCATCTCCTCCCTCAAAGAATCTCAAGCATCATAGAAGAAAGCAAATATCAAACATGTAATAGATCTCTCTTGAAACTAAAGAACAGCTTCTATTTTGCTCCTTAATGAGAAGAAAACCTTTGTTTTCTTTTTCTACAAACAAGCTTATATAATATTACTATTTGATTGTTTCCTTGCCTTTTCAACTTCCATATTTAAAGTGGAATGACATGGATTTGGTGTAAGCTTGAGGGGAAAGAAACAGAGAGGAAGCTCCCTAGACAAGCATAGGAGAATTGAACAAGAGGTTTCTTAATATTTAAATGAATCTTAACTTCACCAAAAAAAAATTCCTCTAACAGCAGTTGCAGAGTTAACTGTGCTATGGCTTTGTGGGCTGTACAATTGACCACATGAAAAGGGGGTCTAAATAAAATCAACAAGGTTAAGTTAAAGAGGTGAGAAACTTTTAATATTAAGCATGTGAGGGCTGTCTTTTGGATCCAATTTGGGAAATTGGGATTCAACAAATCAAAGAGTTTCATTCTTATTCCACCCACTATATCTCGAAAAACTCTCTTGGATCCTCTATTCTCTTTTTAGATCTCGACCCATGTTGACAACATGGATAAATATACCTCAAACCTAAATATAATGCTTTAATTAGTTGAACTATACTTGAGTTGACTGACTACGTTGATTTAGTATAAACTCGAATTACTTTTTTGTTTGGTCCACTTTTGGGTATCCAATAGGAGTACATGCACGTGCACTACATGTGCTTTTGATACAAAGGACAATAAAATACAAAGACCTCTCAAGAAGCAATCTTGTGAGAGAGAGAGAGAGAATCAAAGTATTTGGTATAAAATGTAACAATGTGAATGGCACAAATTGCTGCCCATGATTATAATTTAGTGGTTTTTTTTTCTTTCTTTCTTTTATAAAGGTTTATATTTGTTTTTATGCTATCACTCACATGGGTTGTTCACTTGTTCAAGAGTTTTTATTCTTGGAAATACTGTTTTAGATTTTGTCTCCATTTCCCCTCCCATTTCTCTCTATCTTATCTTATTCTTCACTTCTTTCCAATCTAACTCATTTCTTACATTCAAATCCCCATCATCTCCTCTCTTCTCTTCTCTTCTCTTCTTTCTTTGATTCCCACATTTTCAATGTTTTTAAAGCTCAATAATGTCTAATTTAGACCCCTTTCCCTTTTAGTTTGAACTCTCACTCAAAGCCTTCCACATTTAGTAACAATAGTTTGGAAACATATACATTAATTCTCTTTAGTTTTTTCAAACACTATGCAACTTTTTTTTTTCATCCATGTCCAAAACAAAATTAAAAAAAAAAAATTCATTAATAATTTCTTGACTCACCTAACAAAAATTAAGAAAGATTAATGGTACTTGGATCCAAAAAAATAGACAAACAAATTCAAGCCAACTTAGACCCAAAATATGAAATATCATAATCTAAAAAAAAAAAGGAAATATCATATTATCTTAGAGCTGGTAGGAACTAATACCAATTCTAGAGATCAAATCCATGACTGTAAAGTAGAAATGGATTAACACCAAATCAAATAACAATTCGTGCCACCGACCCATTTGGTTCAGATAAACATTACAATTGACTTTGATTTAAGGGTGGAAAAACAAAGGATTATTATTTATTTATTTATTTATTTTTCTTATGCAATTCATGAATGGAGGAAATAAAAGAGTTTAGGGCTTGTTTGGGCTGCCAAGAAGGGAAGGGAAGAGTTCATTCCCGGCGTTTGGCCCACGGGTATAAAACATTTGGCCCAATCTGACGCGTGGGCTCCACGCGCCCACTTATCTCGGAGCGTGAACGTACTTTTTTTTTTTTATAATTATAATTTGGCAGTGCGTTTGTTTGTTTTTTCTCTCTTTTTTTTACGTTTTTCCTTTTCATCATTTAATTTTAGGTTTCAGTTTTTTTTTCTTTTCAATTTTAATTATATGTTTTAAATTTCTAAATAAATGTTTTTCATTAATTATAATTTTAATGTTTTTTATAATTACATTTTTGCTATAGTATTATGAAAATTAAAATTGTGAGCCCTCTCTCAAAATAAACAATTAAAGTTGTTATTTTTTTTATCCATACATCTATTTAATTTAATTGAATTTAATTATATTATATGTTACTTATGTAAATTATTTTCTTCTTAAATGCAATAATTATCATTTCTTAAAGATATATCATATTCTTTAAATAGTATTTATAATTGTTTATGCATTTGATTTATATGACAATGTATGACTTTAAATTTAGTTATATAAAATAAATATTAATAAATATTGATTTTATTATTTATCAAATTTTTCTAAACTCATACATTTATTTATTTTTATATATATATATATATATATATATATATATATATATATATTAAAGTCTCATATATAATTATTCAAAATAATTAAATATGTTACTTTTAATTATTTTTTTAATTGCAACATATCTTGATTTGAGTTTCCAAACTTGATTTATATTATAAAAATTATGGTGATTCATTTGTTTTGATTTATCTTTTTCATTTTTTTTGTAACAATTATCAAATTTAATTATTTGAATGATTTTATTTCATAATTTGGTAATTTTTATAATCTATATTTTAAATTTTATTGAGACAACAAATCAAATTTTAAAATGTATATTATACTAAAAAATATCTATTTTTTAAAACATTTTTTCACATCTTATCCCACCAACCACCAATTAACCATCCCATCAATTTTCTTCTCATCCCACCAAGCACTACTTTATTCTCACTTCTCTTTCCTTCCTTTCCCTTTCTTTCCTTTCTTTTCCCTTCCGGCCTTAACCAAACAAGCTCTTAATGGTGAAAATTGTGAGCATGGAATGAAGGTTAAAGATGATTAAAAAAAGGTACTTAAATGCAGGCTTTTGAATGGGGCCATAACGTCATTTCATTGCATGTGAAAAGATTTATCGGATGAAGAATGTAAAATTCATATCATTTGATTACTTTCTCCATTTTGTCCCAACTTTCTTATGATACAAGAGGTTGGATTTTGGTTGGAATTATTTTAGTGTAGCCTAGTTTAAATATTCTCAAGAGTACATTCAATTTGGAATAATTGTTTTTTTAAAAATAAATATTATCCACTAATTAAATAGTATCACATTTCTATTATAAATTGAAAAACTTGCATCACATTTCTATTATAACATATGTTAGTCAATTAAGTATAACATATTAAAAGGTGTATTACCATCTAAGAGGTTGATAATTCAGTTGAACTAAAAAAACATAAATATTGGGTTAATAGTGTTAGGGACAACGATGAGCCACAAACCTCCACATTGATATGATATTGTCCACTTTGGGAATCACCCCTCTTGACTTTGTTTTTGGACATCTCCAAAAAGACTCATATCAATGGAGATATTGTCCCCTTCTTATATACACAAGATTTTTCCATTATCTTAGCGATGTGGGACAATTTTAAATAGTTTAGCAACATTAATATATGTATATATGATTTATATGATTCAGCCAACTGGGTAGAAAAGTTGCAGAGATCACCTTGTCGGCTTCTTCTTTTGGCAAAGCAAATAAGATTTTGCAGTTTAGCATGGTTATTTATGGATCATGTTGGATTGTTTAAAAGGGGTAATAAGGTTATTGATTAAATTATATTTTGGTCTCCATATTTAATTTTAAATATTCTATAAAGCTTAAATTGTTTTTTTTTTTTTTGAACAGAAGCTTAAATTGTTTCTTGGGATAGGTTTTTGTTACTTTTTGTTTAAATATATATTTTTCTATATTAGCTTTTCTTCACTTTATTTTGAGAATTATATTTACATTGTCATTTCTAATTGAACTGATTCTCTTTATTAAATATAACTAAAATTTTAAGTTTTATTAAAAGTATGCGGATTAAAATATGAAAATTAAAATGGAATAATATTTTTTATTATTCGAAAATTTGAAGTTATGCTCTTCTAAATTTAAGGGTACTACATTAGTCTATCTTTGCATTTTGCCACCAAGATATATCTAATATCGTAAGTGAAATTAAAAGTCGGTTAAGAATTTAATTTCTTCAACCATCTCGAACTTTAGACTTTGAAAGAAGTATACATTTTAAATGGACGAGTTCAAAACCTTAAAATATTTTAATGCTTTGTAAATTGAAATCATGACCCTAACAGCCACCGACTATTCCTTTAGTTTAGTCAAATTTTCCAATAATATCACTTTGGATTTTACCAGAGACATTTAAAGTGGAAATCATGCTTAAAAACTAGTGACATTATTCTAATTTGTCTGTTTCAAACCTATAATGATGGTGAATTAGTCAACTGTTTAACTTTAATACTAAAAAAACAAAGTTGTGAATCAACCATGAAGGTTTATCCTAGTTAATTTAGGTGTTTTTCTCAGCTAAACATAATTGTGTTCAACTTCACGGAAGTAATAATTTAGTCCATCTACGTAATCTTTAATTTTGTAGCAAATTTAATCTCGGTTGTGAAAAATATTGATAAGATTTAATGGTTTTCTTATCTTCATAGATTTATAAATTTCTTAGGGACAAAATGTGTATTCATAAACTACAAATACAAAATTATTACAAAAAAAACTTTCACACTAAAGATTAAATTATTCCAATTTTGAAAGTAAGCAAACTAAAAGTTACTTATTTGACTTCAAGGACTAAATTCAATTATTTCCACAAAAGTGTTTCCATTTCTTTTCTTTGTCATGCCTGTTGTCACATAATATAATTCTTATTCTTTGTTTATAAACATTAAATGTGATTCGTCTAGGTGTCAAATTTTAGCCAATATTTTATAAAGTATGCAAATATATCAAAGTTTTCAAAAACTTTTATTTTTCTTACAGTTATATTCTCTAATCATTGATTGAGAATTGTTTTAATTGAAATCGATCAATGATGCTCAATAATGTCTAATTCTTGACAACCTGATCAATGTTGCTCTTAATAATATTAAACGTGACTTCGATCAATATTTCATCAATATCATTGAAGTCTATTGATTGAAACAATTAATGAATTTAATTAATGTTTTCCATTAATGTTACTCATAACAGAAATAAGTAAACCATACTTCACTAAGAAATCTATTAAATCTAGAAAGTTTTTTTTTTTTTTTTTTTTTTTTTTTTTTGTAACTGGCCTAAGTCCATCATAATGTTTTTTTTTCTAAATTTGTAAATAGTATGACTTTTTACTATTTGCTTTAAAAAAAAATCCCACTTTGTGCAAATGCCGCAACCTTAATCTCTTTCGTGAATAATATAGATAAGTAGAACTTTCAAATATAGGTAGAGAGAGATAAGTATAGTTGATGATTATAAATTATCATTCTAGTGGTCGACTTGAACTAAAAAAAAATTTGAAATACAAAAATTTAATTACTACAAAATTTATTTTGGAAAAATGAAAAAAAAAAAAAAAAAGGCTAGAGAAGTAAAATCCGCTGTTGTTCTAAACTAAATTGAAATAAATTAAATTAAAATATGCTAATAATCAAAGAGAAGAAAAAAATGGTCCATATAATTTGAATGAAAGTAAGGGGGTATTTATTTGACATATTTATGTAATTTTTAGATTAAGAAGTTATATTGATGAATTATGTTGAGTAGTTAAAAATTGAGAGTTGTGTCAAAAACACGTTTGGAAATAGTTTTTGTGTAGAGGAGTTATAATCAAAACCTTATTTTGATGTAGATTTAAAATGAGTAATTATTTTTAGTAGTTAAATTTTTTTATTAAAAATGGTTAAAAATAAATTATTTTGATTGATTTGAAAAGAATGATTAAAAATGATTGAGTAGGTATAAATGAATGACTAAAAATGAGAGTTATTTTCAAAAGTAAAATTGAGGAGGAGTCCATAAAAAAGATATAAATTTTCGAAGAAAAATTAATAAATCATAAACTTTAACTCTGAGCTAAAAACGTCAACCAAACAAAATGGAGTTCCAAAATTTCGAACTTTTTCCCCCAAAAAGAAAAGGATAGCTAAACTGATCGCGAGGCCCATTTAGGAAGACTTGATTCCAAAGCAAAGGCCTTTTTCAAATGATTCTTGTTGAATAATACAAACTTTACCCATATCCACAATTAGAACTATTTATGAGTTTTGAGTTTTGAGTTTGAAATCGCAAGGCAGAAATCAAGTGGCAACGGTCCATTTCTGTGAAGGACGGGTAATTAATTAAGTGTCTCTTAATCTTTGATAAGATTAGATTAGAGAAAACCCACAACGATTAATGGCTTAAATCTTCATCTATGATAAGATTAGCGTAGGGATTTGGCTATTTCTCTGAATTGTGATCGTTGGTGGGCTATGGCTTCCATTGCTGTTCTTGCTCTACTGCTCATCTTTCAATCTGTCATGGCTGATGACTTCAACCATCTGCTCTCTCCTCTTCTCTCGCCCATTTTCGGTTCGTTTCTTGCAATTTTCATGGCTGTTCTTAGTTGGGTTTCTCGAGATTTTCAGTTTTTTTTTATGTAGGTTTCTATTTTGTGGCATTTGCTGAATTGGGTCGGCAAGATTTTTTTAAGAACTTGATTAGAAAGAGTGTTTGTTTTTGTTTTGGTTGGGTTTATAATGGCAGAAAATGTTTGCAATGAAGTGAACTGTGGGAAAGGAACCTGTAAAGCTTCTGGTAATGGGACTTTCTTGTTTGAATGTGATTGTGATTCTGGGTGGAAGAAGCCTCTTTCTGATGATGGACATTTCAAGTTTCTCCCCTGCATTATACCCAATTGTGTGATTTCTCTCTCTCTATCTCATGAAGCTTTTGGTGAAAAATTAGTGCGTTTAGCTTTTGTACATAAGCTTGCTGTTTGATTCATGTATTTGCTAAGAGTTATTGTAGAGTGGCTGATAAGAACTAGATTTAGACTATAGAGTAGCGTGCTTCATTTGAAAGAGAAAAAAATGAGATGCAAATACTGAATTCTTATGAATACTTTACATTTGAATTCTAATCTTAAACTACCCATTTCAAACTCGGTGTTGAATTTGATGCATCTAGATAATATTTTGGTTGAGTGCATGCAATGAACTCGAAAGTTTTCAATATAGTAGGCTGAAAAGATATGAAACTGTTCATTGTAAGTACAGGTTATCATATTTTAAGGTTCTTAGGGACTTGATCTTATGGTAGTAGAGCTTAACATTCCACTGCTATGAATGATGCTGATGGGTACTGGATGTTTACTGTTGATGCCAGGTAATTTGACTCACTCCTGCTCGTTGGCTCCTCCACCGGGCATACAGACCAAACCAAGAACTAACGAATCGATATTCGATCGTAATGACCAGTCCTATTGCTCATTCATGTTTCCTTGTTTGTTTTTGGTGAATGTTTATGCACTTCACTTTCAATGTCTTTCTTCTTGCTGTATAGCTTGCAGTTGGGTGGACTGCGGAGGCGGTTCGTGCAACAAGACGTCGCCATTGACATATGAATGTGATTGTTTGGATGGTTACTACAATCTTCTCAACATCACTGCCTTCCCATGCTTCAAAGACTGTAAGCTCTTATCATAATTCATACCAACAAGCTAATGAAGAACTGTTTTTCTTTAATCAACCTCATCAGTTAATAGAAATTTGATGTTGCTGATTGATTGCTTATAGAGTCTTGTGTTTGATATTGAATTTGAAGGCTCAATAGGAATTGATTGCAAGGAACTGGGAATTCCAGTGATAAACTCCCCTGCTTCTACAACTCCCAGCTCAACTACAAACATCAACAATGGTCAGTCAGTTCCAACAACTAACTTTGTATCTGGTTAAATCTTCTATTTCTCGATTCGTCGATTTAACCGAAACAGTGAGCTTTTCCAGTTTGACGTTTCTTAGCATTCAACTATTTAATAACTCATCCTTTTAAAAATATGCTGCTGCACTTTTGATGTTACGTAAAATTAGAATCTTTGTCGAATTTATAGAGGATTTAAAATGAGAATTTACTATTTACTCTTCAAAATACTACATCCTAGTAAGTTATTTTAACTACTCAAAATAACTCCTCATTCAAAACTTCATCAAACACCTCTTCATTGACAGTGATTCAAACTGTTTTAATCTACAGCTGCTAGTGGATTATTTCTCAAGCGGGGCTTCCTCTCGGCGATTAGCTCGGTGGTAATGTGTGTCGCTACGATGCTGCTGCTGCTGATCAAATAGAGACTGATGTGTGTAGTGCCAGTTGCTTAACTTATAGTTAGATTATGGTATTTGTTGTGTATGTATGGTCTATATTTATGGCTTTTTGGCTATATAATATAAGCTTCCCATTGAGTTTGAGATTATTATGGGTACTGTACATATGTTTCCAGTTACAGCTTATTGTAAACACATTAACTAACCAACCCCTTATGTAGGAAGAGTCTTGGATGTCATTGGATAAGTTTGAAAATTATTAATAACTGAGATTCAAATAGGACAATTTCAGTACATAAGAGATTATGTATATGTGAAATCTGCATCTTTTAGTCCTAAGGCCCATTTAATAATATTTACCTTTTTTTTTTCGTTTTTTAAACTTAAACTTGTTTTTGTTTGATAATAGTTAAATGCACATAAATAGACCTAGACGAATATATAAAATAATCATAATAATTAAACTTGTTTTTATTTCAATTTTACTGAATGATTTTCATCTTTCTAAAAGTAACATTTGAATTTTTAGCAATTTTATTTACTGGATTTTGACTACTTTACGTTTCAACCTACTAAAATTTGATTAATGTTATTTTGTTTGATAATTATTTTATTTTTAGTTTTTTATTTTTAAATTTAAGTTTATAATAACTATGTCACCATAAATTTACCCTCTGTCGGAGAAACTATATATTAGGATTTTAACCTTTCAATTGTTTGAGCATATTTTGTAAGAAAAAATTATGGAAATAGTGTCAATTTATTTGACAAAAAATAAATTAAAAGTAGTAACTGTTGAGAATGAAATAGATACATATTTAAATTTTATTGTTTCTTCGAGTACAAGTTGAAGAGGGTAATGTCAAATTTACATAGAAAATATAATTGCTCTCAAATAATATTAGAATCAAATATCAATTTTCAAAATTAAATGTGTGACGAGAGAGTTGAATTAGATTTCAACCCGGCCCACATGCCGCCAACTCTTTTGCTAACTCATATCGTTTGTTACAAGTTAAAATTAAAATTGACTCTGTTTTCATTTAAGAATTTAAAAGGAATTGGAAAACCAAGAATCATCATGATAGAATCCTCATCCATCAAGTCTATTTTGGACTCTAAGAAAGAATCATATTAAAGCCCGGGAAGCCCAATGATCAGATGGCCTGTAGGCTTTGAGTTACAAAGCCTATCAACACACAGTTTACAATAAAATAACAATATGGTCAAGGCCACAAATCAAAATCAAAATCAAATCAAATCAAAGATGGGAAATGAACTTAAAGAAGATTTTTTCAGAATACTGAACAAAACCTGAAAAAGCCAGTGGATTGAAGTTTGATCAAAATTATAATCTGGTTGCTAGAATTAAATTAACTATTCGTGTAATCAACCTCAATAGTTGAGTATATACTCTAAATAATAATAAGAATAATAATACATAAAGATAAGTTGCTTAATTTGCTTTATTTCTATCATTTATAGTTCTTTTATATATATATATATATATAGTTTTGAAATTGTATTAAATTGTCAACGCTAACAAATGTCAAATGATTATGGTGGTGTTTGGTATAAGTGGAAGGGTGCAAATGCAATACTTTTTTTTCTTCCGATTCTGTGGTAGGGGTAAATAGATATCATTCAAAACACCAACCATGCATATCCAAACAAGGATTTCTATAACTCCCGACTTTTATTCTCAATCTTTTTCTTTGATACCAAATAATGAAATTTTGTTACTTCCTCTCTATAACTTCCCGTTGGAAATAAA